>JAEHOD010000030.1:387500-960000 GCA_016834595.1 Chlamydomonas schloesseri
ACAGGCCGTACAGGCGGCCCATCTTCAGGGCGTTGGAGCCGTCATAGCTGTACGTATGATGTACATACGTTGTACGGCAGGTCATGGGGGGCGGGGGGTAGTTTATTCCAGAAACCAAAGTGACCATCGTAACCCTCAAAACCCAGGGCGGTGGGGGGGGCGGTGGCGGGGTGTCATCGAGGCAGGAGTTCTGATCGGTCCAACACGCACGACGCCCTCGCACGGCCGCATGCATCTCATTACAGCAGCAGCAGCAGGCGGCGGCTGCAGCAGCAGCAGCAGCAGCAGCAGCAGCAGGTGATGGCCCAACACCCGCCGTAAGCCAGTAAGTCAGTCGGTCGCCCCACCACCACTTTTCACTACCACCACCACCACCACCACCACAAGGTGTATCACACACACGTCACACCACACAACTATTGAGTCGCTCTCTCACGTGAAGGTGGCGGCGGTGGCGCCGGCACCGATGTTCTCGACGGTGGTGGCCTCAGCGAAGGCGCGGGCGTCGGGCTCATACTCCTCAGAGCCCATGCGGGTGGACCAGGGGGACAGCGAGCCTGTGTGTTTGTTTGTGGGGGGCGGGGTGCGTGTGGGTGTGCGTGTGCGTGTCTGTTTGTTGGTTGGCGATGTGGCAGGGCGCGAATACTGTTCAGCGTCACAAGCTAATCCCCTTCCCTCCTTGGGCGTTGGGGGCTCTCCTGTATGTCGATTGATGCGCCTTGGCGGCACGCACGCACGCACGCTCCTACGCACGCACGCACCGGCGCAGGGGGTGAGCAGGCCGCCCCAGCTGCTCCAGTCGACATGGTTGGCCACCGCCTCGTCCGAGTCCTCCTCCGCCTCCACCTGCGCCATCACGCCGTCCTCGTCCTGAGCCACCTCCTGGATGTACATGGAGGCTGTGGACGGATTGGGGGGGAGGGGTTTGGGGTGGGGGTGAGGGAGTGGGGGGTTTGTGTGGGGTTTGTGTGGGGATGACAAGATTATGGTGGGCTCGGGAGGTGCGTGGCTGGCTGGAGACAGCGCCACGCAGCACGGCCAACCGGCCAAGGGCTGTATCTGGTCATGATGACAGATGCGGGCATGGCTCACGCACCCGGGTTGTCGTACTCGAACTGGGTGGTGAAGAAGGTCTTGTCGCACACGGAGGTGATGGAGGAGAAGTCGGGGGAGTTGGAGAGCTGCTGCTTGTTGGCATTGACGCGCAGCTGCTCGTCGTACGTCGCCACGGGGGCGCCGGTCGCGTCCAGGTTGCGGCCCAGCACCACGCCCTCCTGCGGCTCCTGGCCGGAGCGGCCGATCACGTGGTAGGTGGAAGGCTGGCGGGGAGGGTTGCGTGTGTGTGTGGAGGGCGGGGGTGGGAGCGGGGAGGGTGGGAGGGTGGGGGCGGTGGGGTGGGGTGGGGTGGGGTTAGAGAGGGAGAGGGAGAGGCAGAGGGAGGGCACAGCAGAATGGTTGTGCGAGGAGTTGGATTGCTTGTCACAAACGCATTACTGTGAGCAGCCGGCCGGCCCGTGGGAATGAAGCGGCGGCTGCTGGCCTTGCTGGCTGCACACACACAGCTCGCCCTCTCTACCGTACTACTCACCACCCAGGTGCCCTGCACGGCCGCCTTGGAAGCCGTGACGGAGTGCTTGGTCACGGTGTCGGTGGGGGTGGGGATGGCCTGTGTTTGTATATTGTGTTAGTGTGTGTGAGTTCACACGGGAGAGAACAAAATAAAAGGCTTGTGCATGTGTGTGTATGTGTTGTGTCGTGTGGACAACGATGACGATGAGGGGCGCGTGCGTGGGGTTGAGGGGGAGGAGGGGGGGAGGGGGCGTGTGCGTGTGCCTCAGCAGGACGCAGTGCGGTGTATGCACAATCACAAGCAATCATCATCAATGACCCTTCGGCGACACGTGCAAACGACACGTGCAAACGACACACACACGCAATCACACACACACCCACGCACGCACACGCACCTGCAGGCCCAGTGCCTCGCCGCGGCCCATCTTGAAGGGACCGAAGTAGCCAATGTAACCGCCCAGGCCGGTGGCCTCTGTGGAGGTGGGGGTAGGGGGTGGTGTTGTGGAGGTTGAGGGACTAGATGGGGACCGAAAAGGAGACAAGGGGGGCCGGGGGAGGGGAAGAATGTGATGCGCGCCAGTTGGCGGCCGTCACACACCACCAGGCCACTGCCGCGTTCCCAACACCGCCCCACCCCACCGCCCCGCCCCACCTCCGCGCTCTGGGTTGGGCTGGCTGGTTTGGGTTCTCCTGGTCGTTTCGCTTTTGGTTTCTGGAATGAACTACCCCCCCCCCCCCCAACACACACGCCGCCACCCGGCAGGTAACAGGGCTGCGCGGCTCCTGCGTTGTCACCCAACTTAACACTCCCCTGTCACTCCTCATCACAACGGGGCATGCAGCAGCAGGAGGGGGCGGCTATCTCTCCCTCTCTCTCTCTCTCCTCACCCGGGGCGTTGATGACGGCGGACGGGAAACCGCCGTAGGGGTGCTGCAAGTTGTTGAACAGGTAGGACATGCCGTTGGGCAGCGTGAACCAGCCGGTGCCGGTCACCTCGGCGCCCACGGGGGCGGACAGCACACGGTGCATGTCGCCGGTGCGGAGCTGCGTGTGTGTGTGTGTGTGTGCGAGGGCGGGAGGGGGGGAGGGCGGGAGGGGGGGCGGGAGGATGCAGGGGGTTGGGAGGGGTAAAGAGATGGGAAGGGAAGTGCGCGCGGGTGGGGGGGGTTGATCGGTGCCGCCATGCCACACCGGGAATCGACACCTACCAAGTACCACCGAGTCAACACTACACACCGCTAAGCTGGTTGTAGTACGACAACCGCCACACAAGCCACACGAGCCTCCACACTAGCCACTTTTTCTTGCCACAGCGCAGCACGCACGCACAGCCATACAGCCAGCAGCGGAGCCACGCAGCCGTGCAGCCATGTTCTTACGTCGTACTGCCACAGGACGTTGCTCTCGTGGCCGTTGTCCGAGTCCTCGGCGATGAACAGCACGTCCATTCCGCCGCCCACGTAGGCCACGTTGTCGGGGTTGGCGATCTTCTCAATGTGGCACTGCGACGGTGGTGGCGGCGGTGGCGGTGGACGTGGGTGCAAGGCGTGTGGCACAACCAATCGAGCAAGTGCCGCCTGCTACAGCCGCCACACAGCTACAACAGCCGCCGCCATGCGCACACACACACACACACACAGCACACTCACGGTGTTGTTGAAGACGGCGCCCGGCAGCAGCCCGATGGTGTCAGAGCCGCAGGTGAGCGCGTACATCTTGGTGGCGGTGAAGGCGGCGTCCACGTCCAGCGTGTACACGCAGCCGCAGGTGTTGGGCGGCAGGCGGATGTCGTCCTGGCCGCCGAAGCGGGTGGGCTCCGCGGTGGCGCTCTGCAGGTAGGGAGGTAGGAGGCGGAGGTAGGTAGGCAGGAGGTAGGTAGGTAGGCAGGAGGCGGGTAGTGATGGATGGAGAGGGGGGGCGGGGGACACAGTAGGATGAGGGGCAAAGAGTTCAGAGGGGGACTCAATCTGGTAGGATGGTTTCATGGGCGTTCGAGCAGCTAGTGCGCCCAAGTAAGCAGCCACTGGCGGCCCCACCCAGTGCTGCCCACACACTGGCGGCCCCACCGCCCACCCGCCCACCGCCCACCCGCCCGCCCGCCCCCTGCTGCTCACGTTGACCATCTCGGTCATGGCGGTGTACAGCTTGCGGCGCTTGGTGTCGTAGGTGATGCCCTCCCACTTGGTCCACTCGGTGGTGGCGCCCAGGTAGGCGGCGTAGCTGCGGAAGGGGGTGGGGTGGGGTGGGTGGCATTTGGTGGTGGTGGGGGGCGGCATTGGGGGGTGGGGAGGTGAGTGGGTGGCGTGACTGGGTGGCGTGAGTGGGTGCAGTAGCGGGTCAGTGGGCTGAGTGGCGGAGCCCCCCACCCCCGTGCGAATGACGCGGCCGCCCAAACAACCTGTTTGTGGTGGCAAGGCGTTTCCATCCTCCCATCATGCCAGCAGCAGCGCTGCTACCGCTCCGCTCCGCTCCGCTCCGCTCCACAAAATGCTCCCAAGCAACTCACCGGCGGGTCTCCAGCGCGGCGGCCCACATCTCCTTGCCAGCCTTGAGCTGCAGGCACTCCTCACCGAAGCTGTGCTTGACGGCCTTGAAGCCGGCGGGGCAGGCGCCGGCGGCGGGCGCGGCGGTGTCGAAGATGTCCGCGAAGGTGACGTTGCGAACCACGGCAGC
This sequence comes from Chlamydomonas schloesseri, assembly GCA_016834595.1. NCBI lineage: Eukaryota > Viridiplantae > Chlorophyta > Chlorophyceae > Chlamydomonadales > Chlamydomonadaceae > Chlamydomonas > Chlamydomonas schloesseri. The sequence continues at coordinate 391,747 of JAEHOD010000030.1, forward strand.
GATGGCGTCCTGTGATGAAGGCGTGGTGGTGGGTTGGTGGTGGGGTGAGGGTGGGTGGGTGAGGGTAGGGTGATGGGTTTGGGCCTCTGGGGTGTGCGTGCGTGCGGGTGTTTGCATGAAGTGCCTGCGGAGCTACCGGCAGCTGCTTGGCTTGGAATAATCACCACGCCGCTCTCATTCAATCATCAACCGCCCGTACACCGCCCGTACACGTACACGGTACACGCACACCCGCCCGCCCGCCCACCCACCTGGTCCACGCGGCCCAGCTCCACCCAGGTCAGGTCGAAGGTGCCGCCGTTGGCCGCCGAGGTCTGCTTGAACTTGGCCGCGTACAGGCGGCCCTTGGTCAGGTCGGCTGGGTCGGGAGGTGGTGGTGGTGGTGGTGGTGGGGTGTGTGGGGGTGGGGTGTGGGGTGTGTGGGGGTGGGGGTGATCAGATGAGGCGTGGGCCTTGGTCACGCAGGTAGGCAGGGAGGGAGGAAGTCAGCCGTACAGCCAGACGCTTAACTAGCTCAGCTCATCTCAGCTCATCTCAGCTCACAGACTGCCCTGGCCAGACGGCGCATTCCCCCAGCTGCACATGTGAACTCGCTCATCACCAGCAGCAACAGCACGCACCCGCCGTGCCACCGCCGTCCGCCCTCTCTTCACTTCACTCTTTCACACCACTATCACTCACCGGCCTTGTCGGCCTTGAACATGAAGAAGCCCACGTTGGCGCCGTCATCGGTGATGTAGACCTGAGGGGCCGTGGTGGAGGAGGCGATGGGAGGATTTGGTTGATGAGGCGTTGGTTGATGAGGCTCAGCAGCACACAGCAGTCGGCCATCCACAGCATGTGCATTGCAATTATTGCGGGGAGCGCGTGTCTACCTATTGCAGGAGGCTGCTGGGCATGGAATTATGGAATCAGAAGAAAGCGGGTCGCGTCGAAATTGCAAGAGCCGCCGGCTCGCAGCTAGTCCGCAGCACTCACGGTCTTCTGGTCGGGCATGACCAACGACATCTCGATGGCCACGCGGCCCAGGGTGTACCACTTCTTCACCACCGGCGCCTTCTTGACGGTGTCGTACATGGTCTCGGTCACGAAGCCGTACCTGCAGCCGGTGCAGGCGTGTTGGGAGGGGGGAGGCCGGGGCGTGTCAGTGTTGGGTGAGGGATGGAATGAGAGCGTGTGTTATGGTGGGTGGAATGGCCGCGCCAATGAATGAAATGACTCTTGACGGCGGCGGTGTAGACAGCAGCAGCTCTTCCAGCCTGCCTGCACCCCGCCCGCTATGCGGGCTGCGCTGCCGGGCATGGAACGAACGACGTAAACAACAAACCGCCACAGCTCATCGCGACCCACCACCACCAACAACAACAACAACAACAACAACAACAACAACAACAACAACAACAACAACAACAACAACAACAACAACAACAACAACAACAACAACAACAACAACACACACACACACACACACAACAAACAAACGTCCCAATAATAGCAAATCAACGAACTGACTAACTGGCAAGCCCCTACTCACATGTAGGGGGTCATGACCTTGCGCACCGCCGCCATGTAGTCGGCGGAGGAGTTGAAGTCGCCCGGGTAGAGGCCAAAGTAGCGCGCGAAATCGCGCACACGCGAGGCGGGGGTGTTGGAGGAGAAGAAGGCGCGGGCGTCGGGCTCATACTCCTCCGAGCCCAGGTGGCTGCCCCAGGGCGACAGCGAGCCTGTGGTGTGTGTGTGGGGGGGGCCGGTGTGTGGGTGGGTGCGCGCGTGTGTGTATGGGTGCGCGGGAGGGTCGGGGTGCGGGGTGCAGGGTTGGTGAAGGGATGCGGGTGCGGGCTGAGGACAGGCTGGAGAGGAAGGCAGGCGGGCAGGCAGGCGCGCGGGTAGCTCGCGCCTCCACATGTGCATGTGTGTGACTGTGTGACTGTGTGACTGTGTGTGATTGCTCTCTTCCTCTTTACTCCTCACCGGCGCAGGGCGTCCACACGCCGCCCCAGGCGGAGAAGTCCACGGGGGTGGACTTGATGATGCTCTGCATTACAGCATAGGGGGGCCGGGGCCGGGGGCGGGGGCAGTCGATGAGGCGGGGCAGGAGGGGAGGGGCACGCGCCGGAACCCAGGGACACGGCAACCTGGCACACGCACACGCTCTCTAGGACGCAACCATGCATGCCCCGAACAACTGCAACTCGCTGCATATATCGCAAGCAGCATCGCAGCAGCCAACCCCGCCCGCAGCAGCCACCCCGCCCGCAGCAGCAGCAGCAGCAGCAGCACCCCACCCGCCCGCCCACGCACGCACGCACCAGCTCGCCGTCGGCCCCCACCGCCAGCTCCAGGTGGTAGAGCGAGGCGGGGTTGGGGGCCTCAAAGTGCACGAACAGGTCGGCACGGTTGGGGTCGCCCTTGCGCGGGATGAGCGACTGCGCGTCGGGGTTGACGGACGAGTCGGGCTGGGGGGTGGAGGTGGGGTGGAGGTGGGGTGGCGAGGAGGTTGGAGGGTGGTTGGCGAGCAGGGGGGGGGGGGATGAGGGAGGGGTGGCAGGGGGGAGAGGTGGGGATGGGGGGGGAGAGGAGGCAGGGTCAGCGAGCGAGGCTTACAGTCGTGGGATGCTGACGTGTGCTGCTGTTGCACATGTACATGCGCCGTAACAGGCCGTCAGAAGGACAGAGAAGGCCCACAGGGGAGCAGGGGGACTCACGGTGCTGCCGCGCGTGTTGTTGGGGCCGAACTTCATGACGGGCTTGCCGTTGACGTCCAGAAGGTCGCCGGGGGTTCCCGGCATGGCGGAGCGGGTCAGCAGCTTGAAGCCGCCCTGCATCTTGTTGGCCACGCCGGCTGTGGGGGTGGGGGTGGGGGTGGGGGTGGGGAGCGGGGGCGCTCAAGGATGAGAGAGGAAGTTAACAGAGGTGTGTACGTGCACACGGGCAGCAGGTGTGGGCAGGAAGTGGGCCGCCGGCCAGCTCCGAGCGACCTGAGGCCCGGCGCCCCCGCTTCCACGAATCCAGTGCAAGGCGAAATCGCTTTCAAACAACCACCAGGCTCCGCGCTATCGATACGCAGCGCACCCCCCCCCCCCCGGCCAGCTCGAGGTTCACACCGGGCGGCCGGACCATCGCACGTTCCTCACCGGCATTGGTCGAGAGCATGTGGCCCTTGCCCACAATGGCGTGGTTAATGGCCAGCACGCTGTGCTTCTCCTTATCAGAGAATGGGAACGGAACGTTGGGGAAGTGAATCGCGGCCTGCGCGACGCCGGCGAGCGCCACGAGGGCGATGGCCGCGAATGCAGCGCGGCGAGGGACCATGATGCTTTCCTGCGCGAGCCGAGCTTGGCGACCCGCTTAATGAAGCCCTAGAGAGTAGAGATATACGCGTCCAGTGGCTGCCACACTAAACGCGGCTGGAAAGTCAGGTGTGGGCTGCGCGTGCAGGCGCCGATGCGCGCTGCTGTGTCAGCTGGCTGGTGATCAGGCACCTCCGCGCGGTGTATTAACACGCGCACTGGATGGAAGACACAATTTGGGCGGGATGCCGCCGCGCATTTATGCGCCCACACCTCCCATTCCAAAGGGCGGTTGGCCACCGTTAGCGGATACCCGGATCCCACTCGCATCATGCGCCCCCAATTCCCGCGGCCCTGCGAATTACGCCCGTGTCAGCCATCCAGCAAAACGATGTCAATTTATTGTGCGGTATAGTTAATCTAATTTCCCCGGCACCCTGGCACGACGGCGGTCGCTCTGAGGGCGAGTTCGAGTGCGCCCGGCGACAAAACCAGGCGGGCGACTTTGTCAAATCCTTGCCAATCGTCCCAATACGGGCAATGTAGTGTTATATCACAGTCATTAGACGTCGTCGGCAAGGTTGAGAGTGCCGGTTGCGTCACACCGGTCTGCCGGTTAGGTCGGCGCGCTTTATGCGCTCACGTCAATCGGGAATCGCAGTCGAATCGTACCTCAAGACGACATAAATCCACGTCGGCCGCTGTCAGCCGGTCTAGTCTGGAACGAGCCCGCCCTCGACTTCCGCTACTACCTAAGTGCGTCGTGAACGCCGTGCTGCAATTAGAGGGGGCATGGCGCGGGGAATGCTGTCGCGGCGGCGCAAAACACCATGCACGCCGGACGCCCACGCCACGCCACACCGGCCACCCACTGTTCCCACCCTATCCCGTGACCCGGGTGTGGGCGGTACCGATGTAGCTCGGACGCGCAGCTCGCTTGCGCCACCAATCCAAGTCCCTCCCGACCGAAGCGGGTGCCCACCATACACACCACGTCACGCCACGCCACGGACTCGTCCGCCCTAGCTCCACCACCACCTCCCCCCTGTACCTCCCCCCACCACCCGCGCCACGGCCACGGCCCCGGCCGTGGACGCACCTGCTGCCATAGCCGCCCGCGACCTCACGCTGTCACGTGTGGCAAGGCGGGTGGTGCCGTCGTGTGGCGCCGGCCGCACCTCCATCCGCCTCCCGCAGCCGCCGGGCCCACCCCTCAGCGCCATCCGGGCCTTAGCCGCACACCACCCGCCTTGCCACCACCAGCCAGGCCGCCAGTTCGCCTGCCGCTGCCGCTGCCAAGTGTCTGCTGCTGCCGCCGCCAGCTGCTACAGCCGCTGCAGCTCGCCGCCTTCTTCCAGCTCCCCGCCGGCCCAGCCGCCGCTGCTGCCCGCCGCCGCCTGCGGCCCCAGCCAGGCGCCCAGGCGCGGCGAGAAGACCTCGTAGATGAGCGTGAGCGGCTTGCCTGTGTGTTGGGGGTTCCATGCATTTAAGTTAATGACGAGGTAGACGTAGAACAGACAGAGAGGGGGAGGGGGGAGGGGGAGCCGTGCATGTGGGGACGATGTTTATCAAGGAGGGGGGGAGGGGGGTTGGCGGCCGCGGTGTGGGGGCGGTGCAGAGGGCATGGGGTTGAGCCGGTGAGGTGAGGTGAGGCAGGCGGGCGCTCCAAAGCACGAACCTTCCCAACTGCCGCGAAACATGTCAACAACAGCGCTTCCCCGGTAGGCAGCCCCTCCCTGACCCTCGCCACACGCCACGTCAGCACACCCGTGCAGCAGCATTCCGGTGATGGTAGCCCCATCGCACTCTCCCAGTCCCTCCCCTCCCCCCCCCCACACATTGGGCAGGTGCCAACAACCCCCACCCCCACCCCTCCACCCACCTGCGGACCAGAACACGTAGTGTCGCCCCCAGAAGGGCCCCTTGCAGCCTGGGGTGGGGTGGGGACGGCAGGCAGGGGGGGTGGGGTGGGGTGGCGGGGCCATGCAGCAGGAGCGTGCGCGAGATAGAGACTTTGTGGTGGTGGATCCAAAGACAAGACAGCAGCGAACAACACACACTCAGACACCCCCACGGCCACCCACCCGCACTACCACAACCGCTGCCACCTGCGGCTGCTGTCACCTGCCGGCGCCCACCACCACCGGCAACGCCACAACCACAACCACCACACCGTCCTCACCCTCGCCCTCGCCCGCGCCCATCCGCACCCTCGCCCATATGGCCCTGCCAGCGGCCAGCGGCCAGCGCCTCACCCTCACCCTCACCCTTACCCATGATCTCCTCCAGCTGCGGCGGCGCCTGTCCCCTGAACAGCGCGTGCACCTCCCGGTACAGCTCCACGTGGCCCTGGGTGGGTGAGAGGGTGTGTGTGTGTGTGTGTGTGTATGTGTGTGTGTGTGTGTATGAGGGTGTGTGGGGGCGGGTGAGAGGGTGTGTGTGTGTGTGTTTTAGAGATAACAAGGGAGAGTACTATGAAAGACTTGTGCGTGCGAAGAGACAGGAACGCCAAGCAGGGCACGCGACGCAACGCATACGCTTGTTACCTGGAATTACCTTGCATACCTGAATCGCCGCCGGCTTACCATCCGGAAATTGCGCAACCCCCTCGACCTAACCTTGAGGGGGATTCGTGTCCACACGCTTCAAGGATGCAGCCCTATGCATGTGCTCTCACGGTACCGTGAGACCCAGGGCACTCCTAATTTCAAGCTCCTCGCTGCTAGCTCCTGGCCGCTAAGTCCAAGCTCCCGCCCGATCCTCGAAGAACATCTCACCTACGAGCGAGGAGGGAAACAACAGAGCACAGAGCGGCAGCAAGCGAGTGTCAAGAACAAGAGCGATGGGCCGTGGTAGCGCGGCGTCGCGCGACGAGCAAGAGCAAACACACAGCCCGGCCCAGCCCAACTAACTATACTAGGGGTTGCGCGATTTGGGGAAGAGAGGGAGCGCAGGCAAGCAAGAGCGAATATAAAGGTCGGGGCGGCATGGGCGCATGCATGACAGCCATGGCAATGGGGTGTGTGTGTGTGTGTGAGTGTGCGAGTGCGGGTGTGTGGGGGTGTGGGGGTGTGGGCGGGGGAGGGGGTGTGGGGGGGAGGGCGTATGTGTGTGGGGCGGAAGGGGGATCCATGCATTCAAGTTAATGACGAAGTAGACGTAGAACAGACGTTGCAACACACGTTGGCATACCGATGGGAAGGGGGAAGGAGAAGAGTACGTGGAGTGGGGGCATGGGGTTGGGGGTATGCGGGTGTGTGGATTTGTAACTCACCAGCACCCACCCTACTAACCCTGACCCACCCAAGCCCCCACCCACCCAAGCCCACCCTTACCCACCCACCCTTACCCACCCACCCACCCTTACCCACCCACCCCGCACCTGGCTGAGGCTGATCCAAATGGGCTGGCTGCGGTCGCGCAGGTAGTCGTCCACACTGTCCGCCGCCCACCAGCTGGCCGCGTACACCAGCGCCTCGCCCTGATTGCCCTGATTGCCCTGGTTGCCCTGATTGCCCTGATTGCCGCCCTGGCTGCCACCGCCCTTGGACTTATCACCGCCCTGGTCCTTGTCACTGCCGCCCTGCTGCTGCTGCTGCTGCTGGTCACTGCCGCCGCCGCTGCCGCCGTCCTGCTGGCCGCTGTTGGGCGGGTGGCAGCGGAGCACCACCTGAGCAAGGCAGCGAGGAGGGGCGAGGGGGGGGGGAGCGAGGCGGGGCGGGTTTCGGGTGAGGTGAGGTTGCGTGTGGTGAGGTGAGGTCGGCCGCCGCAGCAATGGCGGCAGCGGCAGCGCACAGTTGACCAGCGGCGGGCATTTGCCCGGCAGGCCCCAGTCAGGGCTTGTGACGCCAAGAGACACGCGGCAGGCGGTTAGCGGGGGCGCTCCTCCTACTCATTGGTGCCCTCAATGCTCTTCCTCCTCCTCCTCCCCCCCGGCGGAACCACCCACTGCCTGCCTCCCTCCCTCCCTCCCGCCACTCCCAAGAGTACCTCCTCCGCACCCTCTGGTTCTGGGTTTCAGTTGATGGTCGAAATGGGCAACTGGATTGGACTACCCAACCCTCCCGCAACCCTCACGCCGCCCCCCCACTGTCACCCGATCAACGCCATCAACGCCATGGGCTACCCCGCCCCCCCCCCGGCCCCCCCACTACACACACACACACACCACCACCACCACCACCTTGTGATCTCTAACACACCACCACCACCACCTCCACCTGGGTGGCTCACCCACCTGCCGCTGCACCCTCGGCCCGGGTATGAGGGCCGTGCCGGGCGGGCAGCCGTCCAGGCCGCTGCCCACCGGTGCCATGGACAGACACTCCTGGGGGGGGGGGCGGGGGGGGGGGCGGGGGCGCGGGGGCACGGGGGGCGGGGGGCGGGGGGCTGTATACGGGTGTGTGCGTTGGCGGCTGCATGTGGCACGCAACGCTTGTGTGACCGCCCCCCCTCAAACAAACAAACAAACAACCCGACATCACCACCAAGACGCCATCACGGGGCTAGAAGGGGCTCACGCCCGCCCGCCCGCCCGCACGCCCGCACGCACCACGGTCACGGGCGCGCCGCTGAGCAGCTGCAGGTGGCGCGTCACGGAGCCGTCCGACAGCAGCAGCAGCTGCGGGGGTTGGGGGTTGGGGGTCGGGGGGTTAGGTGGTTCAGAAGCAGTGGAGGCAGAGGAGGCGGCTGAGATGGCAGCAGATGGCAGCGGGCGGGCGTGTGCAGCGGCGGCCGGCCGCACGGCGTGGAGGGCAAGGGGGAAACCGTGCGAGAATGACTGGCTGAGAGGGTTGGCAACTTCCCATCTCATGCAACCACCCGCACTCCTTTTGTCCCTCCCATAACCATACCCATCACCACACCCACACCCAAGCAATGGCACGCCGCCACCCACTCACACACCCACAACCTGCACAACCCCCCAGCCCCAACTCCCTGGCCCCCTGGCCCCCCACCTTCCACATGGGCGACAGGCCGCACGGCTGCGTGTCGGTCAGGGCCGCCTCCGCGCTGGCCTGCGTGCGGGCGTGTGCGTGCGTGCGTGCGTGCGTGCGTGTGTCGGAAAGGGGGGCGGAGCGGGGCGGCGTGCGTGCGTGTGTCGGAGGGGGAAAGAGGCGGGCGAGGTCAGTAGGCCGGCGGGCGGGTGTGGGTGCGGAAATATGAAACCGCATTTGTCATGTTGCTTAGCGGGCCCCTCCCCTTCCTCCCTCTCTCCCTCCCCCCCCACCCACGCACCATGTACGTGAACGGCGGCTGTAGCGCCAGCCACGGCACCGGCCCGCCACCAGCAGCAGCAGCACCACCACCACCATCTGCTACTGCCGCAGCCGCGGCCCCTGCGGCAGTAGCCACGGCCTCCGCGGCTGGCGCTGCGGCAGTAGCCTCTTCATCCCCGGCTGCGGACGTCGCTGGGGTGACGAGGCTGACCAGGGGAGCCGCGCCCCAGGGTGACTGGTTGCCGGGGGTCGCGGCGGGGCATGACCGGCGCGAGCGGTGGTCGCGTGCTGCCCGCCCCACGAGCGTTGCTGCAGAGTGACTGCACAGACGGCGTGGCAGCGGCCCTGTGGTCGCGACACGCCCGCTGGTGCACGCAGGAGGCGCGCGAGGGTGGTAGGTATTTGTTGAGGGGCCCATCGCGCTACCAGTAGCTAGCGAAGAGCTGTTGTTCAGTCGCGAGCGAGCCCTGGCGCGTCTGCGGCCATCAGTTTGCCCGAGGGGGCGTGCTCTGGTCTAGAATCTAGCGCGATTTATATTTCAGCGTCTGTGCTTGTTACAAGACTTGCGGATTCTGCAGACGACAACAAAGGAAGTGCACCGGGGTTTTGCCCATACGTCGACTGAGCCTTGTTCTGTTCCACAATGTCATGCGCGTAAGGATGTAAGGTGTTTATGCGCCGGCATTTGCTGGCCGCACCAGGAAGCACTCAGCGCGAAATGAGGTGATGCAATTCGGTTCCTTGCGCGAGCAACCTGCCAACCTCTCTCGGCGCTCCCGCTATTGCATTTGGCTATAGTTTAGGTTCAACTCTCTTTCTCACTGTCATATACAGCACTTGGACGCCGTCGACAAGTTCCTGAGCAGATCGCGGGCATTTTGCTCTTCCTCTATCTCTTTGCCAGCCCGCGTACACCTATTCGTACCTTCCCCTAATAAGACCTCAGTGCACGTGCCGAAATTCCAAAGGATACTAGAGGCGCGGAGCACAGCTTGTCAAGGCACAAAAATGGGCCGGGCGGGAGGCGAGGGCCTGAAGGGCTATTACCGGGCCAAGATTGAGGAGCTTGAGCTGCAAGTCAAGGACAAGACGCACAACCTGCGTCGCCTGGAGGCCCAGCGCAATGAGCTGAACTCGCAAGGTGCGCAACCTGAGGCTCGTCAACCTGTTCGGCTAGCCTTCAACACTCACTAACAGTTGCCAAATCCCTTTCCGACGCGCAGTCCGCATGCTGAAGGAGGAGCTGCAGCTGCTACAAGAGCCGGGCTCCTATGTGGGCGAGGTTATCAAGGTGCGGGGGTGCGACGCCAGGGCCCGGTGACACGAAGCAGCTCCCGGCGGGCCGTGTTGGGCGTGCACGTGAGAGCTCCGCCAGCCGCCACGCGAATGCCACGTACCTAGTCTGTGGCCCAAGGGGGGGGGGCGGGGCAGGGGCTTAAGGGCTGCTGCGAGCCAGTGGCCTACACCCCAGGGACTGGGACTGGGACTGGGAGGGCGGGGCAAAGAGGGTGGCCGCCTGCTCCTCCGTACGATATGCGTCACCCCGGGCACCTGGGACGGGGGACCACCTCACATGGCCGACAGAGTGACTCCCCTCCCGAGGGTGTGGGGCTGGGGCTGGGGCTGGGGCTGGGGGTCGGGACGTCCCAGCTCCGGTGGCCAAAGCCGCCCGCTCTCCGGGGCTGCCCGCTATGTGCGCGGTGTTGTGGGTGTGTAAGTCTGTGGAGGGGCCCGCAGGCACACGCACACGTAAACGCGCCGGCGACACGACACGACACCTGGCGCACGGCAGCGGTGCAGGGCGGCAGCGTGGGGGGGGGGGGGGGATGGGCGGGCCGGGACCAGCAGTAAGAGGTGGTGCAGGCTGCAGGGGCGGGCGCACATGTGAACCAGCAGTGTGGGATCCAGTGGTGGGGTGGAGGCCGTGATGGCCGTGCCGAGGTGGCAGGGCACTGCACTGTCCGAGTGCTGACACAAGAGTGGGATATCCGAGCTGCTAGGCTCTGAAGCAGGGGGCGTGCCGCGCGCACACGCGCGCGCACGCACGCACCCCAAGCACGCCTAGGAACAGGAACCCCCCGTCTGCATCTATCCCGCTTGCACCGGGCTGCTCCTCCTTGCTCGGTAATGCCCCTCAGCCTCCCCACCAACCTCACCACCCCACCTGCCCACGTACACCCGCGCCCCGCAACGGCCCACCCCAACACCCCACCCCCTGGTCGCTTGGGTTTCTGGAATGAACTGCCCACCCCCACACCCCACACCCCCTCCCACCCAAACAGCTCATGGGCAAGAACAAGGTGCTGGTCAAGGTGCATCCCGAGGGCAAGTACGTGGTGGACATCGACAAGGTACGAGGGGGGCAGGGGCAGTTGGGGGTGGGGGCAGGGGGGAAGGGGCAGGGGGGACAGTGCAGTTGGGGGGGGGGGCAGGGGGGGCGGGGCAGGGGGGAAGACGGGTGGCCGAGGGGAGAGAAGGGAGCGAGGGCCAACAGGCGGAAAGGGCAGCCATAAGGGGCACTCCCTGCCTCCCCTCACGGCGCAAAACACACCAGCCCACACTCCGGCACCCCCACATTCCCACCCCTACACCCCCCCCCCCACATTCCCACCCCTACACCCCCCCCCCACATTCCCACCCCTACACCCCCCCCCCACATTCCCACCCCTACACCCCCCACATTCCCACCCCTACACCCCCCACATTCCCACCCCTACACCCCCCACATTCCCACCCCTACACCCCCCACATTCCCACCCCTACACCCCCCACATTCCCACCCCCTACACCCCCCCCCCCACATTCCCACCCCTACACCCCCCACATTCCCACCCCTACACCCCCCACATTCCCACCCCTACACCCCCCACATTCCCACCCCTACACCCCCCACATTCCCACCCCTACACCCCCCACATTCCCACCCCTACACCCCCCACATTCCCGACCTCAACCTCAACCCCAAGACCTCTTTCCAATCCCCCGACAACCCCAACATCCCGCCACACGGCCCCCCCCGGCCCTGCCCTGCCCCTGCCACACGGCCCCTGCCACACGGCCCCCCCCCTTCTGTGTCGCAACGTCTGTCTACATCTCCCTCGTCATTTACTTAACATGCATGGCAACCCCCCCCCCGTCCCCATTCCGCCTTACGCCATGCCTTAACACTCGCGCGACTAACGCCCTCTTTTATTCCGCTTCTATAGGTGCACCGCATAAACTCCGGCCTTGCTTGTTGTTGTGTTCGCCTGCCTGTCGCGCCACGCTTGACCGCGCCCGCTCCTACTCTGTGCCCCGCATGTTTCCCTCGGTCGCGGCGGCGTGGCGGATGCGCGCTGGGCGCGCAGGTGAGTTCCTGCATCAGCCTGTCAGCCAAAGTATTTAGGTAAAGACCGAGCTCGCACGCGACCCACATTACCACAACGCGCCACCTGCGCTTCTCGAGCTGCCTATATAGTTAAACTGGGAATTCTCAGCGCCTTATCGGAGGGACCACGCGCTGGAGCTGGAGCTGGAGTCGCTCGGCCGCGCAGACGGCCGGGTCATCGGTAACGAGTACCATGTTCGATTGTTCCCGCTGTACCACGGAGTCCACGACTACTGAACCTAACAACCCCCCCTCCCCCCGCTGCACCAACCAACCCCCCCCCACCATACACACACACGGCCCCCCTGCCCCGCACACCGCAGGACATCTCCATCGACAAGCTGAACCCGGGCGCGCGCGTGGCGCTGCGCAACGACAGCTACGCGCTGCACCTGGTGCTGCCCACCAAGGTGGACCCGCTGGTGTCGCTGATGAAGGTGGAGAAGGTGGGTGGGGGTGGGGGGAGGGAGGGGAGGGAGGGAGGGAGGGAGGGAGGGAGGGAGGGAGGGAGGGAGGGAGGGAGGGAGGGAGGGAGGGAGGGAGGGAGGGAGGGAGGGAGGGAGGGAGGGAGGGAGGGAGGGAGGGGCAGACTGGGGTTGGTGGGGGAAGAGAAGGAGGGGCGTGTGGGCGGTAGCGGCAAGCAGTGGCCAGCATTGAGCTCCAGCACAGAGCGAGCTGCAGCGGCATGGAGGAGTGGGACGGGTGAGGGTGGGGGACCGGGGGGTACTTCATTCCAGAAACCAAAGCGAGGGTTGGGCTGGGAGGTCGAGGTGGTAGTAGGTTCGCAACCTCCAGAACTCTGTAAAGCACCCGCCCTGCCATGTTACCCAAACCAGCCCCGGCTGACCACCACAGCCGCACTTCGCTATGCAGCGTCTACCGCATGCAAACACCCCCCGCCTGCACCCGCCTACCCCCATGCACCTAACCCCCCCCTCCCTTGCACCCACCCGCCTGCCCAGGTGCCCGACTCCACCTACGACATGATTGGCGGCGCCGACCAGCAGATCAAGGAGATCAAGGAGGTGGGCGGGCGTGTGTGGATGGGTGTGGAAGTCCAAAAAGGGTTTCTAACACACACGCCACCCCTGCCCCAGGTGATCGAGCTCCCGCTCAAGCACCCAGAGCTGTTCGAGAGCCTAGGCATTGCACAACCAAAGGTGGGCCTGGGGTCGGGGCCTAAGGGGTGGGGGGGTGGGGATGAGCGGGACGGTGTGCCTGGGTGCGCGCATGTGTGTGCGTGCGTGCGCGGTTGTGATGGAGCCGTGCTACAAGTGCGCAAATGGTGAATAGGGGCAGTTACGGGTAGAGCCCGCAACGCAACGCAGTGCAATGCGGCGCGCCACACCCCACCTGCAACCAGTTCCCACCAATCTCCCACCTCTACCCCCACCATCCACCCCTAAACCCCACCTCCACTTCCACCTGCCTCGGGTTTCACAATCGTCGAGTTAGGTATCGGAAAGAACTACCCCCCCTAACTACCACCCCACCTCCCCACACACACACAAAATACACATGCATGGCACCCCCCCCCCGTGTGTTGCAACGTCTGTTCTACATCTCCCCCGTCATCAATTCAACATGCATGGCACCCCCATCCCCCCACCTCCCTCCTTCCTACCCCCCCACCCCACCCCAGGGCGTGCTGCTGTACGGCCCGCCCGGCACCGGCAAGACGCTGCTGGCTCGCGCGGTGGCGCACCACACCGACTGCACCTTCATCCGCGTGAGCGGCAGCGAGCTGGTGCAGAAGTACATCGGCGAGGGCAGCCGCATGGTGCGGGAGCTGTTCGTCATGGCGCGGTGAGGGTGGTGGGGGGCGTGGGTGGGGGTGGGGGGTGGGGGGGTGAGGGTGAGGGTGGGAGTGACGAAGAAGGCACCAACAGCCTCTTAAGGACAAGGGTGAGGCCGAGGAGTGCCTGACCGCTGCCGCTGCCTCCGCTGCCTCCGCCACAGCAGCAGCAGCAGCAGCAGCAGCCCACAACAGCCCACAGCAGCTGGCTACAGCGTGCCTCTTCCCCATCACCGTGACTATGCCATGTGCCCGGAGCTCCCACCACCTTCCTGACCCGCCCTCTTCCCCTCCCCCCCTGAACCTTCCCCCCTGAACCCCCCCCCCCCCACACACACACGCACCCGCGCAGCGAGCACGCGCCGTCCATCATCTTCATGGACGAGGTGGACTCCATTGGCAGCGCCCGCACCGACAACAGCGGCGGCGGCGGCGACAGCGAGGTAGGGGGGAGGGAGGGGGAGGGGGAGGGTGGGCGGGGAGGTAGGGGGCAGGGAGGGTAAGGGTGGGTAAGGGTGGGTACGAGTGGAGCAGCAGCGGGAGCGGTGTGGTTTGGGACACAGCTGGGCAGGAGGGGGGCAGCTAGGTGCGGGACTCAACCCCTTCCCCCCACACACAAATATACGCTCCCCTCCACACACACAGGTCTTTGTTTGTTCTCTCCTTGTGGACTATAACACACACACACACACACACACACACACACACACACACACACACACACACACACACACACACACACACACACACACACACACATAACCCCACACAACCCCCCCCACAGGTCCAACGCACCATGCTTGAGCTTCTCAACCAGCTGGACGGCTTCGAGGCGTCCAACAAGATCAAGGTGGGGGGCCGGGCTGGGGGGTAGCCATCCATGAGATTGCATGGGGCCGGGGGGGCGGGGCGCGGCGTGTTTGCGGTGTGTGTGCGCGGCGTTGGTTGGGGTTGACATGTTGCAGGGGGGTTGCCGGCAGGGAGGGGCTGCGCGGGAGGGTGTGGGGGCGTGGGTGTGAAGGCGTGCCTTGAATCATGGTGCGCGCCTGCGCTCGTGAACCGGCCTTACATCACCCTCGTCACCCTACCACGCACCCCCAACCCGCCCCTGACCCGCCCCTGACCCACCCCCCACCACTCCACCGCCACCCACTTCACCCGCCTCTTCCTACCCCGCCTACCCCCGTGGCCTACCCCCCGCCCCGGACCCCCCCCCCCACTCACTCCTGTCATCACCAAGACCGCTGCACCAACCAACCCCCCCCCCCCCGCCGTCATCAATGCATGGAAACTCCCTCCCCCCCCGCCCCCCCCCTCCCCCTGCCCCCAGGTGCTCATGGCCACCAACCGCATCGACATCCTGGACGCGGCGCTGCTGCGCCCGGGCCGTATCGACCGCAAGATCGAGTTCCCCAACCCCAACGAGGCCGCGCGGCTGGACATCCTCAAGTGAGGGGCGGGAGCACAGGGCGGGAGGGGGGGGGGCAGATGGCGGGCGAGCAGGCGGGGGGGCCGGGTTGATGCGACCAGCCCCAACCTTACTACCAACCCTCAACCCCGCATCACACACACATTACTTGTCGCACGCACACGCACACGCTCACGCACGCACAGGATCGCATCGCATGCACGGTCTTTGTTTGGATTTTTCCTTGTTTGTGAACCCACGCCCCCACCCACGCCCGCACGCACGCCTCCCCACACACAGGATCCACTCGCGCAAGATGAACTTGACCCGCGGCATTGACCTCAAGAAGATCGCCGACAAGATGGCGGGATGCAGGTGACAGGGGCGTGAGGGGGCGTGGGGTCGTGAGGGTGTGCGCGCGTGAGGTTGTGGGGGCTTGGGCGTGAGGGCTTGTGTGAGGGTGGCTGAGGTGCGCGTGTGTGCGTGTCGCGGAGGGTGTGGCTGAGGGCGGGAGAGGGGCTTTTGGAGGGGGGCCACAGCTTGACACACCACCACCCTAGCCTGCCCCGCCAACCCCAAACCGCCACCACGCGCGCCACACGGAGCCTGCACTCCGCCCTCCGAGCGCCGCCACCCCTCCCCGCATGCCCGCTACCCATCGCTCTCCCCCCTTGTGCATTGGGTTTGGTTTAGTGGGGGCTCACGTGGTGGGGGCTGGTGACACCAGTAGTACCCCGCCCCCGTGCGCACCCCTGCCTCACCCCAACCCAAACCAACCCCACATCCATCCCCACCATTTCACCTCCCACCACCACCCCACCTGCCCAAACCCCACCCCACCACCACCTCATCCCCGCCCCACCCCGCCCCGCACACACACAGCGGCGCCGAGGCCAAGGCCTGCTGCACGGAGGCGGGTATGTTCGCGCTGCGCGAGCGCCGCGTGCACGTGACGCAGGAGGACTTTGAGATGGCGGCGGCCAAGGTGCTCAAGAAGGACAGCGACAAGAACATGTCCATCAAGAAGCTGTGGAAGTAGTGTAGTGTTGGAGGGAGTGTTGGAAGGAAGGCTGTGGAGGGGATCAGAGCAGATGCGGTGGTGCTGTGTCATCATAGGGGAGACGTGGACAGGTATGGAGATGTGGAGCGATGGCATGAAGGGGGGCGGGAGGTGAGGAGGAGGAGGAGCAGACGCGGATGCTGTGTTTTTGCGGTGGTAGTGGTAGGGGGGAGGAGTGGCGCAAGTAAGCGAGGTGTCGGGGATGCAGGCGGGGCGCTGCCGGCCTGGGTGTGCGCGTTGATGACAAGACGGCTTATAGAGTTATAGTAGTGACATGCAGCGGGGGCGATGGCGGGCAGGTGCTGGTTGGCCGGCCGGATAGAGCGTGCTCGATTGATTGAGGGACTGGTTGTGCAGGGCGGGGGGGGGGCGACACGGCGCGGCACCAGACTGTGGCACCTCAGCAGTGAGGGCGGCAGCGTTCACTGTTCACTGGGCGCGGGTCGGCCTCTTCTCTTGGTAATGCGGCCTGTATGTGCGGGATGTGGGGCGGGCAGGATCCGGCTCGGATGTAACAGGATTTTGGGTTTGGCTCCTTCCACCAGGGGCGTATCCCCTGCGGTCGCATCGAGTCAGCTTCGGCGCCTCCCCGCCCGCAGTAAGGGGTTGTGCGCGGCAGTGCGCGAGCCCCCCAAGCTGTAGCACGTCGCCCCGTGACGTCGGCCCCCCCAATCATGCCTCGGCGGCTCGGCCGCTGTACTGCACTGAACAGATGTCAATAGGGCCGTGCGCACTGCAGTACCTGTAGTACCGTACGGCTGCGCTGCCGCCGAGTTGTTAGGGAGTGAACTTGCAAATTACAGAGTTCCAGAGTTGCCGTACCTGCCCATCTCTCCGCTTCCACCGACAGCCAGGCTATTAGCGCTTCCATGCATGATTGAGCACACAGCACTCCAGAAGGCAGCCAAACCCTGCTGCTGCCGCATTCATTCCCTACGTTTTTTTCCGTCTGCGGGGAACGCCACGAGTACAATACATATTTTGCATACGGGACTCAAGGCATCTATAGGATATAACCCCCCTCCTTCTGCCATATTAGGCCACGCTCACCTCCTCGCTCTTATGCATTGGGTTTGGTTTAGTTTGGGCTGGTAACCACAACTCCCCCCCTACACAACACACGGCGCTAGGTGACATACACGGGACGCCGCGACGCGCGGCAGATCCCAAGCAGGTAAGGGGGGGGGGTGTGGTTACCAGCCCACCCACCCCCCCTACTCGGTAGTAAATCCAGATATCTACACACGTCCAAGCAAAGTCCAGACCCGGCCGCCTCTGCAAGCCGGATGCCCGAAAAACTATACGAATTACTGGCAGGCCCCGGCATGACCAGCAGTGATATGTACTCTGCGATGTACCCTGCATGCATGCACACACGCGCGCACGTGCATCCTGATTTCTAATCATACGACTGTCTACGGCGCCTGAGCGGAGCTAGCTGGAAGCGACCTGCCTTTGCCGTCGCCCACATCTGCTCCACACTAGTACACTGCGACCCCTGACAACAGCACAGGGCCAGTCACCTGCACACAACCGTCGGGCGTTTGCCGCGTGGCGGTGTTGGTGCACAAGGTGTGGCACGCATGGCGGCGGCAAAGACGCACGACCAGCATCAATTCCCACAATGCTGCTAAAAGAAATCCACCCACATGGAACCCACTGCAACACAACATGCCATACCCCGGCTTTGGGGCCCGCGCACTATATAAAGGCTCCAGGTGTGAGGATGTGACACATACGTAACCAGTTGCCGTTTATGGCGTTGGCCACGAACAAGCAACCCAAATGCGGGACAATTGAGTCCATGTCCGCAGTGCAGTGACCCAGCAGCACCATACATGCAGACCCCCCAACCACGCCCCCAACACACACTCGCAAGCTATACTCCTCAGATCCGACATGAATCAAATACAAATATCTTCGAGCCAAAGCTAAGCCTCGGCAGTCGCAGGCATGGAAGCCAGACTAACGCCAGGACATGGGGACGGCCCGGCGGACAAGGTCAGAACACAGGACGGAAGGGCCTCAGGCCGGAAGGTCGCAGACAGACACAGACACCGACGGCGACGACGTGCCGCCGCCGGCCGCCCCCGACCCCACCTTCCTCCTCCGCACCAGACATACGCAACGTTACTGGTCGCCCCCCTCTCGCCTCTCTCGCTCATGCGGCTGCTGCTTGCTCCAAACCTCGGGACGTGGGTGGGAGGTACCCGCCGACAGGTGTCCTACCGGCCCCCTCAATCGGCTCACAGCATTTGGCCCTGCCGGGACCTAAGCGCCTCAGTCCTCTCAGCCCCAAGTAATCGTATGTCCCATGTCCCATGCATGGTCCGGGAGGGTGGCGTGCGCACAACTAGCGGCTGCTGGCTCGCTCATCACACGCACACACAAACCCACGCACGCACACGCCCGCTCACGCCGGTCTCTCCCACGCCCAAGCCTCCCCGGCACTCCGGTTCCCTCTCCGCCTCCCGCCCGGTCCCTCCCTACACACATTCCGGCACTCACGGATGCTACTATCTCTCTCGCTCGATCGCTCTCATGTCACACTGATCACACTTCCCGCCCTGCCCTGGAAGTTGATGTCCCTACTCTGTGTCCGGTAGCGAAGCAGCCGTTGCGGCCGTCGTTCGTTGCGCTGACTGACGCAGCAAGCAGGCTGCCACTCCGCCCCTACCTGCTGATGGCTGCCGCTGCGGCTGCTGCTGCTGCTGCTGTTGGGCCATCGATACAGCTGCTCGCAGCTGCCCAGCAGCCCCACCTGTCCGGCAATCACCCCTTCGCTCGCTCACCCAGCCACTGGCTCACCACCACCACCACCACCACCACCACCACAACCACAACCATTAGTACAGCACCTGCAGCTCCACATCCCAGCTGCCGCTGCCGCCCGCCGGAGGCAGCACGCCACCCCTTGCCCCCAGCCCCCCCGTTCCGAACACCTCGTCCCCCTGCTGCTGCTGCGCCCCGCCGTGATAGTAGTACGCCGGTCCCTCCGGCGCGTCATCCCCCAGGCCGCCGCCGCAGCTGCCGCTGTAAGCCGAGTGGTTGTAGGCGCTGTCGGAGAAGGCGCTGCCGCTGCCGACGCTGTAGATGGACGAGTCGGCGCCGGCGGCCGCGCCGGCGGCCGCGGCCGGCCGCACGCGGCAGCTGCTGGCGGCGGCGTCGGCCACGGCGCCCTTGGGCAGTGTGCGGCGGCGCAGCAGGATGCCGTACTGCTGGCTGTAGCGCTCGTTGAGCGACTTGATGGTGCTCTCCAGCGCCGCCAGCCGCTTGCGGCTCTTGTACTGCGGGCATGCCGGCGAGAGGGTTTTGGAATGAAGGAAAGCATGTTCGATTGTTGAGTGCACGTGGCTGCATTTGCTGTGGTAGGTGGTGGTGGCGATGGCCGGGTCCCTTGCCTCTTTTGTGACGCAACAAGAGGCAAGGGACCGGGCGGGACAGCCGGGTTTGGAGTGCCAAGGGTTGTTTGCGGCCAAGGGTTGTTCGGTCAGTTGGTGCTTTCGAGCACGTCGAGCACGTTGCGCCGACGTCACGTGTTCAACTCGACTGCCGCACGCAGCTTCCCAGCCTTACGTACCAGCTCGTAAGGCACCAGCACCAGCGCCGCTAGCGTTGCCGTGGCCACCATGAGAGACGTGAACACCAGCGCCGAGGCGGCGGCGTGCGACTTCGCGGAAGATGTGAGCGAGGCGAGGATATCGATGACAACCTCTCGCAGCACTCGGCTGTCCAGAGCCCGCAGGCCGTCATCGTCTGGCGCGACAACGAATCCTGCGTACGTAGGCACACGCGCAACATCAGTCTTTACAATTACCGCGGTTACAAGGGAGGGTTCTCAGTTTAAATTGGTCGTCAATTAGGGTTTGGTCGTTGTCCAGCAGTCTTACGCCTGCCGAGCCCTACAACTCTTACCGTCATGAGTCATTTGTAGCGGCACACAGGCAACAGCGCGGCGTTCCACCGGTGAGCGTGCGGCCGGCAGCGATGGGACCCCGTCCGAGCCCGGGTCGTCCAGCCCAAGCCCGTATTTGCTACCACTGTGCTGCTCAGAGAGCAGCGGAAAATCAAGACATACTTCTGGTGCGCGTGCCATCGGGGTCCAAACCAGGGTGTCAGGGTTTCGATATTGAGGCGCAGCGTATGCTTACTGCAATTGGTCGGTATTACTTTGTGCTGTAACAATTTGTATGAGTGGCTGCGTCAGTGTGTGCGTGGAGGCTAGAGTGGAAATCGCGTGTGCGCCTGAAACCGTCAGGACTGAGCGGCGATCAAACGAGATTTGAGTGCCTTAACCCTGAAAGGAATACATAAAAGCAAGCCAGATTCATGTGTACAACTACGCGCCAGGTTTGAGGTGGAGTGCCCCTCGCAGGACTGGTGGCGCGCTTTATCGCGCCTCTTGGGCGGTGGTGGACCTCCGCACGCACGGTCCGGTCGCACGGTCCGGCCTGTCGCCCTCCTGCGCCACGCCATGTGCACTCGGGTTGTCCCCTCTGTAGTTCCGCAACCATGTGCGGCGTCACCCCCACACACGGAAGGTGCACGATTGCATTCCCCGCGCTGCCTGCACGCCTGGGTTCAGCCAGCCCCCAGCCCTTGGCTGGCCCGCGCCCTCTCTCGTCAAAGTTTATAATATCTTGGTCTCCGGACGGCCCAAACTGCTGAATTCCGAGCCGGACACTTGAGGGCAGCTCATTCTGCACATTGCATTCGCCCGCAACCCGCGGCACCGCCCCTTTTCTCAATCTCCCCTCGACCCGCCTGTCATCAGGGTGCCCCTGCTTGTCATCCTTCCCTCAGGCGCCGCGGCCACGCAGTACCATCGCGCGCGTGCGTCAAGGTGGTATTCTCCCTTGCACGACCATGTAAGGGTGCCGAGGTCCGAGTCCAGCATGCAGCCCGCCGCTGCCGCGTACGCAGGTCTGGCACGCGACCTTCGCCACGGAGTGCGCGCAGGTTTGTGCCGCCGGAGCACTTGCCTCCTTGGGGCCACCGGGCCATGATATGCCGGGATAAGCGGGTCGCTTGAGATGTTGGAGGCTATCGTGGAGGCGGGAAAGGAGAGAGGTGCTTTGCGCGTGTGCGCATGGATGCGACACATAAAAGGACAGTGCGATTCAGCAAGGGTGCCCAGCACCCAGGTCAAGAGGGACCATCTCCAGCCCTTGGTGCGCATGCGTGCGTGGCGTGGTGTGGTAGTCTTCGCCCGTACATGAGGAGAGCACTGGGGCAGCTGAATTTGGTCATGCCAATGGATAGTGTGCACATTTACCTAAAACCTTATAAGCTTGGGTGTTGAAGACGCGAGCACTTCCACGTCCAACGGGCAATTGTGCGGTCTTGTGCGGCTTATCCTTGACAACAGGCTGTTGAGAATCTCAATCAATTTTCGAGAGCATTACTGTCTACATTCGACGCCCGCGGCACCGAACGTCTTGAGTCGCACTGCTCGTTTGCACAGATGCCTCAGTGTTTGTGCATGTGCCCTATGTGCCTACGCGTCTGGCCTTTAAAGCACGCGTGAGTGGTGTCAATGGAGCCAGCGCGGCTCGCAGCCAGAGGAACGGCCCCGGCCATGCCTGCCGATTCCCCAGCGCCAGCCCCGGCGGGCCCCCAGGCCCCTCACAGTAGCCAGCAGCGCGGCCCCAGCGCTCCTGGCACCGCTCCCTATGACTCCCAGGCTACAACAACACGCATGGACACGTACGGACGTAATCTGGCGCGGGGGCGGGAGGCGGGGCCAGAAGGCCGCAGGCCAGAGGCAGCGGCGCTGGATTGCCCGCCGGGGGGTCCGCCGCTCCAACACACCCCTCACCAGCCGGCGCAGCACCCGCCGCAGCCGCAGCCGCAGCAGCCGCAGCACCCACCGCATGATCATCAACATCAGCATTCATTTGGCGTGCTCCAGCCAGCAGGTCCGGGTTCGGGTCTGGGTCCGGGGCCCTCAGGGCCCTCAGGGCCGGGGGTAGCGGGTGTGCAAACGCCGCTGTCACTCGGTGCATCGCAGGAGCAGCAGGGGCCAGAGCAGCAGCAACAGCAGCAGCAACAGCAGCAGCAGGGGCCGGAGCAACAGCAGCAACAGGGGCCGGAGCAGCAGCAGCAGGCGGCACTGAGCTCCAGGAGGTGGAGTGGGCGGCAGCCGGCCGCCGTGTGTGATGGCGGGGCGGGTGGCGCTGGTGGCAGACGGGCAGGGCCGGTGCCGGTGCCGGTGCCGGGGTTGCCGTCATCACCATCAGCAGCAGCAGCAGCAGCAGCAGCAGCAGCAGCAGTAGCAGCAGAGCGAGGCGCGGCCCCAGGAGGCACAGGTGCTAGGGCTGGCCCTGACGGTGGTGGTGATGGTGATGGCATGAGCGGCGGTGGCGGTGGCGGTGGCGATGTTGAGATCACAGCGGCTGCACCGGTCGCAACCACCACCACTGCCGTCGCCGCCGCCGCCGCCGCCCTTGCGCCGCCCCACCAGCCCCACCAGCCGCCGCCGCCGCCACTCGTAAGCCAGCAGCCCCAGGACCCGCACGCTGTACATCTAGATCTCATAACAGCCCTAGACGCCAGCGGCGGGGCCCTAGAGCAGCAGCAGCAGCCGGCGGCTGTGGGTGTGCCCACCTCTCTGGCGGCGGGGGTGGCGGCGCTGGCGGCGTCTGGGCCGCTGGCCACGGCGGCGCGCGGCAGCGGCGCGCCTGTGGTGGTGGGCGTGACGGCGGCGGGTCTGGACGTGGTGGTGATGCGGCTGCTGGCCACCGGGCTGATGCGGGGTGAGTGGGGGCGGGGGTGGGTGGGTGCGGGTGGGGGTGGGGGCGGGGGAGTGGGGGCGGGGGTGGGGGCGGGGGAGTGGGGGCGGGGGTGGGGGCGGGGGGAGTGGGGGCGGGGGGAGTGGGGGCGGGGGTGGGGAAGTGGGTGGGTGGGGGGCGGGGGGTGGGGGCGGGGGAGTGGGTGGGGGCGGGTGGGTGGGTGGGTGCGGGTGGGGGTGGGAGTGGGTGGGAGTGGGTGGGAGTGGGTGGGTGGGTGGGTGGGTGGGTGGGTGGGTGGGCACGGTGGGTGGGTGGGTGGGTGGGTGGGAGTGGGTGGGTGGGTGGGAGTGGGTGGGTGGGTGGGGGTGGGTGGGTCGGTGGGTGGGTGGGTGGGAGTGGGTGGGTGGGTGGGAGTGGGTGGTGGGTGGGTGGGTGGGTGGGTGGGTGGGTGGGTGCGGTTGGGGGCAGGGCGGGATGTGGCCCGACGGGACACGCCATTGTCTCCGTTGGTACACTTCTTCATACCTCGCAAACCGCCTGCCGGCCCACTGCCTATCCGCACTCCTCACTCACAGCTGCCCAACCTGCACCGCCAACCCCCCTCCCCCACATGCAGCCGGCTACCACCCGCGTGCCGGCGTCATTGTGTTTGCCGCCTACGGTGACGCCTTCCCTGCACCCCTGGCGGGCCGGCTGCCCCGGGGCGTGTACGACGACATACGGCGGCGCCTGAACCAGGTGGGGTCGGTGTGGAGGGTGGGGGTGGGTTGTGGGGTAATGGTTGTGGTGGTGGTGGTGGTGGGGGGGGTTGTGGTTACCAGCCCAAACTAAAGCAATTCAAAGGGGGGTTGTAAATACCAGCCCAATTGAACTATACCCATGCAAAAGAGCGAGGAGGAGAGCGTGGCCTTTGCTGACACCAAAGAACACTCGACAATCGCCCCGTCCCGAATTAAGCTGTGCGTCGCCCAAACCGCCCAACCAAACCCAGTACCGATGTAATGAAGCTCGTCCGGCGCATTCCCGCGGTGGTGTTGGCAGCCGCCTTCGCAATTCGCCACCCAGGCTCGCCATCACTTAGACGCACATCCTAACGAGCAAAGCACACTGCACATGTATATTACCCACCTAGAATATACCAATGGAGCCCGGGTGCCGAGGGCGAGGCCAGCACCAGGGCGGTTCGCATGCGCAAGAGGGAAAGGGCAAACCGTGTGAGCGAAAAGGCATGTCGGCGAGAAAGCAACGGTAATAGTATCCTAGGTGCACGAGCCTGGGTGGCAAAAGAGAGGGAGGATAGCCAGCGGGTGGCAAAATAAGGGCAGGCAAGCATGGGCCTGGGGCCGCACGAGGGCCAGAGGGGGCTAGTAGGGGAGAGGGGCAGGGCGCGGGCCGTGCTAGGCTCCCTCCCCCCACCTCCCTGCTGCCCACCCCACAGCCCTGCTGCCAACCCAGACGTCCGCACGCATGAGAGGGCGTCCGGGGCCTGTAGACGCTAGGGGAGGGGGGCGGGACGGGCGAACAATAGCGCATGTGTGTATGTGTGTGTGTGTGGGGGGTAGTTTAGCCACAACACCACCATCTGCCAACCACCACCGCCCAGCAAGGGAACTCCAGCCCCACTCCACCCAACCCGATGGATTGGTTTTGGTCGTCATCACAACACCCAGCGCACCTGCCCCCCCCCCCGCTTTGCTTGGGTTTGGAATGAACTACCCCCGCCCCCGCCCATCTGCCCATGCCCTGCACCTGCCCCTCTTTCCCGCCTCCCCACATCTGCCCCTGTACCATGCCTGCCTGTCTACATCTCTTTTTAAATCTTCAACTTGTATGCATGGAGCCCACCCACCTGCCCACCATTCCCACTATTCACACCATTCCCACCATCCCCACCATGCCCACCTCCCCACCATCCCCACCATTCCCACCATCCCCACCTGCCCACCTCCACCAGGCCTCCTTCGAGGCCCGTGGCTCCGCGGTGTTGCGGCCGCCCGCTTCCCTGGCCGTGTGCGTGTGTGCCGCACTGCCGCCCGCCTGGCCCTGGCTGTGCCCGCTCATGGCGGTGAGTGGGTGAGCGTGTGTGTATTGGGGGGGGGGTCCATGCATTTAAGTTCCATGGGGGGTTGGGGTAGCTATCCATAGGTTGGTGTGTATCAAATTCGTGTCAGATTTGTGAATTGTGAAGGGGAGGCGCTGGTGGGGGCTGGTGTGTTTGGGGTTTGGGGGGCGAGGTTGGGGGGCTGGGAATACGTAGGTAAAGGAGGCAGAGGGAGGGAGGAGGGATGGAGGAGGGCAAGTGGAGGAGGGCGGGCAGCCGCGTTGGGAGGCGGCCGAGGACGTGTAACGACGTGTCCAACCCGACCGCGCCCTGCCATTCCAGGGCTCTTATCTTGTTTTGGGGGGAAAGCTCAGCCTGAGCTTTAGCAAGCTAAAATGCCCAGAAGTTAGCTCAGGGGGCGGACTTGGGCGGACTCCCGGGCACTTGTGGATAGGCTTTCTGATGGTCAGTGGGGCATCAAGTGGTCAGGGAATCGTCGCATACGCTGACACGCAGCTGTTTGGGCCCCGGAACAGCTGAAAACACTGGCGTCTGATGGTTCTGTGGCCCCCAACCCCACCGGGGCCAAGCTTCCCCCGCCTCCGTGGACGCGTAACAAAGCTAAAATCTGAGCTTTAAGGGCCAGCCGTAAAGCTTAGAAACCGGCCAAAATGGCCAAATAAAGCTCAACATCTTTAAGGTAATAGCCCTGTGCCATTCCCTCATCCACCCTCAACCCCCGATCCCACCCACACCCCAATTCGGTAACGACTTCGTCTGCTGGTTTTCTATACCTGTTCTACCACTTCGTCATGTATCCTTGCAACCTCCCCCCCCTCGCCCACACACACACACACACACCATCCCACACGCAGCAACGTATCTCCCGCACCGCCGAGGTGTGGGAGCAGGCGGTGGGCGCGATCAACGAGCAGTACGGCGAGGCGTACGGCGTCAATGTACGGATGCGGGGCGGCATGTACCTGCAGGTATGGGATGAGGCATCAGGGTGGTGGTGGAAGGTGGGAAAAGGTGGGCAGGGTTTGGCAGGGGCAGCGCGCGACGGTTGGCAGGGGGCCTTGTGCAAGTGGGTGGGTAAGGGTGGGTGGGTAAGGGTTGGTGGGTGGGTGGGTAAGGGTGGGTGGGTGGGTGGGCCCATTGCACCCGGGGTGCGCACCTGCTACTGGCGCTGTGGCTGATCTGTCTGCCTGCCTGGCTGCCTGCCTGGCTGCAGGTCGTCGGTGGCTCGTCCGTCTTCCCCCTGCCCTCGTCCCCTGCCGCTGTCGCCGCCGCCGCCGCGTCCAGCCCAGGCGCGCTGGCGGCGGCGCCGCCGCCGCACCTGCCCCATGCCGCCGCCGCCACCGCCGCCGCCGCCACCACCGCCGCCGCCGCCACCACCGCCGCCGGCACCACCCAGCACACAAGCGGAGTGCCTGCAGCAGCAGCGGCGCATGCGGCAGCCGGAGATGGCCGCCGCTTAATTCACACGGCAGCAGTAGCTGCTGCGACTGCTACTGCTACTGCGACGGCGACTGCTACTGCGGCTGCGACTGCAGGTGCCGGCGGCTCTGCCTCAGGCGGGCCGCCGCCGCCGCACCAGCAGCACGAGGAGGAGGAGGAGGACGATGAGGCGTTACTGGCGGCTGTAGCAGCGGCGGCGGCGGAGGCGGACCGGCTGGGCCGCCACGGCGCGGCAGTAGCAGCAGGGGCCGGCGGCGGCTGGGCTGTCGGGTCTGCGCACATGTACGGGGATCCGCCGGGGGCCTCGGAGCTGACGGCGCCGCAGCCGCACGGCCCGCCCTCCCGCGGCCCCATCGTCAGCCCGCCCGGCCCCTCGCTCCCCCTCCCCTTCCTGTCCGCGCTGCAGCAGCACTCGCCGTCTGTGGCGGCGGCTGTAGCGCCACAGCCGCAGGCCGCAGCAACCGCCGCAGCAGCGGCGGGTGCAGCAGCTACAGCCACCGATGCGCCCGCGATGAGGGCGGAGGTGGGCGTCCAGACCACCGGGCCGCCGCCCGCCGTCACCGCCGTCATGTGGCCCCTGGGCGGCGGCGGCGGCGGCAGTAGCAGCAGCAGCGCAGCCGCAGGGGCCGGCAGCACGGGTGCTCGGGGCCAGGGGCCGCAGCAGCAGTGGCCGTCGGCTGTAGCAGCGGCGGGGCTGCCCATGCTACTGCCGCGCGCGCCGCAGCTGCCGCCTGGGGTGGACGTGGCGGCGCTGCTGGCTCGCCACCTGCCGCAGCAGCTACTGCCGCCGCAGGGGCTGCAGGCGCTGGGCATCGGGTCGCAGGCGCCGGCTGCAGCAGCGTCACCGGCAGTAGCAGCGCCTGCAGGTGCCGTAGCGGGGCTGCCGACGGCTGGGTCCGCGGCAGTAGCAGCAGCTGCCAGCAGCGAGCGTCCCTCACCACCGCCCACACTGCCGGTGGCGCCGTCGCCTGGTCCTCTGGCGGGCTCCTATGGAGGTGGTGGTGGTGGTGGTGGTGGTGGCGGTGGTGGTGCGGCATGGGGGCCCATGGACTCGTGGCCGCCGCTGTGGCTGGCGGTGGCGGCGGCGGAGCTGGGCGGGAAGCCGGCGCCTCAACCGGTGGGCGTGGGCGTGGGCGTGGGCGTGGGCGTGCGCGTGCGCGTGCGCGTGCGCGTGCGCGTGCGCGTGCGCGTGCGCGTGCGCGTGCGCGTGCCCGTGCCCGTGCGCGTGAGCGTGCCAGGAGGGCGTGGGCGTGTGGGCTGTCGCTGAGCCCTATGCGTGGGCGAGAGGGGGCCGGGGGGCAGGGACGACATCAAGGGCGACACGTGCCGTGCGGTGTCCGCTGCAGGGCGTTGTGCCCCCGTGGACCCCATTGCTGGCCCCGGCGTTGGGTGCCGGCATGGACTTGGGTTGTGCGGCCTGGTGGTGGCTGCCGCGCCGCCTCCCCGCCCCCCGCCCCTACCCCGCACCGTTCACCCTGGATGCCAACCCAACCAAACCCAACTAAGCTAAACAAAACCAAACCAAACCGGCTGTACCTCCGACCCAAGCCGTACGGTTGTGGGCCTGCCACGCCCAGTTCCCGCCCAGCGCACGGCGCCGTGACACTGGCGCACACTCGCGCCCGCGCACCCCCAACGCCGTCGTGCGTTGACACCATGCTGTGGCGCACCCGCTCACCCGCAACGCCGCCTCCCCTCCCCCCTGCTCGCTGCCCTGCTAACGCATGCGATCCGGCGCGGCGCGTGGTGTGGCGCTTGCTCTATGCGGCGCCAGGTGAGTAAGGCGTTCAGTATAGGAAAGTCCAGCAGCGCGCGCGCGAGGCACGTACATGCGTCGAGGTATTCGCGTTTTCTGAGCCACTACACGACTTACGACTTGACGTATACTCGGATCACCTGAGCAACTACTTTCTTAGGCAGCAAACCTATTAAAACGGGGGTCGCCGTCGTCCGCCGGAGCCGACTACACCTTCTGGTCATCGGTACGCCTTCTGTGTCGCATCATCTGTCTACATCTCCTTCTTCATTAATTTAACATGCATGGAACCCCCGCCCGCCCCCCCAGGTGCCGGGTGTGCTCCAGTTCCTGGGCCGCACACCAGCCGGCCGGCTGCGTTGGCGGCTGCCGCTGCTACCGGCGCTGTCGGGTGAGTGGGTGGGCGGGTGGGTGCGTTCGGGTGGGTTTGCAGGGGCACAGGAGGAATGGCGGTCAGAGTGGGACCTTATTTCCATGTGGGGCACCAGGCATGGAAAGGGGCACGCAACATTCAAGTGTGCGTGCGGACGTGCGTTTGACGTGTCCGCGCCCTGCTTGCGCTGGGGAAAGGGTCGGGGGGGGGGGGGCCGACACGTGGGCAACGGCTAGTAACATTCGCATTTTGGTGACCGGGCGGGGGCGGGGGGCGGGGGCAGGGGCAGGGGCAGGGGCAGGGGCAGGGGCAGGGGCAGGGGCAGGGGCAGGGGCAGGGGCAGGGGCAGGGGCAGGGGCAGGGGCAGGGGCAGGGGCGGGGGCGGGGGCAGGGGCAGGGGCAGGGGCAGGGGCAGGGGCGGGGGCGGGGGCAGGGGCAGGGGCAGGGGCGGGGGCGGGGGCGGGGGCCTGCAGCCCGTCGGCCGCCTCCCCACCGGCTGTAGGAAGGGGCGGGGGCGGTGGGACCAGGGGTGCCCCCAGCCCTCTCCCCCACTCGCGCCCGCACGGCTACACGGACCCCGCAATCGAAACCGTTGTACGGTGCGCGTCGTACGATCGTGTTCGCGATTGGGAGGAGCGGAGGTATCGAGCTGTTGGGGGCCTGTTAGCTCAGCTGGTTAGAGCGTGGTGCTAATAACGCCAAGGTCATCGGTTCGATCCCGATACGGGCCACTCGGACGCATTTTGAGCTCCGCGACGCCCCCCGCGTGAAGCTGAGGCACTCAGAACTACTGTTCAGCCGTGTGAATGCACACCAACGACATCGCGACCACCGTGGGCGCCAAGCAAAGGAATGACGCTGGCTTAGAGGATAGCAAAGGCTCTCGTATGGCGCATACGTCAGAGCGGTGCATCTGCGAAGCAGTACATTGGCCTGTCACCACATTCGCCCATGTGCATTACTGGTATCCCATCCACCTTTCCCCAGCTCTGCTCTTGCTTCCCTCCTGTGCTAGCTGTGGCCACGCCTTGTCACTATGCTTTGTCCTCGCTACTCCCTAACACGCCAAACATGCATTCGCATTTTTGCACATGTCTGAACCACGGCTGAACAGCAGCCTGCATGCCTCACGCGCGAGCTCTGCGCGGGGTAGTTGCGGGGCCCAAAATGCGTCCCAGTTGGCCCGTATCGGGATCGAACCGATGACCTTGGCGTTATTAGCACCACGCTCTAACCAGCTGAGCTAACAGGCCCCCAACAGCTCGATACCAACGCCCCTCCCAAACGCGAACACCATCGTACGACACGCACCGTACAACGGTTTCGGTTGCGGGGAGTCGCCTGGTGTGACGACGGTCAGGGGACTGTAACACTCAACTCAACTCAGGGGAGTGACCCGCGAGCCCGAGAAGGGACCACCTGTAACACTCTGCGGGGTCCGTGCAGCCGCCGCCCGGGCCCGGCCGTGGAGCCGGGGGTGGTGCCCCCTCGGGGGGCCGGGCGGGGTGCGGCGCGAGTAGTGGGTGGGGGAGTGGGCTGGGCCCTGCCCGCAGGACAGGGTGGCTGGCGAGGGCTGGGCTGCATGTGCAAGGTGGGGTTCTGGGTACATGTCGCGTTCGTATTAGCATGCGTTCTCACTTCCTATGGGCCAAGGGCCCCAAACCATTCTCTGTGACCCAAGAGCCCGAAAAGGGAGTGAGGAACCGACTGTCATACTCAACCCCCGCTTACTCCTGCCCACTGCACCCACCCCCTCAGCATCCCTGCTGGCGGGAACCACGGCCTCCGCCACCTCCTCCTCCTCCTCCTCCTCCGCCACCTCCTCCTCCTCGCCCCGGGCATCTGCCGCCAACTCTGCTGCCTCGGGCGGTGGCGCCGGCAGCAGCTCCCGGCAGCCGCCTGCTGCCCCTGCCCCTGCCGCCAACTCTGCTGCCCCTGCCCCTGCGCCTGCCGGGCCGCCGGCCAGCAGCTTCACGCTGTACCCCGACGACTGGAGCACCGCCCTGGCGGGGCGGCTGCCGCGGGGGGTGTACGAGCACGTGCGGGTGAGTGCGTGTATGGGGGGGGGGGGGGTAGCCATCCATCGGATGGTGTTTATCAAATGGTTGGGAAGTGCCGATGTCCAGCGGAACAGCGGGTACATTACCGTTGGCTCCAGCGCCGTGTTCGCCGAGGCTGCGTTCCCGTTTGCTGGCGAGTATAGTAATCGGGGGGGGGGGGTATTTTCCGTACCCAGTGAAAACCCGGGCGGGAAGCCGCTGTGGGTTTGGTGCTGGTGGGTGGGTGGGTGGGTGGGTGGGTGGGTGGGTGGGTGGGTGGGTGGGTGGGTGGGTGGGTGGGTGGGTGGGTGGATGGGGTTGAGTTTTTCCATTTCCCAATGGGGAGGGGCATGTGTGGAGGGGCTGCGTGCTTGATGGTAAGTGGTTGGACAGGGCCGTGTGTTCACGTCATGTCACGTGCATGTGCATGTGCATGGCGGGGCCGGGGCCGGGCCGGGGCCGGGGCTGGGGCCGGGCCCGGGGCCGGGGCGGGACTGCACTTGCTTGAGACGGTGCAAATGGTGTGCGGCTCACCACGCTCACCCATCCCACCCACCCAGCCACCCTTACAAACCCTCGCCAGCAAACGGGAACGCAACCTCGGCAAACGCGGCGCTGGACCCACCGGTTATGTACCCGCTGTTTCGCTGGGCATCGGTACTTATTATCCATTATTGTTAAACACCCTCCATGGATGCTACCCCCCCCCTCCTGGGACTGTTTACCAGTAACCCCACAACCATTTGACAAACACCATCCTATGGATGGCTACCCCCCCCCCCCTCCCGCTCCCGCCAGGCCGAGCTGAACGCCGCCGCGGCGACGCACGCGCACCCGCTGGCCCCGGGCCTGGGCCGGCTGCTGCCGGGGTGCGGCGGCGGGGGGCTGTGTGGCGGACTGGAGGAGTGGGTGCTGCGGCCGCTGGTGCTGTGCTTCGGCACCCCGGTGCGTGGCGTGGGCGCTTGTGGGGGCGTGGGGGCGTGGGCGCTTGGCCGGGGGCGTGGGGGCGTGGGCGCTTGGCCGGGGGCGTGGGGGCGTGGGCGCTTGGCTGGGGGCGTGGGGGCACATGCCCACACATGTCCACACATGCCCACACATGCCCCTGCACCTGTGCCCCTAGACATGCTCCTGCCTCCTCCGCCCCTCCATGTGTGCCAACGCCCCCTCATCCACCCCCTCCCCCGCCACCCCCGCCCCAACCCAACCCCCAGTACCGCACACTGCGCATCCGCATGGCCCTGGAGGCGGCAATGGCCCGGATCAACGCCCACTACAGCAGTAGCAATAACAGCAGTAGCAGTGATGGGGCCGGCGGCAGTAGCAGCAGTGTGGCTGGCGGCGGCGGCCCAGCGGCAGCCCCGGAAGCGGGGCCCCCGCGCCAGCAGGAGACGGAGCAGGGGCCGCTGCCGGGGCGCCGCTCTGATGCACCAGCTACAGCCGTCGACGCCGCTGCGGATACTGATGCTACTGCTGCTGCCGGCACCCGCGGCGCCACCAGCAGCAGCAGCAGCAGCCCTGTCACTGTCAGCGACCAGGAGCAGCAGCAGCAGCAGCAGCAGCAGCAGCAGCAGCAGCAGCAGCAGCCGGGGCCGCTGGACGGCCAGCAGGCGGCGGCGGCGGCGGCATCGGCCGGGCTGGAGCTGTGTGTGCGGTGGCACGTGGAGCCGGGGGCCGGGGCGGACGGCGGGCCGGGCCGGCAGCTGCTGCTGGGCCTGGGCCTGGGTCTGGGCCTGGGGGCGCGGCTGCGACTGGACCTGGACTTCAGCAGCGACCTGTGATGAGCTGTGGGCCGTGGGGTAGCTATCCATAGATGGTGTTTAATCAATAATGAAGTGGGGTGTGGGGTGCGACATGTGACATATGAGCTGTGACCCGCCCTGGGGAGGGAGGTAGAGGGCGGATGGGGAGGTGGGTAGGGAGGGAGGTGAGGCGGAGGCGGGGGACTGAGGGCGGGGGTGAGGCAGCGTGAGAGAGGGGTTGGGATGGGGGGCGGCGGCA
The DNA here is from genome assembly GCA_016834595.1 of Chlamydomonas schloesseri. NCBI lineage: Eukaryota > Viridiplantae > Chlorophyta > Chlorophyceae > Chlamydomonadales > Chlamydomonadaceae > Chlamydomonas > Chlamydomonas schloesseri. The sequence goes on from JAEHOD010000030.1 coordinate 424,285, forward strand.
GTGAGATTTTACCGAGAGGACTGTGCATGCGAGGACGGCTGCAGTGCTGCTGGGTGGCGTGACCCAGGAGGGGCCTAGCCTAGCCCACTAGAGGCGTGATGGCTGCCGGCGGGGCGAGCGGGCGAGGAAGAGAGGCGGCTGTGATGTGGGGAACACACCGAGGTCGCACATTGCACAGTACTGCAGTGTCCGGGACGGCGTGGCCCACTGCAATTGAGAGGTACATGGGGGGCAGGCCTTGTATCTTAAATATCCATGGATATAAATGGGCCATTTTGGCTGTTTTCCAGTCCGGCGCTGATTCTGTATGGCGCTGGATATTGTTGACGGCCTTTCCCGCCATGTCTGGATATTCCTGCCCCCTTTTCCCCAAATAAGATACAAGGCCTGATGGGGGGAGGGAAGCACATGCAGGAGTACGAGTGGGGGGCGGGGGGGGGGGTGCAGCGCGGCCAGCACTGCCACCCATACATGCTTTCACTGGGGCTTCGGGGGGAGGGGTGGTGACGGAGAGTGAGAGGGAGGCTTTGACAGGGACTGCGACACACCAAGAAGCATGCATGCATGCAAAGGGGCAGCAGGATGGCTGTCACGAGAGCCGTGGGTGTTTGCAACCGCCGCGGAGTGCCGGCGTGTGAGATGGTCAGTCATTCATTCATTCACGCATGTAATGTGCTTGGGCGCGGTGTGCTTTGGGTCTTGGGTGAATGCGGGTGCAGCGGCAGCACTGCAGAAGCAGTGGGCGGCAGCAGCAATGGGCGGCTTCCGGGGCCGCGGCAAGCACGTGAAGGATGAGGTCGTCGTGCGGTGGAGGGGGGCGCAAACGGTGGTGCATGGGGGGGGATGTGATGTGATGTGATGTGTTGCTGTGCACCGTGGCAGTGCCATTGACTGGTACCTGCGGGCTGTGTGTGTTCGCCTGGGGCTTAGCAATGGCATGAATCTCGCGCGGCCCTATTCCGCACACTGATGCAATGCGCTCGTCGTTGTATTTTGCGTCAGATGCTACACACACGCTGGTGTACTGTTCTCCATCGCAATTGCTTTCGCCGCACACAGTTCGCCAGCCCTAGCTAACTAGCCACCCGCGGCCCGCGGCTTCCTTGCAGTCTGTCATACCGTATCACATAGCTCCGTCAAACACACGCAGAACAGTCCGGTAATCACTGCAACCACCGCCTGGCGGTGGGACTCGACCTCCACCACCACTCAGCTCGTCCCCTCATCCCTCACCTCCTCCCTTACCTCCACTCGCTCCCTTACCCACCTACCTTCCTGCTCCTTAGCCACATCCACACCTCCACTCCCACTACTCAGTGTCCCATCCCACCACTCCTCCTCCCCATCAGCCCTCCCCATCAGCCCTCCTCAGTCCACCACCACCGCCATGCCCACCTCCACCAGCGCCTCCCCCGGCACCCGCCACCGTTCGCTGTCGTCGTACGCCACCGCCGCCAGCCACCGAAACAGCAGCCCCCACACACACCACCGCACCCCGCCCACCACCGGACCCACAACCGCCGCCGCCAGCGGCCGGACCAGGCCGCGGCTCCAGCAGCCCAGCCCGCGGGCGGCGGCGGCGGCCAGGCGGGTGAGGAGGCGGAGGTGGACGCGGGGCAGGCGGCGGCGGCGTGCCCATGATGCTGAGGTACCAGTGGCGGCAGTGGGGGTGTTGCAGTCGTATTGCAGGGGGGGCGGTGGGGGCGGAGGCGGGGCAGGCTGGGGCGGCGCCCGGATGGCGGCGGCGGCCCCGGAGCGGAGCAGGGGGCGGCTTGCAAAGTAGACCACACCTGTACGTGTGTGTGTGTGTGTGTGTGTGTGTGTGTGTGTGTGTGTGTGTGTGTGTGTGTGTGTGTGTGTGTGTGTGTGTGTGTGTGTGTGTGTGTGTGTGTGTGTGCAAGGGGAGGTGGGAGAAGGAAATAAAGGCGGGGCAACAACCGGGTCGACAGCAGCACAGGTGGCCGGGCGGAACAGCGAAGCCGCGCGCCGCCAAGCCGCAATAAAGGGACTGCGTTCGTACGTGTGGATTGGATTGGGACATGGTGGTGCTTGGTGGTTGGTGGTTGCTTGGGGCTGTGGCCACGTACGGCTCCGGCCCAAGGCACGCTTGATGCCCCGGGCTGGTTCGGTTTCTCTTGGTCGTCTCGCTTTTGGTTTCTGGAATGAACTACCCCCCCCCCCCCGGCCGCCCCCCCCACACACGCTCACCATGCAGTCGCGCCTGAAGGAATTCCGACACCGCCGCCTCCACCTCCGCAACCCCCCAGCCCCTCCGCAGGTGCTGCTGCTGTTGCTGCTGCGCCGCCTGCTGCGCCTGTGCCTGCACCGCATGCTGCTGCCCGGACGAACGGCGCAGGGGTGGCGGTTGCCACAGCGGTTGGGCGTCGTCTGCTGCTGTCGGCGGTGGCGATGGCAGTAGCAGCGCGCCCTCACCTGCTGCTGTGCCACCTGCTGCTGCTGCATCCCCCGTCTGCTGCTGCTGCTGCTCCTCCCCCTGCTCCTCAGCGCCTTGGTCGTCACTAGCGTCAGCCTCACCCTCTGCCAGCATCGCTGCCGCCTTATCCGCCTCGTCCACCTCCACACACCCCAGCAGGTCCAGCTCACCACCACCACCCCAAACACCCTCCGCCTCCTCCTCCTCGTCATCCTCTTCGCCATCACTGCTTCCGCTGCTGCTACTGCCGGAATCACTGTCCCTCACGCTGCTACTGCCGCTGCCACTCGGCGCCATGTCCACAGCCTCTGTGCTCCCCGCCCCCTCCCCGCCCTGCCCCGCCTCCCCGCCTCCAACAAAGTGCTGCTGCCCCCCAGCTACAACCGCCGCCGCCGCCGCCCCAGCTACAGCCGCGCGCAGCCCCGCCGCCAGCAGCTGCTGCAGCAGCGCGGCGCACAGCGCGGACAGGAAGGGCGGGCCGTGGTCCACCTCGTCCAGGTAGCCGTAGCGGGAGACGACCTGGTGGTGGAGGGGTGTGTGGGGTGGGGTGGGTGGGGTAGTTCATTCCAGAAACCAAAAGCGAAACGACCAAGCGTGGGGTGTTGAGACATGTGCAGTCTGCGGTGTCAAACCACGCAGTGTGAGACAATACGTCCAGAACCCTCTGGGCTGACTCTAGAAGCTACCGAGTACGGAGTCTTCCCGAACATACCCAATAGGCCCAGAACTAGCTGGTTATATGATTACCAGTATATATACTCGTGCGTAATACCGCACAGATAACTCAACTACTCAATACGCTACTTGTAACATAACTTACAAGACCGCTTATCTCGACAGGTTATGAGCCCCGAGCTCTAAGCCTTTACAATACTTTACAAGTATACTATTCCTCGACTTTAGCTCGAAGACCCCCCTTCCCGAAGAATGACCAAGGACAACAAGCTCAAGCTTATCCTCGGCGACCCGGATGTCAACTATGACACATGGGCTGCGGAAGTAGAGTTCGACCTCATGAGGAAGAACCAGTGGGACGACGCGAATCGTCAGCCCGCCCCAACTTCCGCTGCCAAGGGTCTTATCGGAAGTCGCGTTGCGCAATTTTTATATCCACAAGTAAGGAACGCAGCCAGCACTGTGGACATCTGGAATCAGCTCCGCGGATTGTACCAGGCTCCAGAGGTCGGCAAACGTCCGATTTCTGCGCCGGGTCCCACCCCGATTTCTGCAACCCCAACGGGGGGGACTGGGGGGTCACCCCCCAGCCGGGGGTCCGGGGGCGGGAGCCCCCGGAAAAAAATTTGCAATGTGGGGCTCAAATTGCAGCATTTTACAAACAGGTTTTCACGGTCACAAAAATTTTTTCAAAAGCACCTTGCCCAAAGTGCAAATTTTCATTAGATTGCCCTGGTACGTTCGCGTGAGTCTGAGGACATACACCAGGGAACGTGGCCGCAGGCCCTGCGGGCCCGCCATGAGGCCTTGGGGGCGATTTCTGTAAGTAAAGGACCCGGCGTCGGCGACTATTTTGGATTTCTGCAGCGGGTACTCTGGGAGTACCCGGCGGACCCGGCGCCCATGCCGACCTCTGCCAGGCTCAATCGCGCGCCAACCAGCTCAACGTTATGGAGCAGCTGATGGACATTCAGATACAACCTGGTGAGACGCCAACTCATTACGTCTCACGGGCAGCACAGCTATACAACGAGCTACGACTAGTCGGCTCGACCATGACCGAGTCGGAGGCAGTACTTCACCTCCTCCGGGGTATCACCGCTGATTACAACTTCGCCAAGCAGTTCATCCTGGCCACTAACCAGGCCACTTTTGGCGCCACCCTTCAGCTACTCAACAACATGGCAGGCGGCAGGAAGAATGCAGCCAAGCAGCAGCAAAGCGCCATGCCAGCCCTAGCGGCGGCGGCGCCTTCCCCTTCCCGTGGACAACGCAACGACCGACCGCAGTGTCAACTCTGCGATCGGATTGGCCACACAGCAAAGCAGTGCTACAGCCACAACACATCTTCAGAGCCAAGCTACGTGCAGTCGAAGGACAATGGCGGTGGGCGACGTGGCAAGAACCAGAGTCGCGACAACGTCAGTACGGAGCGCCGCAGTTGGCAGGCCGCCCAACCAGCAGCTTCCTGCTCCAAGTACGTCTTGGACTCAGGCACTACGCAACATCTCACCTACGACCATTCCGAGCTACACGACTACAAGCCGTACCGTGAGCCTCAAGTCAAGGTGGAGTGGAGAGATGGCGTCAAAGCTGCATCTCACGGCTGTGGAGCCGTGCTCATCCGCACCACGATTGGTGGAGTTGACACCACCGTGCGGATCAACAACGTTGAGTTCGTTCCCTCAAGCAAGCACAAGCTTCTATCAAGCCAGCGGTTCTACAAGAACAGTGGCGCAAGCACCACCTTCGCGGCTAAGGGCATTGTGCGAGGGCATTCCAAGGAGACTGGGCGCGTGGAAACCTACCTCATCGCTGATGAAATTGGCGGCCTTTACACCGTGCGCGGCCGCATCATCAAGCCAAGGTCTACGCCTTCTGCAGCAACGCCTGCCCCAAGTCCGTCCTTGCGAGACACAGAGCCTCAAAAGGCTCTGCTACCAGCTACAGCCCCTGCTACTGCGACGTCGGCACAACCCCCTGCCGCCTCATCACGCAGCAGCATCATATGGACTTGTGGCCTTATCGCTGCAGTCACCTGAGCGACAACAAGTCAGCCAACCCCAACAGTTCGGGCACGGTGAGCAGCATCCCCACACCCAATTTGGTGTTGGTGGCTTTGAACAACACGACGGCGAATCGTGAGCCATGTGAGCAGGGCCCGCAGCACTCAGCCCGCAACAGCAGTAAGCGCTCTTCCCGTCCTCTGGCACAATGTATGCCAACGGCAGCTGCGACAGCAACCGCTCCGGCTGCGGAGGCTGCCACTGCGGGGGCGAGTGATGATCCAGCGTCAACCTCCGCACCTACGGCAGACCCCACCCATCTCCCTTCTCATCGCAAGAGGCGGTCCTACACCAGCATGCTTCCGACAGCCCCCGGAGCTGGCTATTCGTACCGTGGAGCTAACAACAGCGACAGTGGCATGAGCGAACCCCTGCCCATCAAGAAGGCGCGCATAGCTACGCACTGGCACAGACGTGTACGAGGTGAAGGCCGAGAATGGGACTAGGGCTAGGATGTTCGGTTAGAGTTGATGTCCCATGATGAACACACGTGGTTGCGCTATCTAGTGTAGAAGCTGAGCACATAGCGGCATCAGAAGTCATGATTACGGCTATCTGATTACGACGTATGATGAACGATTATGGGTACATGAGGCGTGTGCAAATGCATGGCAATGACCAGAGCATGTCGGTGTTTGAGCGTAGCCCGATAAATAGACACATCGATACTCACTACCAATCTGTTCACGGTCGTGTGACGGACAGTAAAATGAGACTGCCGAACAGTAGCTACTATCTGAGAGAGGGGTTACATTCCCTTCCAAATGTTGCTAGGCGTACACTAAAAGTTAGGATAGTGCATAAACACGGATTCCCCTGATTACGCGGAGTCACAGAGTGTTCTGTCAACGGGGGTGTGTTGAGACATGTGCAGTCTGCGGTGTCAAACCACGCAGTGTGATACAATACGTCCAGAACCCTCTGGGCTGACTCTAGAAGCTACCGAGTACGGAGTCTTCCCGAACATACCCAATAGGCCCAGAACTAGCTGGTTATATGATTACCAGTATATATACTCGTGCGTAATACCGCACAGATAACTCAACTACTCAATACGCTACTTGTAACATAACTTACAAGACCGCTTATCTCGACATGGGGTGAGGTGGGACGGAAGCAGGGGGGAGGTGTGTGTGTGTGGGGGGGGGGGGGGGCGGCCCCCTACCTGGCCGCGCGGGAGTCAGCCGCCCAGCTGCGCCAGGTCTTTAGTCATCCACCCACCCGCCCGCCCGCCCGCCCACCCACCCACCCACCCACCCGCCCGCCCGCCCGCCCGCCCGCCCGCCCACCCACCCGGTAGAAGTTGGGCGGCAGCTGCAGGCCGCTGTGCTCGGAGCTGCTACTGCCGCGACTGCTACTGCTACTGCTGGGCGGCGCCGCCGGCAGTAGCACCTCCAGCCTCCTGCTGCGCGGCACGCTGGGCACTGGCAGCCGCCGCACGGACAGGAACACGCCCACCGCGTGGACCGCCTGGGGTAGCAGGTGTGTGTGTTCTAATTCAGCCCTGCTTATTAACTCGACACCGACTCAGCCACACCCACACGCCCCATCCGTCCGTCCACACACACACACACGGGAGACACAGACTACCGAACCAATGCGTGATTCTTTGGGATGCTAGTGCTCTGCCGCTAGCATCGGACAGCGTCTCAGATACACGATTACGTGATCCACCCAGATAGCTGTAAACCCGTTGTTACACACACACACACACACACACACACACACACACACACACACACACACACACACACACACACACACACACACACACACACACACGCACCTGCACATTACGCAGGAAGTGGACGAGCACGGGCGGCAGTGTCGCGGCGCCGCCCGGCTGCAGCACCGGCCCCTGGGGTGGGTGGTGTGTGATGGTGGGTGGTGGGTGGTGGCTGGGTAAGGGTGGGTAAGGGTTTACTCCAGAACCCAAGAGCAAGCCAGCCATTGCGAAAACCCATGAATGGGTAGGTGGGTGGGTGGAGGCAGCACGTGCAGTTGTTGGGACTGAGGTGTGCACGAGTCCCGTTTAGCGGTTCAGAAGGACACGCCAGTCAGGTGGGCCATGCAGTCATCATGCGTTTGCATTTTCAACCCCTCATTATTTTTACCCCGCCGTATGACATACACGAGTAGGCAGTGCACAGTCCCACGCGCGCACTCTCCCACCCTAACACATGTTCCCACGTGCCAACTAAACTCCCACGCCCTCCCACGCACTCCCACGCCCACTCCCACTCCCACGCCCACTCCCACGCCCACTCCCTCCCACGCCCACGGCCCATCCCACCAGTTCGTCCAGGTAGTAGATGGCGATGCCCTGCAGCCGCGTCAGCACCACACGCAGGGGGGAAGGAGGGGGAGGGGCAGGAGGAGGGGCAGGCCCGCCGGTGATGATGCTACTGCCGCCGCCGCCGCCGTTGGGCCCGCCGGTGCCGTCGTCACCCCCCTTGCCGCTGGCAGTAGCACCGGCAGTAGCAGTCGCAAGTGGTAGGAAGGGCCCCGGCGGCGGCGGCAGCTCCAGCACTAGGTCGTAGCCGCAGTCAGCGGCACCGCCAGCACCCGAGGAGGAGGCTGTAGCAGTTTGGCGTCGCACGCCGCTACTGCCACCGTCAGCAGCAGTAGCAGTAGCAGGGCCGCCCCCAGCGGGCTGCAGCTCCGGCAGCGGCGGCAGCGGCGCGGAGGCCGAGCCCAGCCCTGCCTCTGGCCGTGGTGATGCCGCCGCAGGGACGGCTGTAGCAGCAGCAGCAGCAGCAGCAGCGGAGGCGGAGGCGGCGGCGGCAGTAGCAGCTGCCTGCTCCGCACGTGAGCCCAGTCGCACCAGGCGGCGTGAGGAGGCACGGCTCAGGGGGCTCCGCGGTGGCGGCGGCGGCTGTAGCAGCAGGCGGCCGGGCGGCGCCGCTACCCCAGTCGCCGTGTCGCCTGCAGCCCCACCACCCCCGCTTGCAGCCCTGCTGCTGCTGCCGCCGACTGGTGCGCCCCGGCCCTCGCTGCTACTGCCACCGCTCACCGCCGCCAGCGCCACCCGGCCGCCACCACCACCACCGCCACCGCCACCGCCGCCGCCGCCGCCACCGCCGCCGCCGCCACTGCTGCTGCGCAGGCTGCGTCGGCGATCAAGGTTAAGACTGCGCCGTGTGCCGCCGCCGCCGCCACCTCCGCCGCTACTGCTGCCCCTCGCAAACCCGCTGATGCTACTGCTGCCGGTGCCGCCGTCTGGCCAGCCTGCACTGCCCGCCGCCAGGCTCCTGGCTGCTGCTACTGCCAGCGACACAGAGCGGCCCAGCAGCGGCTGTAGCTGCAGTGTCTGGTCGTGGTCCTGCTGCTGCCCCTCAGTCCCGGCCCGCGCCTGCTGCTGCTGCTGTAGCTGCGCCTGGATGGCGGCTGTAGCAGGTGGCGACAGGAGGAAGGCGGCGGCGGCACGTGCCGCGGCGGCGTGCGCCTGCGCCTGCGCCTGCCGCGATGCGAACACTGACTGCGGCGGCGGCTGGTGCGGCGGCTGCGGCTGCGGGTGGTGCGGCGGCGGTGGCTGACGGGCGGCTGCAGCAGAGCTGAAGGGGTTGGACCGCCGCCGCACCGCCGCCCAGCCGCCATGCCCCATGCCATCGCCACCACCAGCCCCTGCTACTGCTGCAGCTACTGCCGCCGGCGCCGCCGACTGCGCTGCCAGCTGCATGCGCGGCTCCAGGCGCCGCCGCGGCGGCAGGCCGGGAGGGCTGTAGCTGCTACTGCCGACCAGGCCGCCGACACGATTTACAGTGGCAGCTGTGGGGCTGGCCGGAGTGGCGGGGGAGGCGCCGGGGGCAGCTGCAGTCGACACGCCCCATTGCGGCGGCGGGGCGGGCAGGTAGGTGGGAGTGGATGGCAGTAGCTGAGGGGAGCCTGCCGCTGAGGGCGGACCGCCTGCTGCTACTGCCGCTGGGACCCGGGGCAGGCGCTGGTGGCGCGGCCAGTCGGCGGCAGCAGCAGGGGCTGGCTGGCTGGGCGGCAGAGGGCGGGGCGGTGTGGCAGCAGCATCAGCGGCGGCAGTAGCAGCCGGCTCGCTGCCGTCGCCGCCACCGGTGTGCTTATGCCCGAATGCGGCTGCTGCTGCTGCGGCGGCGGCGGCTGCGGCGGCTGTCAGCAGTGAGGGCCGGGCCAGACCGCCGGCCACGTCACCGGTTCCATCGTCACTGCCGCTGGTACGCCACTCCTCGCCCTCTCCATACGCGCCCTCCCCGCCACCACCTTCATACTCGCCCTCCGCCTCCTCCACTCCGTCCTCATGCGCCGCCGCCGCCGCCTGCTGCAGCTGTAGCTGCGACCCAGGCGCTGAAGGCCCCAGAGGCGGCGAACGGACCTGCTGCTGCTGCTGCTGCTGCTGGCGACGCCGGCGGAGCTCGCTGCTGACCCTCAGGCTGTGGCCACCACAGGGCGGCAGACCCGGGGCGGCTGGGGCGGCGGCTGCAGGGGAATGGACCACTGCTGCCGCCTTGCCACTGCCGGTGGGCTTGCCGCCACCCCCACCCCCACCCCCACCGCCACCGCCACCCAAGGCCGCAGCCGCAGCCGCCACTCTCGGCAGAGCCCGCAGCCGCGCCCCCACCGCCGTCGCCGCCAGCCGCTCCGCCACACGCCGGCTGCCCGCCCACCACACGCCCATCACCCCCGCAACCGCCGCCGCCACGGCCAGAGTGAACCAGCCGCCCTCAGGGATCTGGGGGCGTGGGGGAGGGCGGGAGCGAGGAGGATGAGGAGGAGGGCAAGGAGGCAGGAGGTGCGGCAGGTGCGGGAAGGGTCAGCAGGGGTGTGAAGGGGCGGCGAAGCAGATACATTCGAGGTCTTTGGGGAGCGGAGGGGCCTGCAGCCAAGGCGATTCCAAAGCCTATCAGCATGTGTGTATGTGTATGTCTGTGTGTGACTCTCCTTGCCCACCCGGTTGCTTAACTCCGCTTCCTTTATATAGGTTTAGTTTGGGCTGGTAACCTCACCCACCCCCCACCCCATCACCACCACGCGCCCTCCACTACCTGCCGCACCTGCCCCCTTCTAGCTCTCACACCCACGACACACCCACGACACACCCACGACACACACACACACACACACACACACACACACACACACACATACACACACACCTTTATTAGGTTGGCGCTCCACAGAGCCCCCTCTATCGCCAGCAGCAATCCCGCCCACAGCCCCACCAGCGGCAGGCTGGTCTGCCACACCGCGAGCATCACCTGAGGGGGAGGGAGGGGCCGGGGGGGGGGGGGCGGAGAGAGGGGGTGGGGGGGAGGAGGGGGTCAGGGCAGTTGCAGGGGGGCCTGGTATGGTGGCGGTGGTGGTGGTGGTGATGGTGGTAGCGGGAATGACAGGTAGGCAGGCACGTGGGCAGTTAGGCAGGCGGGGAGCTACCGTATATGCCCACACTACGCCAATGGCAGCGGCGGCTATACACAGTATGCATATCCGGCAACAAACAGCACACAGCTCATCTGCTGCCCGCCCTTACTTCACCCTCTAGCTAGCTGCGTTCTTCCCCAGCCAAGCACGACACTTCCGGCCTCAGACTGAGCCCCTTTTCCCTGACGTCAGGGGAACACTTGTCACAACGGGAACCTAACCCCCCCCCCCCCCACACACACACACACACCCTACACACCTGCCACATTCGCCCACCCCCGCCCAGCGCCCCCCCCCCACACACACACACCTCTCACCGCTCACCAGTGTGACCAGGGCTGTGGTGGTGAGCATATCCGTCATCACCGCCAGGCCGTAGGCCTTGCCTGGGTAGTGGATGGGGGTGGGGTGTGGGTGGGGTGGGGTTGGCGGTGTGGGTGTGGGTGTGGGTGGGCGGGGGTGAGGTGCGTGGGCTGAGGCGTGGGTGGGATTGCTCGGTTCCCCACACAGGTGGTGCATGGCACACACATGACAAGGGCGGGCGGCAGGCAGGTCTTGGGCCTACATACGCACCGGGCCTACCTCCCTCCGCACACACCTCCACAGCCACTTGCCCCCCAACCCGTCCACCACCTCCCGCCTATCCACCTCCCACCCACCACCACCCTCCAAGCACCACCACCCTCCAAGCACCACCACCACCCTCCAAGCACCCACCCACCCCGGCCCTCCTTACTCACCCAGCGCCACGGTGTCCCTGAAGCCCGCCACACAGCCCACACACAGCAGCAGCAGCGCCGCGTTCACAAAGGGCACGTACACCTGCGGGGCGGAGAGCGAGGTGGGGGTGGGGGTGGGGGTGGGGGGCGGGGGGTGGGGGCAGGGTGGGGGTGCAGGGGAGTTGTAAGTGCAGGCGGGGGCAGGTTAGCAGTGGGAATAAATTACACACACACACTCCCCTGTGATCTCTCCCTTGTGATCTCTAACACACTGTGTGCATAGTACGGTACTCTCCCTTGTGAATTAAACACGCACACGCACACGCCCACACGCCCCCACACACACCTGTGTGGCCGCCTCCACCCTCCGGCCGCCGGTGTGCACCACCCGCACCGGGGGGAAGGCGCCCAGCAGCATGGCCTGTGTGTGTGTGGGGGGGTAGGGGGGCGTGTGTGTGTGTGTGTGTGTGTGTGTGTTTAGAGGGGTAGTTCATTCCAGAAACCAGAAGCGAGACGACCAAGAGAACCCGAACCAGCCAGCCCAAGGGGGTCGGGCGGGCGGGGGTGGGGGGTTGAGGGAATCGACTGGGTGGCTGGGGGGCAATGTGGGGGATTGAAGTTGGAGGCAGGTGGAGACACGTGGGGTTGCAAACGGAGGTGATGTTGCTGATGTTGCTGGGTCGCCACGTCAGCTTGGCTCTCTCCCCCCTCGTCTCCCCCCGGGCTGGCTGGTGGGGGTGCACTCGGTCGGCTGGCTCTGCTTTGGGCCCTCGAATGCCCCCCCCCCCCCACCCCACCCTGCACCTCCCCCCCCCCGCACACACATCCCCCCACATCCCCCCACATCCACCCTCCACCCCACAAACATTTGATAAACGCCATCCATGGATGGCTACCACCCCCCCTTCCCCCTACCCACCTGCCGCACGATGCTGAACACGCCGCTGATGAGCGCCTGGCTGGCCACCAGCGTGGAGGCGGTGGCCAGCACCAGCGCCGGCAGCAGCAGCTGGGGAGGTGAGGGTGGGAGGGGGGGGGTGAGAGATGAGATGAGGGGATAGATGGGGTGAGGGGGTGAGAGATGAGGGGGGGATGGATGGTAGTGATGGCGGTAGTGGGGGGCAGCAGGAGCGGCTGGGGCGCCACGTGGCAGAGGTAGGGCGGTGAGCGAGGTGTGTGTTTGGGGGGGGGGTGTCGGCGGGTGTCGGCAGGCAGAGACCGCCCGCCCCCCCCCCCGGCACGTGATTGTGCCGCTTGCACTCCCCCCAACCCGCACCCCGCCCCCCAACTCGCACGGCCCCCCAACCCCCAAACCCCAAACCCGCACCCCTCACCCTGCACCCCCCCCCACTTCATTATTAATTAAACACCATCCATGGATGGCTACCCCCCCCCCCCTCACCCGCTGCGGCATGGCCCGCCAGTACACGTCCGGCCAGTCGGCGGGGTGGCGCAGCAGGTGGGCGGCCTGGGGTGGGGGCGGTGTATGTGGGGGTCGGAAACACCAGGTGGGTGGGGGAACAGGCGGCGGCATGGCGTGGGAGCGTTGGGAGGCGATGAGGCGCGGGCCAGTGACGTAGATAGGGTGGCGGTGCGGGGCTACATCAGGTAAGTCATCATCACCATCATCATCATCATGTTATTGTTGTGGTGCGGACACAGAAGCAAGGGCCCCTTCCTTCCTCTAGCCCCGCTGCCCGACTGTGCCCTACACGCCACGACGCCCCCCACCCGCATCCAGCCATCCACTTCCACCCATACGCCCCCCCTGGCAAATGGAATCAACTACCCCCTCTCCCAACACCCCCCCAACACCCCCACCAGTAACTCGCGCAGGCGGCTGCGTTTCCCAGCTGCAGCGCAGTCGTGTTCGCATCTTGTTTCTCACTGGGACTGTTTACCAGTAACCCCCAACACCCCCACCCACCCACCCACGCACTACCACCCCCCACCTGGCCCAGGTAGGTGAGCAGCAGACAGGGGTAGGCCAGGAGGAGGAAGGCGGCCTGGTGGCGTGGGGGTGGGGGGTGTGGCAGGGAGGGGGGGGGAGGATGAGGGAGGGGGAGAGGGGGGAGGGAGGGAGGGAGGGTTACTGGCTAAGCAGTCCCGGTGAGAAACAAACTACGATTGCGCGTACATGTGGGAAGGCAGGCATGAATCCAAAAACGCGACAAGGGACAGGGGACAAACCTCTCTCCTCTGCTGCTCCCCACCCTTTCCTCTGTTACACCCCACCCCGTCAAGCCCCACCACCGCCACCCCTCCCCCTGCCCCCCTGCTGCCCCCCCTCCTGCCTCCACGCCCTCACCCCCCCCCCTGCCCCTCACCCTCACAGCCCCCGCGCTGAAGTGGCCCAGGTCCGCAAACAGCGCCTCCATGCCCGTCACGCACAGCATCACCGCGCCCAGGCTGCGCCAGGCGGCGGCGCCGTGCCGCGAGAACAGCGCCACGGCGTGGGCGGGGTTGAAGGCTGGGCGGGGGGGAGGGAGCGCAAGGGGTGGGCAGGAGTGGCGCGGCCGGGTGGGTGTGTGAATGGGATTTGGCTGGGTGGGTGGGGGTGGGGGCAGGATGAGGTAATGAGGGGCGCTACGGTAATAACCACTGACTGCAGGTGGGAGGTGGGCGGTGGGCGGTGGGCGGCGGTTGGGGTCAGGGCATGCATGCGTGCAGCCTACTGCTGCTGCTGCTGCTGCGGTTGCTGCTGCGGCTGCTGCTGCTGCCCATGCTGTTTTCATCGCGCTCGACTCACCACGCCGGCCCACCCAACCGCCCAGCCGGCGCCCCAAGCCGCAAGTCCCCGCAAGTCCCCGCAAGTCCCCAAGCCCCCAAGTCCCCAAGTCCCCAAGTCCCCAAGTCCTCAAGTCCCCACCTGCGAACACGCCCCAGCCGCCAGGCACCACCGCCAGGCTGTGTAGCCCCAGGCCCGCATTGGCCAGCAGCCACAGCGCGATGACCGGCGCGAACACCACCCCCAGCTGCGTAGGGAGGGAGGGGAATGTTTGACCGTGCGTGGGGTGGTGGTGGGGGTGGGGGGTGGTGGGGGTAGTTCATTCCAATGCCCTAAAATGGGTGGATGAGAAAAGCGGCGGCGGGGCGTGTGGAACGGGGGCGTACGGGGCTGTGCATGTGCAGGACGTGTGTGTGTGGCCGCATGTGCCCTCTGCCGCGCGGGTCCTCGTCTGTGTGCAGGTGCAACACGCTCACGCCTCTCCAACACGTGCAACCAGTCTCCACTCCCACGCTAGCCGCCCCCCATCCGCCTGCCTCCACGCCTGCCTGCCCGCCTGCACTCCATGCCCCTCCCTACCTCCCTCCCTCACACAGCAGCAGCAGCAGCAGCGGCAGCAGTCCCGTACGCACCCGTACTTACGTACCCGTACGTACGCACGCACCTTGCCGCTGCCCGCCTGCTGAGCCGCGAACAGCCCCACCAGCAGCCCCACCGTCAGGCCCACCACCGCCGTCTGGCCCAGACCCGGCGCCGCCACCCGCAGACCCGACACAGCGGACAGCACTGCGCAGCAGGGGGCGGGCGGGTTGGGTTGGGTTGGGTTGGGTTGGGTTGGGTTGGGTTGGGTTGGGTTGGGTTGGGTTGGGTGGTAGGGGAGTGGGGCGCGGCAGGAGCGGGGCGTGGGCGAGGAGGAGGGTACGGTACCGGGTGGCAAGGGAGGCAGGGGGAACGAGGAGGGGCAGAGATAGACCGGGCGGAAGGATTGACAGCAGCGCGACAAGCACCACCTAGCAGCCAGCAGCCAGCAGCAGGCAACCACCGCGGCACGCCCTCAGCAACTTTGACCTCCCCCGCCCACCCCCCACCCCAAAACAGCAGCCGCTGACTCTTCTTCCGGCGGCGCAGTTGCTTCCCTAATGAATACGGGTTTTAAAGCTGGTACCCCCCCACACATGTGCGCGCGCGCGACCGCTCAAGCATTTGCATACACGGTCTGCGTTTTTCCCTTCCCTTCGTGTTTTACTGTCAAACACACAAACACACCCCTCCGTCCCTCCGTCCCTCCCCTACCCGAGATGGAGGGCGTGAGCACGCCGTCCCCGATCAGCATGGCCGTGGCCACCACCGACACGCCCCACAGCCCCAGCTGCGCGCCGCGACTGCGCCGGAACCACCCCCGCACCGCGCCCGCGTCCGCACACCCCCGCTGCCACCAGCGGCGCGGCGGCTGCGGCCGCCGCCGCCCCTGGTGGAGGTGGAGGTGGTGGTGCTGCTGCGGCTGGCGCTTTGCCTCGGCGGCAGCTGCCTCCGAGGCAGCTGTTGTTTGCAGCTGCTGCTGGGGATGCGGCGGCACTGGCGGCGGCGCAGGCGGCGGCGCAGGCGGCGGCACGGGTGGTGGGCCGCGGGCGCCGTGGGGTTTGATGCGCATGTGGCGACACAGCAGCGAGTAGAGCGCAAAGGTGCCGCCTGTGTGGGTGGGTGGGGGTGGGGGGGGGGGGGGGGGTGTACTTCATCCCACAAACCAAAGCGACCATTGAAACCCAAACAAAACAAGAACCCAAAACCAGAATGCGCTGGGGATAGGGGGGGTACCCGGCGAGGAGGGGCTTGTTGTGGAGGGGGTGGGTGGGGTGGAGGGGGTGGTTTCGTGGGGCCCTGCACTGCCTGCCACCCTGAGGCCATCACCCTCACTCCTGCCGCACCCGTACCCGTACCCGCAACCCCTCCTCTTCACCCACCCACCCTTACCCACTCCCACCCTGCCCCTCACCCTGCCCCCTCACCCACCCTGCCCCCGGTCGTCCGCCGACAGCACCACGCCGCAGTACTTGGCCGCCTGCGCGCTCAGCACCCACACCACCAGACAGGCCGCGCCCAGCACGTCTGCCTGGGTGGTGGAGGGAGGGAGGGGTGTGGGGGTAGCGGAGGTATAGGGGGTGGGGTGGGGTTGTGGTTACCAGCCCAAACTAAACCATGGGGGTGTGGGTAGAAGGTGAGTGAAAGGCGTGGGGGTGGGGAGGTGTGTTTGTGTGTGTTTGTTCGAGAGGCCGAGTGTGGGGCTCCTTGCGCGCCTACGTTTGAGAGGCCACCCCCAGGGTGGCGGAGGTGGCGCTATGCCACGTGTCCACACACCCCCTCGCAGCCCCCCCTACAGCCGCCCCCCTACAGCCCCCCCTACGGCCCCCCCCCTTGCAGGCCCCCCTGACTGCACTGGCCCGCTCCCCCCCTCCCCCAACCCAGCACTCCTGACCCACCCGGTCCGGCAGTCCGCCGCCGCCGCCGCCGCCGCTGCCTCCCCCCGCGTTGGCCCGCAGCTCGGTGAAGACGGAGGTGAACACGTACAGGGGGGAGGTGGCGATGTCGCCGAAGATGACGCCTGGGTGCAGGGGGTAGGGTTGGAGGGGGGAGGGGGAGGGGGGGTGGGGGGCTTATTCCAGAAACCAAAGGGGGGAGGGCACGGGCCAGGGTGGGGCAGAGAGGTGCCGAGAGGTGGGGACTGGCAGGGGACTGGCAGGGGGGTGGCAGATGGTGCGGTGAAGCCGCTCGGGGCGGGGGGATGGGCGGGGCTGCGGAGAGGAGGTGCTGGCGGGGGCTGGGCAAGGCCGGGCGCAGAGGTGGGGACTGGTAGGGATTGGGGGAGGAGGAGCCGGTGCGAGGTGCCGGTGGGGGGGACACCCCACGCGCCCTCCACTCGCCCGCATAAGGTATGCACCCAGGCACCGCCCCCCCCCTCGACACACACCGTGCCAATGCGCCGCCTGCTTGTGCCCCGGCGGTTGGCATGCGGGAGTCGCCCCCGACAGCTAGCTGGTTCCCCCCCCCACACACACATCCCTTACCAGCCATGGCATCCCGTGCGGCTGCCCCAGCGGTATCTATCCCCCT
The DNA here is from genome assembly GCA_016834595.1 of Chlamydomonas schloesseri. Classification (NCBI taxonomy): domain Eukaryota; kingdom Viridiplantae; phylum Chlorophyta; class Chlorophyceae; order Chlamydomonadales; family Chlamydomonadaceae; genus Chlamydomonas; species Chlamydomonas schloesseri. The sequence goes on from JAEHOD010000030.1 coordinate 441,403, forward strand.
CATCGCATCCTCACTCACCCACGGACGCCCACGCCAGGCCCAGCGTGGCTGCCCAGCCCCCGGCCCCGGCCCCGGCCCCGCCCCTGCCGTGGTGGCGGCGGCGGTGCTGGCCCGGGTGCGGGGTGGCTGGCACCGGCCGCTGCTGCTGGTGCTGCTGGTGCTGCTGGTGCTGCTGGTAGTGGGCGGGGGGCGGCGAGGGGTACGAAGGGGCAGGGTGGCCGCCGTCTGTCTGGATGGACGGCTGCCACGGCGCTTGCTCCAGACCCATGCCAGTGGGGGCCCATGCCTCCATCGCCAGCGCTGCTGCCTCAGGCACTGGGGGAACGACCGGCCCAGCCGGAGCCGGAGCGGGAGCAGCAGCCCGAAGCAGCTCCGCGGCCGCGGGCTGCGGCGGCCGGGCCGCTCGCGCCGCCGCCGCCGCCGCGCCCAGTGCCTCCTGGGCCGCTGCGGGCTGTGCCGGGCTCGGGCTGGCTACAGTGCGCCCAGTGCCGTCGCCGCGCCCGGCACCCCCAGCGGCAGCGGTGGGCATGCTGGCTATCTGGCTGGCGGGCGGGGGGCGAGAGCTGGCCAAGGTTGTTGGTGCCAAGGTGCCAGTCGTGCCCGGAAGCCAGGGTACAAAGTTGCTGTGCTGCCGCGTTGCCGAATGCACTGTGGCCTTGCTTGCTAGTAAACAGATCGCGAAGAAGTGCAGATATGTGCGGTAGCGAAAATTTGAGCGTTACCTCAGATTAATGATGGACTTACGAACGCCGCCCGAACCCAGCACCGGCACTCGCAGGACCGGCTTCCCCCGGGCCGCGCCCCCTCGCACCCCCCTCCCACCTCCATTTCAGCAGCAGCAGCCGCAGCTGCAGCTGCCGCCGCCCCCTCCCCTTCTCGCAGCCCCCGTGGGTCGGGCTCTTCGTCTCGCCACCTTGACTGTGTGCCCGTCTGCGAGCCAGTGCCAGTGCCAGTGCCAGTGTAGCATTACTTTTGCACCCACTCGCGCACGTGGGCGTAAAATACGAACACCTCCAGTCGCCGCCAGCCCGGCCTCTCTCAGGCCCCCGGCCGCACCCCAACACGCACCCTGCTACCAACCCCCGCACCCGACGCCTGCCTATTTTAATGTCTCTTCTCTCCTGCAGGTTTGTGTCTCTTGCTGTGACTGCTTCTCCTACCGTATCATACAAGATGTCCCTAGGGAGCCGGCGCACACGCCCGGTGGCGGTGGCGGCGGGAGCTATCGCTACCTGCGTGGCCCGTCCTGTTACTAGCGAGGCACTGCTGCTGGCAAGCCGGCCACCTCATTCCCGCAAAGCCCGCTTCAGCACTCGCGGCAGCACGCATACTCCGAACACACTCAAACACACACGGTCACTCATTCTAATTTCTGAGCTCTGCAAGCTTAGGTTCATACGGGCCCCCCCCCACACACACACGGCGTGCTGCGCAGAACGGACGCCGTGTCCCGCTCTCGCTGACATACCGGCCCCACACGGCGCCTGGGGGCCCTAGGGGCCCTAGGGGCACACAAGTTGCACACAAAGCCAAAACCCTATTCCCAATCTTTGGCCAACGCCAACGCGACACACCGCCTGTCTAGGCGGTGGGTCAGCCAGGTGGGTGGGTCGGCGGGCGGGCAGCCGCAGATGCACGGCAGCCGCACGTGCGGCGGCTCACTCACTGCCGCCTGCGGGCGGCAGCTCCACCGCCGCCGCCACCACTGCGCACCACCACCTCCGCCACGCCCGCCTCCACCTGTGCGGCCGTTGCGTCAGCAGCAGCAGCGCGGTCGTGGCCGTGGCCGTGGTCGTCAAGGGCGGCACCCAGCGGTGCACCGGCGGAAGCGGCGGCTGGGGCGCCGCCGTGAGCGGCCGCCGCACGACTGGGGCCCCCATGGCTTCCACCCTCCTCCTCACGAAGCAGGGCCCGGCGCGGCCCCTGCTGCTGCTGCTGCCCACGCTGCTGCTGCTGCTGCTGCTGCTGCCGCTGCTGCTGCTGCTGCTGCTGCTGCTGCTGCTGCTGCTCCTCCCGGGCGGCGGCCGCGCACTCGTCCAGCCAGGCGGCCCAGGCGGCGGGCAGGCGCCAACGCAGCCGGCCGCGCAGCTGGGCGCTCAGTGCCGCCAGGCGGCCGGCGGGCAGCGAGGGCAGCTCGGGCGTTAGCCTGGGGCGTGATGGTGGTGGTGGTGGTGGGAGGGGTCAGGGGCAGGTTGAGACGAGGGTTGAGGTGAGGTGAGAATTGACAGGTGCAGGCGCAGGCCCAGGCGCAGGTAATGGCAATGCCCTTTTGCGCCATCCGCAACCCCACTCGCCGCGTATCCTCGTCCGCTGCGCGACCCCTCCCGCAGAACCCGATCCCCCCCCAGCTTTGACGCAGACCCCCATGCCATCCAACTCACACTCATCCACCCTGCACTCATCACCCACCCGCCATTCGCCACCCACCCACCCACCCACCCACCCACCCACCCACCCACCCACCCACCCACCCACCCACCCACCCCACCCACCCACCCACCCACCCACCCACCCACCCACCCACCCACGCACCTGGCCAGCAGCCGCCCCTGCACCGCCGGCTCCACAACGACCCCGCCTGCGCCCGGCGGCCCCAGCGCCGCCCAGGCCGACACCAGCCCCAGCAGCAGCTCCGTCTCGGCGGCGCTGCCACTGCCACTGCCGCTGCTACTGCCGCTGCTACTGCCGATCCCCACGGCGCTACCAGCCGTCGTTGCTGCTGCGGCGGCCGCGGCGGCTGCCACCACGTCCCCGTGCGCCGCCAGCGCCGCGCCCCACAGGCGCCGCCACTCCGCCACGGTCGCTGCTGCCGCACCAGTACAGCAGGTGCTGCTGCTGCTGCTGCTGCTGCTGCTGCTGCCGCCTCCCAGCGCTGTGGCTCCTGATGGCGTCGGCGTCGGCGTCGGCGTCGGCGGCTGCAGCAGCCCGCAGGAGGCCGCCAGTGTGCCCAACGCCCAGCCCATGGCGGTCAGGGAGCGCAGCGGCAGCGCTCGCCGCGGCGCTGGGGGGGCCTCAGGCGCCTGGCTGCAGCGCCCTGCCTCCGCCTGCTGGGCGCCCTCGGTGGCAGCGCTGCTCGATGCGGGCTGCGGCTGTAGCGGCTGTAGCAGCCTTGTGTCAAGGCAGTCGGGGTGGCGCAGCAGCAGGTCGCGGCAGCGCGCCGCCAGGCCCGCCGCCAGCTGCCCGCTACAGCCGTCCGGACTGCTGCTACTGCCGCCCGCGCGCGCCTGCAGCCGCGCCAGCGCCACCGCTAGCGGCAGCACCACCCGGTCTGGCAGGCCCGGCAGCGGCCGCGACTGCGGCGGTAGCAGCTCTCCCGGCTGTAGCAGCTCTCCCGGCTGTAGCAGCTGCAGCAGCGCCGCGTGCAGGCGGGCGAGTTGGCCGCGCCCGGGGGTGACGCCCAGCTGCGCCGCCGCCACGGCGCCGCGCACCACGTCTGCAGGCCTAGGGCGGCGACTGTTGCTGGCGGTGCCTTTGCCGCTGTCGCGCCTGGCATTCGGGGCGGAGTTCGGGGCAGCCCCCTCACTGGCAGCCGCCGCCGCCAGCAGTGCCGCCCAGGCCCGCGCCGCCACAGCCCGCTGCGCCGCGTCCAGCCTCCCCCCGTTGGCGCCGCTGCCGCCGCCGCCGCCACCGTGCTGCCGCCCCGAAGCCGCTTCCGCTCCCCGGCCGCTGCCCTCCGCCGCGACCTGGGCCTCCTCCGTGCGAGGGCCCCGGCGGCGGCGGCGGCGCAGCGCCTGGGCAGCGCCCTCCGCCGCCGCGGCGGCGGCCGCTGCAGGGAACCGCTGCTGCCTGTGCGGGTGCGGGGCCGGGTGGTGGTGCGAGCTGCCGCGCGGCTCCCGCTGGTGCTTGCCACCCGCGGCGGCAACGGCGGCCGCCGCCAGCCGCAGCCGGTGCAGCCGCCCCGCCGCGGTGCCGGGGCCGGGCAGGCCGCCCGCACCCAGCCGCAGCAGCCGGCGGCGCTGGAAGCGGGGTGACCGGGGCAGCCGGGCGCTTGAGCCTGAGCCGGCCAAGGACGAGGAGTAGGAGGAGGAGGCAGCTGCCGTGGTGCGCCGCTGCCGGGCCGCGGCCGCCTTCGCCAGCGCCACCAGCGTCCTCGCCGCCTGCTGTGCGACCACTGCGGGGCCGCTGGCGCCTGATGCGGCGCCCCCTGCTGCTGCGGCGCCACCGGATTTGGTGTCGTCATCGGCCGCAGCCGCCGCCGCCGCCGTCGTCGGCCGCCCGCTCAACCGGCTCCGGGGGCGCGGTGGCACCTGGGGCGACGCGCTGTGACGGAGCGCGGCCGCCGCCAGGCCCGGCAGTAGCGGCCGCAACTGCCTGCTCAGCGCCGCCATGTCGCCGCTGCTACTGCCACGACTGCTGCTGCTGCTGCTGCCGGCGGTGGCGGCCGAGGAGCCGGCGCCGGAGGCAAGCAGCAGCAGGTTGGCCAGGCCCTGCGCCGTGAAGTCGCCGGGCCGCCGGCTCGCCACCTTCACCCAGCGCCGCGCCAGGGCCGCCGGCGGCGCCCAGCCCAGCCGCGCCCAGGCGCCCGCCGCCACCGCAATGTCGTCCGGCGTGGCGACTGCGGCTGCGGCTGCTGCTGCTGCTGCTGGCTGCTGCGGCTGCTGCTGGGTACTGCTGCTGCTGCCGCTTGGGCTGCTGCCGCTTTTTGGGCTGCTGCGAGGGCTGCTGCTGCCGCTGCTCACAGGAACCGCGACAGACGCATTGCCGGGCCGTGCTGCAGGAGGCCTTGGGCCGCCGCCGCTACCGGACGACGACGACGCAGTGGCGGCGGCGGCGGCGGCTGTCACCGGCTGGCTGTCGCCGCACAGCTCCTGCCATCGCGCCACCACACACCGGCCCAGCTGCGCCAGCCGCTGCACGTTCGCGTCCTGCGGGCGAGCAGCCGGCTGCTGCTGCTGCTGCTGCTGCTGATGGGAATGCCAGCCACTGCCGCGCCCACCCTCGCTCCCACCGCCGCCGCCGCCGCCGCCGCCGCCGCCGCAGCCCAACGCCGCCGGCTGCTGCTCATGCGCACGCCGCCACCCGCCGCTGCTACTGCCACTGCCTCCGTCCATGGACCGCAACGCGCTTCCAACCGCTGTGGCAGTGGCTACAGCCGCCGCGGCTGCTGCCGGCACGTCCATAGAGCTCAGGGAGCTGGTGGGCGATGCAGCGGGTGAGGCGGCGGGGGAGCCAGTGCTGTGGCCGTTGGGGCTGTAGCTGCTGGTGCTGGTGCTGGTGCCGGCCCCACCCTCCGCGGCGGCCTGCTGGCTGGAGGCGGGCTTGCGGTTGGGCCGCTCCATAAGCGACACGGGCGCCTTGGGCGGCTGGGCAGCGGCCCCCCGGCCGGCAGCGGCCCCACCGGTACCGCCACTACCGCCCAGCCGGCGCCGCGTAGCCGATGATGATGACGACGGCGGCGGCGCCAGCAGTCCGCCCTCGTCGTCGTCGTCCTCCTCCCACAGCGCAAAGGGCGAGTCGCACTGGTCGGCCCAGGCGCCCCAGTCACCACGTGCCAGGGGCGGCGCGGCCCCGGGCGCCCCTGCTGGCGCTGACGCTGAGAGATGGGGTGCGGCTTCGGCGGCGGTGGAAGACGACGAGGGAGCTGCAGGGGCGGCCGGAGCAGGGGCAGGGGCAGGGGCAGCAGGCGGCGCGACCCTGGAATGCCCAGACACGGCCGCCGCAGCCACCGCGGCGGCCGCAGCTGCGGCCGCGGCAGGCTGCGCCGCTGCCCCCTGAGCCGCCGGCGTTGCAACCTGCAGCTGCTGCGGCAGCTGCGCCGGTATGGGGACCGGCTGCAGCGCCCACCCCGCATCGTCCTCCTGCTCCGGCGCTGGCTGCTGGTGCTGGTGCTGGTGCTGGTGCTGCTGCCGGTCACCTTGCCCCGAGTGACCCTGCGGCGGGCCCTGCTGCGGCCGCGGCGGCGGCCCCCACAGCGCGCCGCTGAGTCGGCCCACCGCCCAGGACAGCTGGGACAGGTCCCTCAAGGCGGCGGCGGAGGTCACACGCCGCGTCGCCACCCGCACCAGCGTGCTCAGCAGCGCCTCCGGACTGCTGCTGCTGCTGCTGCTACTGCTGTCCTTGCCACCGCTCTCGCCACTGCTGCCACTGCTACTGCCACTGCCACTGCTGGGCGGCAGTAGCCAGGGCTGCAGCCGCGCCATGCCCCAGGCCACGCCCACCAGCGGCACCAGGTGCAGGTGAGGCAGCTGCGCCGCCAGCCGCGACCGCAGCGCGGCGCACCACGCGGCCGGCAGCGGCGGCAGCGACCGACCGCACAGCTGCGGTTGCTGCTGCAGCAGGGGCTGCTGGTGGGGTTGGTCCCACAGCTGCGCCAGCGCCCAAAGCACCGCGCACAGGCCGCGCGGGCCCCAGCCGCCCATCACCTCGGGCCGGGCCGAGTCCGCAAACCAGGCTGCCAGCCAGCTCCCTGGGCTGCTGTGGCCACTGCCGCTGCTACTGCCGCTGCTACTGCCGCTGCCCATTGCAGACTGCGAGTCCTGGTCCGTGCCCAGCAGCAACCCGCTCCGCAGCCGGGCCGCGTCCAGCTGCACCATGCCGTACAGCAGCACCGCCGCCTCCGGGCCGCTGAAGCCGCCGCTGCCCCCTCCTGCGCCCCAGCACCGCCCGCACGCGGCCTGCAGCGCCGCCGCCGCAGCAGCAGCAGCAGCAGCAGCGGTCGATGACGACGCCGACGCGTCGTGCGCTGACGCCTCCTCCTCCACTGACCATGATGAACACGACGACGATGGAGCTGACGTTGGAATCGACGCGGCCGCGGCCGCCGCAGCGCCATCCGCCGGCGCCGCCCCCCACTGCCCCAGCTGCTGCAGCCGCGCCAGCGCCCAGGTCACGTTGCTGAGCTCGCGGCCGCCCATGGCGCCCAGGCGCGGCGCCGCCAGGGCCGCCGCCGCCAGCTGCTCCGCCAGGCCCGCCAGCCGCCCGCCAAAGTGCCGCTCCGCCGCCGCAAGCGTGGCGACATCCAGATCCAGATCCAGATAGAGCGGCGACAGCTGCTGCTGCTGCGGCTGCTGCTGCTGCTGCTGCTGCTGCGGTGGCGGCGCGCTGCCGCCTGGTGGTCTTCGTGGTCGCGGCCGCGCACGGCTGTCCGGCCGCCGCTGCCGCTGCCGCCGAGTGCGGCCGCCGGCCTCCTCCTCTTGGGCCCCCTCGTGCCCTGCAGCCCCCTCCAAGTCCATGTCCTCGGCATCAGCCGGCCCCACCAGCGCATGGTGTGCCAGGTGCAAACCCGCCTGCCGCCCGTCTAGCCCTGCCGGCGCCGCCGCCGCTGCCGCGGCCGTGGCCAGATGCGCCAGCGACACCAGCGCCGCGGCCACGTGCGTGGCGTTGAGGGTGTCGGTGCCGGCGGCGGACAGGAGGGCGTCGACAGGCGGCGATGGGGGACCGCGCTCCTGGCCCTGGCCCTGGATGTGGCCTGCGGCAACCTCCTCCGCCGCATCACCCTCCTTGTCGTCCGCGCATGAGGCGGCGGCCAGGAGCAGCAGCGCACCCAGCTCCTGCAGGCGGCAGGGTTGGGAGGTCGGGAGGTTGGGGTAGTTGCGAGGACGTGGGTGGGACATACACGGTGTTCAGGTAGTACGGACATGGCATGTGGCACGCGGCAGCCAGGACGCCGTCGTGCAACGCCATGTCATGCCATTAGGTTGCGCCGTGTTGGCATGTAACTACTACTACCCGGTACTTCTCAGCGCACGCACACACAAGTGCTGCGCGCACGCGCACACACACGCGCACACACACGCGCACAAACGCAAACGCACCTGCCAGCTGCGGGCGCCTGACAGGGCCCGCGTCAGCGCAGCGCCCGACAGCGCCCCTCGCCGCTGACCAGACAGCGCTCGCCACTGCTGCCGCGTCCAGAGGGGGCCGGCGGCGGTGCCGTCAGCGCGGTGGGTACCTGCTCCAGGCACGGTGGCGATGGCGGCGCCGGGCGGCGTTGGGCGGCGGGCGCACAAGGTGCCGCCTTGCCGCCGCCCAGTACGGGGCGCTCCCCGCCGCACAGCAGTCACACCGCGTGACGAACTGCGGCCGCTGTCACTGCCACTGCAACTGCGGCTGCTGCTGCCACGGCTGCTACTGCTGCTACTGCCGTAAGACGTGCTGGGCGCGTCATCGCCACTCGCGGCCTGCTGCAGCCGCCGCAGCCGCGCCTGCTCCGCCTCTGCCTCGGCATCCGCATCTGACCGAAGAAGCGCCACCGCCGCCGCCTCTGCCGCCACCTGCAGTGGTGGCGGCGGCTGCCAGCTGCTGCGCGCAGCTGCGGAGGGCGGTGCCGCAGTGCTGTGGCCGTTCATGTGCCGCTGACCCGACATGTCTACCGATGCCACAGCCACCGTGGTGCCACTTGCCACCAGCACCTCCGCTGCCGCCAGCTCCCAGCCGCCGCCATGTACGGCTGGGGTCAGCTCAAGGGGACCCACCGGCCGGAGGACCTCAGAAGCCGCAGCCGCGGCGGCGGCGGTGGCGGTGGCGGCAGAGGTGGTTGCCGTCACGGCGGTGGTGGCGGCTGCCGCTGCCGCTGCTGCTGCCAAGGCACTGGGCGCGAAGCCGACGTGCTGAAGTGGAAGCTGCTGCGGCTGCTGCTGCGTTTGTAACGGCGGCGGCAGGTGCTGCGGCCGCGGCTGCGACTGCTGCGCGGAGAGGTGGTGGTGGTGGTGGTGGTGGAGGTGGTGGTGGTGCGCTGACGTGCAGCCGTTGCCGCTGGCCGCACGCGCGGACGGGGACTGGTGCGGCTGCGGCTGTGGCGAGGAGGAGGCGCCGGGGGTTGCCGAGCACACGGCCTGTGGAGGTTATAAGGCCCGCCACACGTGACATAACAATGAAAACTGTTTGCGCCGCCACCCCAAGGGATCCGGACGAAAGCACCCAGTAGTGCCGGACGGGCCGCTTTCACCAGCACAGAGCCCAGCCCCGCTGCCCTCTCAACCTCGCACCTTGAAGGGGCCGGCGCCGCGTCCACCTAAAAGGGCAGCCGGGGGCGCCAACACGCCGCCCCAGGCTGCGCCGGACCAGCGCGCGCGGGCGGGGCGGGGCGGGGCCAGGTGCGAGGAGGGGGCGGCACCGGCACCCAGACCTGCCCCGGCCCCGCCGAGGCCGGCGACTCCGCCATCGACCGCGCCGACTCTGCACCGCGTCGCAAGGCCCGGAATTATGTTTTTTGTTGGTTTGCGCTTGAAACCCAGGTCGAATAGCCACGCTAGCGCCCAGGCACGATCCTCCCACCCGCAATCAAGGCCGGGTCAGAGCTTCAGCGCGCACCTCAACATCTATGGCAGGAATCCGCTTCTTTTGTGTCCATCGGTTTCAGCCAAGGGCCCGCATCACTGCGGGGCGCAAGCGTAGTCGTTGACAACAAGCCGCTCCCGGATCTTTTAATGCAAAGCAATGTCCTTGTGGTAATTATCCCTGTTGCAGAAGAGCTTCCAACAAAAAAGACTACTCCAACAAAGATCGAAAAAACACTGGACGTTGCTTGGTTCTCCTGAATTGATAGAATAAGTGTTCGCAATACAACGCTGTGCGATTAAGCTAACGCCCAAGACAGAGCGAACTCGGCAAAGATCTTGTGCATGGGGCGAGTCCGCGCCTTGCAGAGGGAAAGACCCTGAAAGATAAATTCAAATGTAGTAAATGTAACGCAAATGCTGTGCGCTTGCAGAAACATCCCAGAAAGCCACCTTATGGCTGCACAAGCACAAGGGGTTGTCGAGCGAAGGCGAAACGTCGCGTGAACGGTGCAAGTCACACCAGAAGACTACAAAATATCAGGGGGCTTGCACTGACTCCAAAAAATTTCAGTAGTCAAGTCTCGGAGTTCAGCCGCTTGGCAAAGGGTTATGGCTTCCAGGGTTTGGCCACGCCACGCGCGCATGCTGACGGCGATGATTGGGCAAACTGAAGGTCGCTTGGCTCACAATTAGTTAGCACAGTACCGAAAATCTAAAATATACCAGGTCGCCAAGCATTCTGGGCAGTAAGACGCTGGCTCTGCCGTAAATTGCAGTTTAGCACAGCGCGCTCGCCTTCTTACCGTGCTCGCTGTACCATACCATGCAGTACCTGTAGTGAAACAATTACTATCGGTGGGGCTTTTGTCACCGGGTGGCGGGCGGGCCTCTCGGCCGCTCAGTCGCCATGCTCCCCGCAGGGCAGCGGGCGGCGCGCCGCCCCGTCGGCGCCGGCCTGGACTGCCCCCGCCTCCGCCTCCGCCACCGCCCCGGCCCCTGCCCCAGTCCCTGCCCCTGTCCCTGCCGGGCCCGGGCCCGGGCCCAGCCCCAGCTCCTGCACTCGCGGGCCCCGCAGCAGCAGTACCCATGTGGGTGGCCGCGGGAAGGCGCGGCTGTTGCTGTTGCGCCAACAAGGGCATCGGCCACTGGACGCGGCGGAAGTGGCGGGGGCGGCGGCGGCTTGAGCGCAGCCTCACCGAGGTCGAGGTCAGGTGCCGCAGCGGCAGGTCAAGCAGTAGCATCAGGGGCAGCAGCGGCAGTAGCAGCTGCAGGCCGCGTGCGGTTCTGCTCCGCGGCCGCCGCCGCCGCGGCTACTGCGGGTGCGGGTGCGGGTGGGGGCCGGGGGCAGCCCACCCTGCTGCGTGCATGCCGTTGCTGCGCTGCTGCTGGGGGCGCCGGCCGCGGAAGTGGCAGCAGCAGCAGTGGTAACAGCAGCAGCAGGGGCAACAGCAGCAGCAGGGGCAGCGGAGGCAGCGGTGCATACGACGGTGGGCGCGGCCTGCACCGGCTGGGGCTGGCCAGCACCGGGCTGGCCAGCAGCGCCGCCTCACCTGCGAGGCGGGCGGGCGCCGCAGTACCACCCAGTGCCGCACCCGCCCGGAACGGCGGAGGCGGAGGCGGTGGAGGCGGAGTCGGCGGCGACGGCGATGAGGCGCTGCCTCCGTCCTCCTCCCCGCCTGCCTCCCCCTCGCCTGCTACAGCCGCTCCTGCTCCTGCTGCACCTGCTACTGCCGCCGCCGCGGGGCTGTACGGCCTGGATGGCGACCAGCTGCTGCAGCTGCTCTTCGAGGTGAGGAGGCGAGGTGGACGGGGTGGGGGTCATGTCGGTGGACTTGACGCGGGGTGGGGCGCAGCAGGGCTGGCCGGCCGTGCGCCCCCCCCCCCCGCCCCCCTCATTCGCCACTGCACTGCTCTGCGCACTGGCACTGGCTGCACGCCTAGCGCAACCCCCCCCCAGAGGTCACCTCCCCTCAGCCCCCCTGGTGACACTCCCCCACGTCCTGCTGCGCCCGGCCCTGACGTGCCCAACACCCCTGCCCACCCACCCACCCAAATTCCTCCCCGCCGCCCCCTACTACCCACCCACCCACCCACCCGCCCACCAGCACGCGGGCCTGCGGGCACTGGACTTTGCGCCCGCCCTGCCGCACATGGCCGCCAGCACCCGATACATGCAGGTGGGCGGGCGATTGCTGGCGGGTTGCTGGCGGGTGCTGATGGGGGTGGGGGTGGGGGCGAGAGAGTGATTCAGCTGCGTGTGATGCGTTAGCTTGGGTCGATGTTTATTACGTGCAGGTAATGCTGCCTCAGTAGGAGAGACCGGAAGCAGCAGCAGCAGCAGCAGCAGCAGCAGCAGCAGCAGCAGCAGCAGCAGCAGCAGCAGCAGCAGCAGCAGCAGCAGCAGCAGCAGCAGCAGCAGCAGCAGCAGCAGCAGCAGCAGCAGCAGCAGCAGCAGCGGCACGGCACGGTGTTGGCGAGTGGCTGTGACCCCCCGCTGACGACCCTGAAACCCAGAAGACTCCCTCTTTCCCTCTGGCCCTCTGCACATCTGACCCTGCTGCCACTGCTGCCACCGCTACTGCCACTGCTGCTGCTACTGCTACTGCTGCACAGCTCACGGCCGACAACTTTGCGGCGTGGGTGTCGCTCATGGCTGACCTGCAGGTGTGCGCGCATGTGTGTGTGTGTGGGGGGGGGTTAGCCATCCATGGATGGTGTTTAATCAATCATGAAATGCCGATGAGTGCCGGGGGGGGGGGGGAGGGACTGGGGGTGTGGTAGGGGTGGTGGCTCATTTGAGGGTGTGTGGGGGTTGAGGTTTATCATGCCACGTATCACATGTCAAACGTGTCATTGACATGCACAGGTCCAGCGGCCGGCGCTGGTGCTGGCCAGCTGCCCCGCCTTCCTGTTGGCGCGGCTCACACCCCTGCGGCCGGGGGAGGAGGGGGAGGGGGAGGGGGAGGAGGAGCAGGCAGAAGAGGCAGGAGCAGGAGGAGGAGGAGGATGCAACGGGGCGACTAGGGAGGGTGCCGCCACCGCCCCGCCGGCCGCCACGGGGTGTGGTAGTGGTGGTGGTGGTGGCGGTGGTGGCTACACGGAGGCGCTGCTGGTGGCGGGGTGCGGCGGCGGCGGCCCGGCGTACGGCGCCGCGGTGGGGCGGTTCGTGGTCCACTGCCGGGACGTGCTGCGGATGAGGGAGGAGGCGGTGTGGGGGCTGCTGGCCAGGTGGGTCCTTGGGTGGGTCCTTGGGTGGGTGGGTGGGTCCTTGGGTGGGTGGGTGGGTAAGGGTGGATGGGTGGGTTAGGGTGGGTAAGGGTGGTTGGGTAAGGTGGGTGGGTAAGGGTGGGTGGGTTAGGGTGTTTAAGGGTGTTTAAGGGTGGGTGGGTTAGGGTGGGTGGTTGGGTGGGTACGGGTGGGTGGGTGGTTGGGTGGTTGGGTAAGGGTGGGTGGGTGGGTGGGTGGGTGGGTGGGTAAGGGTGGGTGGCAATAGTGGTTGCAAGTACAGTGGCCGGCAGTGGAGGCATGTGGGTTAGCTGTGTGGGTTGTGAGGATGTGGGTCAATCCTCTGGGGAGTGGGTCAATCCTCTGGGGATAGGTGTGGACCGCGCTGTCACAACGAGTGTGCTGCGCACTGCCTTCTCTCCTCCGGCCCTCGCGCCGCCTGGCCGGCCCCCAAACCCCACTGCCCCCCCCCAAACCCCACTGCCCCCCCCCCACCCCAGGCTGCCCTCCCTGGCCTGGCTGCACCCGGGGCAGGTGGATGAGGTCATTGTGGGACTGGCGCCGCTGCTCAAGGGGGCGGGCCGCGGACACAGGTGCGGGCGGGGGTGTGTTTGTGATGGGTTGGGGGTGGGAAATTGCCAAGGGAGATGGCGCCATGCACGAGGGAGGGAAGCGCCAAGGCTCTTGTGAGAGGCAAGGCCCAAGCCCCTTGCACGCACCCCGTCCCTATTTTTTCTGCGTTCTTCCGTCTTCTTAATAGCCTACTACGATAGCCCTCCCACACTGCCCCGCATTTTCGCACTGTTTTGGGTTGAGTAGAAGTATTGCCCCTGCCACACCTGACCTGCCCTGCTCACTGCCCTGCTAACGCGTGCGATCCGGCGCGGCGCGTGGTGTGGCGCTTGCTCTATGCGGCGCCAGGTGAGTAAGGCGTTCATTATAGGAAAGTCCAGCAGCGCGCGCGCGAGGCACGTACATGCGTTGAGGATTTCGAGTTTTCTGAGCCATTATACACGACTTCCACTCTACCGTATACACGGACCACCTTAGTGACTACTCTATTAGGCAGAGCACTATTCAAACGGGGGTCGCCGTCAGTCCGCCGGAGCCGACTACACCTTCTGGTCATCGGTACGTCTTCTTCGTCGCAACGTCTGTCTACATCTCCCCCGTCATTAGTTTAACATGCACGGCATCCCCCCCCCCCCGCCCCATCTTCCCGCGCACGGCTCCATGTCGCCCTCCCCCATGTCCTGCCACTGCCCCATCACCGAACCCCCGCCCCCCCATTACCTCACACAACACATCCTCCTGCCCGCAGGCTGCCCCGCCCACAGCCGCGGCCAGGGCCCTCCCAGCCCGCAGCACAGCAGGGACTGCAGCCGCCTCCTGCCGCTGCCGCTGCCGCTGCCGCTGCCGCTGCCCCCGCCCTGCTGCCCAGCCCGGGCCCCGGAGGCTATGACGGGCAGGTGCACTACCACTACGGCGGGTGGCACCAGGACGCGGAGGAGGCGGAGCTGGACGCCGCGCTGTACGCCTTCCTGGCCGCAGCGCCCGCCGTGCTGTGCCTCAGCCCGCAACAGATGGCGGCGGGGCTGGCGGCGCTGGCGGCGGAGGTGGAGGAGGCGGCGCTGGCGGCGGAGGTGGAGGCGGCGGAGGCGGCGGGGGCGCGCGGCGGGGCGGGGGCAGGTGGTGGTGTGGGAGCGGGGAGAGAGGGGGGGAGAGAGGGTGGCGCCGGTGATGAGCGGTGGGTGGAGCGGGAGGGGGAGGGGGAGGCGGAGGAGGTGGACTCCTACACGGCTCTGTGCCGGCTGCTGTGTGCGCGGCCGGAGCGGCTGGTTGCGGCGGCGCTGGGGCGGCGGGGCAGTGAGGCACTGGGTGTGAGGCGCGTGTGAGGTGTGTACTGAGGCTGTGTGGGGTTTAGGCCGCGCTGGCAGCATGGGAGGCGCGGCGAGTGTGTGGTGGCCGGTGCAGCAGGAGTGCAAGGGTGGTCGCCACGTGACGTGTGGTGGTCAGGTGGTGGTGGTGGTGGTGGAGAGGTCTAGGGGGAGGCTAGGGAAGGTGGCTGCTGCTGCTGCTGCTGCTGCTGCTGCTGCTGCTGCTGCTCTGTAGTGGTTTGCTGCCTGGCTGGTTGTTGCTGGTGGAGCCAGAGTGGTTTTCAGGTCGACTTTAGTAACAGGAGCCTGAAGCCCCGTTGCACGCCGCTTGAATCTCACAGCCTTGATGACAGACAGCGCACAAACGCTCAGGGCTAGCACCAGCTGGGGTCTCAGCGCAGACGCACACACACACGAGCCTTACAATGATGTTGAACGTCACAGAGTGGGGTGGGGCCCTCTTGGACAAATCCTCCAACACCGCAGACACTGCACAGTCGCCGGCCCTTGCTCCCTGAGAGCTGAGGCTGGAAGCAGCGGAGCCCCCCTCCCCCCTTTCCCAGGCACACTGCCATATGACCGACACCGACCCGCCCCGTTGTCCCTCTGGTGGTGAGGTTGGAGGGTGGGGGGGGGGCACAGGCTGGCGGATTACCTGCCCCCCCCCCACGCTGCCCCCACCTGGTCAGGCCTGGTGCGCCCGCCCTGCCGTGCCCGACACGTGCAGGTGCGGCCCCCCGCCGCCGCTGGCGCCGCCACCACCACCACCACCTCGCACTCGCACACAGCCGGACACAGCCCCCACCGGCACCATCACCATCGCGGCTGACACCGCCGGCGGCGCCACAGGCGCCAGGGTCCCACCAGGCGGCCCACCAGGCGGCCCACCAGGCGGCCCACCAGGCGGCACCTGCGCCATGGCGATGCCGCCTCGCGACGCCCCGCCGCCGCCGCCGCCACCGCTCCCGCCGCCACCTCCAACCCCACCGCCGCCGCGTATCCGCAGCCAGGACCCAGCCGCCGCCGCCGCCGGGGCCGCCGGGGCCGCACGGCGCTGTCCAAGCTGTCCGGGACTGGGTCCGGCGGAGCGGTTGCCGGCGGCGGAGCTGGTCTCGGGGGTGCGGGGGGCGTTGGAGAAGCGGTTGCTCCACATGAACCTGTGTGCGTGTGCGTGTGGGTATGGGCGTGTGTGTACGGGCGCTCGGGGCCGTGTGAGTGCAAATCATCATGTCCCTTGTTGGCCAGTGGTCTCTCACACAGGTGCATCTCACACAGTGGCCTCTCTCGTTGAGAAAGAGGCACATGTGCACCCCGGCAATGCCACCCCCCCCCCGGGGCATCTCCGGCACCTCCGGGACAAGCATCTCACGCCGTGCTGCACTTTGACTTTGACCGACTGGGGGGGGGGGCGGAGGATTGGGGGGGGGCTCAAAATCATCCACGTTTACACCCACCTGCTCCGCCAACCCCCGCCTCCTCCGCCTCCTCCTCCTCCTCCGCCACCTCCTCCCTGCGTGCTGTCCGCTGCGGGGTCATGGTCACACAGCTGGATGGACACACTGGGCAGCCCGTCATGGCCGCAGCAGGTGCCGTCGGCTGAGGGGCCTGAGGCGGCTGAGGCGCCTGTGTGTGCCGTTTTGTCAGTATGCGCAGTAGCCGCAAACCCACCCCGCGGCAGCGAGGGCCCCGGGGGCGTGCTGCCGTTAGTGCCCATGGACACCAACGGCGGCGGCCGCGGCGGTGGAGGCGGCGGCGGGGGCGGCGGCGGCGGCAGTTGGTGGCTGAAGGAGGACGCGGCCGAGGGGGCGGAGGAGGGGGAGGGTGCCAGGCCCGCCGCCCGCTGCGCCTCCGCCGCAGTCAGCCCCGGCACGCCCAGCCCGGCCGCCACCGCCGCCTGCTGCGCCGACAGCAGCTGCAGGCGGCGGCGGCTGTCGCCCATGCCGTACAGCGCACGTGCCGTACCGCCTGCCCCGCCGCCGCCCACACTGCCCGCACTGCCGACCGCGTACAGGCTGCCGGTCGTCGGGTGGTGGTGGTGGCCGCTGCGGGCAAAGCTGAGGTCGTCAAAGTCCCTCAGGTACAGAATGTCTGTGGCGCGGGACGGACGGCGAGTACCAGCCCCGCCGCCGCCGCCGCCGGCAGCAGCAGCAGCAGCAGCAGCGCCACGCGCCACCAGCTGCCGCCACAGCCCCCGCAGCAGCCCCTGGCTCCGGTCGCCTTCCCCGCCTGCGGCGGCTGCAGCTGCTGCGGCCGCGTCGTCTGACTGTTTGGCTGCGAGGCCTCCTCCTCCCCCGCGCATCATGTCTGCGGCCAGACTGCTGAGCCCCGCCAGAGCCACCAGGCCGCCCCCACCGCCGCCCCCACCGTCGCCGCCATGGACGGTCGCAGCAGCGCCGAATGATGATGACGCCGATGGCGACGGGGCAACAAACGCCACCTTGCCGTCGCCGCCGCCGCCATGCAAATGCCGCCGCTGCCGGCGCCGCCGCCGCCGCAGCAGCACAACCGCCGCCACCACAGCTGACACCACCACAACCACTGCCGCAACCACGCCGCCCGCTACTGCAGCAACCGGCGGCCCGCCACCGCTGCTGCCACCGCCACCATCGGGACTGGTGCCCTTGCTGCTACTGCCGCCTGCTACAGCTGCACCGCCACCACCATCAGCCTGAAGGGACGGGTCGGTGTTGCGGCTACTGCTGGCGTCCGCTTCCAGGCTACTGCCGCTGCTGCTACTGCCGCTGCTACTGCCGCTGCTGCCGCTGACACCCCCTGCCGCCGCTGCAGCTCCTGTGCCTGCGGACGCCGCCACCGGCGGAGGCGTGTGGCTGGCGGAGGGGCAGCCCGCCAGGATGTCTGTGTGGAGCAAAGGTGCGTGTGTGTGGGGGGGGGAGCGGTGTGGGGCAATGCCAGGGGGATCACACGGCCTGTCACGTGAGCAACATCGAGCCGTGCACGCGAGGGTCGCTGTCGAATCCAATATAGGGGCTCCAAGGCACCATGCAGAGACCATGTGGCCACCACCACGCTATGCGTCCAGGGATACCTCGAGAACGCCACACCCCACCCCACCCCACCCCACCCTCATTAACTTAAATGCATGGAACCCACCACCCCACCCCACCCCACCCCACCCACCCCACCCCACCCCACCCCACCCCACCCCACCCCACCCCACCCCGCCCCACCCCACCCCACCCCACCCCACCCCACCCCACCCCGCCCCGCCCCGCCCCACCCGGCAGTAGCAGCCGCCCGTCCGGCCCCACCGCCGGCGCCCGCAGCCGTGTGGGCGCGTCCGGCGGCAGCGCGCCGCTGTGGGTGAGCGTCACGCCCGCGCCGCGCCAGCCGAAGGCCTGCAGCGCGGCGAAGGTGATGCTGCCGGCCCCCGGGTCTAGGGCCGACACGGAGCTCTGCGCCGCAAACCACACCATGTGCGTGTACACACAGGCGCGCCTGGGGGGAAAGGGTTAGGGGGGGGGCAGGCAGGGAGGGAGGGAGGGAGGGGTCAGCGCGTGGGGGTGAGGGGTGGCGGGGGGGGGTTCCATGCATTTAGGTAGACGTAGAACAGACGTTGCGACACCCGGGGGGGCGGGACAGGCAGGGGAGGGGGCAGGCGGGCAAGCGGCCAGGAGCGACCTTGGACCTGGGATGGCCTTGGGGCCCAGGGGTCGCAGTGGGTGGGCTGTGATGATCATGCGTGAGGGGCGTGCAGTGTGGCAGGTGACAGGGCTGATGATAGGGCTGTGTGCTACAGCCCGCCGTGCGATGAGTGAACGGGCGGAGGTCACAGAGGGCTTCGCACTACTGCGGCTTCTGATGCGCTCCTCTCATCACAGCCGCAGCCCCAGCCCCAGCCCCAGCCTGCGGCTGACACACCCACCACTGCGACGCCGCGACGCCACCACCACCACCACCACTACCACCACTGCCGCCGCCGCCGTCAGACGCCACCGACGCCAGCGCCACCTCCCTCGCCATGCGCGCCGTCGCGCTGTGGTGCACGCCCCCCACCTCCGCCGCCACCTCCGCCGCCGCAGCCTGCAGCAGCGCCCGCCGCCTCCGGCTGCCCGGCGGCGGCAGTATCGCCGCAGCCATCTCATCCCGGAACACTAGCCGCCGCCGCCGCCGCCTCTTCCCACCTCCTGCTCCATCCCCAGCCGCCGCCGCCGCCGCCGCCGCCACCATGGCGGCATCCTCCGCCAGCGCCGCCTCCGCCGACGCCGTCAGCGCCTCGGCTGCCGCCGCCGCCGCTGCCGCACCCCCTCCTGCTCCCGCACCCCCACCACCAGTCGCCGCCCCCACCGGCAGCAGCCGGTCGGCCTGACGCAGCATGTGCAGCATGTGCAGCAGCTCGGCGGGTGGCACCACCAGCGTGCAGTTGAGCAGCACCAGCCGCTGCTGCTGCACATGCTGCTGCTGCTGGCGGGCTCCACTGCTGCTGCTACTGCTGCTGCTACTGCCGCCAGCTGCGGCTACAGCCTGTTGGCTGGCCGCTGACAGCGCCTCCCGGTCAAAGTCAAACAGCCACAGCGGCAGGGCCTGCCGCCCAAAGGCCTGGTGGCGCAAGGAGGGGGTGGGGGGTGGGTAAGGGGTGGGTGGGTAAGGGTGGGTGGGTAAGGGTGGGTGGGTAAGGGTGGGGTGGGTAAGGGTGGGTGGGTAAGGGTGGGGTGGGTAAGGGTGGGGTGGGTAAGGGTGGGGTGGGTAAGGGTGGGGTGGGGAAGAGGCAGGGTTAGGCTTCAGGTCGTTGTGGACGCCATTGGGGGCGTGAGGGCAGGGAGCGGCAGCGGACATGTCATCAAGCCTCGGAGGCCGCAACAAGGCGCCGGTGTGAAGCTGCTGCGGGGCACTGCGCATTATTGCTGTTTCTGTCGGCAACAAGGTCGCAGCCGCACCTCAACCAGGGGCGAGGAGGGCGGAGGGGGTGGGGGCGGAGCCGCGCGGCCCGACCTACGCAGCGCGGGGGAGGGGGAGGGGGAGGGGGAGGCGGCGGCCCCGGGCGTGGCGGGTGTGTAGCTGTCCCCGGTGGGGCTCAGGTTGTAGATGATGAGGCCTGTGTGGGTGGGAGGGTGGGAGGGGTTGGAGGGGTGGGAGGGGTTGGAGGGGTGGGAGGGTGGGAGGGGTGGGAGGGTGGGAGGGTGGGAGGGGTGGGAGGGTGGGAGGGTGGGAGGGGTGGGAGGGGTGGGAGGGGTGGGAGGGGTGGGAGGGGTGGGAGGGGTGGGAGGGGTGGGAGGGGTGGGAGGGGTGGGAGGGGTGGGAGGGTGGGAGGGGTTGGGGTTTCGGGTGCGGCATCAGGCCAGGACCTGGGGTGTGGGCAACCAGTGCCGCTGGCAGCTGCTGCCAAACGGGTGCTCATGAGACACAGGGGATGTCGTGATTGAGCTGCATGCATGTCGACTGGCGTGTGTGTGGCCTCACTGGTGTGTGTGTGTGTGTGTGCCTTACTGGTGCGTGTGTGTGTGGCCTCACTGGTGTGTGTGGCCCATGTGAGGCTCTATCTGCGGGACACTCGCCACCTCCATGTCCACACCGCACCGCACCGCACCGCACGTACCCGACAGTGTGAGGGAGCTGGTGGGGGGGATGAGTATGTTGTGGCCCACACCCTGTGTGCGTAGGGTTGGCGGGGGGGGGGAGTGCCGGGCGGGGGCGGGGGCGGCTTGGGTGGAGGGGGAGGGGAGGGGGATCAGCGGTGGCAGGTGGCCACGGATGCATTCGGATGGGGTGGCGGCTGCAGCCGTAACTGGGCGCACTTGCGAAATGCATCAAGGCCAACTCCCTCCAAAGCTCCTCTGTCCGCACCGCAGTCACAGCCACAGCCACACACACACACACACACAGCCACACACACACACACACACACACACACAGCCACACACACACACACACACACACACACACACACACACACATACGCACGCACGCACGCACCTGCAGGTCCCACGCCACGCGCCGCCCCGCCGCCTGCCCCGGCGGCACCGCCGCCAGCCGGCACGCCGTGTCACCCTCCAACCGCTTGTAACCGAACAACGAACTCCCCGTGTCGTACGTGACATCCACCTCAACCACCCCGCTGCCCGCGTTGGCCGCCGCCTCCGCAGCCGCCGCCGCCTCGTCCTCCTCCGATGCCGCTGCATCACTGGTCACCACCATCAACAGCACCGCCGGCGTCACGCTACTGCTCCTGCTCCTGCTGCTGCTGCTACTGCCACTGGAGGTGTCGTTGGGCGGCAGAGGGAGGCGCAGGGCCCCGGGCAGCAGGGAGGCCAGGGCGGGATCGCGCATGAGCGCGCCGTCGGCGGACGGCACCAGCAGGCTGGTGATGGCGGAGGAGGAGGAGGGGGAGGAGGAGGGGGGAGGAGGAGGGGGAGGGGGGAGGAGGGGGAGGGGGAGGAGGGGGAGGAGGAGGGGGAGCTGCAGGACAGCAGGTTGGCGCCGGCAGCGGCCATGGTCAGCATCTTGAGGTAGCCCAGCTGCGGCTGTAGCAGCAGCGGGCTGCTGGCGGCGGCAGCGGCGGCGGCAGTAGCACCAGCGCCCGCGTCCGCGGCGGCTGCGGCTGTAGCAGTGATGGCGGCTGCGGCAGCGGCGGCGCGCTGCGCCTCCAGCTCGGCCGCCAGGGGCCAGCTACTGCCGACTGCGGCAGCAGCCGACGAGACGCGTCTACCACTGGTACTGCTGCTGCTACTGCCGCCAGCGATGTAACGGCTGAAGGGCATCAGCGACACCTCTCGCAGTAGCACCACGGGCGGCGGCGCGGTGCTGCTGCCGCTGCTGCCGCTACTGCCGCCACCACTGACCTCGGCTGCGGCGGCTGCAGCAAGGGTGCTGAAGGCGGTGACGGGGCCCGAGGCCGCCTCTCCCAGCAGCGCCCGCCGCCGCCGCCGCAACACCCCGCCACCGCCGCCGCCGCTGCCCGTGCTGCTGCCGTTGCCGCTAGCTGCTGCAGCGTTGGGGTCAGTGTCAGCGGTAGCTGCGGGCGAGTCAAGGGAGGCGGTGCGGGTGCTGGGGGCGGGCACCATCCTGCGATCGCGTGCGGAGCAATAATGGGCGTGTGAGTGGAGGTGTTGACGTGTTATGCTATTATATCCAAGCTTTCCCACGGAGCAGTTCTTCGGTTTTGAGGTAACCAGTCGGCATGCGGCTCCCGTGTTGACATCGGCGTCTCCTCGCGTCGCCTTGCCATATGGAGATGAGGGGGCAGGGCTTATCGTCCGCCCACCGACCAGTGTTCCTGCAGTGTTTGCTTCGGTTACGGGAGCCATGCATATGCTCGCAGCCCAAAGAACAGACCGGGATGAGGTTTTCCTTGTTGCATTGGGCCCCCGTTGGGGCGACCCTCTTCAAAGTGCCGACGTGTGCCCTACTCCATCCTCCTCCAAAGACAAAACACAGCCGTGCCCTTTGACCACTGATTGGAGCAGCAGCCACACACCATTGCGATCTCTAACACCATTGCAAAGGGGCCTCTGCCCCACTGCAGCATCCCCCTCCGTCCCCTTGGCTGCAGCCAGCCCCTCACCTCCAGCTGGGTAGCATCAGCGCCGGCTGCGGACCCTCGCCACTGCTGCTACTGCTGCTACTGCCAGCCGCCGCCTCCCACCAGGCCGCCTCCTGGTCCGGCAGCACCAGCATGCAGTGGCTCACCAGCAGCGGCGGCTGTAGCACCGCCCCTGCCGCCGGCCCTGCTACAGCCGCGGAGCCGCCACCGTCGCTGCTGCTACTGCCGTCCGCAGCGCTGCCGCCGGTGCCATCGCTACCGCTGCCACTGCCATCGCTGTCACTACTGCTGCTGCTGCTACTGCTGCTACTGCTACTGCCACCTCCCAGCTCCCAGCGGCTGTAGTCCCAGTCCAGCTGCGCGAAGTGGCCCCAGCCCGCCAGCAGCTGCTCCTGGCGCGACACGGCGGCGGGGTAGGGCAGCCCCAGCAGCGCCAGGCCCCACAGCTGCAGCGAGGCGCCGGGCGCGGAGGCGGAGGCGGCGGCGGCGCGGCCCGCCCAGTCCAGCTGCAGGCAGGCAGCAGGAGCGGCGGGCAGGGAGGGAGGGACGGAGGGACGAGTGGTGGGAGGGCGGGTGTGCTGGGGTATGACATGGGGACAGGAGCACTGGGAAGGCCTGTGTCTGTGTACGACAGGGCAGGAGGCAGGGGCATCACATCAGCAGCCGATGCGCTTCTGGACGTATAACACAAAACCTCACAATCAGACACCAACGAGCCCTGCTGTTGGCTCGTGCTGCTGCTGGCGCTGGATCTGGCTGCTGCTGCTGCTGCTCCTCACACGCCCCCTCACACGCCCCACACATCATCCAGACGCTCTCTCTCACGCGCGGGCCTAGCACCGCAACTGCCGCCCCTGCCTGGAGCCTCACCCACCTGCACTGTGGGCGCCGCGAAGGGCAGCGCCGAGGCCACGCCGCCGTACAGCGCCAGCGTCATGTTGGCGGGCACCTGCATGCATGTGTGGCGTGTGTGGCAGTAGCAGGCAGGCAGGCAGTAGCTGTAGCAGTGGGGTGGCAGTAGGGTGGCAGTAGCAGTGTTGGTGCAGGGAGACCCTTCCAAGGCCGGCACAGCCGCTGGGCAGGCAGGCAGGCAGGCAGGCAGGCAGGCAGGCAGGCAGGCAGGCAGGCAGGCAGGCAGGCAGGCAGGCAGGCAGGCAGGCAGGCAGGCAGGCAGGCAGGCAGGCAGGCAGGCAGGCAGGCAGGCAGGCAGGCAGGCAGGCAGGCAGGCAGGCAGGTAGGTAGGTAGGTAGGTAGGTAGGTAGGTAGGTAGGTAGGTAGGTAGGTAGGTAGGTAGGTAGGTAGGTAGGTAGGTAGGTAGGTAGGTGGGTAGGTAGGTGGGTACACGTGCTGGCATGGCTGCATGCATGTGGCACTTGCCCCGCGTGGAGGGCCCGCTAGCGGCCGCGTGCTTGCATGCTGCCCCCTCACCTTCTCCACCCTCTCCACCATAAGTAACCCCCACCCAGCCCTCACCCACTCACCTGCAGCTGGCTCCAGCTCCAGCTCCAGCTCCAGCTCCTGCTGCTGCTGCTGCTGCTGCTGCTGCCGCCCTCCCCGGCTGCACCACCACCCGGCCATGTCCCCTGCTGCCCCTGCTGCCCCCCCTCCTGCTCGCTCCCCTCGCCCCCCTCGCCCCCCATCAGGCTGATGTCGCCAGTGAGGTGCAGCATCACGGCGCCGTGCGGCCGCGTGGCGGCGGGGTTGAGCAGTGCGGCCGCCGCCGCCGCCAGCTGCGCCGCGGAGCCCACGGCGTCTATGTGGCAGGGCCAGGGCGGCGCGAGCCCGCCTGCAGAGCGGCCGAGGAGAGGGGGCGCCATGCATGTTTAACATTTGACGAGGAGGAGAGAGGGGGGTTTTGGGTTTGGAGCGGGCCCTCGTGTGAGGCCGGCTGCACTCACGTACGTACGGAGTGTGTATGTTGCAGTTGCACGCACGCCTGGCTGGTCGAAGGCATCATGTGGTGCTGTCGCGCATGCAGCAAGCATATGAGGAATCTGTGTATCCGCGCGACGTCGCCCAAAAACCAAACAGACACACACAAGCACAAACAGCCCATGCGACTGGGCCCAGCGCCCAGCGCCCACATGCCCACATGCCCACATGCCCGCTGCCCACGTGCGCCCTTGCCGACTGCACTCACCGCCCGGGCAGGTCATGGACACGCCCCTGAGCCGCGCCACCACCATCACCGCCGCCGCCTCCGCGCCGCCCACCGCCACCGCTGCCGCGTCCGGCAGCAGCAGCCCCACGTCATTGCTGGACACCACCGGCCGCTGGCCGGCACCGCCACTGCTACTGCCGCCACTACCAGTGGTGTTGTTGCTGGTGGTGTGACTGTAGCTGAACAGCAGCGCCGCGTCCGGGTACGCCACCACGCCGCGGCGGAGCAACACCTGCGCATGTGCACACATGTATGCATGCATGTGACCAGCACCGCCACCGCCACACGCAATACACAGGCGGTCATCATCGTCGTGCGGGTTGATGCTGCTCTTGTTGTTGTTGCAGGTTGTCGTTGCAGTTTGTTGGTGGGTGCTCTTGGTGCTACCATGCAGGCCTCGAGACGCAGTGCCGCCAAGAGACAGACAGACAGACAGATAGACAGACAGACAGACACATGGGTCTGGCGCGAGCGTGAGCGCTGCTACGTGTGCTGCTGCGTGCCTAGGGAGTTGGGTAGGGTAGGGGTGTGACGACGCGCACGTCTGGTGGTGGCGGTGGTCCTCAGCGCCCGAGGGTGTGTGGGGCAGGCACTCGCACAGCAGGCAGCGGCAGCAGCTGAAGGGGCGGCTCCCACTGCACCGGCTGCCGGCGCACCGGCGCAGCCTCACACCTTGGGGTGCGTACCCAGCGCACACCGACGGCGCCCCCCCCCCTTTTCTGGTGCGTGCGCCGCACGACGAAATGCTCATACGCACCGTGGGCCCTCCTCCGCCTCCGCCCCCACCGCCCGCGGCGTCCGCCGCCGCCGCCGCCGCGCCTCCTGCTGTCATCATCACCGGCGGCGCCCCAGCCACAGTGCCGGGCGGCGCGTGTCGGCGCCACACGGCGGGCCGACACAGCGCCGCCGTCTGGAACAGCAGCAGCTGACTGCGGTGGGGTGGGATGGGGTGGGGTGGGGTGGGGTGGATGCAACAACAAGCGTTCGATGTAGCGGTAACGTAGCCAGTGGTCACCTTGCCTTCATGCGCCCAGCATTTCTTTATTACCGCACCAGTCTCCCCGCCCACCACCCACGCACCACCCACCCGCCCAACCTCTCAGCCAGATACTGCTCCCGGTAGTTGTGTCCAGCCCCTGACCCTGACCCTGACCCTGACCCTGACCCTGACCCTGACCCTGCCCCTGACCCTGACCCTGACCCTGACCCTGACCCTGACCCTGACCCTGACCCTGACCCTGAACCGCCTGTCCCCACACACACCACGAGAAGGAGGCCCTCCCCTGTCCACGCACCCACCCGCACGAGGCCGTCACCAGCGTCACGTTGCTGAGCTCGATGCGCGGTGGCGACGGCTGCTCCTCCTCCTGCTGCTGTGACGCACCGTCGCTACTGCCATCACCAGCTGCCGTTGCTCCTGCTGCTACTGCCGTCGCCGCTCCCCCTGCCGTCGCCGCTCCCCGCATCACCAGGTACGCCAGCGGGTTGGCGAGCCGCGCACCGCCGCCACCCCCGCCCTCGGGTGCCGTGGTGCCCGCAGCGGCGGGCGGCGGCAGTAGCAGCGTGAGGTTGGAGAGGCGCAGCACGACGCCTGCAGCACCGAGGTGGGCGTCATGCGTGTGGTTTGGGGGAAGGGGAGGCCGGGGAGGTTGGGGGGGGGGGGGCGGGGAGCAGCAGCGCTGAGGCGGCAGTCGCCGGACTGTGTATACTTCCAAGGCACGATGGACCACGACGGCGCCCCTACCTGACCAGCACAACTGCATCAGGGCTTGGCGGATAACGCCCAGGGCAAATGTGTGTCTCACCAGGAGCCAATGCGAAGGCCGCCCCCGTCATCGCGCGAAAGTCGAGCACCGTGCTGGCCTCTGCGGTACCGGTAACGTCGAGCCGCTGGCGTTCGACGCCATCGCCGCGGCTCTCGTCCGGTGTTAAGTATACTGACGGCCCATCCTTAAATATGTAGTTGCCAGCATCGAGCCGCGCGGTGCCGTTCGCAGCGAGGAGGTCAAAGAGTTGCGCAGCCCGCAACGTCCTCGTTACCCCGCCCGCAGCCACTACACCGTAACCAGGTATAAGTATAAGCCCCAAAAATGGCCACAGCCAGCCGCTGGCGTGTGAGCAGCGTGTGACCTCTGGCATTCTGCCGCAGCGCTCCAAGCTTGGAATAACAGTGCGCATCAATTTGCAGCGGCATCTTTCATAATTTAGATTAACGACAGGAACAAAGCCTTGCAAATGTCTTCGCAGCCGAAACTTGAGCGTACAGCGTGCTGGGGAAAAGGCTTTGCTAAGATGTGTGCAGGAAAATGGCTCATGATATTCTGTTAGAACATAATATCGCCTATGCCAAGCAAACCGTCTGGTCGTGCTCGGATTGCACGGCACGCTGCGTGTTGTTTATGCATGTCGCCCCAGCCCCAGCTCCTTCCCCGCCACTGAGACCGGTAAGCAGAACGCACTAACAGCGAGATGCGATGCAATGCAAGGGCGGCGCGCCCATGGCACGTCTGATGTGGAGCGGCCCGGCAACAGACGTTTGCCTACCCAGAACATGGCAGTGTACGGAGGGTTGCCAAGGCTGCCCTCGATGGCAAGCCTTGGCAAGCAGCTAGATTGGTACTTCCCGTGGGTCGGAAGGTTGGAGTCCGGCGCCGAAGACAGCACACAGAGGGGGGAGCGATGTGGTCAGGCTGTTTCAGGGTTTCACGCGCACGCTGACTTGGGTGCATGTGCAAGTCTTTCAGCGTCCTGAATGTGCGCATGCTTATAACTGAACCTGAGTGGCAGGCGCCTTCAGCGCTGCCCAGGCACCGGCAGAGCAACCCGTCGTGGCATCGTTGGGCAAAAGCAATGCGCACATCCAGCCGACAAGGACGTCATCGTCATCACCGCTGCTGCTGGCGACGTGCAACAAGCAGCAGCTGCTGGCACTACTACTGCCACTGCCAGCAGCGCGGCGCCGGTACCAGCCCTGCCGCGTCGCGGCAGCAGCGGATGAGCCAGCAGGTGATGAGGGCCATGGCGCTTGCTTGCTTGCTTGCTTGCTTGCTTGCGTGGCTCCGTTCAGCAGATGGAGGGCCGGGTGCTCGCTGGCCGCAATAATGCCGCCAGCCTGTGACCACGCACCACTGCACGGCGGTATGGTCGCCGCCCGTTCACACATCTGACTCATATCCGCCCTCGCCCCGCCCTGTCTCCCACCGTGTGCGCTCGCATACATCCGTCCTCCCACACACCTACCGCCGCCGTGTGCGCATGGTGCGTGCTTAATTGCAGGAGGTTGCGGACTTCCTGCTGGACCACGGCCTACGGACATGCGCTGAAATGTGAATGCAAAGTGGGCGAGATGACGTTGTCGGATCTAGCAGGCAGCAAGGAGAGCTGGTGAGCGTCAAAAACAAGTGGGCACGTGTTACCTCGAAAGTGACGGTAACCGTCGACATAGTCGGCGTCCTTAATCTCGCTGACATCTGACAGAAGATTATGCTGAGCTGAGGTGCTGGGCTGGTGTTCGCGGCGGGCTGCGGTAGCGAGGCCGGTGTGCAGCAGTGCGTGCCAGACGGTAGGGAGGTGCTGGCATGTCGAAAAAATCTCACGCCCCGCGCCAGCAGCAACGGTGGCCCCGCCTTGTCGCTGCGGCTGCTGCTGATGCAAGAGATCAAGGGCATGGTGGCTGCTCGGGGCTGCGGCGGCGCCGTGTCGCTGCTGTCGCACACACACGCCGCTGCCGCCGCCCGCCACGGGCGCGGATGATGAGCTGCAGACCGCGGAGCTGCTCATCAGCTACGTGCGTGGAGCCAGCCTCACCCGGTACCTGGCGAGCCGCCTGCCGCTGGCTAGAGGCAGACAGACAGACAGAGACGGACTGGCCGTACGTATGGTCTGACCTGTCAATGAGATGTGGGCTTGTTTGGAAGCCAGCATGCGACCGCCCGCCTAAACCCATGACCGCTAGCTATCAAGAAATGCTAACCCGCTGCCACGCGCTCTGCTGCCTGTCCCCTCATCAGGACTCGCTGGCCAAGGCGCAGTCCCAGATCCTCCCCTCTGGCGGCTACCAGCACGCCTCGGGTGGCGTGCTTTCGCTTTCGTTTCGCAATTTAGCGCATGTCTTTAACACTACCCGGGCACCACGCTCATGCCGCTGCCAGAGGTGCGCCGCCTGGCCGCCACGCTGCTGGGCATGGCGGCGACCATGCACTGGAACGGCTACCTGCACGGCGACGTCACCGCCGGCAACGTGCCGCTGGTGGAGCGCGCCGCGGCGGCGGACGGCGGCTCGTGCTCCTTTGTCGTGATCGACATGGGCCTACCGGGCGCAGCAGGTCAACCCCGCCGCCGGCTCCGAAAGCGCCCAGCCGGCTTCAGCCTCCAGACGGCGCCGCCAGAGCTCTTTGCGCACGCCATGCTTGGCAAGCACGCCAGCGCACCGGTCGGGTGTATAGCAGTATTGCCGGTAAACGGACTTGATGACTAGCCGGAGACAGCTTGCGGAGTTATCGTGGAGTTGTGAAGGTTTTCCCGCCACATCGGGCTTCCGGCCGACTGCTTCAGCATCGGCGCTATGGTGGCGCAGGCCGCGGCGCTGCACAGCATGTATGCCCGGCAGCGGGGCGCTGGGGCGGCTGTACGTGCAGGGCAAGCAGGCGCTGCCGCCGCAGACGCCGCCAGCCTGGCGGACCTGCTGGCGGGCCTGACGGCGCAGCGACCGGAAGACCGGCTGACGGCGGAGGCGGCGCTGGCGCACCCCTTCTTCCGGGAATAGCACTGCCGACAAGGGGTGATTTCAGGCGACCGCGTGCTCCTTTCCGCGTTACTAAACACCGTGGTGCGCAATAGAGCGAGCATACGCTGCAGGCAATCGCACATCTATAACTTCATATCATAAGAATTAAAAGGCAGAGACCGCCGAACACAAAAGACATGTTATGTGCGAAGCCGACTTGCGAAGCCGAGTCGCAAATTCGACTTCGAAGCCAAATCGGGGGGGGGGGGGGGTAGCCATCAGGGCTCTTATCTTGTTTTGGGGGGAAAGCTCAGCCTGAGCTTTAGCAAGCTAAAATGCCCAGAAGTTAGCTCAGGGGGCGGGCTTGGGCGGACTCCCGGGCACTTGTGGATAGGCTTTCTGATGCTCAGTGGGGCATCAAGTGGTCAGGGAATCGTCGCATACGCTGACACGCAGCTGTTTGGGCCCCGAAACAGCTGAAAACACTGGCGTCTGATGGTTCTGTGGCCCCCAACCCCACCGGGGCCAAGCTTCCCCCGCCTCCGTGGACGCGTAACAAAGCTAAAATCTGAGCTTTAAGGGCCAGCCGTAAAGCTCAGAAACCGGCCAAAATGGCCAAATAAAGCTCAACATCTTTAAGGTAATAGCCCTGGTAGCCATCCATCGGATGGTGTTTATCAAATGGTTGGGAAGTGGGGGGCGGCTTCGCGAGTCGGCTTCGAGGTCGGCTTCTAGACCTGGCTTCGGGGTCGAAACCGAGGGGTTTCACACGTTTCACACGTAACATGCGAAGCCGGTTTCGACCCCGAAACCGGGTCGAAACCAACCCCGAAGCCGACCCCGAAACCGAGTCGCGAAGCCGCCCCCCCGGCTTCGCGAACCTGGCTTCGACAAAACATTCTCGGCTTCGCTATGCCTGAGCATTCCATATTGTTATATTATTATAGCCATATGCAGTGCAAGTTTGCGGGCACCCAACAGCAGCAGCGAGCACCAGAAATGCCAGCGCAGTGCTTGCTGCTAGCACGTCAATCTATATATTTTCATTGCTACACAACCATGATACTGTCTAAATAAATAATTCGTGCCAGTTGGTCCCACGAAAGCTGCGACGTCGTGCCACTCGTGCGCCCAACCGTGCAGTTGGTATGAAGAGCTAGCGATGAGCCTCGGGCAGGGACAATGGCCGGTAGACTTGCTTCCTGCAAAGGCTAATGTAACCGTGGTTGCCGGCCGCAAACTTGAACCCAGGACCAGTGAATTGCAAATGGGCTAAGTGCCTGCCCTCTCCACCTTCAGGGTTACGGACATGCGCCTGATGCGGGCGTGGGGTCATGAGCGGCTGCAGGCAGGCCCACACGCTCTTCCCTCGGACGGCAAGCAACCAGGCATCCATATGTGCAAGTGTAAGCATTGGATGGGGCTAAGTGCGACGGGCGCCGCGCCGCTGGTTTATATGACCGCTGTCGGGCTTTCATCACTGTTGCACACATTTTAGCGCATGTCCGTATAAGCTTCTGATGCGATTCCGACTATGCTGTTGGCCAATTACTGCTAATCGCGCATCGGATAGGCCTAGGGAGGAGAGGACGTGCCCGCTGTGCACAACCAACGAAGTGGAGGACGAGCATCACGTTCTGATGACGTATACGGCTGACGACCAGCTGAGGACAGACAGTGGCCTCGACTTTAGCAAGGGCATGCAGGAAGTGGTGCGGAATGCGGACCCGGCTAGGCTTGCTGCGCTGCTTGACACCATATGGGAGCTTATGAGCAGGAATGTGCCCCGTGCGAGGGCCGGCCAAGAGAGCTGAACAACCAAGTTAGTTAGGCGTTATAACTTGTAACAGTGTGCACCGTGAGTGTGCACTGTATCTTGTAGATGCCCTTGGGCCCTCAGTGTCTACTACCGCGTAGATGACCCCTGCTAATCCTTCTACGCTACAAATATTTCTTGGGGGGCAAGCCCCCCAAACCCTCCCAAAACGTCTACACTTCCCGTGATTGCCCGCCAAAACGTCTACCGGCCGTAGACGTGCGCCCCACCAACCCCTGCAAGCTTCTACGTTTTCGGCCGAAAAAGGGCAAATTTTTACAAGGTAGAAGGAGGATACAGGCACTGGTTTCAAGGGTCACCCCGGCCCGGGCCTTCGGTTTCCACGAGGCAGGAAGGCGCGAGAAGTGCGCACCTCCTCAGGGGGGGGGGGTAGGAAACAAAGTGCCAGACCCCATGCCCCGAAACCCCCCGGGAGCCCCCTGGGGGGGGGGGACGACCGAGTCCCCCATGGACAAAACCGTCTCAAAAAGGGGGTTATACCCCTCCATTTAATACCAAAGCGGTGCCAATCGACTCCTCTCAGCGTGCTCTATTAATCCATGCCATCTGCGGGCCTGTTCCACAAATTCGACACGAGCGGGATTCCATCCATTGAGATTCCCGGCCCAACCCCCGCCACGTAAACGGACCCGTATTCAATCCCATATGCATTACTTGTTGTACTAATGCTACGGTGATACCTGATTAGGTGTCACCAGACCGTTCTGGGTCTCAAGTCCCCCGCCAGTGTCATGCGCATTTGTCGATGTGTGTGACATGTGCCGACATGTCCACGTCCAGGCATCGAGTTAGGCCTTCCCAGCGAGTAATCGTGTGAGGAGTTGCACCAATAGCATATGTGCATCATATCCTGCTGCGTCTGGGCCCCGTAGGACTGAGTTAGGGCATGTTGGGGCTCCTCCCGAAATCCCTGAGGTCAGGCTCCCGAAACCCCACGGACCCCCGGGGCGGACGACCGACCGTCAACTTTGGGGGCCCAGAACTTCCTCATCAGACATCCCCTGAGAAATCTAAAAGCGCGTGCGTTATTATCTCGTTGAGCTCTATCATTTTAGACCATGGGGTAAGAAACTTTTTTTCTACCCCCCCCCCTGACCTCCTACACACACAGTGAAATACATGTGGCTGCGGCCCCTGCGACGTTGCGTCAATTGCAAGCAACGCTCGCAAGGGGTGCGCGCAGGTCTGCAACTGAAGTGCGTTGGATGGGAAAGGCGCGTACCAACTCAAATGAACTGACGGACTGAGGGCGGGGAGAGCGAGGGGGCACCGGGATGGCTGTTGCTTCGGCGAGGGGTTCGTGCCGACCTTGTTTGCCGAAAGTGAATTAGCTTTTAATGCCTAGATCATTTGCCACGAAAATCGATCAAACCTAAAACATTACTGTTTGGGACCAGCATTCTTGAAAGAAATGACCGACTCAGACTCTCGAAAGCTAATGCGTCTTGCGCAAGCCTGATATCCATTCATTTCTGTGTGTCGGGGTAGCGTAACAAACAACAAAGCGCATTTGGCTGCTGCTCCCTTTCGATCGCTCGTGAGCTTGCACCGTTCACCGTGCGCGGTGTTGCTGTAAAACCGCGGACAAAAGGCTACGTGCTGCTCAGTAGCAATGCATTCGCGGAAGGCTGGGCAAGCAGCCGGGAGCGGCGCGACGATGGTGTTGCTCTCGGCGGTCTTGGGCGCGCTTCTTTTATGCGGCAGTGCCTGGGCGTCAGTGAGCTCTCCGATAGCGCATGACAATCAAGTAAGCTGGATGGGGGCCAGCGGGGCAAAATGAGGGGCGCACGGCAGGGACCGGGGGTTTGGGGGGCGAGAAGGGGCGAGACTTGATCGTGTGCAGGGGTTGCGTGGCGTGGCCTCGTGCGCGCGTCATTTCCATCTCTCATATGCCGCGCCCCCCACAGTCCAAATTGGGCAAAGGGCGCGCGTGCACAGACTTTACACTCGTCTGCGCCCCTCCCGCCTGCCGCTCCGCACCCAACCCGCCTGTGTACCCCGCCCCCACAACCCTGTCCGCAGCTCAAGGCCGAGCAGGCGGCCAGCGGCAACAAGTACCGGGAGCGCAAGGCAGACATGGACAAGGAGGGGGACATGTGGGTGCGGTGGGGTGCGATGATGTTCACTATGATGTGGCGCCAGCGGACTGCCGAGCGGTTGGGCTGGGGTGTGCCGCTAGTGGCAGGGGTGGGGCTCGTGCTAGGTGTGCTGCAGCTGTAACGGGCCCTGAGGCCGCTGGGCGCTGGGCGCATGTATTAGAGGTCACAAGGGAGGGAACAGCATACATAGGACAATGCGTGGGTGCATGTGTGCCGGGTGGTGGGAGGAGGAGGGGGAGGAGGAGGGGGATGGGGAGAGGGACGAGGAGGAGGCAGGAGCGGTGCGGCCACAGCCGCCGCTGAGTGGCGGGCTGAGTGGTGGCGCGCGCGGGGTGCAGGGACCTGGTCGGCAACTGCTTCGTAGTAGGAGCCGTGTAGCTTAGTGCTGTGTGGCTGTCTGTGCGTGTGCGTGTAGAGCCCCAACTGTCTCACATCTTGCAAACCGCCCCCGTGTGCTTTGCCCCTGGGCGTCCCTCATTGGGCGACCGCCATCACGACCCCCCCCACCGCCGCCGCCGCGCAGCCAGCACGAGGGCCCCGTGCCGGGCGCCTCCCGCTGCGGGCGGCACCGCCTGGACCTGTCCTGGATGAGCGAGGCCACCAGCAGCGTGTACGCCAGCCCGCTCATCACCGACCTGCACGCCGACGGCCGGTGGGGGCGTGGGGGATGGGGTGGGAGCGAGGGAGGGAGGGAGGGGGGGAGGAGGACAGGCAGCGGCGGGGGACGCTGGCGGGAGAGCTAGAGGGTGAGGGAGAGGGAGGCGGTGCTGCGGTGCTGCGGGTTGGTGGTAATGTGGTGGTAGTGGCAGCAGGCGGGAAAGATCAAGGCTCATCAACGGGCCATAGGAGAGCAGGCTTGCGAGGAGCACATGTGGCCTGTGGGCACATATGGCACGGGCCGCGCCCGTTGCGGCGGTTGTACCAGGGGAGCTCACGAGC
This sequence comes from Chlamydomonas schloesseri, assembly GCA_016834595.1. Taxonomy (NCBI): domain Eukaryota; kingdom Viridiplantae; phylum Chlorophyta; class Chlorophyceae; order Chlamydomonadales; family Chlamydomonadaceae; genus Chlamydomonas; species Chlamydomonas schloesseri. The sequence goes on from JAEHOD010000030.1 coordinate 474,986, forward strand.
AAGCCCGTCTTAATGCGCCCGTGCCTCTCCGCCCGCGTGCCACCGCCCACTCCTCTTCCCTCCCTCCATCAACACCGAAACACCGCCCCCCGTCTACCTCGTCATTAACGTAAATGCATGGACCCCCCCCCAGTCGGCACTTCATTATTGATTAAACACCATCCATGCATGGAACCCCCCCCCCCAGGCGCGACATCATCGTGCCCTCCTTCGTGCACTACCTGGAGGTGCTGGAGGGGCCCAACGGCGGCCAGGCGCCCGGCGGCTGGCCCGCCTTCCACGCCTCCTCCGTGCACGCCTCGCCGCTGCTGTACGACATCGACTTTGACGGCGTGCGCGACGTGCTGCTGGCCACGTACGACGGCCAGGTGCTGTTCTACAAGGACACGGTGAGCTGCGGGGGTGGTGGTGGTGGGTGGTGGTGGTGGTGGTGGTGGTGGTGGTGCTGGGTGGTGGTGGTGGTGGTGGTGGTGGTGGTGGTGGTGGTGGTGGTGGTGGTGGTGGTGGTGGTGGTGGTGGTGGTGGTGGTGGTGGTGGTGGTGGGTGGTGGTGGTGGGTGGTGGTGGTGGTGGTGGTGGTGGGGTAAGTTCATTCCAGTTTACCACATTGCGCGGGTCTGGGAGAAGGAGGAGCAGGAGGGGGATGAAGAGGAGCTGCGGGGGCGGTAGCAACTGAGAATCCCTTGCCAGCTTGTGCTCATGCTGCCCCCAACCCCTCAAACCCCACTAACCCCGCCACCAACCCCACGACCAACCACCCCCAGGGCGACAAGCTGCATGAGGGGCTGCAGATCAGCCGCCTGCGTGTGCGCAAGGTACGTGTGTGTGTGGGGGGGGGGGCGGGGTGCTGGGCGCAGGGCGTGCCTGAGACGATGGAGACTGAGGCGCCTGACGTGTTTTTGGCCCTGCGTCACACCTGCACACGCACTCCTTCCTAGGACGCCACCCCCGAGGACGCCTCCCATGTGCTCACGCGGCTGCCCACTCCATGGCCTGCACTCCCTGCCTCCCTGCCTCCCTGCCTCCACTCCGTACCTCCCATCGTTCCTGGATCTCCCTCACACTGCCTACACACCCATACTGCCACGCACCACCCGCACACCCATGCTGCCACACACCTGCATACTTACACGCCCACATGCCCGCCCGGCCCCAGGACTGGTACGTGGGCCTGGACCCCAACGACCCCTTCGACCACTCCCACCCCGACGTGGGGGACAGCGACAGCGGCAGGGGGGTGAGTGAGCGCAAGCAGGATGGGAGGGTGGGGGTGTGGGGTGGGAGGGATACCAGCGAGAGGCGGGGGCAGAGGCAGGGGCAACAGCAGGAGTCGTGGTGGCGGCGACACGCGTTTTAGACATGCATGGGGATGTACCGTATATTGGGAGGGCATGTGGGCGGCGAGGGGCGTGTGCGTGGGCTCATCGTGTCTGAAGCGGTTGGGTCGTGCGAGTCCGCAACAACGGTTCCTTTCCTCCTGGCCGCGCCCTGTATGGACCCACCCCACACACCCGCCCCGCAGGCCCGTGGCGCCGGGGGCAAGCGGGTCGGCGGCAGTGGCGGTGGCGGCGGCGGTGTCAGCTCCGAGCCCGGCTCCGGCTCCAGCTCCGGCCCCAGCGGCTCCGGCTCCAAGTACTCCAGCGGCTACAAGGCGCGCGACGGCACGCCCTTTGCCGGCGGCGTGGCGGTGACGGGCATGAGCGAGCGCGTGAAGAAGTTCGTCAAGCAGATCTCCGAGTACAGGTGTGTGTGTGTGTGTGTGTGCGTGTGTGTGTGTGTGTGTGTGTGTGTGTGTGTGTGCGTGTGTGTTTGTGTGCATGTGTGTTTGTGTGTGTCAACACGCCATCGGCCACCTCCGCCACGCGCCCCCGCCACACCCACCTGCAGGTCCAAGTACGGCGACGCGGCGGCGGACAAGCTGATGGCGGAGGCGCACGTCACCAACGCCGTGTTCTACGAGGCGGTGCTGCAGGTGACTGGCGGCTGGGGGCTGGGGGTGGCTGGGGTTGGGGGGTGACTGGGGGGTGGCTGGGGGCGGGCGACTGGGGGTCGGGGTTTGGAGGTGGCTGGGGGTTGACCAGGAATGATTGGAGGGTTGAGTACGGGGTGGATAAGGTGGGGTTGGAGGGAGGGCCGGGGGTGTGAGCGGGACGGCCTCGGGTTGTGTGTGTATGTGTGTGTGTGTGTGTGCGCGCGGTTATAGGTGAGGAGGGGCTGTGTGCGGCCACTGCAGGGTGCGCCGTGGAGGCTGTGGTGGGAAGTGGGTAGCGGGCGTAGTGCGGGGTGCAGGTCGCTGCCAGCAGGGCGCTGGAGGAGAAGGCGGGTGGGCGGGTGGGCGGCGGGTGCTCTTCCTCCTCACTCCACCGCCACGTCACCCGTTTGCGCCACTGCCCACAGGCCCTCAAGGAGAAGGGCGGCGCGTCCAGCAGCGGCGGCGCTAGTGCTGGCGGCAGCGGCAGCCGCCGGCGGCTGATGGCGGCTGACGGCGCCGGCGGCGACGCGGGCTCCGGTGCAGGTGGCGGCGGCGGCGGCGGCGGCGGCGGCGGCGGCGGTGCTGCCACCGTGGAGTCGGCGGCCGCGGGCGACGCGGTCAGTGCGGAGGCGGCGGCGTCGTTCGACGTCTTCGCCAACGCCCAGGACCAGGTGGGTGGGGGTGGTTACTGGTAAGCAGTCCCGGTGAGAAACAAAATGCGAACACAACTGCGCTGCAGCTGGGAAACGCAGCCGCCTGCGCGAGCTACTGAATATCACCGTATTTGGCCGGGCGGGCTTGGACAATGGAGCGGCAGGTAGACGACGGAGTCTAGGGCAGTTTTGAGCAATGCCAGCCGTGCGAGCCGCGCGCGGACCCCAGTACTGACTAATCCCCATACTAGAATACTCACCTGGACTCGGACAGAAGAAGGGGGGCGTGGGCGTGGATTGGGGGCGGGGGCGGGGGCGGGGTTGGGGGCACGGGTTGGGGGCGGCTGGTCTGGGGTGGGGGCGGCTGGATTGGGCGGTCAGGCGGAAGGGGTCAGGCGGGTGGCAAGGAAGTTTAGGGGGCGGGGATGGTGTGTGTGTGTGTGTTTGTATGTGCGAGGCGTGACGTGTGCTGTTGGTGTGCGATGGAGCTGGAGTTGTATGGCGTCTACCCCACCGCCGCCTCTAACCTACTGTGCATTCCTGCGCCTGCTGCCGTCCTCCTACACGTCTCTGTCCGCCTCCCCACCCCTCCCCTCCACCCCCACCCCCGCCCCTAACCCTCCCAGGGCGACCTGTACGACTCGGCGCTGGGCGACAGCGCGGCACTGGACGCCGCGGACGTCGAGGCGGAGGAGCGAATGCGGGCGGCGGCCGGGGACGGTGAGGGAGGGCGGGGCGGGGGGGGCGGGGGGTAGTTCATTCCAAGACACAAAGCGACGTGCGCGGGGTCGGGGCCGGGCGCAGCACTGCAAGGGGAAGGAGCTCCCAGTCGGGCAGGGCAGGGCAGGGCAGGGCAGGGCAGGGCAGGGCAGGGCAGGGCAGGGCAGGGCAGGGCAGGGCAGGGCAGGGCAGGGCAGGGCAGGGCAGGGCAGGGCAGGGCAGGGCAGGGCAGGGCAGGGCAGGGCAGGGCAGGGCAGGGCAGGGCAGGGCAGGGCAGGGCAGGGCAGGGCAGGGCAGGGCAGGGCAGGGCAGGGCAGGGCAGGGCAGGGCAGGGCAGGGCAGGGCAGGGCAGGGCAGGGCAGGGCAGGGCAGGGCAGGGCAGGGCAGGGCAGGGCAGGGCAGGGCAGGGCAGGGCAGGGCAGGGCAGGGCAGGGCAGGGCAGGGCAGGGCAGGGCAGGGCAGGGCAGGGCAGGGCAGGGCAGGGCAGGAATGGAGCTGTGCGCCACGGCCGCAGCAGTGCCCCGCCTGCCCGTGCCATCACCTGCGCCCCCCACCTGCGCCACCCCCCACCATGTGTTGGGGCTGTTGGGGCTCAGGCTCCGGCCGCGGCTGGCTGGCTGGCTGGCTGGCGCGCTGCCAGGCTGACGTGCACTGACCTGTACCCACATATATACACACACAGACCGGCCTGGTAGTCTGACGCGTTTGTGGCTGCCCTTTGGCATAGTCTGCCCTGGCGTCGAGTGCTGGTTAGGTTGTTGTCGAGGCTGTGAAAGGCTGCGGGGTCGCTGGACTCAGCCCCGTAGCCACCTGTCGCTGTGCTGTTGCGTGCGGTGTGTCGTCTGTCCGGTGCTCGTGTTGCTGCGGTGCTGGCCCTCCAGCCTAGAGCTTTGTGAGCCCGCTGGGCCCTGCGTTGTAGTACCAGCAGTAACCCTTCTGAGGCTACTGGCGTGGTCCAGGTTGGTTGGAGCGTCCCCCCGGTGGACTCCAGAGCTTGGCTGCGCTCTGGGCAGGGGAGACGCGTGGTAGCGGCAGCGTGTGGCCCAAATGCCTCGCTGTCGCTGGCTGTCCCGAGTATTCGATCACGAGACTCGTCAGGCCGCCTGTAAACCCGTTGTTACACACACACACACACACACACACACACACACACACACACACACACACACACACACACACACACACACACACACACACACACACACACACACACACACACACACACACACACACACACACACACACACACACCTACGTCTGCTGTTCTCCCCCTTGTGATCTCTAAAACACACGCGCGCGCGCTCAGGCGACGGCTCGGAGGCGGCCCTGGCGGGCGGCGACGCGGCGGGCGAGGGCGGGCTGGACTCCTTCCTGGACCGGCTGCAGGTGAGGGGGGGGGGCAGTGGGGAGTGTATTCCAGAAACCAGAGCGACCATTGCAGCCCAGAAGGGTGGTGGGGCGAGTGGGGTTGCGTGATTAACGGGTGTGAGGCCTGGCGGCAGCGAGGAGGGGCAGAGAGGGCGGCGGGCCCTGAGTGCGTCCCAGGCATGCAGCTTACAGACACGCATGCTAAACACAGCCGCGTGCGACCGAACGCGATGTCTGTTCCGCGCGATCCCTTTGCTCTCCCCAACTTGCCACGCCTCCTCCCCCCCCTTCGTCATAACATGCATGGAACCCCCCCGCCCTGGCCACACGCCCCCCCCCCCCCCCTCCCACTGCCAGTACGACGAGTTCGGCGACTTGGACACCACCGTGGAGTACAACCTGGCCAACGCCGCGGCGGCGCACGAGCACGGCAGTGAGTGTGTGGAGGGGCAGCTGGGGGGCGGGTGGGGTGCAGCTGGGGGACGGATGGGACAGGGAGGGGCTGGGAACGCGGGTGGTGGAGGTGAGGAGGGCCATCAACTCATAACTGGTCGTGTCTGGAATCTCCCCCCTCTACGGTCTACGTCTGCTCTAATCTCAACGCATGTAACCCTCCCTCCTCCTCCTGGGGCCCTCTTCTCAACCCATGCTGCGTGTGACCCCTCCCTCCCCATCCCCCTCCTGGGGCCCCCATGCCGGACATGCAGTCGACAGCCGCGGCGCGGGTGACGGCGGCGACCTGGCCGGCGACCGCTACAACCACCTCTACCTGGGCGACTACATAGGGGCGGGCGGGGGAGGAGCAGGAGGAGGCGGCAAGGGCTGGGCGGACGAGGAGTTCACACAGGTGAGGCCTGTGTGTGTGTGTGTGGGGAGGGGGGGTAGTGCATTCCAGAAACCAAGGCGACCATTGCAACACATTAAACAAAACCCAGAACCAGAGAGCGCGGGGGGGGGGCGGGGGACAGAGGTACGGGAGGGGTGTGGTTGCCTACGCCGTCCACAATTTCATTTGCAATTGGTCCACACCTCTTGCGCCCCGCTCCCCTCCAACCCGCTCCCCTCCGACGGCCCCAGTCCGCGCACCCTGACGTGGCGTCTGGGGCGGGCGGCAGCGGGCACGTGTACGTGGACCCGCACGTGATGACCACGCCCGCCATCGCCGACATCGACGGCGACGGCCACGACGAGCTGGTGCTGGCCGTGAGCTACTTCTACGACAGGTGGGGCTGTGGGGGGTGGGGCTTTGGGGGGGGCGGGGGGCGTTGGGTGTGGGTGTGGGTGTGGGTGTAGGGGGGAGTTCATTCTAGAAACCAAAGCGACCATTGCAGACCAAAACGGAAGGATGAGGCGGGAGTTGGACGTGGGCGGGTGGGGTTGTGGTTACCAGCCCAAACTAAACCAAACCCAATGCATAAGAGCGAGGAGGGGAGCGTGGCCTAATATGGGAGAAGGAGGAGGAAAAAAAACTCGCAAACATTGGGGGCTGGGTGGGGGCAGGTGTGGCCCTGAATCCTCCTGCTGCCGCCGGGTGCGTCATGGCACTGCGGTGTGGGCGCACGTGCCTGCCACCCGTGCGCACACACCTAGTCACGCGGCACAGTAAGGTCACGCTGTTCCCCGCCCGCTCACCCGGCCGTCCGCCCCTCCCCCATCATTAATATATCATGCACGGAACCCCCCACACACAGGGAGTACTACGACGACCCGGAGCACGCCAAGGACCTCAAGGTGGGTGTGGGTGGTGCGTGGTGGGCCTGGGTGATGTTGGCGACGGGTGGGTGGGGTAGGCGGCGGGTCAGGCCGCCGTGCAGCGGGTTATGAGGGGCGGGTGCGAATTAGCGTATGCGCTCAAGGATATCAGGTGTCCTGGTGTTTTGATGCAAAATTGCAAATGCTCTCAAGCGGCTCCTGTGTGCTGTGTGCTGTGTGCTGCAGGGCATTGACATCGGCAAGTACGTGGCAAGTGAGTGGCGGCACGTGCACACACACACCGCGAGCACGGGGTTGGGTGGGGCTGGGGCCAGAGGCAGGGGGGGCAGACACGACGCGGCCAAGACACAGTGGGGGGGGGCGGGTAGCTGAGGAGTTTTATGGCCAAGCCAGCTGAGCTTGCTGTCTTACAGGCGTCGCCCCCAGTATTCCTCTTGCTGCTTCTCCTCCTCTCACCCCCGCCTTTGGTGTGCCCCTCCACCTGCCCCTCCACCTGCCCGTTCTCCCTCCCTCACCCCCCGCCCAGGTGGCATCGCGGTGTTCGACCTGCGCACACGCACCGAGAAGTGGGTGCAGCACCTGGACCTGTCCACGGACGCAACCACCTACAAGGTGTGCGCGCGTGTGTGTGTATGTGTGTAGGGGGTAGGGGGTAGGGGGGTAGGGGGTGTGCGGCTGGCTGGCTGAGAGGAGCTCTGCCACACCCACCACAGCGGGGGCCCACCCAGACAGCCAGAGAAGTGCGCGAGGCCAGTGCCCGATGTGCCCAGGCACTTATAAGCCCACCAACGGAGGCCTTCCATCTCCTCCGATACACACCCTGCCGCCTGTCGTGTGTGGCCGGCGCTGCGCCCTGCCCCCTCCCCCCTCTTCTTAAGCTAAATGCATGGGACCCCCCCCCCCACAATACCCTTCTCGGCCCCCCCGTCTTCCACCCCTACCGCCACGCCCCCCACCCCATCCCCGTCCTACACCCCCACCCTCACCGCCCCCGCCCCCCCCAACAGGCCTACGCCTACTCCTCGCCCACGCTGGTGGACCTGGACGGCGACGGGCGGCTGGAGGTGGTGGTGGGCACCTCCATGGGCTTCGCCTACGTGCTGGACTGCAAGTGGGTGGCGCCTCGGCTGCGGTGCTGCCGGGGGGGGGGGGGGCTTGCTCCCCCCCCCTTGCTTCCCGCTTTCTTGCCTAGGCAGAGAGGCCCAGCAACAGCAGCCCGCATCCATCCCAGCGGTGCCCTGCTAGCTCTGCACCCTTGGCCTGCCGGTGCCGCCTCCCACCGCCTCTCCTGTCCTCACCCGCCCCCCCGGGTTCTCTTGGTCGTTTCGCTTCTATTTTCTGGAGTGAACTACCCCCGCCCCCCCCCCCCCGCAACGTCTGTCTACATCTCCTTCTTCATTATTTTACATGCATGGAACCCCCCAAAATGTCCTGTGCAGGGGCAACCCGCTCCCGGGGTGGCCGGTGCAGATGGGCGAGATCCAGGCGCAGCCGCTGGTGGCGGACATCAACAACGACGGCCAGCTGGAGGTGTTCATCGGTGAGGGGGAGGGAGGGGAAGGAGAGGGGTCGCGAGGGGATCTGGGTGGGTGGGTGGCGTGGGAGCAAGGGGATTGGATAGGGCGACGTCAGGCGCGCCCGCCGCCCATGCCATACCCATGCCACGCCAGCATACCTCCTTCTTCTAGCTCTCCCACGCCTTACCACGCCTTTTCCGGCATGCCCCTTCCCCCGTCATTAATTCGACATGCATGGAACCCCCCCAACCACGCACCCACCACCACGCCCCCCCGCAGCCGACATGCGCGGCAACCTGGCCGCCTTCAGCCCCAAGGGCGAGGAGGTGTGGGAGCGCCACGTGCACAGCGCCGTCAGCCAGGGCGCCGTGGCGGGCGACGTGGACGGCGACGGCCAGCTGGAGGTGAGGGGCGGGGGGGAGCGGGGGTAGCGGGGGGGGGCGGGGTAGCGGACGCTGGGAAAGGGTTTTCGGTGTGGGGGCAAGCGGTGGGCGGGTATGAGGAGGAGGAGGAGACAAATGGAGGCGGGGCGGTGAAGCTGGGAGCGCCGTGGGCGGCTACCTTGCGGACACGGCCGTCCTGGCAGTCTGCCGCACTTGGTGACTGGCGGACTGGCGGGCTGGCCGGCGGACTGGCGGCGGCGGCGGCATTGCAACCTCTCGCCCCCCTTGCCCTTGCCTGCTCCCGTCACCCCGCCCAAACCCCCGCCCCCCTGCCGCCCCCAGGTGGTGCTGGGCACTGCCAGCGGCCACGTGTACGCCCTGGCCGGGTCCACAGGTGGGTGGGTGGGAGAGAGAGGGGGTGGGGGTGGGGGAGTCGGCTGGCTGGGTGGGTGGCTGGGTGGGTGGGTGGTTGGGGGCATGTCGGTCTGGCGTGCGCACGCTTCAGTGTCAGGTGGTGATCTGGATGTGGTGGTCAGGTGGCTGGGGGCCCGGGCCGGCCGCCGCATTTCACCCCCGTTGCCGCGCTGTTGTGCAGGTGCTGACATCCCCAAGTGGCCCTATCGCGCACGTGGCAGGTACGGCCGCGCGCGTGTGTGTGTGTGTGTGTTAGGAAAGCACAAGGAGAGGAAGGGTCGACACCGTGCGTGCAGCATGCATAGGCAACGGCGCGCCATCGATCGTCGTTCGCTGCGCGTGTTACCTCGTTACCGCGTCATCGGGCCGAAGCAGCTCCACATACTTACCCGAATCGCGTGACCCCTCCCCACCGGGTGGGGCTACGGCCCTCGCCCCGGCGTTGCTGTCCCAATGCACCGTGTATGCGCCTAGAAATTTGCCCGATCCGTCCCAACCCGGCCCAAACCACCCAACCAAACCGGTAGAGGCGTCCAGAACCACCGATCTCACCTTTTTGCGACGAGTAGAAATGGCGAGGACGCGGCGTAGGCAGGCGACGGCAGACGGGCGAGGCAGAGGGGGGCACGCTTGGGGGCACGGTAGAAGGCCAGGGCGCCCGCGACACGGTATACATGCAAGCACTCACAGGGAACACAAACGGGAGTCAGTAACGGAGGACAGAAAGGAGAAGAGGTCGCACCCGAGGGCTTTATCGCCCACAGCCCAGTGATCGCGCGAACCCGACCGAAGCAAGGGACCAGGGCGACATGCCCCAATGTGTGTGTGTGTGAGTGTCACTGTGTGAGTGTCATCGTGAGAGTTAGTGTGAACCCCACAAGCGCCCGGGGGGCCCTGCAGCACAGTGCAGAACAGTGCGGCGCGGGTTGCCTATAAGGCACCTACCGGTGTCATGTGGCGGCTGCTGCCTGTTAGGAAGTGCGTGCGTTTGTGTGCGTGTGCGTGTGCGTGTGCGTGTGGTACGTAGGGAGGTAGGTGTGCTGCGTCAACACCCACGCCCACACCCACATCCAACCAACCAGCTCGGCTACCCCCGCCCATCTGCGCACCCCCTCCCCTGAACCCCTCTCCCGTACCTCCCCACCCCACTAACCCCACGTGCGCCACGCAGGGTGCAGGCGCCGCCCACCATCACGCACCTGATGGAGGGCGCGGGGCTGCAGGTGGTGGTGCCGGCCTTTGACGGGTTCCTGTACGTCATCGACGGACTGCAGGCGAGGCGGGGATGGGGATAGGGCGGGACGGGGTGGGGTGGGCGGGGGGGCGGGGGGAGCAGGGTTGTGCTTACCGAACCAAAGCAAAGCCAATGCGTAAGGAAGGGGAGGGAGCGTGGCTGGGGGTTAGCCATCCATGCGGGCGGTGTTGGGGGGACGGGAAACGGGGTGCTGCGGTCGGTGTAGGGGCCAGGTGCTGGCTGGCACAGGGATACGGTACGGTCGCATTGTGCCGCCCTTCCTACCTTAACACACCAAATGCCCCCCCCCCCATCCCTCATTATCACACACCCGCCCACCCCACCACCACCCCACCACCATCCCACCACCACCACACCTCTCTCTCACTCCCCCCCCCCCCCCCCACACACACACGCACGCACGCCCACCCCAGGGCTGCGCCGACGTGGCCGACCTGGGCGAGACCAGCTACGCGGCGGTGCTGGCGGACGACATTGACGGCGACGGCCTGCTGGAGCTGGTGGCCACCACCATGAACGGCAACGTGTACGCCTTCGAGACGGGCGCGCCCTACCACCCGCTGGCCACCTGGACCAGCCAGGTGCTGGGGCCCAACGGCCAGGTGGCGAGGTACGGCTACGTGGGCATCGCCGCCACGCCCGCCAGCCGCCGGGCGCGCGACGTGGCGGGAGAGCGGCTGCAGGTGGGGGCGGGGGCGGGGGCGGGGGGGGGGGTGTTGGGTTCAGTAGTCTTGGACTCCGTGGTACGGCGGGAACAATCGAACATGGTACTCGTTACCGATGACCCGGCCGTCTGCGCGGCCGAGCGACTCCAGCTCCAGCTCCAGCGCGTTGTCCCTCCGATAAGGCGCTGAGACTTCCCAATTTGACTATATAGGCAGCTCGAGAAGCGCAGGTGGCGCGTTGTAAAAGTTGGCTGGTAATGTGGGTCGCGTGCGAGCTCGTGCTTTACCTAAATACTTTGGCTGACAGGCTGATTCAGAAACTCACCTGCGCGCCCAGCGCGCATCCGCCACGCCGCCGCGATTGAGGGAAACATGCGGGGCACAGAGTAGGAGCGGGCGCGGTCAGGCGTGGCGCGACAGGCAGGCGAACACAACAAGAAAGGCCGGAGTTTATGCGGTGCACCTATAGAAGCGGAAGGGCGGGGGGGGTTTGGGGCGTGCGCGTGCTCGTGTGTGAGGTGAGGTGATGTGATGTGGTGTGTGCGTGCGTGCATGCGTGCGTGCGTGCGTGCGTGCGTGCGTGCGTGCGTGCGTGCGTGCGTGCGTGCGTGCGTGCGTGTGTGTGTGTGTGTGTGTGTGTGCGTGCGTGCGTGCGTGTGTGTGTCTGTGTGTGTGTGTGTGTGTGTGTGTGTGCGTGCGTGCGTGCGTGCGTGCGTGCGTGCGTGCGTGCGTGCGTGCGTGCGTGCGTGCGTGCGTGCGTGCGTGCGTGTGTGTGCGTGCGTGTGTGTGTGTGCGTGCGTGCGTGCGTGCGTGCGTGCGTGCGTGCGTGCGTGCGTGCGTGTGTGCGTGCGTGCGTGTGCGTGCGTGCGTGCGTGCGTGCGTGCGTGCGTGCGTGCGTGCGAGCGTGCGTGCGTGCGTGCGTGCGTGCGTGTGTGTGTGTGAGTGTGTGTGTGTGTGTGCGCGCAGGGGGCTGGCGGGCGTTTTACGTGCCACGGGGGGGCCGCCTCTTCCTCCGACTGACCCCCACCTCCTTCCGCACTCACTCGCCCACCCACCCCTCCCTCCCGCCTCCTTGCGCCCCCTCACTTGCCCACGCCCACCCTAACCGCCCCCACCCCCACCCCCCACCAGATCCAGTTCGAGGTGCTGGACAAGCGGGTGGCGTTCGCGGACAACGGCACGCTGCTGGCGGGCGGCCGCGGGCCCTACAACGTCACCGTGGTGCTCAAGGTATGTACCAGAAGAGGGACGCTGCTGCTGGGGCTGGCGGCGGGGGCTGAATGGCGCTGTGGTGGCGGGAGGTAGCGATGCCGTGAGGGCCGCGCCACCCGCGCTGCCCGCGCCGCCCGCACCACCTCTCTCTATGGTTCTGGGTTCTGGGTTCCTGGGTTGCACTGGTCGCTTTGGTTTCTGGAATGAACTACCTCCCTCACCCCCACCTCCCTCACCCCTACCTCCCTCACCCGCTCTCACCCCACCCCCTCAGGGCGTGGGCGTCAAGGAGATGGCCTCGGGCGACGCGCCGGTGGTGGGCGTGGCGGACTCGTTCCCGGGGCCGGGCAGGTACATGGTGGACATCCCCTGCCCCCGCAGCCAGGTGCGTGAGTGGCAGGTTGGACCACAGGCGCAGAGGGGGGAGGGGGCGGCTGGGGGGTAGTCCATTCCGAAACCAAGAGCCAATCGGTTATTGTGAGGGGGGGGGGCTGGGGCCGAGAGGGAGGGAACGGAGCTGGGTATGTGTGGTTGGGGCCGAGAGGGAGGGAACGGAGCTGGGTATGTGTGGTATGTGTGGTAGATGTGGGGTGTGCGCCACGGCGGGATGCACGGCCCAGAGGAGAAAGCGTTGACAGGACTGGGCAGTGGTAGTTGGCGCGTATGCATGTGGCCGCTGTGTGTTGTGGCACCACGGAACCATCCGATTGACTTCCCGGACGTCGTCACAACCTCCTCGTAACCTCGTAACCTCCAACCGCCCTGTCACAATTGGCTTTGGGTTCTTGCGGCCTGCATTCAAGTTGCTTGGCCCACCCCCCAAACCCACGGCCCACCCCCCAACCCCGCACCTGCCTATGCCCTCGGCTCCTGCCTGCCTGCCGTCCCGCTGGCCGGGCCCGCACCCAGGCCTCCGCGGTGGTGCGGCTGGAGATGGTGGACTCCAGCGGCCTGGCGTATGCGGACGAGTTCGCGCTGTCCTTCCACATGCACTTCCACCGCCTGCTCAAGTGGGCGGTGGCGCTGCCGCTGGGCCTCATGCTGGCGGTGCTGGCGGCGGTGGCGGGGCCGGCGGGCGGGCGCACCCACTCAGCCTAGGCAGCCCAGGCAGCGGGGATGGTGGTGCCATACATGGTGTGGTGGTGCGTGAGGGGGGGGGGGAGAGGGGTGGCGGTGATGGCTGGCGGTAGCAGTCTCACATGCGCCCCGTCCCAGGAACGAGTTCGTCGCGATATGGATAGTGAGGCGCGGGGGTACTACCGTATGCATGTGTGTATGTACCCCATGCTGATGGATGGCGTGTGGTCGCGTGAGGCAGAGGGGGGCAGCAGTGGCTGAAGGCTGTGAGTCAGCCGTGCAAGCGGTGGTCAAGCCAGGACCCGGACTCGCCCAGCAAAGCCCGCCATGAACGGAATGCAGGCAGCGGTGGACGGAGGGGGGGGAAGGTTTGCGGGTGGGCTGGGTTCGACGAGGCTGCGTGTTAGCACGGGTTTGTTGCTACGCTCGCTGTGCGTGTGTTTGGCCACGGGTGCCGCAGGGCCGCGCGGCGACGGTGGTGGTCGGCCTCTCGGCCGGGAGCCAGCAGGGTTTGCGCGTTGCTTCCCTGCGCGTGCCGCCAGGGGTGGGAGGGGCCTGTTGCGCCCGGGGCGAGGGCGGTGCCTGCTTTTAAGACCCACGCGCCTTGTGCCACCAGGGAGCTCTTCGTGAGCCCGGGTCCAGCTTCACCCAAGTCCCCTCCACCACCAGCATCACACACCTCTCCACAGCCTCACACACCCAGCCCATACAGCCGCCAGCCCATACAGCCACCAGCGCCCCTTGTCCCTGGCCTCTGCGCCCCGTGCCTCTGTCTCTCCGCTCTCCCTTGTCAGTAGCAGCTACCCCGCTTGCCCCAGCCCACCTTCGGCTCCGCCTCTCCTACAAACTTCCTCCCCAGCCCAGCCGTCATCCTTGAAATTTTGGCAGCTTCTCCAGCCTTCCAAATACCACCCGCGGCTGCATGCAGCAAACGCCGCAGGACGAAAACATCTACCGAATACATCCGACGGTAGAGCACGTCCCTAGGCCCCTTCCGAAGTCACAGCCATACCTCTCTCCAAGTCTCCATCAGTAAGTCTCCATCAGTACGCTTGCTCACTTGCGGCTGTGTTGTTGGCGTGTTGCACCGCATTCGACTCGCCCACCATTCCGTACATTCGGGCCCCCTCTTCTGCCCTGACGCACCCTGTTCTTGCCCTTGCTTGTCACACTGTCGCCCGGCCACTGCTTGCTGCACGCTGTCGCAGGGCAGAGCGGAGGCAACCCGGGCTCACCCATGTCCGGGGCGGTGTCCAAAAATGGGGCATTTTGAGATAGGCTGTCGTCTTACGTTTGCTGACGGCTATGGGACGCACGCCTCAACCCGCAAAGCAACTAACAAATACGGCCCCTCCACTCCATGACGGTTACCGCACCTCTGGCCACACCTGGCAACCGTTTCTTAGAACTAAAAGCAACTGTTCATTTGTAATGTGCCGCCTACGAATGCGTATGCATGTGCGCCGGCCCGGGAGCGGGCAAATGATGATTGGGGGAGAGATGGCCTACTTGGCGCCCCCCACGACGCTCGCGCCGCCGTGTGCGCCGCCGCCACCTTGCAGCCCCGCCTGGGCTGCGGCTGCGTGTCTGCCCGGCAGCCGTGTCGTCTCTCGCTGCCGAACAGAAACCCATCCCCCGCGACCAGCACAGACCATGCACGATCACACACAATGGAGTACTAGGCACGTGCAGCACTCAACTAACCAATACCAAAGCAACAGAGGGTGGGCGGGTGGGAAAACAAAAACAGCCTACGCGCAGGGCAGCTGGTCGCCGCCCTGCCAGCTGGGGCCGAGGGCTTGCCGGCCGACGGCGCAATACCAGCCCAGCCTCTCACGCCAGGCGACTGGGAGGCCATCCTTGGCTATCAGCCCGGGGTCTCAGCCACCATGCAACGAGGCCGCCGGTGCCGCCTTGCGCCTGGCCCCGGCGCCGCTGGCGCTCAGTGCCCTCCTCGCAGCTGCGGTGGTGCTACAGCGCAACTACCTCACGCCGCACGACACGCACACGCCGCAGCCGCAGGTGGTGGTTCCTGCTTCGCCTGCGCAGCCGGAGCCGCCGCTGGGGGGGACGTCAGGCGAAGATGACGGAGATGCGGCCCTAGCCCGCATGCTCATTCAGAGGCAGCCCGGCAGCGACATGCTGCTCTTCGCAACCGCAACAGCCGCAGCAGAACTGGATGCCTCAGAGGCAGCGCTAGCGGCGACCAACGGACAGCAGCCGGACGTGTGGCTGGACGTAGAGGTGATGGCGCTGATAGAAGGGCAGGCCGCAGGTGCCGACGCCTATCACCGCGCCGTGCGGCGAGCCAGCTCGTATCGCTGGGATGGGCGACAGCTCCTACGCTGCCTCCCGGGCGGGTTCGCCCGCCGCCCGAGGCGCGGGTGCCATCACGCAGCAGCTTTACCACCTAGAATCAGGCGCACCAAGGCCCTGCTACAGCTTGGCTACTGGTGGTTCGATGTGGGGTCCACGGCGGCGCCAGTAGTGCGCAACTGCCGAGCCTGTGACCTCAGCCGCGTCACCGGCGAGATGCGACCAGCAGAGCTCCACCCGCTACCAGTTAGGGGCATTGCTGGGGTGTGGACCTGGCGGGAGAGCTGACGCCCACGCAGCCGGACGGCTATCGGTACTGCGTAATAGCCATAGAACATTTCAGCAAGCACAACGAGGTTGTGCCCATCGTAGACAAGACCGCTGACCGCGTGGTGCGGGTTTTTATGGGCACCATGGTGCGCTACGGCGCGCCGGCAGAAGTCGTGACGGATAACGGCTCAGAATTTGACGGCGAGTTTGCAGCGCTGCTAGAGCGCTGCTACGTGGACCACCGCCGCGTCTCTCCAGGCCACCCACAAGCCGACGGCGCAGCAGGGCGCGTCGTGCGAGTGGTCAAGGACACGCTACGCAAAGCCTGCCATGAGTTGGTCGAGCAGGCGCGCTGGGACCGGGCGCTGCCGCACCTACTGCTGGGACACCGCTGCTCGCCGCAGGCCTCCTCGCTCTACTTGCCGCTCAAGCTGTTACACGGTGGCGTAGAGCCGCGGATACCCTCAGCGGTCAGGGAGGGTTTCTCGGAGCCGCTAAACTTCGAGGAAGCAGCGGCAGCAGCCACCAGCCGCCTGCAGGCGCGGGCCGCCTGCTGGGAGCAGCGCCACTACCCGGAGGCCGCGGGCAATCTGCTCGTAGCTCAGCACCGCGACACGCGCCGGTACGCGGCCGCACGGGCGGCGCGGCGCCTGACCAACACGCCGGAGTTCAACGCGGGGGACTACGTCTACATCCGGAAGTTGAACATAGCGGGTGCCCTGCAGTTTCCGCTCTACGACACGGTACTGAGGGTGAAGAGTGTGGGGCCGCTAGGGGTAGCGGTGCTCATTGGGCGTGATGGGACGCAGGAGCTGCGCAGGAGGGTGGAGCAGCTGGCGCCATGCCACCTCAACGTGGATCCAGCCATAGAGCCGCAGCTGCGGCTCCAATCCCGGGCCCTGGCTTCACCGTGGGCGCGCCCACCGCGGCAACGCCCAGCAGGTGAGTCAGGCATGTTTGCGCCTCTCTCGCTACCGTACCCTGCCCGCCTCCTCCAGCACAGCATGACCCTTCGTTGCGCCCCTGCCGCCCTCCTGCCCCGTGTCCGTGAACCAGTCTCGTTAGAGGTGATGCTTTTATTTCTGGCCCTGGGGGGCTGGGGTGGTAACGCCTGCCGGAGACGGTGTGCAAATCCGACGCGTGTTGGCCTGCCCCTTAATATATATTTGTAGTCAATCAAAGATAAATTGTATTCAGCGCGACTGTTGTGGAGGCCGGCGCGCCTTCAATTGCGAATTGCGCTAGTCGGCAAGCGCGAGCAAGCGAACGCGCGCGACCACCAGTGAACGAGCTCGCCGCGTCAACAATATGTATTAATGGCGGTTTTCAGAACAAACTTCCTCTGGCGATCGAAGTCTTACGCCCTGAACTTGCTGTTTTGACTGCTGTATGTTTTGCGAGTAAGGCCGAGCGAGTAAGCGCGAGTAAGGCCGAGATCGCTAGTCCGAAGTCGGCAAGCAAAACTTCGTCCTGAAAACCGCCATAAAGATATTAGGTATACCTGTTTATATCGCGACCTGCTATTGATACCACGACGTTCCCTGTCGATCATTTCAGCCGCAACCGGAACGACACAAAACCTACGTGCAGGGACGTGCCTTTAGGCGAACACTCGCCTAAACCCTAGTAACTACGGTTACTTGTATATAAACGCCTCGGAAACACCCCGGTCTATCTTAACACCACCATTCTCGGATGTTATGTTTAGGTAGCTTATTTTCAACGTCAAAGTCTAGCACACGTCCGTTACACTGTGCCTCTGTTAGCTTGCTTCTTCAGTCGCTAAGATGGCCATGCCCCAGGCCACCATCTCGGTGGAAGGCACCTGCCAGGAGCTGGACCACGACGCGGTCGTGTTGCAAATGAAGCAGGCCAACGCCGAAGTGCTTGCTGAGCTGAAGAAAGCGAACGAGGAACTCAAGAAGGCCAACAAGAAGGACCCAAAGCCGGTCCCCACCGGCATCAAGCCGCGAGGTGCGATAGAAGCAAGTGATTAGGACGCGCCGGGGCATTTAGGGCATTGGGGGTAGCGGTCACGGCGGCGGTTTCCAAGGAAGCGCGTCGGTCGCGACGCAGGCCGAAAAGCACACAGCAAATCGCCTGTGTTGTCGTTGATTTCGCTCCAGGCCTGCTCATCTTCGCTATGATCGGCGCGATCGTGGTGCCCGTCCTCATCGGCATCGTGCTGCCCGTGTTCTACTCCGCCAAGACCGCGCGCGCCAGGGAGACCAACGCCGAAGTGTACCTGTGCAGCCTGTACGCGGATGACAAGCAGGCGAGTAGTACCGGTAGTCGTGACGGGGGGCGGGGAATGCGGGCGTATGCGGGCGGCGCAAGCCTGGCAGGGGGGGGGGGACAAGAGGATGTGCGTGGGGAAAAGTTGATGTGGCCACCAAATGATGGCGGCACGCGTGCCGGCACACCCAATCCACACTGCGCGCCCTTCCCTGTCTTGCACTTCACTCATCCCTTCGTCCCCTCCCCTCCCCTGCCCCCGCCCCCCAATCCAAATATTCCCTGACAGGCCGACCTGCTGGCCAAGTACAACACCTTTGCCCGCCTTGACGACGCCATCTACAACCAGTCCGCACTCGCGCCGCCCGCCTCCCCGCGGCCGCCGCGGACGAACGCCCGCCCGCCGCCGCCGCCGCCGCCGCAGCTGAACGTCCGCCCGCCGCCGCCGCCGCTGCTGGCGCAGCCGAATGGCCGGCGGCCGCCGCTGCCGCGGCCGCCGCCGCCGCCGCTGCCGCCGCCGCCGCCGCCGCCGCCGCCGCCCTCCCCGGCGCCATTTGCGGCGCAGTACCTCGCCGCCTACAAGGCCCTGACTGCGGCCGAGGCGAGCTTCTTCGCCGACTTGCAGGCGTCTTGCTCCATCGTGAGTGTTTTCTTCCATGAGATTTTCCATGAAATATTAAAGTCGGCACTCGGCCTTTCATTGGGGTGGGGTTTCAATCACCCTCCTCTGAAAGTGCCGCGCTCCAAGTTTGGACGGGGTGCTGTCTAACAGCTGTCCTTTGCAGCTTTGTATGCCGCGAGCGAGCGAGACGCACCCAAGCATGCCACACATGACCGGCCGCCCCCCCCCCCGCCCCCCTCTCCCCCCCCCCCATCCTCCCATCCGCTCATCAGATCGGCCAGAGCCTGTGGGGCACACTGGACGACGACATCTTCTCCGCCACGCCCGCCGGCCGCACGTGGCTACAGGCCGTGGTCAATATTGAGCCTCAGTTCTCCACCTCCCGCCCCCCGTCCCCGCCGCCGCCCGCCTCCCCCAAGGACGACGGCAGCAGTGGTAGCAGCGGTAGCAGCGGCAGCTTAGGCAGCTTTGAGGCTCCGCCGGACTACGATGGCGGCAGCGATGGCGATTACGACTACCCGCCTATCCCGCCTTCTGTGCCGCTGGTGCCGCCCAGCCCGCCCCCGCCCAAGCCAACCGGCGGCAACTCTGCAGCAGCTGCGAACCTCACCGGATTTCAGAAGCGCGTGCCGAAGGTGTCGCAGGGGGTGGCGGCCTGGTCCACCATCAATGCCACCGTCACTTCGGTGGTGAGTGCCTGCGTGCGTGCGCGCGTGTGTGTGTGTGTGTGTGTGTGTGTGTGTGTGTGTGTGTGTGTGTGTGCGTGTGCGTGTGCGTGTGTGTGTGTGTGTGTGTGTGTGTGTGTGTGTGTGTGTGCCGCATCGCCTGCTATGACCACCACCAACCCTGGCCTTCGCGCTTCCGCACACTCCATGCCCTGATCTCCCGCGTTCCCCGTTCCTCTGCAACCCTCCAAACAGGACGTGGCCGTGAACACCATGATTATAAACTTCGAGATGCGTCTGGACAGTCTGGTCCTGCAGACCGCCAAGAACACGCGCATCGCCAAGCGCAGCGCCAGTTCCGTCGCCGCCGTCAAGTACCCGGCGGTGCTGGACCGCACCGGCCGCATCAAGGGCAAGGACACGCTCACTAAGGCCGACGTAAGAGAGTGTCCGGTGGTTGCTGCCTTAGACAGAAAGTAGGAGCTGCATTCGCATCGCAAGCGGGTGCTGCGTTATGCTCTGTGCGTGGAGCCCCCGCCGCCGGTGCCCGCTGGTACCGGTGACGAAATTATTCCATAATCCAATGCGCTTCCTGCCGCAGGTCGTGACCGCGGCCGGAAGCGACGGCCTGCTGTCCCTGAAGACCGGGGTAGGTGAGGGCTGCAAAGAGCCAGCAGCAGTGCTTAGGCAGGGCGCTGGCTCATGCAAATCATGTAACACAAATAAATCCAAACATCTGTCCACGCGTGTTCCGGTCTGTGGTGCCTCGCGCCATGCCAAGCTTGCATCAACCCCAGCACCCCCCCCCCCCCACACACACACGTGCTGCCCTTGTGATCTCTAACACGTGCTGCCCTCGCTCGCCGCCCAGACCCTGCCACTGCCCTGCCCCATCCCCATCCGTCCCCATCCCCGATTCCCCACCAAATGACAGGACCGTGTCACCTCCAGGAAATTGGAGCTGTCGCTCGTTCCCACCACCAGCCTCTACATGTACCCCTTCGACGAGTACACCACCACAGTCACGTGAGTTCATCAATACGTACGGCTGCTGAAGCTGTGCAGCCACACGTTCGCACATGCACCACCGTGCTGCTGGTGTATGTGCGTGGCGGCTGAGCGGGCGTGGGCCTGAGGATGGAAGCGGGTGGGGCCGCGTCACGTCACAGAAACGTCCACGTGAATAAGGCCTTTTCACGTACCGTGCGCCTGGTTGCCCGCGCACGCACGCACACATACACAGGCTGGTCTCTAGCATGACCGTGGCAGACATCAACTGCCCCACGGCACTGTTCGTGAAGCAGAAGAACGCCGTGGTGGGCTGGACGTTCAACGTAAGTGCTGGGTGCGCCGCCCACTCTTGCATCCCCATGTGGGTGACCGCGTGTATCGGCTTTTTTCGACTGGGCGCAAGAGCGCACACGGGTGCACCCATCCCCGATGGTGTGCGCCCTCGTCCCACCCAATCATCACGCATGTACCGCTGTCGCCGCCTACCTGTCCTTCATTCCTACCTGCCCTCAGCAAGCTCCGTGATGAGCTTCGGGATACCTCCACGTGCACCGCGCACTTGATATATGACAAATTGTGTCCAATGATCTTGTCTCCAATTTATCCTGGGTTCCGCCCTCAGGCCAAGCTGGTGCCCAGCATCACCGACAACCGCAACGTGTTCAACTTCCAGGATCCCAAGGACGCCGACAGCGCCATCACCCTGACCTACGAGATCCACCTCAGGCGCACCACATTCGTACAGGTGCGTGCCGTGTGCATGCGTGTGTTGGCAGTATAGGCAGTACCGCTGATAGCTAGCTAGTTGGGGGTCGGGGCCCTTTCAGACTGAAAGGCAGGCCACGATTCTGCGGGGTCTGGCTTCATTCGTGCTGCCAGCGGGGACGAGGCTGGACCTATCGCTCATGGCCGCTTTTGAAATTCATTGCAACCCGTTCACTTGCCCGCAGTTCTTTGCAGTGTTTGTTATGCTTGGGCTATGGCTCGTGTCCGCTTGCTCATTCTGCTACGGTACGTTGCGGCCGGCGGGCATCATGTGTGCGTGGCGGCTGGCAGCGGACGGATGAAGGCTTTGGGCCCCGTTCCCACGCACGCACCACCACAAACAATTTCCCTGATGTTTTCGCCCATATCGTTCCCGCCATCCACTTTCCCACACGCACACAGCCATGGACCTTTTGTACATCCGGCCACGCAACGTGACGAACGGCGACGCGACGCTCTTCACCGCCCAGCTATTCAGCGTGTGAGTATAGTCTTCCCCTGCCGCGGGCCCTACGTACTGCCCGCACTGCAGTCATGCTGCCTTTATACATAGCTGCGTGCCCATACGTGTCCATGCCTGAATGTCCGTGTGCTGTTTCCGTTGCTGCTGAGGCCGCGTCCATAACAAACACACATCACGTCTCCGCCCACCGCCACAGCAGCGACCGTGCCACCCGCCGATGCCGCCGTGTGCCCCTGGTCCCACCCATCCCCCCGCCTCACATCTCTCCTCCCATGCACATGTGCTTATGCACAGTGTGGGCACTCGCAACATCTTGCCTGGCGTGCCGGCCGTGGGCGTGGGCGTGGATTTCTTCGGGATCATCTGGATCATGATCATCTGCCTGCTCACGGGTACGTGATGACACGCACGTGCCACGTGCATGCCTAGCTTGGCTCGGTCGTGCGTAGCTGTGTGCGGTAGTAATTGTGTGTACCACAATGTGGGGTGGTGGGCGGTCGTAATAGTCGGTAGTACGGCGCCATACATATCATGCATGCCTTGAACCACCTTGCTTGTACACATGCATGCATCCTCCATCCAGCTAAATACCTATCTAGCGTCTCACACCATCACTTGATCGCGCCCACACCACGCCACGGCGCACACATGCACGTGCGCATGCACCTGACTCCCGCGCACCATGCACATGCACGTGCACATGCACCTGTGTGAGTTGCAAGGTGGTGCGCACTTCTCGTGCCCTTCATGCCTCGTGAAAACCGAAGGCCCGGGCGGCCGGGGTCTGCCCTCAGCTGGTCGTACGCCGCACATGTCAGTAAAAACGTGATGCTCGTCCTCCACTTCGTTGGCTGCGCATAGCGGGCGGGCACGTCCCCTCCTCCCTAGGCCTATCCCATGCGCGATTAGCAGTAATTGGCCAACAGCATAGTCGAAATCACATCAGAAGCTTATGTTGGTTGTTCGGGGCGCTGCCCTGTGTTGGGCCTGTAGGCCAGGACCAGACTGTGCCGTTGGCACGATTGATGTGAGGGCGCTGCCCCGTGTTGGGCCTTAGGGCCAGGACCAGACTGTGCCGCAGGCACGCAAAGACGCCCAGTCACGTCCGCGCGGCGGGGGCGACCCTGCTTCGCGGCGTGCGAAATGAGTTGTGTTTCTGTTTGATGCGGATGACGGCGGACCACTGGCCTGTCCGCGCCGTGTTGTGCGGGGGCACCACCACCAAAAGACCTAAAACTGAAGCATTGCTTCTTTGGACTTGGCAATGAGGAAGCTGTGCGGTGTGGCTGTGACGGGTCATGCATCCGGGTGTCTGACTTGGTTTCGACACACTGTGCGTGGAGTTGCCGGACTGAGGACTTGAAAGTGGGCAGCAAAACCTGGCGGTGGTTTCCGGTCGCAGGGTGGATCCCTCTGGCTTATGTCAGCCCAGGGCCCGAGTATGCCCCTTGCTCGCTTGCGAGCTCGGCGTGTCCTTTCCTGTAAACACGCAATCTTATGTTGCGCAACAGGGATGTAAGCCCGACAGTGGTCATGCAAAACCAGCGGCGCGGCGCCCGTCGCACTTAGCCCCATCCAATGCTTACACTTGCACATATGGATGCCTGGCACTTGCACATATGGATGCCTGGTTGCTTGCCGTCCGAGGGGAGAGCATGTGGGCCTGCCTGCAGCCGCTCATGACCCCACGCCCGCATCAGGCGCTCCTTGAAGATGCACCTGACTTCCGCTTCCCATACACATGCACATGCACATGCAGGCGGCCTGGTGTACGCCCGCATCGTGGCGCAGTACGTGCACAAGGAGCCAACCATCTACGACCGCCTCGTGAGGAATGAGGTGTGGGTGGATGGCTGGCTGAAGGAGCAGGAGGACGCGGAGAAGATGGCCAAGGAGAAGAAGGAAAAGGAGGAGGAGCGCAAGAAGAAGATCGAAAAGTATGGCCAGCCAGGCGTGAAACGTAGGAAGGGAAACGTGCCACACCCCATGCAGTCGGTCGGGCCTTGCTAGCCTCAAGGGCGGGACCTGGGCCATACTAGTTACTGAATATACTGTCTGTACTGGATACACGGTAGCAGTCGGATACACCAAGGATACAGGATATACGCGCATACAGGATACAGGACACCGCCGGCCTCGCGCACATGCAAGTGTAACAGGATACAGGATACAGGCAACGCTAGCAGATCCCGGTCATAGGCCCGTATTTCAACAGGTTATGAGCCCCGAGCTCCGGCTCGCGTGGTAATCTCGGCTGCTAGCGAGGAAATAGGGCCTGGAATCGGCTGATTGCTCGGCGCTACAAGCGCTGGCCACCGGTCGCGATACGCGAAAGTGAAAGGGGTACAGGATACATGACCCATAAGGATAAGTGATTTTGAACGTGAAGTGCAAGGATGGTGGTTCTGATTGAAGCGGCGTCGGCGGAGTTCCTCAGTGGAATCGAGTTTTACAACATTGAGTGTTGGGATGAAGATAAGCGAGCGGGGCGATTTGGGTTCGAGACGTGCGGTCAGCAGGGCCGGTACGAGGATGTGCAAGCCGTGGGAGACTCGACAGCTGGGAGCAGGAGAGTGCAGGAGCAGATTGCGGTGTTTAAGCAGCTGCAGCAGCAATCCACGATGCCGCAGCAGTGCTGGCAGCAGCAGTCATGTTCGCAAGTGGGCGTACAGCAGCAGGAGCAGCAAGCGCCGGAGTTGTGCAGGAGCCGGGACCGGCAGGTCGGCGGCATATACTGCCAGCACCCGTAGTTCGGCTTGGGACCATGCTATGACTGTGGCGGGCCACACAACGCACGGTTCGGTAGGCTGTACGGTCTGCATACGGCTGAGTACTACGGGAAGCGGGAGGTGCAGAGCTACCTGTTTGGGCGCGTGATGAAAACCAGTGACGCGACCGCCGGCGGCCTTGATGCCGCGAGTGGTGGTGGAGCCAGCAACGACGACAGTAGCATGCCAGACGGAGAGCGAGTCAGACGAGGAGGAGGCGCAGGATGAGCCGTGCATGGGCATCATGTGCTACTTTTGCTACTTTTCGTCGCCTTTTGCGCCGGAACCCAAACTTGTGGGGGCGTGCGCGTGGAGCGTGAATACAGCATAGACGTGCACGGGAGCGGAGCGGCCATGCACGAAACATGGGGCATCACGCGCGAGTTTAGAAAGGAATCAGCACGGGTATCCCCGACAGCCCACTGTAGGCTGCGTGGCTGTGGCGTCCCCAGGCGCCCCCGCCATAGCACCAGGTGATCTTGACAACGAAAAAAAACAACGCATGACAGGTGTGCCGCGCCAGCTCTTGTGTGGCCACCCATGCACGGGAGGCTTCGGGCAGCTCCCCCTGACGCTTCACTTGCAAGCCCGTGATGCCCTGTGGGCGGCACGGCTGGCAGTGAGGTCAGCAGCGGGCGGCATGGCTGGCAGTGAGGTCAGCAGCCGCACAAAACCCACCAGCGCAGCAACACCCCTGGGAGAGGGTGATGGATAGCTACTTGCCCAGCCACCACCCTCACCTCTGCCCGGCGTCCACAGCAACTCTGCAAGCAGACGCAGCCGCCCAGCAGCAGGGGCCCTGCAGCGGACTGCCAGCAGACATCGCTCGCATCATGACAGCTCTCGGTCGCTTACCTCCGCTGGAAGACGTGGAGGAGACACCAATGGCAGCTGGAGACTGGTGCTGGGCGGCGCCGCTGTGGGCCAACGTGTTACTACCTAACAATCATGGCCTGCAAGACACGGCGACTACCGTGGCGACTGTTGAATTCTAGTGGAATTCCGTCCAGAACACTAACTAGGAGAGAGAGCGGGGACTCGTAGTCACAAGAGTCAGGGTTTGACACGCGGCATGACATGGGTCGAGAGCGCTCGCTTATCACCAGCGGACAGGCCTATAACCGTTGCTTATTCACAACAAGATGAACGTGTAAGCCAACTGAAGCCGATTATTTCAACAGGTTATGAGCCCCTTCCTTGAATTTGAGGACGATTTCAAGATTTACGCCAAGAAGACTGGTCTATGGAATCGCCTCACCGATCTTCCCTACGGCGCGGAGAATTTACCGCTGGCCGAGGAGGGCCTGGGCGATCTCAAGTTCGCCGTTGATCGGTCGCTTCGCCACCTCCTTCTCGGCAAGACCACAGCCCTGCAGGGGTGGCAGGCACTCAGGGACCACTTCAACAACCAGGCGGCGCTGGAGCAGATGCCTCTGTTCCGCGCCATTTTCAGGGCTAGCATTTGCTCTGAGACGCCCACGATCGCCAAGATGTTCTCGGTGATCCGCACCAACACCCTCAAGCTGGAGAGCCTGGGCGTGAAGGTGCCTGAACAGCTGGTCTGCCTGAGCGTCATCGACAATCTGCCGTCCACGTACAAGACGGTGACCACCGTGTTCGCAGCGCAGGCTAAGGGAGCCGGCGGTATGCGGGTGCAGGACCTGGAGGCCACGCTGGCGGTTGATGAGCGCCGCCAGCTGGATGATCAGAAGAAGCACAGCGTGCAGGCGCTGGCGGCCAGGTTTGAGCAGATGAAGTCGGGTGCCAGCAGCGGCCCCGGCGGCAGCGGCTCGGGCGGTGGCAACTACAAGGGCATCAAGTGCAACTACTGCGGGATCCCGGGGCACATCAAGCGGGATTGCCGCAAGTTCGCCCGTGATCGGCCGCAGGGCGCCGGCGGCGCGGCCGCCGGTGCGGCTGCCGGCGGTGGGGCCGCCGGCGGCGGCGGTGGGTTTGGTGGGCGGCCGCGCAAGATCGGCTGCGCGGTCCTGCTGCGGCCCCAGGTCGGGTGCGTGCAGCAGAAGGCCACCCACACCGTGGAGGAGGAGCAGCGGGCGCAGCAGGCGCAGGAACAGCAGACAGCCGGTGGCGCGCCGAGCGCGCAGCAGCAGAAGACAGCCGGTGGCGCGCCCAGCGCGCAGCAGCAGCAGACAGCCGGTGGCGCGCCGAGCGCGCAGCAGCAGAAGACAGCCGGTGGCGCGCCGAGCGCGCAGCAGCAGAAGACAGCCGGTGGCGCGCCGAGCGCGCAGCAGCAGCAACAGCAGCAATGTCAGACGGCCGGCGGTGGTATCCTCAGCGAGGCAGGCCACATGAAGCACTTCGCGGCGGCAGCGGCACTAAGGCTGCGATACCGCATTGACTCCGGCGCTGACGTGTCCATGACGGACGAGCTCGGAGACTTGGTGGACTACAAGCCGCTGTCAGCGGCAGAGGCGCCGGAGGTCCAGGGCGTCGGCGGCGGAGTCTGCCGCGCTGCAGGGGTGGGGCCGTTGGTGCTGTACAGCCCCCACTACAACACGGAGGTGCGGGTCAACGGAGTGTACTACTTCCCGGGGTGCGGCTTCAAGCTGTTGTCGCCGCAGTGCATGATGCGCAACAACCCCGACCTGCGTGTGGCCATGTACGGCTCAACCTCCTTGGTGCAGTACAAGAACCAGTACGGGATTGGGCTCCACCAGTTCCGCTGGGAGATCGCTATGCGGGCTGACCTGTCGCCGGTGGACGGCCGGCAGTACCTGGAGTCAGCGCCGCGGCGGCTGCAGAAGCAGCTGCAGAGCCTGGCGGTGCTCGAGCAGTCAGCCGAGCTGTGGCACCGCCGGTTCGGGCACCTCAGCTATCAGACGCTGGCGCGGTTGGCGAGCAGCGGCATGGTTGGGGGAATGGATACCAGCGCAGGGGCTTTCAGGGCAGCTCAGAAGGTGACGTGCGACACGTGCGCAACGGCCAACGCGGACACGCCGGCCTTCCCAGCACGGCAGCCAGATGCAGTACGGGTGCTGCAGCGCGTGCACATGGACGTGTGTGGGCCGATGCGTGTTGCGGGCTACAACAGTGACCGCTACTTCTGCACATTCTTGTGCGAAGGCAGTGGTTTCTCAACCGTTCGCACAAGCCCAGACAAGGAGCAGATTCCACGCATCGTGGTCGACACGCTCACCAAGTGGGAACAGATGACAGGACAGCGGGTCCGGGAGATTCAGACAGACAGAGGCAGGGAGTACAAGAACAGCATAATCGCAGAGTTCACAGCTCAGCGCGGTATCACGCACAACACTTCAGCGCCGCGCACGCCACAGCAGAACGGGCGTGCGGAGCGGCTCAACCGCACGTTGCTGCGGCTGACGCGCTCATTGTTGCAGGACAGCGGTGTCAAGGCCCAGCTTTGGCCTGAGGCACTTATCACAGCCAATGATATCCGTAACAGATCACCGTATCAGCAGCGGGACAAGACCCCGTGGGAGCTGTTCACTGGCACCAAGCCGGACGTCAGCCGTTTCCGTATCTTCGGCTGCAGAGCCTATGTACAGCGGCCTGACGAACAGCGCCATAAGCTGGAGAGCCGGGGTGAGCCGGGCATTTTTGTGGGTTACGCGCGGGATAGTGATGCATACCGGGTGCTGCTGGATAGCGGCAAAATCGTGGAGAGCGCAAAGGTCGTGTTTGCTGAGTCGGGGGTTAAGATAGCGGTTCCGAGCTCGCCTGAGTATGATTACGAACAGGTGGGCGTAGAGGGAGAGGGTGCATCGGACACGGGGGAGCACGCGGCTGCGGGGGAGAATGATAGCCCAGCCGCTGTGCCCCGCCGTTCCCCACGCCTCCAAGCTAACGCGGTGACGCAAGATCGCACCGTTGAGGGCATTGTAGTGCCCACTAATCGCAAGCAGGCACTAGAGTCGCCCCAGGCAGATAGCTGGTTGGCGGCCGAGCGCAAGGAAATCGCGGCGCACGCGTCCATGGCGACTTGGTCCCTGGCGCGGCTGCCCGAAGGCAAGAAGTGTGTGGGGGGCCGTTGGGTGTATGATGTGAAGGTGGATGAGGATGGCAATCTCAAGTTCAAAGCGCGTTGGGTAGCACAGGGCTTTAGCCAGCAAGAGGGGCTTGATTACACGGATGTGTTTGCCCCGGCCAGCAATGGCACATCGCGCCGCGTATTTATGGCGCTCACAGCAAGCCGCAAGATGAAAGTGCGGCAGGTTGATGTGGGTACGGCGTTCTTACACGCGCCGTTGGAGGAGGAGATCTACATGAGGCAGCCCGACGGTTATGAGACGGGTGAGTCGGGCATGGTGTGCAAGCTGGAGAAGGCGCTATACGGGCTGAAGCAAGGGGCCCGGGCGTGGTATTTTACGCTCAAGCAGGAGCTAGAGGGCATGGGCTTTAAGGAGTCGGACGCGGATCCGACACTGTTTGCGCGCGGCGAGGGGGCTAAGCGCGTGTATGTGCTTGCGCATGTCGACGATCTACAAATTGCTAGCTGCATTGATGGCGAGGTGGATGCCGTGGTGAGTGCGCTAGGCAAGGTGTTCAAGCTGCGCGAGGTGAATGACGCCTCATTGTTTCTAGGCGTGGAGGTGGATTACGACCGCAATGCAGGGCGGTTGAAGCTGCACCAGGGGCGGTACACACGCGAGCTGTTGGCACGTTTTGGCATGGAGAAGGCCAACCCCTGCCGCATCCCGATGGATCCGGGTACGGTGCTAGTAGGGGAGGGGGCGGATAAGACCCCGATGGCGGATGCGGGCAAATATCGTGAGCTGGTGGGTAGCCTGATGTATTTGGCGTCGAACACTCGACCGGATATCGTGCAACCGGTTTACCTGCTGGCTAGGTTCATGCAGGCGCCAACGGCGGCGCAATGGGAGGCGGCTAAGAAGGTGTTGCGCTATTTGCGCGGCACGACTGATATGGGCATTGAGTACGGCGGCGGTGACGAGACGCTGACGGGCTACTCAGATGCGGATTGGGGAGGCGATAAGGCCACTATGCGGTCCACGACTGGCTATGGGTTTGTGCTGAATGGAGGCGTTGTGAGCTACAAGAGCAAGCTACAGCCAACCGTGGCTACGTCGAGTGGAGAGGCGGAGTACATGGCGGCGGCGCACACGACCCGTGAGGCGGTGTGGCTGCGGCGACTGCTGGCGTTCTTCAAGGGCGCAGAGGAGCTGGTGCCCATCTGGGGCGACAACCAAGGAGCGCTGGCGCTGATCAAGAATCACATCATTTCGGAGCGGAGCAAGCATATTGATATCATGCACCACTTCGTGCGGGAGCGCGTGAAGATGGGTCAGGTTAGCTTTAGCTATAAGCCGACGGCGGAGATGCTAGCCGACATGCTGACTAAGGCGCTGCCGTACGAGAAGTTCGTGAAGTTCCGGATGGAGATGGGTGTGCGCTAATTTAGGAGCAGTAGCGCAGTCGGTAGTGTTCTGTTCGCGGGGGAGTGTTGAATTCTAGTGGAATTCCGTCCAGAACACTAACTAGGAGAGAGAGCGGGGACTCGTAGTCACAAGAGTCAGGGTTTGACACGCGGCATGACATGGGTCGAGAGCGCTCGCTTATCACCAGCGGACAGGCCTATAACCGTTGCTTATTCACAACAAGATGAACGTGTAAGCCAACTGAAGCCGATTATTTCAACAGCGACAGATGAGGCCCCTGCGGAGAACAACGCAGCAGACCCTGACTTTGCGCCAGGCGGCGGCAGCAACACGGCGCAGCGGCCAGGCATGGAGCAGAGGCATGTGCGCCTCAGCCCCTGCCGGTCGCTCAAGACAGTGGGAGACGCAGTGCGGCTCGGGCGGATGATAGAGGGGATAGGGGCGCATCCACCACCACCTATGCACGCCGCGGGGGCACCAGCTTGGCAGCAGTGGGTGATCACAAACCTCGACCCCGCAGCCCCCACCACCTTCAGACGGAGCACGACGCTACAGTGCATCAGGCTCTTGCTGCAGGACATCAGCGTGGAGTGGCGGACAGCAGCGGGCGCGGTGGAGGAGCGCATGAGCAACGGTGCCGCGGCGCCGACAGAAACCATGGCAACGGTGCGGGCGAACATCGTGAGTAGGCTGGGATGGAGCAGAGGCCCAGCCATCCCGCCCATACGGCTGCATGCATTGACAGTCAGTCAGGCCACAGCCATGCTCATGCGGCCGATAGAGCTGCAGTGTACGGCACTACACACGGATTTCGTGTGAGAAGCGCAGCAGCAGGGAGGCCAGCAGGCGGTACCGCCACCCTCAGCTCCCACCGACCCAACCCCAGTGCGCGTGATGCAGCGTAGGATGTGGCGCACAGTGCGGTGGGAGCGGGAGCAGCTGGAGATCATGTGGCGCCTGCCAATGGACGGCGTGCCACTGGCGGGAAACAGTCACATTAGCGCAGGCGTGGAGGCATGCGGTTGTGGCACCTTCGGAGGAGCGCACGGAGCACCCTGCTCGCCGCGAGCCCACCATTTCTGGGAGTGCGCTGTAGCCCAAGCAGTGAGGGAGCAGATTGACAGCGTGGTGCCGACGTCCATCACCCGTCGCCAGCTGTGGCTAGCAGAACCGCCGGAGGGGATGCAGCAAGTGGTGTGGGATGTGGTGGTGCTGGCCGCCCTGTCAGCTGTGGAGCATGCGAGGAGACGGCTGAGGGCGGGGACTAGAGCGGCACAACACCAATGACGAGGTTGAAGAGGGCGCTCCCAGCCCGCTAGAGGTGGCGAAGGCAGAGGCCGTCACAGGTTTTTGGAGGCGGCTGCACGAATTTGCAGGCCTAGGGCTACCGCGGGAGGGATGGCGGGAAGTGGGCGTCGGGCATCCTTTGCTAGCGGTGCAGGCTGGCCGCATCAGGGAGAATAGCAGGGAGAAAGCCAGCCTGGAGAATAGCAGGGCGGAACCCGAGACAAGGTGTGCAGCCGCTACTTATGCGCTCGGATGGATTGACGCAGCTCGCAACCGCTGGAACAAGCGGGGTGTTTTTGTGTGTGTGCAGTTAGTACGATGCTAGCAATGAGAATGCATGGTTACAAGAAGGACCTGGTGACCCGGGTCGCGAGCGAACTGCTCTGGACTTCAGGGGCGTGCCACCTGCACGCCGACGTCTCCACCGTGACTTCTGCCGCCTAACCATTCACCCGATCGATCGATACTTTTTACTTTATAGGAGCTCGCGGCCGCCCTAGTGGACCGAATCCGGGCTCATCTAAGTCCTAAACTCGTCCGGCCGACCACTTATCCCTAGGCATTTCATCCCGACCGAAATCGGGGGAGTGTATGGGAATCGAACCCACGACCTCGAGCAAACTCGTCCCATGACGCTATTCACTCGCGGTTGAACCAACCACCCCCCGCAATGAGTTCTGTTCGGGCAGAGAGCGAGGAGATGTATGCCTTTCTTTGCTTCTAGGGGCCTGGCTTGTTTGCTGTTTTGAGAAGTATTCAGCTTGTCCTGTCCCGTGTGCGGTGGCTTTTTGCGTTTTCGCCGGCTTTGGTAATAGGTTTTAGCTGAACGGTAGTGGGTGGACAGGCGGTGGCTCCTGGGGGTTGATCAAGGTTTTCTCTTTCTTGCTGTGTGTGAGTGCTGTCTTATGTGCGGGTGATGCGAGCGAGCTGCCTTCCTTTTCTTACGTCTGACGAATGGAGGCAGACGCACTGCGTTTCACGGAGGTCAAGCGTCGTGCGCGTTGCGACCGCCGTAGGCTTGGTTTGTGTGCGCCGTTCAGGTTTTCGGCGCTCTCGCCAGTCCAAAGAGGCTGGTAGGCTGCAGCGGCCGTGTTTCGGGCCCGGGTCAGAAGTCTCCCCACAGCTGTAACATAATGATCTGGCCTATTGAGTGTGCTGCTTCTCGGTCTGGAAAGGTTGGGACGAGGCTGGGGACGAGGTCCATGCAGAGGGACTGAGGGAGGGTATGGACCGGGAGGGAGTTGGAGTGGGCCGGGATTCGTGGCATGCACTGGATGTTGGGATGTCATCAACTCTCAGTGATAGCTCTTCAAAAATGTTCAAGCAAGGGTGGGAAGAGGTCGTGGACCTCGTGGGGAGTGGGCCGGGGTTCCTAGCATGCGCATGCTCGGGATGTTGGCTGGGAAGTCGCAGTCAATTTTCAGTAACCGCTCTGTGAAAATATTACTGTTCTTTGAGAACCCACAATGCAATTTGATAGCGCTTGCATATTAAAATTGATAGCAAAACCCAGGTCGGCCGAAAGGCCGCTCCACGCGAAATTGCTCGCGATTATAATCGCTGCAGTAAAATGAATTTGTCACATACTCGATAATGCACGACACCAGCGCGACTTTTGGCGCCTGTGCAACGCGGCCTTTCGATTGCACTTGCTCGGCGCTCGCAAAACACGCTATACAGAATTCGTGCGCGGTTTTGACCCAGGGTCGGTCAAGTTGTCCATCTTGTCTATACATAGGCCAGCATAACGTGTTCACACTGTCCCCTTCTTGTAAACCCGCATTCATAACGTGCCAGCCCAGCAGGGTGGCGGTTGGCCACATGTGCCCGAGACAGTGTTCACACTGTCCCCTTCTTGTAAACCCGCATTCATTCATAACTTGTGGCTGATTTCTGGGGACGGTTGCAGGCGTTTGCTAGCTTGGGCGTGCGCCCTAGTGGCTGGGATGCTGTCCCCTCCGGGCACGTGTTCCTGTCGCGGGGGGCTGGCGACCGCATTGACGTGGTGTTGCCGTATGACGCTGCTTCTCCGCCCCCTTCTCCTTGAGGGGCGTGCGGCGTGCAGCTGGCCTCGGGCCTACTGTGCTGGCTTGACGGTGTGCTGCCTTGACGTTTACGACTTGGTCTTCGCGTAGCGGTGCCTTATGAGCCGCGTGTCTTGTGATGCTGTGTCTGGTGTGGCTCTGGCGGGCGTTTAGCTTAGCTTCGACACGCCTACGCAGCTGTGAGTCGGGTGGGCAGCCAAGCAGGGTGGCGGTTGGCCACCTGTGCCCGAGGCAGTGTTCACACTGTCCCCTTCTTGTAACCAGCACTCATAACTTGTCGCGCCTTGTTTTGCGTGGGTACTGCCGCCAAAATGGTGCATTCATGAGCCGCGAGTACTGTGATGCTGTGTCTGGTGTGGCTCTGGCGGGCGTCTCGCTTAGCTTCGACACGCCTACGCAGCTGTGAGTCGGGTGGGCAGCCCAGCAGGGTGGCGGTTGGCCACATGTGCCCGAGACAGTGTTCACACTGTCCCCTTCTTGTAAGCCCGCATTCATAACGAAGCAGGGTGGCGGTTGGCCACCTGTGCCCGAGGCAGTGTTCACACTGTCCCCTTCTTGTAACCAGCACTCATAACGAAAAAACAACGCGATATAGGCACGGGCGGGGGCAGGAAGCACAGCGCGAGAGAGGAGGCGCAAGAGCACCGTGGCCAGCAGAGTGCCCCACCAGCTGCCGCGCCTCTCCCAAGCAAGCAGCGCCGCCGCCGGGGCGTGTGGAGCCGCTCCCAAGCTGCTGCACCGCGCCTTAGCCCCGCCTCCAACCCCCACCGCACCCCCCGTCGAGAAGCAGAAGCAGCGCCGGCATGGGCGGAGGCAGGAAACGCTGCGCGAGCGTGGAAAAACAAGAGCACCGTGACCCGGTGGAGCGAGGTTGCCCACGGGCTGCAGCGCCGCCGCCGGGGCGTGTGGAGCCGCTCCCAAGCCGCTGCACCGCGCCTTAGCCCCGCCTCCAAACCCCACCACAGCCGCCGTCGAGAAGCAGTCGCAACACTGGCCTGGGTGGGGGCAGGAGACGCAGCGCAAGCGCGGAAACACAATAGCACCGCGACCCAGTGGAGCGAGGTTGCCCACGGGCTGCATCACCGCCGCCGGGGCATGTGGAGCCGCTCCCAAGCCGCTGCACCGCGCCTCAGCCCCGCCTCCAACCCCCATCGCAGCCGCCGTCGAGAGACAGTCGCAGTGCTAGCATGTGCGGAGGCAGGAAACGCTGCGCGAGCGTTAAAGACATGCGCTAAATTGCGAAACAAAAGCGAAAGCACGCCAGCGTGGAAAAACAAGAGCACCGTGACCCGGTGGAGCGAGGTTGCCCACGGGCTGCAGCGCCGCCGCCGGGGCGTGTGGAGCCGCTCCCAAGCTGCTGCACCGCGCCTTAGCCCCGCCTCCAACCCCCACCGCACCCCCCGTCGAGAAGCAGAAGCAGCGCCGGCATGGGCGGAGGCAGGAAACGCTGCACAAGCGCGGAAAAACAAGAGCACCGCGACCCAGTGGAGCAAGGTTGCCCACGGGCTGCAGCGCCGCCGCCGGGGCGTGTGGAGCCGCTCCCAAGCCGCTGCACCGCGCCTCAGCCCCGCCTCCAAACCCCATCACAGCCGCCGTTGAGAAGCAGTCGCAGCGCCGGCATGTGCGGAGGCAGGAGACGCAGCGCAAGCGCGGAAACACAATAGCACCGCGACCCAGTGGAGCAAGGTTGCCCACGGGCTGCATCACCGCCGCCGGGGCGTGTGAAGCCGCTCCCAAGCTGCTGCACCGCGCCTTAGCCCCGCCTCCAACCCCCACCACAGCCGCCGTCGAGAAGCAGTCGCAACACTGGCATGGGTGGGGGCAGGAGACGCAGCGCAAGCGCGGAAACACAATAGCACCGCGACCCAGTGGAGCGAGGTTGCCCACGGGCTGCATCACCGCCGTCGGGGCGTGTGAAGCCGCTCCCAAGCTGCTGCACCGCGCCTTAGCCCCGCCTCCAACCCCCACCACAGCCGCCGTCGAGAAGCAGTCGCAACACTGGCATGGGTGGGGGCAGGAGACGCAGCGCAAGCGCGGAAACACAATAGCACCGTGACCCGGTGGAGCGAGGTTGCCCACGGGCTGCAGCGCCGCCGCCGGGGCGTGTGGAGCCGCTCCCAAGCCGCTGCACCGCGCCTCAGCCCCGCCTCCAACCCCCATCGCAGCCGCCGTCGAGAGACAGTCGCAGTGCTAGCATGTGCGGAGGCAGGAAACGCTGCACGAGCGTTAAAGACATGCGCTAAATTGCGAAACAAAAGCGAAAGCACGCCAGCGTGGAAAAACAAGAGCACCGTGACCCGGTGGAGCGAGGTTGCCCACGGGCTGCAGCGCCGCCGCCGGGGCGTGTGGAGCCGCTCCCAAGCTGCTGCACCGCGCCTTAGCCCCGCCTCCAACCCCCACCGCACCCCCCGTCGAGAACCAGAAGCAGCGCCGGCATGGGCGGAGGCAGGAAACGCTGCACAAGCGCGGAAAAACAAGAGCACCGTGACCAGGTGGAGCGAGGTTGCCCACGGGCTGCATCACCGCCGCCGGGGCGTGTGGAGCCGCTCCCAAGCTGCTGCACCGCGCCTTAGCCCCGCGTCCAACCCCCACCACAGCCGCCGTCGAGAAGCAGTCGCAACACTGGCATGGGTGGGGGCAGAAGACACAGCAAAGGACTATCGATTGTGTCACCACATCAGGATAGTGGCACCCCATGCTGTTCAGCAGGCAGAAACGCAGGTACATACAAGGGAACCCGTCAAAACCAGTGTCCCAACATCCCTGAATCCCCACCGGACCTGCAACCCCTTCCCATCTGAAACACACGCATAGTACCTCGTCGGCCACCCCTGTTGAGTTGAGTGTGTTACAGTAGGACCCTCCTCGGGCTCACGGCGCTCTCCCCAGCGCATCACTACTGACAGCCGAAGCTGAGTCGTACTAAAACTAAGGTTAAGTCAACGACAAAACAAAGGTAAGGCTACGACCAGGTCTTGTGGCACACAAGTCTTAGCAAGGCACGACTGAAGCACTGAGTTGGAAGGCCAGGCGCACACACCGAGGGCACAGCAGAAGAGTTGGTGGTCAAGATAGCAACTATGCCGGTTCAGATGCATAAGACAAACATGACACAAAAGATCATAGCGTTAGGAATTACTAGCGAAGCAAAGAAACCGTGCAAACAGGTTCATGCTTGCAAAGTTCAACGTTCCACAGTAAACTAGAGTCAAAACAGCGATGCGACATCAAGTGCAACAGAATCATAACTACAGCAAATACAGGCTGACGCCAAAACGCCCAGAGTTGCTCCATGGCTCCGACATGACATGCGCCAGTCCCGCCAAAGCGGGGGGACCTCCGAGCAGGCTCAGCGACACATTGACGACAATCGTGAAGCACCGAGAAGCCGCTGCAGGCACAGCGACACTGGATGGGCTAAGACCGGGGGCCGATTGCTGACGAGGCTCCGCTGCACCGCGACGCAATAGGACTTGCTAGGCCGAAACTTCCCATTGCTAACACCGGTTAGACCAGAGTAGCTCCACCAAAGCAGCTGCTGCAGGTAACTCCACAAGTGCCGGAAAGGTACCGCCGAGGCGCTATGTCGCTATGTCCGCAGAGCCAAGGAAGCAACGTGCTAACTGGGCTTTACTACATGTTTCCTTGGCCCCAAAAACCTGCACCACCCCTGAGTTGAGTGTTACAGGTGGTCCCTTCTCGGGCTCGCGGGTCACTCCCCTGACCATCACACCTGGCGATAAGAGCTAGCCGTGTTTGTGTCATGAGATGTTTGCCTCAGTCAAGTCCAGTGTCGACTCAGCAGTGTTAGGACTAGCGAGTGCATCACTGAATCAGGAAAGTGGCACCCCATGCTGTTCAACAGGCAGAAACGCAGGTAAATACAAGGGAACCCGTCAAAACCAGTGTCCCAACATCCCTGAATCCCCACCGGACCTGCAACTTCTTCCCATCTCAAAAGACACACACATGGCTATGACACTCGCGACTCATGTTTTTTCAGTTCATTTGGCCTACTGTCATGCTGAGCAGCAGTGCAGTATTTTAGTGTAGTAGGTACGACAGCACACTCATACGTCTTCAGGTGCACGCACATCCGGAACGGCCACTTCCAACCTGTCTCCGCGTATACGCAAAAAAAGGTGTGTGTCGGTCACCTTCTGCCACGCCTTATCCCGCCGGCGCCGTGGTATCCCAAGGGAAGCGAAGTCGGTCAACAAGCCTCTGAAGCTAGCCAGGGCCACCGCCTTTGCCCGTTCTAAAGCCCTCACTCCGAATGGTCGCCGCGCCCGCATGTACCGCCGTGCACACTCCATCGCGTTCAGAGCAGCCAGCGCCACCACCTCCCAAACGCATTGCTGTATCTGCGCCGCATCCGGGCTCTCCAGCAGCCACACATGATGCCGCCGTACAGGGCAGCCCATGTCGGTGCGCTCAGCGTTGATCGTGTCTTGCAGCAGCTCCACCACACTTTGCGCGATGGGGCACTCCCAGAAGTGATGCAGGCGGGGTGAGGGCGACGGTGCCGGTGCTGCCGCCGTAGACAAGGGCTGAGGGGGATATGTGCTGCAGACACATGTTTCGGGTGCGCTGCCATGGATGTGCGTGTTGCCCAGCATGCCGACGCCGTCTACGGCCAGCCGCCACAGAACCTCCTTGTGCTTCAGCTCCCACCGTACATACCATACCGACGTCATGTGCCGCCGGAACAGCACCAAGCGCTGGCGTCCAGGGGCGGGGGGCAACGTGATGCCGAGTGCTTCAGCCACATATGCGTTGTGCAATCGCGATCGCTCCTCGTTGACGCCGGATAGTTGCATGGCGGTCCCATCCCGTACAGTCAATGCAGCTAGGGGAACGGGGCGCTGGTGCCCCTGGACGTGCCATCCCACGCGGCCTACTATCATGGCCACCACCTGGTCTTCCGTGGGCACCTCCGTGGCCAAAGCTGGGGCTGCTGGGGCTGCTGGGGCTGCTGGGGGGGGTCGCTGGAGGGTCCGCTGCGGGGGCAGCTGGGGCTGGGATACCGCCGGGGGGATGGTGGGCTGCAGAGGGGGTGGGGACGGCCTGTGGCGTGTCTGTGCTAGCGTGCAGGTGCTGGCGCGCTGCCGCCGCCCACGTGGGATGGACATCTGACAGGAGGGAGTTGACGGCGGCGATGGCCTGTACCCGGTCGGTAAAGGCGCTGGCCACGGCGCCAGATGGCTGCAGTTGCTCCCGCACTAGCTGCGCCCACTCCATGGCCAGCACAGTGAAGATGTGGATGCCCGGGGCCGTGGCTAGGCGCTGACGCCACGAGGCTTCATAAGCGGCAAACGCGTCATAAACACGCACAGCGTCACCCAATGTGCGCAGGTGGCGGCATTCCGTGAGCTGCAGGTGGTACGCTTCGAGCCCGGGGCGGCGACCCAGGGGCGGCGCGTTGGGCAGCAGCGGGTTGCCCCAGAGCGGCACATTGACGCACCACGGGCCAGGAGTGAGTGGGGGTAGCGCCGATGTCGACCGCGGGAGGGAGGTGTGCCAGAGCCGTGACAATGCGGTGGACGTCCGGTGGCAGAGAAGTGGTGCCCAGCCACGGGCCATCGGCGCGGGCCGTCAGCAGCGCCATGGGGCGGAAGCAGGGATGGTAGGACCGGAGGAGCTGCCCAAATACGCGCTGCCACGGCGCCTGGGTTGCAATGGGGCGGGTAGAGCCGTCACCACTCGCGTAGGCGGCAGCGCGTTTTGCCCAGCGCGCATAGATGTGCTGCCGCAGGGGAAGACTCCCAAAGCCGCCGGATACAGGGTGTCCCGGTAGGAGGCGGGCGGGAACGCCGGTGAGCCGTCGGTCGTGCTGCGATGGGCCCTGGCTGCGGTCGACCAGCTTGGCTACCGCCGCCTCCCAGGTGGCCAACGTGTCGGGCGGCGGTAGGCCGGAATGCTCCATGTGGTACGTGGCCATGTGGGTACCATACGCGGCGGCAGTGGAGGCACGGCCGAACATGGACAGGTGCATGTGGCTAATCTTATCCAGGCGCCGAGCCGCCTCCTCCGTTCGGTGCTTCCAGTCCAGGTCGGGCACTGTGGGCGGGTTGGTGAACGGCACGCCCAGCGCCGTGGCAGACGTGACGACGCGGATACCAGCAATGGAAGGTGCGTCGTGTGGCGCGCCAGTGGCGGTGGGCAGGGGCGCGGCGGGCAGGGGCGCGGCGGAAGCGGCGGGGGCGGCTGGGGCGGTGAGGGCGGCGGCAGCGGCACCACCCCTGCACACCCACACCCACGCCTGCGGGAAGATGACGGGTAAGCCCACTCCGGCCCCCCGGCCGTGCTGGTCCATTTATTCGATTAGCGATTTGATACGTCCTTATGGCTGAAGGGACCCGGGTTCGAATCCGGATGAAGCCCAATTATGCACGGGCGTAAGATTGGTGAGAGACAGATTGGTGATCCCACGAATGAGATAGGTCGTGGTGCAGGCAGAGTCCGAAGTTGGCGGTCGTAAAACAGGAGCGCCAGGCTCTGGCAAGTTGCGCTAACTGGCAGTGCTCCACAGCTTGAATGCGGCGTTTCCCTAGCGGCATAGGGTGATGGCATGGATTGGGTGGCTTTGGTGTGCTATGATGATGGTGGCTGTGATAGGGTGTGTGATGCTGCGTAGAGTTCGTCTGTCAGTGCTAGGGTTGCGCTCGCAGACAATTCTCCGTTAATCCAACACTAGATCCTACGGATCAGTGTAACCTTTCTTTCTTTCTTTCTTGTTAGTCCACAGTGATCCATCCGCCCTTCTCTCAATCCAAGGGTGGCCTGGTGGAATGGTTTCCCACCCCCTTGGTTTAAGGCCCAGGCACACATACGATTGTATCCTAGCCCAAAAATCAGCTATCACACGTGCTTTAATCTCCCCTGGTTGGCTTGCCCCTTCCCCCGAAGGGGGAGGGGCGGAAGCCCTTGCGGTCACATCGATCGGTGCAGGGGGGCCCGTCTCGGAAATTACAGTTTCAGATGTAACGTTGACACGTTGGCTCGCCCCCCTAGGGGGGCGCTAGCCTTAGTGGTCGACCAACCCTGACAATTAGGGTTTGTACCAATTTTTTATCCGCGACCAAAAGCCACTTTCAGGCCAAACCAATAAGTTATTCAGGTACAAATTAGCGTTCTGTATTACCACTACACAAGAGCGGAGGAAAAACGCCAGCGCGAAGACACAATGGGTTAACGAGCCGACTCCAGGCCGATCAAATAAGTGATTCAGGTACAAAATAGAGTTCTGTATTACCACATTACAAGAGCGGAGGATACCCGCAGCTCGATGACACGATGGGTTCACTGACGCCCCTGACCTTGAACGCGACAGAGCCAGTGCCTAAGCCAAAGCTAAAGTCACGGTCAAAGCCAAAGCCAAAGCCAAGCCAAGCCAAAGCCAAAGCCAAAGCCAAAGCCAAAGCCAAGCCAAGCCAAAGCCAAAGCCAAAGCCAAAGCAAGCCAAAGCCAAAGCCAAAGAAAAAGCCAAGGAGATGACTCCTTGCCCGCGTCTTGATGCCAAGTTGGCCAGGAACGGTCTGAAGAGGATCGTTGTGCCATTCAGCTATCAAGCTGCTCAAGCCACTACGATGCGGGAGACAGACGTACTTAGGGAACGAGGGTGTGGGAAGCGAGTGTTGGACATAGGCTGCCTCTTGCGTTCACAGCCACTGACACAGGCTGTAACCGCTGCGATGAAGTGTTTAGGTGAGGGGTGCAGGGTGTCGCTGCGAAGGCGGGGCGGACCGGTCTTGGTGGGCCGGACGCCTTTTGCAACCGCCCAGAATAATCGGGCTGGCACTCACGGTGGGCTTTCCCAGCAGCAGGCGTATGACGACGTCTAGTGCTGTTTCGTCTAGTCAGAGGGAGGTGTCGACGGGTCTCGATGGAGCCTTGGGGCGAAGATGCGTTGCCCCGATGTCAACTCGCACACCGATGTTGTCGTCCGTCAATAAGAACCGGATGCCCAGTGTCTCCACTTAGTCGTTGGCGGTCAGGATATGTACAGAGGCGTGGGCGTGGTCCCTGAGGGGGTCGTGACGCTCCGCCGAAGGTGAGATGGCGCCGAAGATGTGTCCTTCGCGGCACGTTGGGAACGTGCAAGGACACAGACTGCCGGGGCCTGGGTCGTTGTCTCACTCAACGCCCTCTCATTGAAGTCCAAAGCATATAATACACCAGAGCTTGGCAAACCGAGAGTAGTACGCGAAGCGCGGTCTCAATCGATGTCGCCGACTCCGTTTTCAGGTGTTTTGTTGTCGCTGTGAAGTCCAGAGCGATCTTGAAGTCTCAAAGTAGTTGTAGTACTACTGATGGTCCTGACCCAATGAATTTAGGTCGCGATGTCCGAAATCTTGGTAGTCGTTGCCGAAGGCGAAGGCCTTGTTCAGTCAAAGAAGTCACTGGTTGAAGTCAGGCTTGGTAGAAGCCGAATTCAGGAAGAGACGTAGAAGCCGAGGACGAGCTGTCGATGCCTGTCGGGAGACGTTGATGCCTGCAACCGATGCTGGCGCTCCGAAGCCGTCGTTGTAGTCCAGACTTGATATGCTCGTGTGAGCGTAGACGATGCGTTGTCCGAAGCGGGCCGTTCTTGGACCAGGGCTTGGACGAAGACGCACGTAGAATGCCTTTATCCGAAAAGGGTGGGATTGACACACCCGCTGAGGGGCTCTGCCGCGCAGGCCACGCCTCAGTTGCTGTTTGGCTGTTCAGTAGCCGGGAGCCCGCAGGCTGGAAAACCTCTCAGCTACGCAGCGCGATGGCTCGCCCCAATAATACAAGGCAGTGACTGGGGAAGTTCGATTTCCAGCTGCATTCTGGAAGGTGCATGCACGCACCACGTATGTCTTCTTTATAACAGATATTCATATCCATGTAAACACCCGACAGACGATTTCGGCATCGGAACAAGTGTTTTCCTTAATCTGAATTAGCTAGTGCATGGAAGTACGCAATGTTTTCCATACAGATTAATTTGTGAGGCCAGAGGTGCTGGAAAGTACACCAGGTATTACCTTCCTCATATCAGTCCCATTTGCTGATGTTCTTCATGTATATAGATGCCTAAAGCTCTCTTTATTTACGCCTGTGACTGGATTCAGGAACAAAGGCTTGGTTGCTCGAACCATTTTCCAAAAAAACGCAGAGAACCCTTCAGAAGACACCGGTAAAGGACACTGCTTCGTGTAGCTTATTCCTTGCGAATTACAGTCAAGGGCCGGAGTATGTCCGTGCTTATTGCCTTGTGTATTATATGCAAGGGCCGGGTTCCTTCGTCTGTGTGCAGTGGGCGGGATTTATGTGCCGCCTGCATAGGCCAGTTTCCAGCAGCTCCCCCAGCTTCTGGCAGCTCCTGCACCTACCGGCAGCTCCGCCAGATTCCGGCAGCTTCCAGCCTGCCCTTACTGCGGTCTTGCCCATACCTCAGCACACACTCCTACACCACTTCACACACAGACTCACAAAGAGCTAGTTGGGAGAGCGTCATATCGTGCTCCCTGGTTTGTCCAAACTGCTCCGCTCCCTGCTCCTTTCCTTATTACCACGCGTTCAAACACACACATATTAAAGGTTTGACACACCGCCCACAGGAGGATGGCTTGGCGTGAGCCAGGGCTCTCCTGGGCCGGGGACATCCCTTACTCCGTGTGTGTGGTTACAAGGTGGTGCGCACTTCTCGTGCCTTCCAACCTCTTGAAAACCGAAGGCCCGGGCCGGGGTGACCCTTATAACGCCTAGTAAACTATGATTGTTCAACTCTCTTGACCGGCCCTCGCAAGGGGCACATTCCTGCTCCTAAATTCCCATATGGAGTCGAGCAGCCCTTACTGTCTTGACCTCGGCGTTCTGCGTAGCCCCTCAAAGGGGAGGCTTTGCTCCTAGCCGGGCCAAATACACACGTTACTCCTAATCAATTAGTCATAGGGACCGGAGTAGCCGCGTCCCTCAACGTGCTGGTGAAAGTAAGGTTAAATCAATCTGCGCACAAACCAGGAGTCTGGCTTTCGACACGCTGGTAGATGAAATTCGTGACGCATGGAGGAACCGGGCGAGTGATGGGTGGTGTGCACGTTTGTTTCGTTTCATAGCAG
Organism: Chlamydomonas schloesseri; assembly: GCA_016834595.1. Taxonomy (NCBI): domain Eukaryota; kingdom Viridiplantae; phylum Chlorophyta; class Chlorophyceae; order Chlamydomonadales; family Chlamydomonadaceae; genus Chlamydomonas; species Chlamydomonas schloesseri. Next base: position 517,850 of record JAEHOD010000030.1, read on the forward strand.
CACAAGGCATTGACGTCTGGAACTGGCCAGGGACACATGAGACGAGGGAAGAATGGAGGGCCAGTACACCCCTGAGTACACCCCTACCCGACGGGCCTGCCCTCTCCACCTTCAGGGAGCACCTGATGCGGGCGTGGAGCCATGAGCGGCTGCAAGCAGACCCACACGCCTTCCCCTCAGACGGCAAGCAACCAGGCATCCATATGTGCAAATATAAGCATTGGATGGGGCTAAGTGTGACGGGCGCCGCGCCGCTGGTGTTACATGACCACTGCCAGGCTTACATCACTGTTGCGCGACACAAACTCCTGATGCGATTTCGTCTATGCTGTTGGCCAATTACTGCTAATCGCGCATGGGATAGGCCTAGGGAGGAGAGGACGTGCCCGCTGTGCACAGCGAACGAAGTGGAGGACGAACACCACGTCCTGATGACATGTACGGCTTACGACCAACTAAGGACGGACAGCGGCGTCGATTTTAGCAAGGGCATGCAGGAAGTGATGCGGAATGCGGACCCGGCTAGGCTTGCTGCGCTGCTCGACTCCATATGGGAATTTAGGAGCAGGAATGTGCCCCTTGCGAGGGCCGGTCAAGAGAGTTGAACAATCATAGTTTACTAGGCGTTATAAGGGTCACCCCGGCCCGGGCCTTCGGTTTTTAAGAGGTTGGAAGACACGGAGAAGTGTGCACCACCTTGTAACCACACACACAACAAGGGGGTGGTGCGCTTCGCAAAGCGCGAAAAGGGCGAGGCCCGTTGAGAGGCAGGGTACTCCACTAGTTAGGGTAAAGTCACTTCACTCGTGGATTCGGGCCTCATCCAGCACACGTGGGGACCTTGCAACCGTGTCCCTCGACCTTCGTTACATCGCGTACCCCAACCCAATTGCCTCCCGCGTCAGCAAAGTGCCAGCCAGCAACACAGCGCGTCCCCTCCAGCGCGTGCGCGTTTCTCTGCATCGCCTGCACTGAATGTCATGGCATGGTTGCCTGGGTTGGGCCGACTCTGCACGGCGCCACCTGAGCATGCCACGACACAGTGCCAACCCAAGGTGCAAGGTCGCATTCCGCAACCCGCCTTCTATCCCGCACGACCCACACGACACCCCTCTGTCGACAAAGGTTGCAGATCGCGACCTTTGTGGCGGAGACGTCACGAACATGCAGTCCTGCATGACTTGACACGGTCAACATACTAGCATTTTTATGCCGCCTGGCAGCATCAGGTTGTTGAAGACTGTAACATGTATATGCCTGCACTATAGCACGCTTGATACGCGCCCGGTCGGGGCCGATTGCCATCAGAATATTGCAATAGCCTCTCATTTGCGCCTAAGAGCAATTAGAATGTATTAAGCTAAGCCGATAGATATCGTTAACTCTATTGGAAGAGAGTAAGCACTTGTATTGGCGACGATTATATATCTCCACGACCGCGACATGATTTCTTTTTCCTTGTTTTCATCTATATAAGCAGTAGTGTCACATATACGAGTAATTTTAGTATGGGCCAAACGGTGGGGGTCGACAGGCGACGAACGAACGAACGAACGAACTGACTGACAGGGGCGACCGTGGGGGGCTCGGCCCCCCGATTGCCGCTCCGCGGCCGGGGCCTCGCCCAAAAACCAATCACCCAGCTGTCGTCGACAGAGCGGGCCCGAAAGGGACGCCTGGGACGCAGCCAAGCCTAACAAACTCAATACTGCATACCATGGTCATGGGACGGCTCCATCCCCGGTCTAAACGCCTTCCGTCGGCTTGGCCTCGTTCGGCATAGGTCGCGAGAGCATGTCTTCCTGAGCTCACCTCAAATCACGCCCAAAGTCAATTTTAATATTTTCATTCAAATTAACATAGCCAAATATGCATCACCCAGTTGAGACCGGTTGCTAGCCGGGGTGGTCCATGCTCCAGCAACGGATTCCCACTCGTTCGGAGCGTCTCAAACGTGAGAGTGGTGCTACACACGTCTACAGTCAGAAACAAATTGTTAGTGCATGTCGGTGCGCTATGAACCAACACACGTGTCAAACCCGAACCATGCGCGTGCGTAGCCTTCTCCGCGGGAGCTAGGTGCCCACAGCGCGCTGAGGTGGGGCAATGCAAAATGCGTCCGCCCAGCGCTATGCGTCGGCACGCGTAAAGCAGCTACAAGGGTCAGGCGCGTGAATGCGCATTCGAGCAAGTTTCAGAGGTAGGGTCAGTTACCTATCAGCCATCCAGTGGGATTGCGTTCAACGCTGCACAGACCGCCACTTGAGGTCTAGGTAGGTATGCTGCTAAGTTACGTGTGCTGTCGTCTGTGTAGCTGCTGTGCCGTCCTGGCCGTGCTTCAGCTCTACTGGTCTGCGGGGTTCTCACCAAGGTTCTCACAAGCCCAAAGACCTCCTGTAATTATCAGCTGCCGCTCATCTGCGCCTCCTCCATTCATGCTTGTATAATGCAGCATGCACCTGAGATAGACCTATGCACTTTTTATTAGGGCGAGCCATCGCGCTGCGTAGCTGGGGGGTTTCACACCCAATTTCGTTCTGGACGCATGTTTATGGCACCCAAAGGCGATGAACTGATATTAAAACGTGTTATTTATTGGTTCGATGGACTTGTGACCCCAGGTCGTGGACGAATCACATTGTAAGTGATTATGCGACATTCCAGGCCCAAAATGGAAAGCTCTCTGAGTTATTTCAATCAACATCACTTCGCTATATAATAATCTTGTTAGGAACATCAGGAAAGAACCTGATCTAGCTCTATGGAGCCGAGGAAGCGCACGGTCCCCAAGCAGGTCGCGAGGCGGTATGGGCGGGGACCCGAACTCTTGAGCCGGCACTTCTGATGATTCTATTGCTTATACTAGTATTAGATAATACTATTTTGGCCCAGCGGGTTCTAGAAATATGCAGATTTGGGAACCACCTGGTAATGGAGCCTGTCCTGCGAGTTTTTGTTTACAACTATTCGTAGTTGCATTATCGAATCTAAAAACACATTAAAGCAACTTCGGGGGACTTTGAGTGGGGGATTGGCCGCAGAATCGGCCAAAGCCCGCCCACACGCACCCTGATCCTGCCCACGCTGCGTTGCCCTGTCCTTTCATGAGACCTTTGGCCACCCCCGCGTGCTACCAGCCTCCCCCGCCCCACACTATCAATCATACATATGTATACATGGTGTAGGCGCGCGGGGGAGTCCTATACGGCGCGTGGAATGCCTGAAGGAGGGGGGCTAATGAAGGGGTGTGCAGCCGATTTGGAGGCCGATACCGACCTATTGCCATCATATAGCAGACTGCCCTCGGTCACTCAGCGTTGCTTAATACATGTAGAAGTCATAAATCACAAATTTGTCCTGCGATACTGTGAGTTGAGGCCGATTTCGGCCAATTTCGGCATCATTCTACCGTTTGAAGCGCCCCCACGAAATATCTGGACGCGCTCAATTGCTATAGGACCTTAACTATACACACAAGCATTTGCACCCAAATCGGGGCAGTTATTTCGTGGGTAGGCTGCCGGCACAGGCCATCGACGGAATTCGGGGTCTGCTTGGGGACCGTGGAGGAAGCGATCGACATTATCGTCAGCAGCGAACTTGCATGATCGATGTATGTATGGATTGCACGTGCGAAAAGTAGTTAAATACATATGATCACGAGACCGTTGACGTCGGGTCGCATACTTCTTCGCGACCTCCTTCCCTCGCCCCCTGGCCCCCTGGACCCTTCGCCCCCCCTGGCCCCCTCGCCCCCCCTGGTCCCCAAAGGGGCAAGCCGTGGTACTGCGTAGCGGTAGGTGTTTTAATTGATGGTATGCACGGTGCATTGACGTCTCCTGCGCCATTCTGATTGCTAGCAAACAGTAATTTCCTGCCGTATTCCATCGATGATATAGCTGCTAGACATACCACATCCCAAACGTTTTGTTCGATCTGCTCGTGCGGTGGGATTGCTAGCCACAGGTGTTCACGCCTTATAATTAGGTCAAGCATATCATCACTTCCTCCTACTTCTGCCGCTTCTTGGACATGTGTGCGTAGGCTACTTGCTATTACGCACGACGCAAAGCAGGGGAGTCTCCCCTGACGCAAAGTGGTGTGTCCGACCAGACTTACCATCGTCAACCCCACACGGGCATCTGTGTCCACTGTTTCTATGCATAGCGAAGCCAGGAAAACCTCCCACAGACAGTCGCCAGTACGCCTCTTTCTGCTCGGCCTCCCACTTGATTCCCCACATTCGCTTCAGTGTGCTGCTGACTCACCACCCATGACTACATGATTCTTATCTTCCGGTGTGAAACTATTTTGTTCTTGAGCCTCCCTTATAAAATCAGCATGCTTCTCGTCCAGTTTTCCAAAAGCTCCGTCTAATTGCAGGTAGGTTGCTTGCTTCACATCAATTTTGGTACCGGACCAATCTTCCAACCAAGACTTCCAATGATATGGTCATACATCTCACTCTGTGTCTCTGCATTATCCTCATCCCTATTGACATCTCTCCAGTCTTCTGGCAAATGGTCGATTAATTGCATAATGCGGCGAAGTGCGGTTTCAAAGGTCCTGGGCATGCCGTCTATGCTATGTGCTCCTAGAACTAGAAGTCCCGTGGTCACTATATCTTCCTCATATAGCCGTGTGCAGTCACTGCGAATGGTTGGTGAGATGCGATGCCCACTCACTGCTGCCTCGCCCATCCTAGCCCTCACCCGCTCAAAGGCTGCTGACAGCTCCAGTAGGTCGCCTATGGTCTTGACTCCACCCAAGTTGAAGATGTCTTCAAAACCCGTCTCCAGGGGTGCTTCCGTGCCATTCCGTCGCTTAAAGCAAAGGATGGGGTTTCCCCATAGTGGTGCCGCCGTTATCCAGGGTCCAGCCTTGAGTTGAACAATGCTGGGCTCCGGCAAACTCATATTTCCTGCGCATATTCTTTCCAGCAGGGGGCAGTCGGTTTTCATAGAGGGATGGCCCCGGCTCTCAGGACGGAATAGGTACCGACGTTTCCCTGAGGCACCTTTACGCCCCTTCACGCCCATTCACGCCCATTCATGCTATTCGAACCATGCCGGCTTTGTTTACAGTCTTCCTCTGTCCCCAGCCGCATTAGCTACACTAGCCTACCATTCTTGAACTCGTGAGAGCACCCTTGGCTACCTTGATGGCACTAAAGGCACTAACTACACTAACCTCACTGAACCTAACTGAATACGCTAAATACGCCTTCTTCACCCACGCAAACACACCATCTACACCATGTTTACAGCCACATCAACTACCTCCATCCACCTTGCTTGGTTGCTCTTGCATTGATGCGTCTCGACAGCGGGCGGGGGGGGGGTGTAGTAACAAAACTCCAGACCCCATGCCGCAAAATCCCCGGGGGACCCCCCCGGGGGGTAGTCCGTCCCCTCCCCCTGTCGTACAGCCCTTAAAACTCGTCCTTTCTTGGTCGCGTTGATGTCAATGCACTCCTTTCAGTGAGCTCTATTGCGCTGTGTAGTTACTGCCTCATGTTTGGGTCAGGCCGGGATTCCAATGCTTCAATGCGTCTGACCAGGGGTGACCGGGCGCACCCAGAACTGGCCACCAAAATGCATGTGTAACCTTATGCAACTACAAATTTGGGTTGCGGTGTCCTTGGATGCGTTTTGCGCTGTTCTGGAGGGTGCTGGGTAGTTTTCACGACTTGTCCCATGATGGACGGTTTGCCTGTTGTTGGGTGTTTGCGTGTGGTCAGCAGCACCAGTGGATGTGCCAGTGGGTGGTGTAGTCGCATGGCGCTGCGTAGGTTGTATGCCCAGGGTGGGTTAAATTTCAGTAGAGTCTGGCCGCATCATGCTGCGTTACGGACATGCTCTAAATTGCGAAACGAAAACGTAAGCACGCCACCTGACATGCGCTGATACTGTTTTGCTATACGGCTGCCACCGGGGGCTGGAGGCGTTGGGGTGAAGGTTGTTGTGACGGCTCCACGCCAGGGCCAGAGGGCGGACGGGCGACAACTCGTCAGCTGCCGATTGCCAGCTCAGGGGGCGAGAGCGGCCCCCCTTCTCCGCTCGGTGGACTAGGTCGAGCGGGCCTTTAATGAGTGAGCTAGCTGCAGCGGCTGTGCGACGCGGCTGGCAGCTGATGCCCGGTGATGGGAGGTTGGTTGCGTGAAAGCGCTCGTAGCCCGCCCCAGGTGCACTCTGAGACAGCGCACGGGTGATCAGTCCGTTGCTTTGGTAGGCTACACACAAACAGTTGTGTCGAGGAGAGCAACACCGCAACACCGAACCAGGTGTTCGGTGTTGCTGGTGTAGCCGGCACCGCCCCTGCATGGGCGCCCAGCTTCCCTGACAACGCCAGCTGGCCTAACCTGACTGACCAACACGACCCCAAACGCCCCGCCATCACCACGAGAACACAGCTATCAACTATACACCCAGGACAGAACAGCGCCCCAGCTCCGCGGCCACTTCTACCCCGTTGGACTGCTCTGCCTACGAACACCCATCAAGCCCCAGCCCGCCAGGCAAAACCAAGAGAAGCACACCAGCAGTAAAGCCACAAACCACTCGGCAATCACTCGGCAGCTGACGACCGCCTAAGTCCCAAAGGAGTCAAACGGCTCTTGGCCTGAGGCCCTAGACTCAGACCCGCAGTTCACATGTCTAACGCCCGAAACCCAACGGCTCGTTCCCACACGTGGCTGCTCCCAACCGTTCCCAACTGTTCCCAACTGCCCACATGCGAAACCGGGGCCGGAGAAACGCACGCGCCCACAATGGCTCATGACAGCTGACATGCGCTGATACTGTTTTGCTATACGGCTGCCACCGGGGGCTGGAGTCCCCCCCACAAACATGTCCGGGGGCCGCACACAGGGCATGGTTGGATGATGAGCCCGGTGGCAGCCGACACATCTCGACACACCTCACGCCCGTCCGTTGCAGGCACACCAACACGCATGACCATCTCGCAATGTACGCAGTGCCTACCGTCCGTGTGCAATGACCGTCTTGGTGCGTGCATGCCCCCTGTCCCGGTCTGATGCTCGTGATGCCGTGACCTAACCTAACTAACACCCCCGCTACTCATGCGTTCTCTGCTCCTGCTACATGCTGTCGCTCCAAAGGCGCCGGCTGTCCCGGCCCTGTCGCTGGGGATGCGTGGCCCTGGCGGCTCCTGACTTCGCACGCTGCCTCCCGTCGCCCAGTCCGCTGATTCGTCTCTGGCGTGGGTAGTGCCGGCTGTCGCGCAGGGCCTGAACAAGCCGTGGAGACAGGCCGCGGGCCGCTGCTAAAGCTCCTCCGACCCCCCCAGCGCCCGCCCCCCCAGCCCTCTCCCTCATGATCCGCTCCGCAACTGATCCCCCAAGTCCCAGCCCGCATATTACTTGGCCAGTAGTCGTCGTGCTTCGTTGAGCGTGAGCTGCTGCTCCTCGCCGTCTCCCCAGGTTACCCGGAAGTAGCGTGGCCGCGCCAGCGCCCCCAGGTACTCTAGCACGCCGTCCGGTCCTGCCGCCGTCTTGCTCACGCGGCGGCCGCCCAGCTCAGCGGCCTGCTCGTCCAGCTTCCGCGTGCGGGCGCGCGGGAACAGGAGCCGGCCCAGCTCCTCGTTTTCAGCCGCCGCGGACGTCGAGTCGCGGCGGCCCCCGCGCTCGGCCACTGGTGCCGCCGGCGCCACCGGCGGCTCAGCAGCGGCCGCGCCCGCCTTGGCGCCACCAGCATCGCCCGCAGCCCAGCCAGCGCGCGCCTTCACCTCCTCCGCGTCCATCTCCCTGCAGCGCGGGCACATCCACTGGCCGCGGGGGACGCTGGGCAGCCGCAGGCAGTGCGTGTGCCAGCCAGTGTTGCAGCCGTCGCACAGCACCATCTTGCCCGCCTGGTGGGGTGAGCCGCACACCTCGCACTGCAGGTCGCGCTGTGGCCGGAACAGCTGCGGGTCGATGGCGGGGTCGATGTCCAGGTGGCAGGGCCGCAGGTGCTCCACCCGGCGCCGCACACGCGCACCGTCACGGCCGACCAGCACCGCCACGCCCAGCGGCCCGACGGACTCCACCCGCAGAATGGTGTCGTGCTGCGCAAACTGCAGGGTGGGCCGCTGGTCCGCATCAACACGTCGCACATAGACGTAGTCGCCGGGCGAGTAGGTGATGGGCTTGGCGAGGTAGCGGCCGGTGCGGATGGCCGAGTAGCGCAGCGTGTCGCGGTGCTGGGCGATGAGCAGGTTGCCGGCGGCGGCGGGGTAGGCTTGCCGCACCCAGGCCGCCCGGTCCACCAGCGACTGCGCCGCAGCCTCCGGGTCGTCTAGATTGAGCGGCTCAGCCAGGCGCTCCCGCACCGCCGGCGGGATGACCGGCGTGACGCCGCCGTACAGCAGCTGGTAGGGCGAGTAGCACGTGGAAGCCTGGGGCGAGCAGCGGTAGCCCAGCAGCAGCTCTGGCAGCGCCTGCTCCCACGCGCCGGCGTCGGCAGCCAGGTAGCAGGTCTTGCGCAGCGCCACCTTCAGCACCTGAACCACACGCTCCGCCGCGCCGTCCGCTTGAGGGTGACCAGGGGTGGTGTGGCGGTGATCCACAAAGCAGCGCTCTAGCAGCTCCGCGAACTCGCCCTCAAACTCGGTGCCGTTGTCAGTCAGCACCTCGGCCGGCGCTCCAAACCGTGCAAAGACGTCCGCCAGCGCCCGTGCTGTGCGTGCCGAGGCCTTGCTGCGCAGGGGTAGCAGCTCGACGTGCTTCGAGAAGTGCTTCACCACCACCATGACGTAGGTGTTGCCGTCGGGCGACGGGGGCAGCGGCCCAGCCAGGTCGACGCCCAGCCGGTAGAACAGCCCTCGCACCGGCAGCGGGTTGAGACGTGACGGCAGCGCCTCGCCCTTGGCATTGCTCATGTCGCACGCCCGGCAAGACCGTAGCACCTGCCGCACCGTGTTCTTCATGCCGTACCACCAATGCCCAGTCTGCAGGAGTGCCAAAGTGCGCCGTACGCCCAGGTGGCCGGTGCGCTGGTGCAGCGCCAACGTCAGCTCCACCCGCTGGTCCGGCGGCGGGCAGACGCGCGTAAGGCCGTCCGCCATGCTGCGCAGCAACTGGTTGTTGAGCCAGCGGTAGCCCGCCATGCGCCGCTGCACTCGCCGGGAGGGCGGGGCCCCCCCAGCGTCGGCTCCCCCGGCAGCAGCCCTCCGCAGCGCCGCCATGACCTCAGCATCCTCCCACACGTCGGCGTTGCCCGGGCAGTCTGTTTCTGCGGCCACCTGCACCACCGCCTGCTCCTGTGCGTCTGCTGCTGCCGCCGCCAGCGTGGAGAAGGTGAAAGCCAGCTCCGGTGCCGGCTGCCGCTGTAGCAGGCCGCGGGCGATGGCCGTCGCCTGGTCATCCTCCTCCGCGGGTTCCTCCCCCCCCAGCGGCGACGGTGCCGGAGCAACACGCAGAGGCGGCGGGGCGTGCGTGTCGTGGGGCGTGAGGTAGGAGCGCTGCAGCGCCAGGCTTATGGCGAGGCTGATGGTGGCAGTAGGCGGGGAGACGGGGCTGCGCAGGGCGGGGATGGCAAGGTCCAGCGGCAGCGCGTCAGCAGCACCAGGCCTGTGCCCCAGCACCGCCTCCCACTCCGGCACAGTGAGGTGGCATGGCTCGTCGCCCCGCACCGTGCGCAGCGGCGCCAAGGCGTTGTCGGCCGGCAGGGCAACGAGGCGCTGGCCAGGGATATGGACGGGCCGCACTCGCAACGCAACCATGGGGCGGCGGCCTGGCTCCAGCAGCCGGGCGAGGTCGCGGTCCGGGTCTGGCGTCAGCCGGTCCAGCGCAGCAGCCAGGTGCTCGGCGGCGGCCAGGTTGGTGTACAGCGCCACCATCCGGTGTGCTGCGACGCCGGCCTGCACCACATCCAGGCAGGCGGGTACGCCAAAGGGGAAGCCCAGCTGCTCCTGGTCGGCGTGGGTGGTGGCGGGGCCTTGCAGGAGGTATGCCGGCGGCAGGCACCGCTGCCGGCGGGCAGCCATCTGCAGGCCGCCGACGAAGCTGAGGGCATCCGCATCACTCCAGCCGCTGTCGCCGCCGAAGGTGGCAAAGACCAGCCACTGCCCGCCGTCACGGAGCGGCAGCGCGGCCAGGGCGGCGCGGCTGGGTGCCGACGCTGACGCTGCGCCCCGGTTGGCCAGCTGCACGCAGAGTGGATGTGTCGCTGCCAGCGCCTGTACCAGACGCTCCACCGCCGCCAGCACCGCGGGTTGCGGCTCCATCGACACGTACCGCCGCACTTTGATGCCCAGGCGCACGCAGGCCTGCAGCCCGGTCGCCAGGCCGCCCGGCGCCTCAAGCACTGCCACACCCTCGCCGTGCGCAGCGTCGAAGAACGAGTGCTGCTGCAGGCTGGTGTCCAGTCCCACAACGTGGCCGCGCGTCGTGCAGATGCGCAGCCGCAGGCGCGGCGCCAGCTTGAGCAGGCGCAGGCTCGCGCCATGCCGGTTTACGAGCGCCATGGCGGTGCGCACGGCTGCATCGGTGACCGGTGCAGCCTCCGCCACATCCCCAGTGCTGCCGTTGTGACCCGCCAGCAGCTCCGTGCCGTCCACCACGCAAGCCGCCACCGGCTGAGCTGCGCGGCCGGCGTGCAGCGTTGCGAGCGAGATGGCAGAGCCGTGGATGCCGGCGACAGAGGTGGGCACCCACGCGGCGCCAGCGGAGGTACACAGCTGACCGGCAAGCTGCGACAGCCAGCCGTCGGCTGACGGCGCCGCGACCTCGGCGATGGTGGCGAGTGCCACGGCCGTCGCCGGCGGCCGCGCGTAGGCAGGCAGGCGGCGGCCGGGGTAGGACACGACAGGGGGCGGCGGCGGCGGCGGCTCGTCGGCGTGGTCCAGCCGCGCGCCAGCGGCATCCACGTCCGTGGGCAGCGGGCAGCGGCTGAGCGCGTCGGCGTTTTGGTTGAGCTTCCCCGGCCGGTGCACGACGCTGAACACGTACTGCTGCAGGATGAGCGCCCAGCGTGCCGCCTGGCCGGTGAGGTCTCGCTGCGTCATGAGCCACTCTAGCGGCCCGTGGTCGGTGACCAGCGTGAAGCGGCGGCCGTGTAGGTACGGCCGCAGCGTCTGGATGGCCCACACCGCCGCCAGCAGCTCGCCTTTGTAGCTGCCGTAGCGCCGCTCGTGCACGTTGCAGGTGCGGCTGACGCAGGCCACCATGTACTCCAGCGCGTCGTCGTCAAGCTGCCCTAGCACGCCACTGATGCCCACCTCGCACCAGTCCGTGTGCACGATGAGCTCACGCTGCGGGTCAAGCGGCCGCAGCACCAGGTCGCCCTCCGCAAACTCGCGCTTGATAGCGTCCAGTGCCTGCTGCTGCTCGGCGGCCCACGTGCCCGGGCCCCACTCAATCGCCTTGCTCGTGAGCGCCGTGATGGGCGCCATCTTGGCTGAGTAGTGGTCTACGAAGCCCCGGTAGTAGCCGAAAGAGCCGAGCAGGCGCTGGCACTCCAGCAGGCAGGTGGCGGGCTGCAGAGCCATGAAGGCGGCGATCTTGGCGGCGGTGGGCTGCAGCCCGCGAGGGCTGACGTAGTGGCCCAAGAACTCGATGCCGTCCGCCAACAAGACAGTCTTCTCGGGATGCAGCTTGATGCCGATAGCCGAGAGCATGCGGAAGAGGCCGCACAGCGTGTCAATCAGCTCCGGCACGGTCTCTGCCCAGGCCGCCAGGTCGTCCACAAACGCCACCACGCGGCCAGCCAAGCCCCAGTCGCAGATGTGGGTGTCCAGCACACGTTGGAAGTTGGAGGTGGCGTTGCGCAGGCCGTACAGTAGCCGCGTGTACATCCACAGCTCACGGCGCCACCAGAACGCCGTCTTGGGCTGGTCCTCCGGCTTGATGGGCAGCTGATTGAAAGCCGCACGCGCGTCAGCCTTAGCCCACACCTTCGCGTTGGCCATAAGCTGAAACAGGTCCTCCGGCAGCGGCAGCTGGTGACTGTCAGGGATGGTGGCCTCGTTGAGCCGCCGGGCGTCCTGGCAGAAGCGCGTGTCGGTCATGGTGCCGTCCAGCGCGCGCTTGGCCGGCATGGTGCTGTTCATGGCGTACTTGGCCTCGGGAGGTGCACGCACGATGATGCCGGCCTGCCGCAGCTGCTCGCACTTGGCGTCCATGATGGCGTACTCGGCGGGCGTGTGCTTGCGCGGGCACTCATAGATGGAGCGCTCGTGCGACAGGTTGATCTCCACCGGGTCACAGCCGCCACAGTAGCCGGTGAGGTCATCCAGGCTACGAGCGAACAGGCCATCAGCGCCGCCGGTATCAAACTCCTCGACCAGCTGTCGCAGGCGGTTGAGGTCGGCGTCAGTGGCGTCAGGGTGCCGACATAGCGTCCAGCCGCCGGGCTCCTTGACGTAACGGTTATGCGGCAGCAGCTCTCGCCGGCCCTCAGGGTCGTTGCAACTCGGCAGCGCTGGACCCGCCTCCAGTGGTACGGCGGTGGGCGGCAGACGCAGCGAGTCGGCGGGCGGGAGCTGGCCAGAAGTCATGTGAGAGCTGGGCCCCGGCAAGGCGCCAGCGTAGTCAAAGTCCTCCTCATCATCACTGCATGGGGCTAGGAACGGCATGGCGTCCTCGGAGTCGTTGGTGGCGGAGTGCCCAGGCTCCCCACCCTCCTCAAGGGCCGTCATGGCTGCGCGCCGCTCAGCGGCCACGGGCTGAGCGGCGGAGGTAGCGTCCGCGGCTGGTGCTGCTGCGGCAGAGGTCCGGGCGGCGGGGCCTCGGGCAGCTGGTGCAGCGCCGCAGTGGTGCCGCTGGCGGCGGCGGACACGATGGCAAGATGGGCCCAGGCGTGCAGATGCGGCGGCCAGCGGTGCACGAACGCGCCGACCAGGGCCTTGGCCTCGGCTAGCAGGGCGGCCACGGCGGGTGTTGGCGGCGGCTGGTGTTGGCGCGGCGACGGCGGCGGCGGCGGCAGGAAGGGCGCCGACGCAAGGCCGGGCAGGCCGGGCGACGTCAGCGGCGACCAGCCAGTCTCGGTCGCGCCCAGGCTAGGTGGTGCCAGGATGGGGGGCAGCGGGGGTAACCCTGGGCAAGGGGGCGCAGGCGAGGATGCCGGTGCTGCCGCCGGAGGGCTGTGCAGGCTGCTGGCGCCACTAGCCTCACGGGCGGCGGCGCGCTCCCGACGCACCAGGGCGTCGAAGGTCATCCGCTCAGGCGTGCGGCCGTGGGGGCGAATGGGTGACGATGCGGGTGGGGCGTCCGCCGACCACGTGGGCGCCGCAAAGCCAAGCGGCGTCTGCTCTGCCGGCGAGGCGAGGCCAGGTGACGACGCCGGGCTGGCGGAGGCCGGGCTGTCCAGGGTCGCTGCCCGCGCCGCGTCGAGGTCAACTCCTGCTGCTTGCAGGCGCGTGAAGTGGCCCCAGTGAGTCTCGCCTGGTAGCTTGGCCCAGCGGGAATCGCCGCCAGGTGGTGGCAGGGGAACAGCCAGCGGCAGCGGGGGCGGCCCCGTGCCACGCGGCGGCGGCAAGAGCACCGCCGAGCCGCTGGAGGATGCTGGGCCGCGGGGTGAGCAGTGCGCTGGCAGGCCAGGGCCCGGCATCGGTGCTGGCGCAGGCGGCGACCCGGGCCAGCTGCTGACAGACGCCGTTGGAGAGGCCGGGTTGCTGGCCCCCGGCGGCCGCGACAAGGGCGCCAGTGCCGCGGCAAGCACGCTCGCCGGGATGCCGCTCGGCGCGCCAGCCAGCAGGGACAGGGCCAACGGCGGCAGGGCGGCCGCCGGCGATGCGGCAGGGCCCAGCTGCGGCTGCGGCGGCGTGCGGGCGGCGGCGGCGATGGGCGCAGACCCCGCAGACAGCGATGACGATGACGGCACGGTGCTGGCGGGCGGCAGCGACGACGCGGGCGGGGCTGCGCCAGCAGCTGACAGCGAGGCCAGGGCCGGCAGCGGCGGCGGCGGCGCGGCGGTGGCGGCCGGCGGAGGCGACGCAGGCGGGGCGGCGCCAGGAGCTGATGGCGAAGCCAGGGCCAGCAGCGACGCCGGCGGCGCAGCACAGCCTGGCGGCAGCAGTGACGCAGGCGAGGCGCCGCCAGCAGCGGGCAGCGAGGCCAGGCCCGGCGGCTGCGACGGCGGTGCGGCGGTGGCGGCCGGTGGTGGCGACGCAGGCGGGGCGGCGCCAGGAGCCGATGGCGAAGCCAGGGCCGGCAGCGACGCCGGCGGCGCAGCACAGCCTGGCGGCAGCAGCGACGCAGACGAGGAGCCGCCAGCAGCTGACAGCGACGCCGGCGTCACGGGAAGCGGCGGCAGCGGCGGCAGCGGCGGCAGCGGCACGTGTGCCCCATCCAGCCGCTCAGGGACCGGTGGCGGCCGCACCGACACCGTGGGCGACACCACACCTGGGCTCACCGGGCTGGGTGGTGCCGCTCGCGTGAACAGCTGCAGCAGCGGGGGCAGTGGTGTCGGCAGCGAGCGGGGTGACGACGCGGCGCTGGCAGCCGGCGCAGCCAGGCTCTCCTCCCGGGCGCGCTCCACCATCACGTCAGCGGCCGTGCAGGCCGCAACCTCCTGGGCACGCCTCCGCTGCGCCTTGTGCAGACTGCGGACGCCAGGTAGCGCTGCCTCGCCGTAGGGGCAGCCGGAGGTGAGGTGCTCCCAGCTGAGGCAGCGCGAGCAGGAGATGCCCGCACACTTGGCTGGCGCAGGCGCAACGGCAGCCGCCGGGTTGAGGCTGCCGCCCGTGCCACCCCAAGCGCTGTCCACACCAGGGCTTGTATCTTAATATCCATGGATATAAATGGGCCATTTTGGCTGTTTTCCAGAGTTTCCAAGTGGGGGTCCAGCCGCACCGCTAGAGAAACCGGACTGCATGTGAGTGTGCGCTATATCTACCCCCTTGCGTTATATATTGGGTTGGATGTGAAGGAAAAGCAAAGTCCTATGGGAATTTTGAAGACTATAGGAGGTATGGGCGAAAACGTTAGGCTAGGCTAGGCTACAAGTTCGATTCCTGATGCCGTTTTGGCCTTGTTGGCCTTCACTCAATTCCAAGCGAGATGTTCTCAATCTCAATCAGCAAGGCCAGGGGCTTGAGTGTGCTTATCCGCGGTCTTCTCGGTACACACAAAGTAGGTAGGGTCGATAGGGATTCAGAGTGGCGACATGAACTGAGAACCGTACAATCCACCCTGAGTACAATTCTGATGCTGGCTCACCGGCGGAAATCTTACCCTCTAACGAGGGTAAGCACCAGCAAGGCCAGGGGGCTGAGTGTGCTTATCCTCTTCCCTCCCGTAGACGGGGGGCCCCCGTAAGTAGTGGAATGCCCCCCGAGGTGCGTGCCGCAGGCGGCCCTTTCAGTTTTGGGGGAACAGCCACGCCGGCGGAGGCAAAAGGGTGGGGAGGCAGTAGTGGAATGAACCCTGAGGTGCGTGCCGAGGGCGGCCCTTTCAGTTTTGGGGGAACAGCCATGCCAGCGGGGGCAAAAGGGTGGGGAGGCAGTAGTGGAATGACCCCTGAGGTGCGTGCCGAGGGCGGCCCTTTCAGTTTTGGGGGAACAGCCATGCCAGCGGGGGCAAAAGGGTGGGGAGGCAGTAGTGGAATGAACCCTGAGGTGCGTGTCGCGGGCGGCCCTTTCAGTTTTGGGGGAACAGCCATGCCAGCGGGGGCAAAAGGGTGGGGAGGCAGTAGTGGAATGACCCCTGAGGTGCGTGCCGCGGGCGGCCCTTTCAGTTTTGGGGGAACAGCCATGCCATCGGAGGCAAAAGGGTGGGGAGGCAGTAGTGGAATGACCCCTGAGGTGCGTGCCGAGGGCGGCCCTTTCAGTTTTGGGGGAACAGCCATGCCAGCGGGGGCAAAAGGGTGGGGAGGCAGTAGTGGAATGAACCCTGAGGTGCGTGCCGAGGGCGGCCCTTTCAGTTTTGGGGGAACAGCCATGCCAGCGGGGGCAAAAGGGTGGGGAGGCAGTAGTGGAATGACCCCTGAGGTGCGTGCCGAGGGCGGCCCTTTCAGTTTTGGGGGAACAGCCATGCCATCGGAGGCAAAAGGGTGGGGAGGCAGTAGTGGAATGAACCCTGAGGTGCGTGCCGCGGGCGGCCCTTTCAGTTTTGGGGGAACAGCCATGCCAGCGGAGGCAAAAGGGTGGGGAGGCAGTAGTGGAATGACCCCTGAGGTGCGTGCCGCGGGCGGCCCTTTCAGTTTTGGGGGAACAGCCATGCCAGCGGGGGCAAAAGGGTGGGGAGGCAGTAGTGGAATGAACCCTGAGGTGCGTGCCGAGGGCGGCCCTTTCAGTTTTGGGGGAACAGCCATGCCAGCGGGGGCAAAAGGGTGGGGAGGCAGTAGTGGAATGACCCCTGAGGTGCGTGCCGCGGGCGGCCCTTTCAGTTTTGGGGGAACAGCCATGCCATCGGAGGCAAAAGGGTGGGGAGGCAGTAGTGGAATGACCCCTGAGGTGCGTGCCGCGGGCGGCCCTTTCAGTTTTGGGGGAACAGCCATGCCAGCGGGGGCAAAAGGGTGGGGAGGCAGTAGTGGAATGAACCCTGAGGTGCGTGCCGAGGGCGGCCCTTTCAGTTTTGGGGGAACAGCCATGCCAGCGGGGGCAAAAGGGTGGGGAGGCAGTAGTGGAATGACCCCTGAGGTGCGTGCCGAGGGCGGCCCTTTCAGTTTTGGGGGAACAGCCATGCCATCGGAGGCAAAAGGGTGGGGAGGCAGTAGTGGAATGAACCCTGAGGTGCGTGCCGCGGGCGGCCCTTTCAGTTTTGGGGGAACAGCCATGCCAGCGGAGGCAAAAGGGTGGGGAGGCAGTAGTGGAATGACCCCTGAGGTGCGTGCCGAGGGCGGCCCTTTCAGTTTTGGGGGAACAGCCATGCCATCGGAGGCAAAAGGGTGGGGAGGCAGTAGTGGAATGAACCCTGAGGTGCGTGCCGCGGGCGGCCCTTTCAGTTTTGGGGGAACAGCCATGCCAGCGGAGGCAAAAGGGTGGGGAGGCAGTAGTGGAATGACCCCTGAGGTGCGTGTCGCGGGCGGCCCTTTCAGTTTTGGGGGAACAGCCATGCCATCGGAGGCAAAAGGGTGGGGAGGCAGTAGTGGAATGACCCCTGAGGTGCGTGCCGCGGGCGGCCCTTTCAGTTTTGGGGGAACAGCCATGCCAGCGGATGCAATGGCCCTGCCTGCCATTTCGCACCACACACACGTGCGCCGCCCTGCCTGCCGCCCTGCCTGCCATTTTGCACCACACACACGCGCGCCGCCCTGCCTGCCACCCTGCCCGCCATTTTGCACCACACACACGCGCGCCGTCCTGCCTGCCGCCCTGCCTGCTGTGTCGCACCACACACACGTGCGCCGCCCTGCCTGCTGCCCTGCCTGCCATTTTGCACCACACACACGTCGGCCACCCTGCCCGCCGCCCTGCCCGCCATTTCGCACCACACACACGCGCGCCGCCCTGCCTGCTGCCCTGCCCGCCGTGTTGCACCACACACACGCGCGCCGCCCTGCCTGCCACACTGCCTGCCATTTTGCACCAAACACACGCGCGCCGTCCTGGCTGCCGCCCTGCCTGCCGTGTCGCACCACACACACGTGCGCCGCCCTGCCTGCTGCCCTGCCTGCCATTTCGCACCACACACACGCGCGCCGCCCTGCCTGCCGCCCTGCCTGCCGTGTCGCACCACACACACGCGCGCCGTCCTGCCTGCCGCCCTGCCTGCCGTGTCGCACCACACACACGTGCGCCGCCCTGCCTGCTGCCCTGCCTGCCATTTTGCACCACACACACGCGCGCCGTCCTGCCTGCCGCCCTGCCTGCTGTGTCGCACCACACACGTCGGCCACCCTGCCTGCCGCCCTGCCCGCCGTGTCGCACCACACACACGCGCGCCGCTCTGCCTGCCGCCCTGCCTGCCATTTTGCACCACACACACGTGCGCCGCCCTGCCTGCCGCCCTGCCTGCCATTTCGCACCACACACACGCGCGCCGTCCTGCCTGCCGCCCTGCCTGCTGTGTCGCACCACACACACGTCGGCCACCCTGCCCGCCGCCCTGCCCGCCATTTCGCACCACACACACGCGCGCCGCCCTGCCTGCCGCCCTGCCTGCCGTTTTGCACCACACACACGCGCGCCGCCCTGCCTGCCGCCCTGCCTGCCGTGTCGCACCACACACACGCGCGCCGTCCTGCCTGCTGCCCTGCCTGCCGTGTCGCACCACACACACGCGCGCCGTCCTGCCTGCTGCCCTGCCTGCCGTGTCGCACCACACACACGTGCGCCACCCTGCCTGCCGCCCTGCCTGCCATTTCGCACCACACACTGGTGCGCCGCCCTGCCAGCCGCCCTGCCTGCCATTTCGCACCACACACACGCGCGCCGTCCTGCCTGCCGCCATGCCTGCTGTGTCGCACCACACACACGTCGGCCACCCTGCCTGCCGTTTCGCACGACATACACGCGGGCCATCACGCGGCCACGCGCAAACCCCGCTAACCAGGTCACTGCTTGGCCGCCGCCGCTGCCGTTGCCAGTACCGAAGACAGCTTTACCTCCTTTCATGGCAGCGACTGCGCGAGCCACCGCTGGTGCCACCTGGCATACAGCGGCTGGTAAAAAGCGCACACGTCCGACCCCTTGGACTTCAGCTCCCCTAGCTCCGCATGCAGGGCGTCCCGCAGGAGCGGCACGGCTGCTGAGGCCTCCTCCAGCGCGACTTCCTCCGGCAGCATAAGATCCCGCGCGCGCTGCGCCACCAGCAGCGGCACCCGGTTATCCACCGACTGCAGAATCATCTTGGTGCGGTCCCGCTCACAATTCGTGAAGGCTGCCGCGCCCGCCGCCATGCTGGCGATGTACTGCACGTACCGCGGGTGAATGAAGTGGGAGAACCCGAAGCGGGCTGGGCCATTCGCCTGAAACGCGCTTGGCGCGAGGGGTGCGCACGCTGCGGAGCCCGGCACATGCCTCGCGCGACCAGCTTCGTCGACAGTCTCCACGGGCAGCGTCCCGCGCGCCACTGTCCCCGCCGCCAGCACGGCGATGGTCAGGCCGGTGGGAATCACCTGCACACGCACAACAGAGGTAAACAACATGGTCGTGCAACACCAAAGTCCACACGTGGCGCCAACCAACACGCAAGCGTTCAGCATACCTTGAGGCCCACGTCACCGTCACCAACCTCCATGCCGGCGTCAGTGCGCAGTATGTCGTGGCCGTATTTTCCAACCTGGCCACCGCCACTACCAGCCGCTGCATCCTAGACTAGATGTGCATGCATGAGGTTGATGTATTGACGTCAAGAGCTGTTCAAACCCACAAACCCGCACATACCGCCAAATGAAACAAGGTGCTGAGAAGCACCATGCGGGCGTGAGACACAGACGCGGGCACCGCACACCTTGCATTGAGTGCAGGAGCACCACGAACGGTCTCCACTCCGCCTCTTCGGCCACTCCCCTGACCCTCCCACCTGCCGGTTTGCTGCTAGCCGAGAATTGATCTCCACGCTGTAGAATGCTGCGTTTGGGCGACGCTACGGAGGGCGTAGTTGATAGCAAGCCCAAGCTAGGTGGGGTGGCGGAAGCGGTGCGTGAAGGCAACCGCGCACGTTGGAGGGGGGCGCGGCCCACGAGGACGCAAACATTGCCCGATGCCACCGGCGCCATAGTAGTTGGGCAAAATGCAGTCGCCGATAAAGGCGCACAAGCGAGCCTCGCCAGCGGTTGTTGGTTTGTCGGCAAACGCGACGGGTGGAGCGATTTAGGAAGCGCAAAATATTGAAACGCAGGAATACAAATTCCATGAGGAGGACGTCGGCGTCATGGCTCATTGCGCATCCAGGCTCGGGAGCATCGCGTACCATCGCCCCGTTTGTTGTTCACAACACATAACCTTTCCAGCAATCACAATGGCAGACATGCGAGCGGCCGCGACCGGCGAGGACGAAGTCGCCCTCGGGGGCCCTCGGGGGCCACATTGCGTAGACGCCTCTTACGGGCACGCGCCCAATTCCGCTGCATCGATGGCGATCCCTGGCGCCGAGTTGACCTGCCCGACAGCCGCAGCTCCGCGCGCTGCCCCGTCCCCACCCGCATGACCACGTCGCTAAATTGCGAAAACGAAAGCGAAAGCACGCCACCCGACGTTAATGTCGTGCCTCGCAAGCAGCATGAGAAGGGGGTGAGCGGTAAGGCGTGGTGCGCGGCCACATTACCGAGAGACGGTAACCGCTGACATGAGCCGGCCGAATACCGCCAGGAGGCTGTAAGCTATACGTAGGTGGGGGCGGCGTGCATGCGTAAACGAGGAAGTAGAGGCGAGGCTGACTAAGCTTGACCCCATGAGTTAAATCCGAGCCCTGGGGACGGGAAAACTCTGCCCCTTGAGTTAAATCCGAGCTTTGGGGACGGGAAAACTCCGCCCCCCTGGGTTTGCCCCCTTGAGTTAAACCCGGGCCCTGGGGACGGGAAAACTCTGCCCCCTTGAGTTAAATCCGGGCTTTGGGGACAGGAAAAGTCTGGCCTGGAGTTTCCCCCCAAAATAAGATAAAAGGCCTGGTCCACACCGCCCGCGCCGGGCTCAGCGCCACTGCAGCTGCTGCCGCTGCCGGCCTCGTCGCCCGACTCGCTGCCAGTCCCGTCGCCTGACTCGCTGCTGGGCTCGCTGCCGGTCTCGGCGCCAGACTTGCTGCCAGGCCCGGGGCCGCCGCAGCTGGTGGCCTCGGGGCCAGGAGCGCCGCCCGCACCGCCACCGCCACCACCCCGGCAGGCCACGGTACCACCGCCCGCCTTGGCGTCCTCCACGAAGGACCAGGTCGACAGGCTCGAGATGCAGGTCAGTGCGGCAGCGATGACGGTGCGGCTCACGCTGCTGTCGCCGGCCTCATCGGCGCCCGCCACGCTGCCGGAGACGGCGTGGCACGCGCCCGCCGCGCGGTCGCGCGTGCGTAGCGGCAGCTCCACCGCCGGCTGGCTGGCGTCGGGCTGGCGAGGCAGGCGCAGGCCCAGCATGTTGCGGCCGGCGTCCCACACGCTGCGGTAGGCGTCGATGAGCCAGTTGGTGCCGAGCAGGATGTCGAAGACCTGGGGTCCGGGCACGACGAAGCAGGCGACGCGCGTGGTGTGCTCCTGCTCCGTGCCGGCCAGCACCGTCAGCGGCAGCCCGCCGCGGATCTGCGCCAGCTCGCTGGTGACGCCGCCCACGCTGGACACGTAGATGCCCGTGTCGTACTGCAGCGGCAGCCCGCGGGAGCGGGCGGCCTCCTCCACCGTCAGGGTGACGTCGCTGGCGGGGTCGGGGAGCGCGGAGGAGTAGGGGACGCCCTCGGACGACAGGCCGTCGACCAGCAGCAGGGGCCCCACACTGCGGCCCAGCGGCGAGGCTGAGTGGTGCGTGAGGCCCGCAGCCGCCTTGGCGTCCAGCCGGCAGAGCAGCTCCTCGTGTCGCCGCTTCATCTCCCCCTCCAGGCGAGTGATGCGCACGCCCTGGTGCAGCAAGCCGTCGTGCAGCGCCGCGAACTGGGCCTGGTCAAAGCTTGCCCGCGCCCGGTTGCCCGCCACACTGCAGTCGCCGTCGCTGTGGGCGCTCAGCACAGGCGGGGCCACACCGGGGCACGAGGCCGAGGCCGTGGAGCCGACAGCGGGGACAGTGGTGATGGTGGAGGCGGCAGCGGCGGTGGGGGCAGGTGCAGCGGCGGTGGCGGCGGCGGACGCAGCGGAGGAGGTGGAGGTGGAGATGCGCCGGCCGGTCGCCGCGACGGGCCGTGGCTGGAACGACAGCGGGAGGGCGTCCTGCACGGGGCCCGCGCCCGGCGGCTGCGCCGCCAGGTGGAAGATGTAGGCGGCGCCGAACTCTGCTCCCCAGGTGCCACCGTCGCCCTCGTCGATCTCCGAGCTGCCCGCCAGCTGGTTGTGGCTGACGGCGGTTGCTGCCGGCGGCGGCGGCGGTGCGGGGTCCAGCGGCCGGCCAGTGTCGAGCAGCGAGCGTGACACAGCCACGCGCATGTCGTCCTCCAGCTCCCGGTGCGAGGCGTTGCGGCGTTCCTGGGGCTGCGGCGGCGACGGTGGGGCCGCAGCCGGCAGGGCCGCTGTGACGTGGGCGTGCGCCTGCCCCCGCGCCTGCGCCGCTGGCGTGCGCTGGTGGAAAGCGCGCGCCCCTTCACCGGAGGCGATGCGGCGCGCGGCCTCCCGCTGCCGGCCAGACGCCACCAGCGCCGAGTAGGCGCGGCAGCGCTCCGCCGCATGCGAGCTGGTTTGGTGGTAGAGGCACCACTGCGACTCGCCGGGCTTGGGCTGGCTGACGCTGGTGTCCGGCGCCAGGTTCTCCTGCCGCATGAGCTCGGCCTGCGTGATGACGGCCACCTGGCTGACCTGGTGGGCGTGCGCCGCGGCGGCCGGCGGCGCAGCCACCGCCGCCAGTGGGGGTGCTGCGGGAGGACTGGCGGAGGCGCTGGCGGCGGCGGCGGCCGGGGGCGCCGCGGACGTCACGTGTGCCGCTGCAGAGGGCGCGGCGGCAGTGACACCTTGGAAGGCGGCCTGCGCTTCGGCCAGGCAGTTGGCCACCACCGCCACCGCGAGCTTCTGGCCTGGCTTCAGCGCTTTCTGCTCGCGGGTGAGACCGATGATGAACAGGTCGCGCCACGGCTGCGAGATGGCGGTGCGCATGACGCCCTCGCTGAACACGCGGCCCAGCATGTCGGGGTGGCAGAGCTCCGGGTTGGCGCGGTGCAGCGACAGGAAGCGCTGCTCGGCGGCGGTGGCGGTCTCGGTGGCGCCCAGCGTAAAGCTGTAGAGTGGCGAAGGCCCGAAGCCCGATGGCAGGTGCATGGCGTCCAGCAGCTCGCCCAACCAGGTGTGCGCCACGTGCTCCAGCAGCACCTTGCCGTCATAGCCGATGAGTGCCTGCCCGCGCCAGTCACCCGGGTGCCCCCCCAGCTCGCACCACCGCGCCTGGTGCCGCTCGAGGCTGCGCTGCCCGCCGTCACGGTCCTCGTGATTCCAGACCCAGGCGCGCGACTCAGGTACGGAGGAGCCGCCGATGAGGGCGCGCGTGATGAGGCGAGGGTCTTGGGCGTGGACGCTGTTGATGTCGGCGAAGCCCGCCTGCTCATCCACGTAGGACTTGACGTCCACGGTGAAGATGGCACGGCGTGACAGGCCCCCGTCGTACTGTGCTCGCCCGGTTTGCAGCCAGGAGCGGATGGCCCTCGACAGCCGCATGGGTTCAGGCGGCAGCAGGCTGGAGGCATGCCCACCAGCAGGGAGCAGGGGCACCGAGGCGGCGCCGGGCGGCCCGCCACCTCCTCCCGCCGCAGACGGGGCGACGACCATGGGCAGCGGCGCAGGGGCTGCGGGCGCCCCGGGGCCAGCTGGCATGGCGGCAGCCGCCGCATCACCGGCCGGGACGGGCGCCGCCAAGTAGCCCGCCGGCCACATGGGCTGCGCCAGCACTCCCAGCGGCGGCGCGGCGTGGGCTGGGGCCGACACGGAGCGCGACGCAGACGCCACGTTGATGATGGTGGCCGGCGCCTGGGGCCCAGCGGGCGGCGGCGGCAAGGCGGCGCCCGCCGCCGCGGCCGCGGCAGCAGCGGCGCAGGGGGCGGCGGTGACCGGCGCGGCAGCGAGCTGGTGGTGGCCCAGAGGCACTGCGGTCGCGGCCGGTGGGGGCGGCAGCGGGGGCGGCAGCGTGGCAGGAGCGATGGGGCCACCGCCGGCGGCCGCAGCGGTGCCCTCCACCAGCTGCTGGCTGCGACGGTTGGCGGCAGCGAGGGCAGCGTTGGCGCGCGCCGCGCTGCGGCGGAGCCTGAGAAGCTGCTGGCGCTCCATCAGCAGGCGTCGGCGGCGCACCCGGTCAGCGAGGGACTCCGGGCCCGGGGCGGCAGCAGCCACCGCAGCCGTCGGCGACGGCCCTTGGTGGAGGTGGATGTGGATGCCCTGGGACTGGGACGGCTGCTCGCTGCGCGCCGACTTCATGGAGGTGCTGCCGGAGCGCGCAGAGGTGGCGGCAGAGCGGCTGGTGCTGCTGGTGCGGCCGGAGCTGCTGGACGGCGCAGAGGCAGACGGCTGGCTGGTGGCGGCCGCATGCAGCATCCGCAGTTGCCGCACCCCGTCCAGCCGCGGGGGAGGAGGGCCAGCAGCCATCAGACCACCGATCGCCAAGCCACCAGCGGCGCCGCCACCCAGCACTTGGTGCACGTTGACCGCCGTCTCCGTCAGCGGCGCCGCCACACGGCCGGTGTCGACCAGGGACCGCGCCACGGCCCGGCGCAGCTCCTCCTCTTCGGTTACGAACGCCGGGTTGTTGCGCATGCCGAAGTGGACGCCAGCGGGGGAGAGCGAGCGCAGCTCCAGTGCCGCCGCACGGCGCAGGGACGCGCTGCCGGTGATGGAGGCGGTCTCGGACCCAGCCTCGGACGGCTGGTAGGAGGAGCTGGAGTCGCCGGCGTCCGATGCCCAGCTGCGGCCATGGTAGCCGAGGTCCGGCGAGACGCCCACAGCCTGGTAGGCGGCGGCAGGGGGCACGGCGCGACGGAGGCTGCGGGCGCCCTCTGGTGCGTCGCGGCGCCGACCGAAGGCGTGGTCGAAGCCACCCACCGACCGGGCGTGGCCAGGATGCCGGCAGCAGGCGCGGAGGGCCCAGCCCCCGCATCGCCGTAGGCGGATGCCCGACGGCCGCTGGCGGCAAGGAGCAGCGCGGCGACGGGCGGGTGTGCGACGGCGAGGGCTGCAGCTGGCGCGGCGGCGAAGGCGGCAGCGCCAGAGATGGCGCCGGTAGGCGGTCGCACGGCGACGTGGGGCGTGGCAGCGGCCGCGGCGGCGGCACCAGGCGCGGCGCCAGCAGCAGGGTGCGCAGGGGCGGCGAAGGCGGGCGCGGCGGCGGCGGCAGGCGCGGCAGCGGCGGCACCGTTCACGGCACCAGCGGCGGTGTGCGCAGGGGCGGCGAAGGCGGGCGCGGCGGCGGCGGCAGGCGCGGCAGCGGCGGCACCGTTCACGGCACCAGCGGCGGGGTGCGCAGGGGCGGCGAAGGCGGGCGCGGCGGCGGCGGCAGGCGCGGCAGCGGCGGCACCGTACGCGGCACCAGCGGCGGGGTGCGCAGGGGCGGCGAAGGCGGGCGCGGCGGCGGCGGCAGGCGCGGCAGCGGCGGCACCGTACGCGGCACCAGCGGCGAGGGCGAGAGCGGCGGCGGGGATGGGAGCTGCGGCCGCGGCGGCAGGCGCTGCGGCGGCATCAGGCACCTCGGCGGCCACCCGTCGCGCACGGCCATGGGTGAGGACGCGCTCCGCGGCTGAGGGGCCGGCTGCCCCAGCGGCGGTGGCGTGTTCACGCTGCTCCTGCACGCGGCGGCTGCGGCGCAGGTCATGGCCCTGGTCCGAATGAGGCGGCGACGACATCGACGGGGAGGTGGAGGAAGAGGCGGAGGTGGTTGTGGTGGTGGTGGTGGTGACTCACAAGCCGACTGGCTGCGCCCGAGGGCGAGCACTGCGGCAGGAGGGCACGGCGGGGGACAGGGGCGAGAGCCCGAGGTCAGCCGGTGCGAGTAAGCTCAAGCAGCGGTGCGTATGATGTTTCGTTTGCTGTTGCATGTGGCGGAGAGGACGGTACCACCAACGCTGACTGCAGCACGCACTGCATTTGAGGGACTGGAAGCACTGACCCTGTGGGCTCGTATGGAAGTGTGCCCCACAACACACAACCAGGCCGTGATAGGGCTAATTAAGGACCACGCGCTGAAATGGTTAGTGAATGCGATTGCGAACGCACGTGATGCAGTACTGGTGAGCACGCACCATCTGCACTATGTGGCCATGAAAGCCACGACGGCAAGGCTGGGCCCATACCCGAGCATTGCGTGTAAATTTGAGGCTACAGACTTTCCCTTGTTATGCGGACAGCTACAGCTCTCAGTCACCATCTATTGGGTCGGGAAAGGTGTTGGTCAGCAAGCCCTACACGCGCTCAAACAGTGTTACAACGCCACCATGCACGGGGCAGCTATTATAAGAACCGTCACCTACTATAGCCTGGAAGCCACCTACATTATGGGGGCTACTACGACCTCCACAGCCCTTTTGGTCCTCCTCACCAGACACCTGGCGAAATTAAATGCGGAAGCCTCCCACGCCCCAGACACACTCGTCCTCTGCCACCACGGTGCAGCACTGACCACACTCATATGCGCACCACTAGGCATCAGCCTCAGCCTGGCCCCTCTTTGTATCACAGCAATAGCATACTGCACTGCGGCCGTGCCGCTCGGCCTTGCCATGCTTGTTCTGACCATCGACGCCAGCCTCCTACTCCTTGCTCTCATAACCCTCACAGGCCACCTAATACAACGGTGTACACACTGGCTAATCAAATTCATGCTCTCAATATGGCGCTGCAAACGCCCCATTTTGGGAGCGCTGGCCATCGCCACCACACTGCACATGGCATACCACCTCATGCCTGCTATGTGCCCGCAGGGTGAACAACACGCGCTCATTGCTACCTGGACGCCAGCACTGACAACGGGAGCACTATCAATTGCACAAACACTATGGCTTGCAATACTGGTGCAACCGGCAAGCCCCCTACTCAGCGGTGGCTGGAGTACCAGGGCCGGGGCGGCAGTCCAAGCCCCCCACCAAAACCCACCACCCAACACGCTCCACTACCCACCAACGCATGCTCGCTGCTCCCCTCTACCACCTCAGCAAACTGGTTCGTGCAGCACTCGGGCAACTAACAACATGCTAGGACACGCGTACAGAGCAGGAGCCCCAGGCAATAAACTGCCGGCTCAACCTCTCCCTCCCTTGTGCGAAACATACTTTGAAACCCAGGAGCAGTCCTTCTGCTGGGTTCACGCCATCAATAACCTCATGGCCAGGCCTGCCATCTCCCCGCACCGGGTGCTGGCATACGCCGAGCAAAACTTATACCATGCCCACAACACGGGGCAAGTAACTCAAGCCAGCGCTTGGCAGCAAGGCTTTACACCGTTATTGGGACAATTCTCAGTGCATGTAATTAACCATTACCTGAGGTTCAACTGCCACCAGCCCAACGGCCCGATGGCCCTGTACACGCCGGGCGCCACCGAACCAGGCGACACACCCGGAAAGATTGCAAAACGCATAACAATCCAGGCAGAGGCCCCAGGGTTTCTCATACACTCACCGGGCTACTCAAACGGTATCTACGGACACGTAGTAGCCATTCGGAAACACGGCCGCGACTGGCTACTCCTTGACTCTGCCGACACACAACCGCGCCGCCTTCGAAACACAACTCCCCTTGAAACCACCGGTTCTCTCTTTGTCCTCACACAGCGTCAGCCTGACACCCCCCCACTCACCCCCAATTGCTTAAACAACGTGGGCCTGCCACCCGGCTGGGCCCCAGACCGGCTAGGCTCCCGGCCTGACCCAGCAACAAACCCGGCACCACCAAACCCCGCGCTAGACACTCTGGTAGACACCCTCGCAGGAGAAAACCTCCGCATGCTGGACTCCTGTTCCTGGGGCAACAACTGTGCAATCTACGCTACCCTTGCCTCCCTGCCGAACAGCACGGTCCCACTAATCCCCGGCAACCCCACGGACTGGGGCCCCCTGATGCACACAATCAGGCGGAACATAGCCGACCGCCTCCGCCACCTAACAGACGTTCGCACACCTGGCAGCGATGCACTCAGGATGCATATCCTAGGCCTGTACGACGAAACATCTGCGGCAGATCAAACCATCGCCACCCACTGTGCGGAGCTTGAAGACTCTGCCATGCTCACGGTACCCGACCTCATTGCCTTCCAGAGCCTGCTACCTGGAGTCCAACTCCACCTCATAGGACCTGGATATACCGGCTGGCACACGTTCCCCCGAAACGGCACTGCCGGCCCTGCCCAACACCACGTACACCTAGCCCACGTTCCTCACTCCTGGGCCCTTGCTGGCTTCCCCACCTCCTACGCAGCGACTTACTGCAATCACTATGTAGCCGTCCACCACCCGCACTGGGAGCCAGGGCTATGCGCCTCTGACCTGGACACACTGCTGCGCCGGGGTGCCCTCTGGAAAGGAGGCCCGGATGTCCCAGAACTCTTTCCCCACAGAGCCCCTCCGCCCATTAGTCGCGCCCCACCGCCGGCTAAGCAACAGAATGCACCCGTGGCAACAGCAGACGCGCCACCCCCGCCCCCACCAGGCCGCAAGACCGCAGTTCCAGGGCCCGCAAAATGCTGGACAGGACGGATGAGCACACTGAAGGACTTATTCAAACGGCAACAGCCGGCACCAGCAGCACACCATGAAACCCCTGTAACTCCACCCGCTGCTAACCAGACTAAAGCACGCACACTCCACATAACCACACACAATGTCCGGGGACTGCTCTCGCACACCCTCTCAACCGGGGAGCCGGGGAACCTTAGCTTTACCCTGTGCAACATCGCGTCCTGGGCCGCGGACATTGTGGTCCTAACGGAAACAAAACTGGGCGGACGACATGACCCAGTCAAAAAGGCGTTCCTCAATGAAGGCTACCGGCTATACTGCAGCACCGTGCCCCGCAACACTGCCGCACGGGGCAGCGCCGGGGTCGCAGTGGCCGTCTCCACACGGTTCAGCAACATGAACAGCGTCACACATCACACACCTCCTGTGCCCCTACACGGCTACGTATCGCACGTTCAGATCCGCACGCGGGGCAGCACTCCTCTCACCATCCTGGGCGTCTATGCCCCCGAGGACACGGCCACCCGCAAGGCAATCTACGCGTACTGCCGAGCAACACTGGCACACACAACTGCCTGCGAACAACACCTGATAGTCGCCGGGGACTTCAACGCCGTGGCCCAAGCCGCAGACCGCACAGGGCCCCTTGACGCTGCTGACAGGCTCCACCAGCGCTTTCTTTCCCAGACTGGGCTTACACCAACCCGCAGTGCCGGCGTGGTCACCGCGGCTGACTGGTCGTACGAACAAACTCAAAGCGGCACAATCACACACCGGAG
Source organism: Chlamydomonas schloesseri (assembly GCA_016834595.1). Classification (NCBI taxonomy): domain Eukaryota; kingdom Viridiplantae; phylum Chlorophyta; class Chlorophyceae; order Chlamydomonadales; family Chlamydomonadaceae; genus Chlamydomonas; species Chlamydomonas schloesseri. Next base: position 546,779 of record JAEHOD010000030.1, read on the forward strand.
CCGCATTGACGACATTCTCCTTTGCCCAACAACACGGAGTGCATGCCCAGACACATCAACCTACTCAAGCATTGTTGCAGGCAACTTTGACCACAGGCCCGTCCACGCTAAGTTGCCTGCAGACTCGCTACAGCTCTGGGAAGCACAGCAAACCACACTGCCGCCGGCCGCGCCAGCGGACAACCCGTGCTGGTCGCGAGTCCAGCTGCCCGTCACGATGAAGCAGCTGGCAGCCGCCGCCGCCCGGCTTGAAGACACAATGGTGGAGGCCACGGCCGACTTGCTCTCTGCGACAAAAGCAGCGGTACAAGTCATTGAGAAGGCACTGAAGAAACACACAAAAGACCCGGAGGCCTACCCGGCCAACACAATGCACTGGGACCTGGCACACAGCCGTATTCTACAGGGCCTCGACGTGAATAAGCTCGCGGAACAGCTAACGGCAGCACTAGATGCCGGCCTGACATGCCTCCTGGATGAATGCACTCTCAAACCCCCGCACACCGGCAAGCACCACCTCGCACGCTCCACGACACGCCACCTGAAACCCCTATGGGAGGAGGAGGTAAAATTAAAACAAGCTCTCACCAACCTGACAAAGAATGGACCAGCGCCCGATGAGGAGACTGCACATGAAACGGCTAGCCTCAGAGGCAAGATCAAGGACTGCCAAACCCGCCACCGCCAACTGGTGGCGGACAGGTCCAAGGCACAGCGGGAAGCCGCAGCCACCGCACTGCAGCGCACCCTCGCGACCAGACCTGCGCAGGGGCATAAACGCATTTTTCAAACAGGCAGCGGGGAACGCGGACTCCCGGCAGTGCGCAACCCTGAAACCGGGGAGGTGGCCACAGAATCCGCGAGCATCCTAGCCGTCCTCGAAAGTCACTTCAGCAAACTGTCCAAACCCCCTAACGGCCCACGCACCGGCCACTACCGACTTGAACCTGGGTCGAAACGGGGGTACCCCTTCGAGCAACCCAATGCCACAGACGCATTCAACCTTGAGCGTAACCGGCATCCCGATGCACACTCCATGCTGCCCAGCATGCTGGACCCCGCCAACTTCGACCACTGCATCTCTCACCTGTCCCGCAACAAAGCGACAGGCCCGGATGGCATCCCGAACGAGCTACTCCGCATCTTGCCCGCCGGCATGAAGCAGGCCCTGCATAACGTATTGAAAGTCATGTATGTCAAGTCAGAAATCCCCACTACGTGGGCTACCTCAGACACCGTCCTGCTCCCCAAACCTGGCGACACACTGGACGTTAAAAATAAGCGCCCAATCGCACTAGCCAACACGTGCTACAAGCTTTACACGTCAATGCTCACCTTGGGCATCGGTGAACTCGCGGGGCCGCTGCAGCTGTTCAGTGAGGCCCAGGAGGGGTTTCGGGCGTACTGCAACACTGAGCGCCAGGTCCTGAACCTGGTGCACGTGCTTGAGGATGCCGCCCTGTACGGGAAAGACGTGTACGCAGTGTACGTGGACTACAGCTCCGCTTTCAACACTATTGACCAGGACCGACTGCTGCAAATCATGTTTGACCTTGGGCTACCCAATGATTTAATCCGCGCGGTCCGCAACCTGTACCAACACGCAACCACACGCATCCGCACGGAACATGGCTGCACATCGGCCATCCCCGTTGAGCGCGGCACGGTGCAGGGCGACACGCTCTCACCAGTGCTTTTCATCCTGTTCATGGAGCCACTCGTACGCTGGCTCCACGTGGGCGGGCGCGGCTACCAATACGGCTGCCTCAGTAGTGAAGAAAATTCGCAATACCATTGCAGCGCCGCTGCGTACGCTGACGACCTAGCTGCTCTCACCAACTCGCTGGCCGACCTGCAAACCCAATGCGACAAGATATCAAAATACGCGGACTGGGCAAGCCTGCGTGTGAACCACACCAAGTGTGCCACCACAGCAATCTGGCACAACAAATCCCGGGCGTCCCCCACCCTGGACGGACCGACAGGAAAGGCCACCCTGGCCGCCATGCACCGGGACATGAACAACACGCTGCGCATCGGCACCACTCCCGTCCCGTACTTCCCACCCACAAAGCCGTACAAATACCTAGGCGTGCAGCTTACCTTTGCCCTTGACTGGAAGGCACAGCTCGCACGCACGACTGAAATCGTACGAGAAAAGGGCTTGGCAATCACGACATCCTTGGCCACGCCCGCACAGCGCCTGCGCATGTTACAGCAGTGCGTCCAAACGTCAGTAGCGTACGCGTTTGCCGCCATGCCGTACACAAAACAGGACATCGTCGCCCTGGATACCGCCCTAGCTGGCTTTGCCAAGAAGGCGTACGGGCTGCCGCGCAGCTTCCCGACCCGTACCACCCTCCTGCCTATCGAGGAGTATGGACTGGGGCTAGGATCCCTCCTTCCCCTCTACGCTCGAGTGGCCCACCGAGCCTTAGTCCTGGCCCTCAACGACACGGGCCGCCTGGGTGCAGTCACGCGCGCCCTCCTCCCCCGCCAACACAGCATCGCCGGCAACAGCACCGCCCACCACCTGCCCGCAGATAGGGGTCGGGCCTTCACTACACTGAAACAAATGACCCTTGCAAGAGAACACGGCATCCAACTGTTCTGCAAGGGCGCCCCCCTATCCACCCCCACCTGGTCCATCGTTGAGGCCCTTGACGCCGTAGCCGCGGTCTCCGACACCGCCCCTCTGCCTGTTGAGCACGTGCTCCCGCTCGCCGAGCTGCAACTTGAGCTCAGCCACCTAGTCGACCGGAACACCGGCCGCCACCTGATCACTTCGAAGGCCCTCGAAAAATGCCTGGGGGCTAACAGGGTACGACACAAACACAAAGTTGCTCTAAACCGGCTCAGCCTTGCAATCAGTTCGGCCAACAGGGAAGCAGGCAGCGCAGAGAAACACGCGGACCCGAACCCTCTCCCTCCCCACCAGCGGGCGATCCCAACCCTGGGCGCGCTCCAGGACCTAACCAACAGACCAGACCCGCTACCACCAGGCATGACCCAGCCAGTCACCGGGCTCCTTCAGCACGCCGCCCCACACGGCCCCGCACCCCAGGCCACCGACCACGCACCTCCAACCCAAGCCACTATGGGAAGCCCAATCTACCACAATCCCCCAATGAACGCAACCGCGCCTGGTGCCACCCAGGCGCCATCCCCTGGCAACCCTACCAAAACCCACCAGGCCGCACCCAATCCCTCCAAAACCCCCCGGGCCCGTGAACGGCCCCGAAAGGCGGCAGTCAACCGCCTCCTACCCAACCCCACTGCGCGCCCCCGTCGGACCACCAAGCACGCAGCGCAACGGATTAGGATCGCAGAAAACACACGCACCACCCCCGAAGACCTACTCACCGGTGACAACGCCGCAATTAACTCAGCCCTGCGCCTCACGAATGGAGATGAGAGCCTGGCGGTTGGGACACGTGGGTACGAGTCGGCACGCTCAGTATTCAGCGCTCTAAACAAGGACATGCGCAAGCATGCCCAGCTGTGCAAAACGCAGCCCCAGGACCCAGCCCCTCTCATGCAAAGCCCTCGACCGCACCCGCGCACACGCCAGCTAGCCCCTGCCCTCACGGCCCTGCTAAATGCCAACCAACACCCTCCACAACTTAACGCGGTCCACACCTACCTCCACGAGAAGGAACAGGCGGCTGCCGCAGCCGCCACCGCTGGCCCCATGGATGTTGACAAGCCTGCATCAGCAGCAGACGACATGGATATCGATACCGCACAGGTGGCACCCACCCACGCGCCCCACCCCAGGCGAGACGGCGCGCGCCTCAACTGGCAGCTTGCCAGGACCCGAGTCGTCAAGGACCTGATTCACCCCCGCACGGACGACTGCACCAACGGTGATGCGCAACTGACCTACGACCTCGACAATGACGGACAGGAACTTGAGTCCGTCCTATATGGCAACAAGCAACAAAACATGACCGACAAGGACATTGAGAAGAAGCGCAAGGCCGGTGAAGACACATCTGGCTCCCGTGAACAGTACTTTACAGTACAATGGAAAGCCTCAGTCACACCCCCGGGCCTAGTGACTGCGTTTAAACGCATGGGATACAAAACCGTCACGGAGGAACGTTGCTACAAGCATCCATTGCAAAACCGACCCAAAAAACCCCATCCGCCCAGGGGAGACGCCCCGCCAGCCGCGCCCCCCCACATGGAAGTCGAACCCGACATGCCTCCAGCCCCGGCCCCAGTCCAACCGCCTGCACCGGCTCCAGCCCCACCCGGCGCGCCCAGACCCACAGCACCTTGCGCCCCGCGCGCCGCACTCTTCTCGTCCTGGTCCACACGGCTCCTGTGCCGGGTCACATGGGCAGAGAGCAGCGAAAGGGAGCAAGACCTCAAGAACAACCCCGACTGGGATGACCTGCTGGCCGCCTACAACGAACGGCGCGCTGCCGGGCCAGACGCCCCCATCCGCCCCACCCGCCCGCCGAGGGACCGGAACCTGACCATGCGCCAGCGACAAGGCAGGCACGACCCGGCCGAGGATGACCTCGCTGCCCGGGCACGCGAAATCCGGGCCACAACCACCATCTGTACCAGCCCCTGCAACCCGTACAAGGACACCACGCCCCCAGGCACCTACATTATCACCACACCCACAACCACAGGCAGGGCTGCACCGACGCAAGCCAACGTCTATGACCCCAACGGCCGGTGGATAGGCACTATCACATACCTTCGCCTGCAAGCGCTGTGGGACCGCTTCCACCGGACCACCGCCCGTGCCCGAGCCTTCGAGGAGGCCGTTGCAGCTCTGCTCCACCGCTACCGCCGCGACCCAGACCAAACCGACCGGAAGGCCGCCCCACAGCACCAAACGTCGCTCCCTGCGAGCACCACCACGGCCATCATTCGAGCCCTGCACAACATAGGGGAAGGACCGGTGAGTGAGTTGTTTGCCTCCCCCCTAAACGCCACAACAGAAGCAGACGAATACTGGAGCCGTGAAGCAGCGGATTCGGCCTTCGGAGCAAGGCATGACGCCTACAGCATAGCATGGACGGGCCTCCACTACGCCCACCCGCCGGGCACACCTGAGGCTGCACGAAAGGCCCTCCTCTGGGCGCTTGCCAGCGCTGAGACCACGCGCACTTCCCAAGACCCCACCCTGGTCCTTCTCGCACTCCCCAAATGTGCAACCTACCCACACACGCAGTGGCTGTGCCACCCGCTCTGCCAGCAGCTCACCACATGGGTCGGCGGTGAGACCGGCACGCCAGGCACTGCCGGCATGGAGCCCGGCCTTGGAAGCAACGGCACCCTGCAGCGGCAGAGAGGGGTGGTACTGGTGGCTGTCGGGAACCCTGCCGGCCTCGCGGCCCTCTCGGGCGGCTGGAAGGGGCTGCGCGCCACCCTGCTCGAAGGCCCTCTCACGCCTGCCTCCGTGGCAGGGACGCACCTCCGACCCGACACGCCCAGCCCCCGAACGTGCCCGAACATTCCGCTCCACCTCCTTAAACACGCCAAATACCTTACCACGCACCAACCCACCGGCCCAACGACAGCCACTCCGCGCGGCGGCCCGCCCAGGTTCAATCGGACGCAATTCCAGCGACCACTGGCACTGGCGCACAGCCCAGATGACATAGTTTGGACCGACGGTTCAGTAATAAAGGTAAGAACTGAAAATGGACAAGAAGCACAGTTCGCCGGCGCCTGTGCCTGGCACAAAGACCGCACTGCCTATGTAAATCCCAATGGTGTGGGCTGCACAAATACGATTACAAGAGCAGAGCTGGCAGCCATCAGGGCCGCCCTGGAAGAATTTGGTGGTGAAGACAAAGTATTCGCGAAAACAACGCTAACCATTGCAAGCGACTCTGCAGCCAGTTTGTACTTAATCAAACGTGCTATCAACGAACCTCGTCGACTACATTTAAGCAAACATCAGGCACTCTTGAAGTCCATCGCCGACTTGCTCCATGCACGAGCGAAGCGAAACGCGAACACTGTTTTCCTCAAAGTAGTCTCCCACACGGGTCTACATGGTAATGAAGAAGCTGATAAAGGGGCTGCCGCTGTGGCGTCCAAAGAAACGCCCGCCGACGTGTCCGAACACGCCGACAATAACCCACACGCGTCCCACTGGTGGCCCGCGATCCTCACCACCCGCGAGGACGGAAGCACGGCCCAATACTACGTTTCAGACCTGAACCGGGGCCTGCTCAAGGCCCTGAACCCCGCCTCCCATGGCGGGCACGCCAAACCGACTTTGTACACCACTAAGTGGGCGGAGTCTGCCCAGCACCTGGACACCCGAGCCAGCACAGCCTACATGACCCATGCCGACGCTGGACACAGCCTACGGCGCTTCATCCAGAATGCTCGTCAAGGGGGCATGGTCTGCCCTGCCCGCCTTGCTCTGTACAAACTACGCACCAGCGACACATGCGCGCTCTGTGCCCCCTTGCACGCACGAGCTGGCTCCCCCCCGGAGAGGGGTACCGCCGGACACATTGCAGGGCACTGCGCCCACCCCCAGCTGGTGGGGGCACGTATCACAAAACACAATGCGGCCGTACGTATGATCGCCGAATGCATCCACAGGGGCAGCAGTGGCGGCGGCTACATGCTCATGGATGCAAGCAGCGCCGCGGACCGGCCTGAATACTGTGCGGGCAACTGCCCCCCAAAATGGATGCTACGCCCCGAGGTCCCCAAAGCCGACCGGGAAAGAATGCGCCCGGACATTCTCTTCATCCCAACCTTGCCACGAACCGCAGTTGGTGCAAATGGGCCGAGTGACCTAAGCCCCAACGCCCGGCGGCAACACAAGGTGTACATCATCGAGGTTGGTTACACCTCCGACCTGCACCACAGCGAGAAGTGTGACCAGAAACAAGCACAGCATAGCCGTCTGGCCGACGCGCTGCGTGCCGCCGGCTGGGATGTTGTCTACAAGCACGAGCAGATCGTTACGCTGGGGCATGGTGGCACCGTCACAAACACCCTTGAGCCCCTCCTCCGCACCCTCGGTGCCACTTCTCACACCGCGCAATCCTGCTGTACACGCATTCACATGCACAGCGTCGTTAGCCTGCGTACAACGGCACTGCTGTACTACCGGCTCGAGCGTGAGACGGGAGTAGTGACCTCACGCACCACTGGACGCCCGGCCGATGCCGTCACAGGTGGGCCTGCCCCACGTGAGCCCGGTTAAGTCCACTCATGTTGCTCCACGGTGGGGTGAGCGCAACTCACTCCTCCTTAAGAAACGCGGCCTCCTCTGTGAACCGCGTACATATTATTATTATTATTATTCTCAAGCAGCGAGGCACGCTCGGCCCTCCCAGGGCAGCCCAACCGACCGGCCAAGTCGGGTCCAAGTCGTTGCGACAGAACAAGCAGGCAGGAGTGGCCTCTGTAGCTGTCGCACAAATGGGCTCCCTTTCACCACAATTGCACCCAGGCTCGCAAGTAACTCAGCTGTGAATTACTTAGCGAATGTCGACGGTGCGAAGTGTCGATGCGAAGTCCGCTCCCCGCGACCGCCCAGACGCGTATCGCGAGGTTGCGGTGTTGCTGAAGGCGTTGGGGTGAAGGTTGTTGTGACGGCTCCACGCCAGGGCCAGAGGGCGGACGGGCGACAACTCGTCAGCTGCCGATTGCCAGCTCCGGGGGCGAGAGCGGCCCCCCTTCTCCGCTCGGTGGACTAGGTCGAGCGGGCCTTTAATGAGTGAGCTAGCTGCAGCGGCTGTGCGACGCGGCTGGCAGCTGATGCCCGGTGATGGGAGGTTGGTTGCGTGAAAGCGCTCGTAGCCCGCCCCAGGTGCACTCTGAGACAGCGCACGGGTGATCAGTCCGTTGCTTTGGTAGGCTACACACAAACAGTTGTGTCGAGGAGAGCAACACCGCAACACCGAACCAGGTGTTCGGTGTTGCTGGTGTAGCCGGCACCGCCCCTGCATGGGCGCCCAGCTTCCCTGACAACGCCAGCTGGCCTAACCTGACTGACCAACACGACCCCAAACGCCCCGCCATCACCACGAGAACACAGCTATCAACTATACACCCAGGACAGAACAGCGCCCCAGCTCCGCGGCCACTTCTACCCCGTTGGACTGCTCTGCCTACGAACACCCATCAAGCCCCAGCCCGCCAGGCAAAACCAAGAGAAGCACACCAGCAGTAAAGCCACAAACCACTCGGCAATCACTCGGCAGCTGACGACCGCCTAAGTCCCAAAGGAGTCAAACGGCTCTTGGCCTGAGGCCCTAGACTCAGACCCGCAGTTCACATGTCTAACGCCCGAAACCCAACGGCTCGTTCCCACACGTGGCTGCTCCCAACCGTTCCCAACTGTTCCCAACTGCCCACATGCGAAACCGGGGCCGGAGAAACGCACGCGCCCACAATGGCTCATGACACACCAGATGTTGAAGTCGTGTCTCGCAAGCAGCAGGAGACGGGGTTGAGCGGTAAAGCGAAGTGCGCGGCCACATTACCTCCGAGAGACGGTAACCGCTGATATGAGCCGGCCCAAGACCGCCAGGAGGCTGTACGCTATACTGTTTGAACTGCTGGGCTGACGGCGCGCTGGGCTGGCGCAGCCTGGCTCGAGGTGTGACCAACCTGAAAATCGCCAGCGCCACCGGTGTCCAGCACGACATGCGAGGGAGGAGAAGAGAGAAATAAGCGTAAAGGAAAAACCATGGAAGCCATGAAGCAGCAGGTAAGGCAGCAAAGCGCGCAAAGACAGGCAAGGAACCCGCGAGACGGTGCGGTGCTGGGCTGAGGCTGTGCTGCGGGACGGCGGGTGCTGACCTAGAACTAAGGCAAGGCACTGAGAAAGCAGTTATGCAAGAAAGTAGCAATGTACTGACGCGGGGCGGCCAACAGAAAAAGAGCAACGCGCGCGTTGCATGGCGCAATCCCGGTCGTACGGCATGCGGCATGGGCGATGCGAATGCGGAGCCGTGCAAGGACGGGCACAATGGACAGGAAGCAATAGCAGGACAGCGACGGGTGCGGACCGCATTGCGGTTCCCCACACCCGTCAGGAACCGGCGGCCGCACAGGGAGGCAGCGCCGGCCGGGTGGGGGTTACGTGCATGCAAGCAAAGTGAGGGAATGCAAGGCCGGATACCGGTGTCATCATCTCCGGGGGGGGGGGGCGTGAGGGGGTTGGGGGCTGGCCGGCGCACACGCTCGCAAGTACTCCCTTTGGTTGTTCCCCGTGGTGTGCCGCCGCGGGGGCGACGGCGCGTAGACACAGCATGCCGCCGCGGGGGCGACGGCGTGTAGACACAGTGTGCCGCCACGGGGGCGACGGCGCGTAGACACAGCGGGCCGCCGCGGGGGCGACGGCGCGTAGACACAGCGGGCCGCCGCGGGGGCGGCGGCGCGTAGACACAGTGTGCCGCCGCGGGGGCGGCGGCGCGTAGACACAGCGGGCCGCCGCGGGGGCGACGGCGCGTAGACACAGCGTACCGCCGCGGGGGCGACGGCGCGCAGACACAGCGTGCCGCCGCGGGGGCGACGGCGCGTAGACACAGCGTGCCGCCGCGGGGGCGACGGCACGTAGCCCAGCGGGCCGCCGTGGGGGCGACGGCGCGTAGACACAGTGTGCCGCCGCGGGGGCGACGGCGCGTAGCCCAGCATGCCGCCGCGGGGGGCGGCAGCACCAACCGGTGAGCGCGGCCACGGTGGCGGCGGCGCGCAGGCGTAGAGCACCGCCGCAGGGGGCGGCCGTGGGGCGGCAGCGCGGCGGCCAAGGAAGCGGCCGCAGGGGGGCGGAAGCACTAAAAAACCCAAACACGCTGAGGAAAGAACCATCTGACAGGGCGGGACACTGAATGCTGCATAAGCTGTCACAGGCGCTGCATAAATAAAACACCAATAATGCACCAATATTGCGATTGAGTGAGTGACGGAAATAGTGCGGGCGCTGCCGAAGGCGCAGCGATATCGGGAAGTAGTGTCGGCTGGGGTGTGTGACAGATAGACTGTATACTAGTAAATACCAGTTGCGTGTAAGTAATACAAAAAACCGGAAGCTGAACCGCGTAAAAAGAAATACCGGCGGGACGGGCTGACGAGGCATGCTCGCGACGGCGTGATGGCAGGCTGCACCCTTGCGGGAGGCTCGCCGTATGCCGAAACCCAAGGGCGGAACCCTGCTATGCCCCTAAAGCCCAGCAAGGCGTGTCGAGCTCTGATATGCTGTGTGATTGGTAGCAGGCCGAAGCCTCCTGCTCTGATGGGTAAACTTAAAATACTGTAGCTAACACCTGGGAGACGTGCGTGAAGATTATTCCTGTACGCGGCTGGCGATATACCTCCCTATGGCAGCCTTTTGCCTCCTTAGCCCCCCCTAAGGAGGCCCCAAGGAGGGGGGGGGGCTCCTTGCACCCTCCTCGGGGGTACCTGTCACTTGGAACCTCCTTTGCCTCCTCGAGGAGGGTACGAAGGAGCCCCCTCCTGCCCTCCTTCCCCTCCTTGCCCTCCTTAGCCCAGGCAGCTGATGCACAGCTATAATCGTTACAGTACTCGCATTGCCATTCATATATTCTATATTTTCCTTAGTACTGCCAGGCGGCATGCAACCTGAGCACAGCTACTCTCGCTCACAGCCACACCATATTTGTGAATGGATGGAGCATCCAATTGCTTGGCTTGCAAGCAGCATTACTCACCGTCGACCTCCGACTATACTCTTCAAGTACAGCCAGGCGGCATGCAACCTGAGCACAGTCACTATCGCTCACAGCCACAAGTACCCAGTCTGCTACGTGCACTACGTGCAAGCCCCCAAGCCAGCTGAGTGGGCGCAGATGTCCGTCCTTCGCGCAACAATGATAACTCATCAGTAGCCACGAATTGCTGACTGGCTGCGGCAGGGGAGGGGGGTGTGCAACTCGGGCGTCACGCCCCCACCGGCCAGCATGGGGACCGCGTGGTGATCTAACTTGGGGGGCACGCGCTAGGTGTCGGGACACCGCCGTTGCTCACGAGGGGGTGAGGAGGGGGGTCAGGACGCGTGGCGTGTGTGTATTTGGATCCGAAGAGCTTGGACGCTTAGGCCCGCATGAAAAGGATGCAATTGCGGATTCCAATACATGGGAGTGCCATGTTCATGTACGCGTCTGTGTGGCCGCATGCATGGAGGTTTGCCTATGGGCGTGTGTGCGCGTGCAGTCCTGCACGTGCAGGGCGTAACTTCTCTTACATGCGCGCCCGTCCGGCCTGTGTGGCCTGTGCTGTGCATAAATTGGATCTATAAAGTGAAAAGTGCGCGTGCTTTGATCTGGCCTGGCCGGCCTGCTTTCCCTGGAGCGATTGACCCTCTGAGTGGGTATTTAAGGCGGAGTGCGGGCTAGGTCATTCATACCAGAAGCACTGTCGATACCAGATGTACGCTCTGAGTACCCTGGTCGATCCCGACCCTGCTATCCTCTTGTAAGTCATATGCTTGGCTTACCCGGCTCTGTGCCCCTTGCGCCCTTGTGCGCCAGCTTTCTACGGTTTCCCGTTGCGCCCTCCGTGCGCCAGGTTCCCCCGGTTTCCCCTCGCGCCCCCGTGCGCCAGCTCTCCCCCGGTTTCCCCTTGCGCCCTCGTGCGCCACAGCCACAGCGCCAGTCCAGCTAACCCCAGCTCGGCAGCGCGGCCCCTTCTCCCTTCTCCTCTCTCCCTCTCCTCTTATCCCATTCGCAGGGTTCCTATCCCCTTGCGCAATACCCCCCCCTCTTATCACCTCCACCTCCCTTCTCTCCCTCTCCCCCTTGGTGATAAGCAGAAGGCTCGGCTTAGGCGGGTACGTGTCAGCCGTTGACACGCAGGCGGTTACCGTGCTTGGTCACCTTTCCCCCGTTACGTCAAGTTACCTTCCGCTGCTACATTTCCGCATCTCGATTATCTATACACACAGTCTCGTTACTCTTCCAATCTATCTCGATACAGCTACCCTTTGCCTTTGAATTCTAAGGAGCATACTCAGACCGAGACCCCAACAGTGCACGCCGTGCTGCGTGGACCTGCCACTCCGTCCCCAAACGCGTGCCAGGTGGTGTTACCCGATCATTGGGCCCTCCATTCACACACGTAAAAAAGTTTTTATTTTTGGTGGTGTACACCTTGTGTGTGGTGGTGGTTTTGTGGTATCGAGACTTGGGGAAACCCGGTCTCGTTTTGAGCTCCTAGTGCAGGCGAAGTCGCCGCACGCCTCGCGACACATCTGTGTTCACGCATACCTTTGGTTTCCCTTCTCTACTGTATCTCCTTGGTTTATATCCACCGCTCCTGCCTTCCTTGCTTTTATCTTGGCACCGTCTTGCAGTTACAATCATAACCGCTTGGTTATAACGACACGGTTTTATACACACCCGGTTTCGTGCCATCGAGCATCCACACCCGCCTTCGCCTCTGGCCAGGGCCTTGCTCTTGATATCCCCTCCTTTGTTTCAGGCCTGCTAACGGCAGCAGACATCCACGTGCAAGCCTTGTGCATCCACACGCTACCTATACCTCAGGTCCGAATTCCATGGCTGACAGGCGCTACGGTATTACGCCCTCAAGCCTCAACTCTATCCCTATCTTCGACCCCGGGCAGCATGATCCCCGCCAGTGGCTTGACAAGATCGAGCGCCATGCACGCATATTCCGTTGGGCAGACGCTGACAAGTACCTTGTCGCGTGTTGCCGCCTGAGTGGCGATGCGCAAACGTGGGAGTCAGGCCTTGAGCATGACATACAGGATTGGCCTGAGTTCACGGCCGCATTCCTTGAGCGTTTTGCGCCCCACCAGGAAGAGCTGTACGACTGCGTAACCCGCTGCCGACAAGGCAAGACTGAGAGCGTACGCCGCTACGCTGATCGCTACCGCAGCCTTGTTGCCCAGCTTGGCATCAACCCTGCCCGCGATCCAACCTACATGTACAACTTTCTCCGTGGCCTCCAACCCGATATCTACAAGCAAGTGTATCTCATGCGCCCCACCGATTTGGATGGAGCAATCAGTGATCTACGTGAGTGAGGTCGATGAAGGCTGCATGCGTGATACGGCCACCAGTGAGTGCGACCAAGACCCTGCCACCTGGCACGAGTACCTAGCTCCCACAGCTACCTTTGCTGGTAGGCGTCATGCAGGGTTCGAGGCTTCCCGCTACGGGACACCCCCAGGCTGCCGTGAAGACCGCTGGTATGAGCGCCGGCCAGGCCACAGCCCACGGCCCAGTGCCGCGACTGCGCCGGCCACAGCCTCCCTTGCCTCCCGTATCGATGACCTGCCGAGGCAAATTGCGCAGTTTGCCGTCAACTTGCATGAACTTGCCCTCAGCTCACCCGAAACCCATGCCTATGATGCTTCGCCCCAAGCCAACATGTTCAATTTGGTGCAGTCGCGCACCCATGCGGCTGAAGAGGTGTACGCCTGTCCGGCCACCTACACGGTGCATGTCCGCGAAGTCACTACCGCCGCGGCCCCGGAGCACTACCCTGTGCCCGAGCGCAGTGATTATGCGTGCGGCAGCGTGTATGAGCTGCCCCAGCCCCATGAGACCGTGGCCGGCCTATGTGATGGCTCACCTGCGCGCGCTCCCGCCGAGCGCGCCCTCACGCCCTCTCCTGCCCCAGAGCCCCGCATTGCCGCTCCTGCCCATCATGCGGCGTCCGGTGCGCCGGCCAGTGGCGGCGTGCATGTGGGTGAGAAGCGGAAAACGTGTCATTTGCCTGCCACCGCAGCCAGTTTCCCCCAGCTTGCTCCCATTGACTGCAAGCCCGCAAGGCCCGTTGGGCCAGATACCCTGTCCGTGGGAGTGCACCAGACCTGCGTCAGTGCAGGAGGTGCGCCAGCCTCCAGTTTGAGTCGCTTTCGTCGTTGTGTCGGTGCGTCTCATGACCGCGAACCTACATCAGTCCGAGGACAGAGCTTGAATCCCCAGGCAAACGGCTTAGCAGGGGAACGAGTCACGGCCCCTGCAGCCGCTGTAAGACCTCCGAAATTGAACCGCACGAGCGACAATGCCGCTTTACAGACCAGCCCCAGCTGGTGCGCTGAATCCTTCCTATGTGATGATGCGCCAGATGTGCGCCTACTCGCTGCGCTAGGGGCCCCAGCCCCCGCCACCGGTGATGAACCCAGACTTTGCCCACCGCCCGGTGCCGTTGCACCGTGCCTGAGCACGGCCCGGAGCCCTGAGCGCCTTGAATCCCGTGCCACCCTACGTATCGAGTCTGCCCCTGACCCTTACGCTCTGATCCCGGACGTACCCAGGGGCCTGCAGCCGGCCCAGGATGGGCGATATGCAGCTCGCAGTGACGGCCCTGTGATTTGTTCAGCGGAGGGCAAGGCTGAATGCCCGTCTGAGGCTGATGTGTTCCGCGCAACCCTTCCTAGCCCCGTCGCACTGCAGCCGAGTGCGAGCAGTTGGGCACCTCCTATGGGCCCTCCCGTCCGCGACCATGCACTGGAATGCTACCCAGGCGCAATCCAGCATACCACCGGCTCGAGTCCCCCTATCCCCAAGGTTCTCCCGGACCACTTCTGTCCTGGCGGGTCCCCACACGTCAATAAGCCGCCCTGCGCACCTTCAGGCGGCGCAACATCAGTTTCTGCTGCCGCGGCCGACAGGCCGGTGTCCAGAGGCGAAGGAGCGCCCGCCAATCTAATGAATGAAGAGGACGCCTTGTTACCCGCCGCCGCGGACGGTAGTGTGGATCCCTGGTCTGACACCGCATTGATGGACTTTCTGAGGACTGGGACGATCACGCTAGCCCCGTCCGGCAGGCTGGGCCCCGATGACGTCCTGCATGAATGGAGCCGCGTGCAACGTCGGGCAGCTTTGTATGAGTTGCACGGAGAACTGCTCTTCCGCAAGGCCAAAGAGCCCGACCCAGCCCTAGCATTTCTACCACGCAAGACAGTCGTAGCTGCTGGAACGGCTGAGACGCAATTCACAAGGGGAAATCGGCACGGACCCCGTGCCTCGCCCCCTGCCAGTTGGTCCTACTACCCTGACGCCCCTCCAGTCCTGCCGAACCCTCCTAGCGCGTGTACGCGACGCTTGTGCGCGCTGGCGCGCCCGCGCTCGCCGCGGGACGGGCCCTCGACCCCGAGCCCGCTGAAGGGCCCGCGTGCGCCCGACTAGTTTGCGACCGGGCTCACTCACCGCAGCAAAATCCCGAGGAGGCTCTTTGTTCGACAAGAAGCGCGACAGCCTATTCCCTTTCCCGGTCCCGACCGGTATCGTTCCCGACGAACGCGAGTCGTTGATGGCTCGCCCGGCGCTCATCCTGGCACTCATCCTGCAATATTCTGTTTGTTGAACACGGATGATGCAGAGTCTGGACCTGCGCCTGCTCGTTGGGTAAAGATGTTTTGTGACGCGTGCTTCTGGTGCCGTCGGAAGGAGATCAGAGCGGAATAAACAATATGCAATATGGACTCCAACTTATGTAGCGACTTCGCGACTTTGCGGAGTGGAATGCTCCGTGTTTCGATTGGGATCGACAAGTGCCCCCGGACCTGCCTCCGAGCGCACCGGGAGAGCCACAGTGGGCCGGTCAGCATATGCAAGGCCAAGTCGTGTAAAGTTCAACCAAAGAATGGCTCGCCGCACGCGTACGGCGTACGGCGTACGGCGCATGTGAAGCTTTTAAAGTCCAGATCGCAGGTTCCAAGTTCAGGCCCGTGTTGCTTCCAGGCCCAAGCCCCGCGCGGAGCCCTTGTTGCTGCCACCCACCAGGTTACCGCCGAATGCGCGTTGCCCCTTAAGCCCGCGAAGTCACGGGCGTTAGCAGGGGAACTTGCCACAGCTGTGGTGATCTAACTTGGGGGGCACGCGCTAGGTGTCGGGACACCGTTGCTCACGAGGGGGTGAGGAGGGGGGTCAGGACGCGTGGCGTGTGTGTATTTGGATCCGAAGAGCTTGGACGCTTAGGCCCGCATGAAAAGGATGCAATTGCGGATTCCAATACATGGGAGTGCCATGTTCATGTACGCGTCTGTGTGGCCGCATGCATGGAGGTTTGCCTATGGGCGTGTGTGCGCGTGCAGTCCTGCACGTGCAGGGCGTAACTTCTCTTACATGCGCGCCCGTCCGGCCTGTGTGGCCTGTGCTGTGCATAAAGTGGATCTATAAAGTGAAAAGTGCGCGTGCTTTGATCTGGCCTGGCCGGCCTGCTTTCCCTGGAGCGATTGACCCTCTGAGTGGGTATTTAAGGCGGAGTGCGGGCTAGGTCATTCATACCAGAAGCACTGTCGATACCAGACATACGGTCTGAGTACCCTGGTCGATCCCGACCCTGCTATCCCCTTGTAAGTCATATGCGCCAGACTGTGGGTGCCGCTAAACCGTCACACCGGCTCTTGTTTGCCGAGCTAGCCCAACTACCGCTACACTTTTTCATAGCGAAGCAATGTATGGGCTTCTACAATAGGATCTGCGCACAAACCAGGAGTCTGGATTTTGACACGCTGGTAGATGAAATTCGTGACGCATGGAGGAACCGGGCGAGTGATGGATGGTGTGCACGTTTGTTTCGTTTCATAGCAGCACAAGGCATTGACGTCTGGAACTGGCCAGGGACACATGAGACGAGGGAAGAATGGAGGGCCAGTACACCCCTACCCGACGGGCCTGCCCTCTCCACCTTCAGGGAGCACCTGATGCGGGCGTGGAGCCATGAGCGGCTGCAAGCAGACCCACACGCCTTCCCCTCAGACGGCAAGCAACCAGGCATTCATATGTGCAAATATAAGCATTGGATGGGGCTAAGTGCGACGGGCGCCGCGCCGCTGGTGTTACATGACCACTGCCGGGCTTACATCACTGTTGCGCGACACAAACTCCTGATGCGATTTCGTCTATGCTGTTGGTCAATTACTGCTAATCGCGCATGGGATAGGCCTAGGGAGGAGAGGACGTGCCCGCTGTGCACAGCGAACGAAGTGGAGGACGAACACCACGTCCTGATGACATGTACGGCTTACGACCAACTGAGGACGGACAGCGGCGTCGATTTTAGCCAAGGCATGCAGGAAGTGATGCGGAATGCGGACCCGGCTAGGCTTGCTGCGCTGCTCGACTCCATATGGGAATTTAGGAGCAGGAATGTACCCCTTGCGAGGGCCGGTCAAGAGAGTTGAACAATCATAGTTTACTAGGCGTTATAAGGGTCACCCCGGCCCGGGCCTTCGGTTTTCAAGAGGCTGGAAGACACGAGAAGTGTGCACCACCTTGTAATTACACACACATATGCTTGGCTTACCCGGCTCTGTGCCCCTTGCGCCCTTGTGCGCCAGCTTTCTACGGTTTCCCATTGTGCCCTCCGTGCGCCAGGTTCCCCCGGTTTCCCCTCGCGCCCCCGTGCGCCAGCTCTCCCCCGGTTTCCCCTTGCGCCCTCGTGCGCCACAGCCACAGCGCCTAAGTCCAGCTAACCCCAGCTCGGCAGCGCGGCCCCTTCTCCCTTCTCCTCTCTCCCTCTCCTCTTATCCCATTCGCAGGGTTCCTATCCCCTTGCGCAATACCCCCCCCCCCCCTCTTATCACCTCCACCTCCCTTCTCTCCCTCTCCCCCTTGGTGATAAGCAGAAGGCTCGGCTTAGGCGGGTACGTGTCAGCCGTTGACACGCAGGCGGTTACCGTGCTTGGTCACCTTTCCCCCGTTACGTCAAGTTACCTTCCGCTGCTACATTTCCGCATCTCGATTATCTATACACACAGTCTCGTTACTCTTCCAATCTATCTCGATACAGCTACCCTTTGCCTTTAAATACTAAGGAGCATACTCAGACCGAGACCCCAACAGTGCACGCCGTGCTGCGTGGACCTGCCACTCCGTCCCCAAACGCGTGCCAGGTGGTGTTACCCAATCATTGGGCCCTCCATTCACACACGTAAAAAGTTTTTATTTTTGGTGGTGTACACCTTGTGTGTGGTGGTGGTTTTGCTTGCCACAACCGGCCAAAACGTCCTGCTGCGGGGTCCGAACACGTTTTGGCAGGCCCCCATGCAGGCCGGTGGGGGCGTGACGCCCGAGTTGCACACACCCCTCCCCTGGGCTGCGGACTAGTGCAGCACTGCAGCCGCCTCGCAGGATACCAGAAATAGCGCCAAGAACTCGTGCCACACACAAGCCCATCCTGCCAAAAAAGCTCCATGCTTTCCAAGAACCTGCAAAGAATGAACACGCACAGAAGTCAATGATAAGCGGGGGGACTCGAGAACGCCGGGTACGTAGGCGAGGGGAAGACATGCACGGCACTGCCGAGGGCCGAGGGCGCGCGGCGGTGACACCTCAAGACACGTATCTAATGCTAAATGCTCCAACTTGATGCTGAATGATCCTCATCTTATACCTGCCTTACCGGTATCGATGATGGCCAGCGAAGTGGTCAAGTGCCGGGGATGCTCTGCCGGGAACAAGGCTCGGTAGGATTGTGCCTGCAACACAAGATATGTGGTGCTTGACCGATTTGACTTAGGTTATTTATGCGCGCGCAGCCATTGCGCTGACAATGGCGCTGCCTGTCGGTGGTCAACCCATTGTTGCTCCGTTCTGCAAACAGGTTGACCGTGCACCCTCTCACCTTGCCACACAGATGCAAAGCTCCATACACTCTTTGACGCATCCGCGTATGGTTTGCTGCACCATCAGCGCTGCAGCTTACGCACCGACGCCACATCCGCCTTGACCGAGCGAAAAGAATGAAGGCACGAAGGCCCGCCTTAACATGTTGCATGTATATTTAGTTGTATATGAAGCATTAGTATAGCCATTATGCTGGTCGCCCGCGGGCGGCACAAACAGACAGCGTCGACCGCTGCCATTGAGGATGCGCTCCTGGCCATTCTTGCTTTATTATTCAATATTTATGATAGCTAACAATCTATACTACTGCTTGCACGAATGAGATCAACAGAAAGCGGTCCGTGCGCGAAACGGCCTGTCGTGAAATCGCCACTGATTTCTGCAGCACCGGCGGTTTCAGCCGTGCTCCGACAGGCAGTGCATTGTCGGTCGGGTCCATGGCCGAGTGGCCCGGGCCGCAACGCTTTTGAACCACGGCTCGCCGAGATGCCACCCAGGGGGCCGGACCCTGGCAACACTTGGCCCGACCGGTATTCAGGAATCCCCAGCCAGGCCGCTATCCTGCAAGATGTTTACAGTTCCACACATGCGCCAGACCGTGTTTGGGGCCCTAATAACGCTCCACGCACGGCGCAGCGGAATTCGTCCATCGGGACGGGGAGCTCTGTAGAGGGCCTGGCCGTGAAATTACTCTGTATAACAGTAGAGGGTATATGTACAAAGCAATATTTACAAAGATCACACCTCGAGGGGGCCCATAGATAGGCGAAACGGGCCGGGGGGCATTGGCCGATGCCCCCCGGCCCGTTTCGCATACACGCTGAATTCTTCGTGTCTTGTGAGCCATACCTCCCGATATAGGT
This sequence comes from Chlamydomonas schloesseri, assembly GCA_016834595.1. Lineage (NCBI taxonomy): Eukaryota > Viridiplantae > Chlorophyta > Chlorophyceae > Chlamydomonadales > Chlamydomonadaceae > Chlamydomonas > Chlamydomonas schloesseri. Next base: position 566,208 of record JAEHOD010000030.1, read on the forward strand.
AAGCTCTACTAATTAAAAGCGACAGGCCTTCAAGCACGCGACGTGGAACCATGCACTGGCCATCCGACATCTTGGAAAGCGCCCCCCGCGGCTTCCAAGCGCGCAAAGCCGGCACCGCGGCTACTAAGCTAACATACTACTACTGTAAGCCCCTTGTGGCTCGCTGTTATGCCTAAGGAGGCCATGTTCTCTAATACGCGCGACCACATTGTCATGTTGGCTTTCAGGGCACTTTGTTAAGGGTGCTGGGAGTACCAAACGTTAACATGTAGTATCTATAGCATATATGAACTCATGAAAGCGCCGAAAAGGCCCGCCCCGCGAAGTGTGTTTGGGGCTGGGGAGGGGGTAAGGAGGGGTAAGGAGGCTCCTCAGCAGCCAAGGAGGCAAAAGGCTGCCATAGGGCCTCTATCTACCAAGGCTGCTGCGTTGCTAATAATTCGCTCTAAGGACCCATCCGTGGGTAAGCCATTATATTCCAATTTATACAGTGTTTTGCTTAGTGCATAGCCTGAGACGGCTGCGGCCAGGGGAAAGGGGTATGCAACTCGGCCGGCATGGGGCTGCATGGGGCAGGATCCAGGCCAAAACCGTGTTCGGACCCCCCAGCCGCCGGCTTTGAGTGACTATTTATGTTCTTTTGGTTCCAGTATTTGCATACTTGCCTCCTCGCGCCATCGGGGCGCGGCGCCTGTAACTTGACCATCTCGATACCATTTTGGACCAGGGCTAGGGAAGTGCATGCGCATGCGTGTTTCAGCACCAGTGTAACCATTTCAGGTCGGTCTGTTTGTGTCGGCGGGAGCGGCGAGCGTGGCGCACGGGAGGGGAGCCGGGCTAGCGCCGGAAGGGTGCGGCGCGCCGGGCAGCACCGTGCTGGAGACGCTCAGAACGCAGAAGCCCAGACACCGCCAGACACGCCCCAAACTTCCTAAATAGGGTGTTTCATATGCTTCGTGGGCTGTTGGCGGGCGGAAGTGGCTTCGGTGGGGCTCGGAAGGGCACCAAAACCGGGGATCGCCGCAAGGGGCCTTGTCGAGGCTTTCCGGGAGGCTGGTGACGCGGCGCGCGCCTCAGTTCATTGTGCACATAACATTTTACAGACAGAGCCACCATGTTTGTGCACAAAGCGCGCAACAGGAATTTCATATGACGCGTCTGAAGATAAACAGCATACATACATCGCAATGGTCGGGTCCCCGGCAGACCCCTCTCTCGGGCTAAGACTGACTTTTATGGCGCCAACGAGTTGTAAGTTACAATATTAATCAGTGGGAAGCCCAAAAATGGGGGGTCGGAACGCCGGTTCGGCCCGGATCCAGGCCGGATCCAGGGCTCGGGCCGGGAGTTGCATACCCCCCTCCCCTGGTCGGAAAATATGAAGTTTATAATTGTGGGCCCGAGCTGCCGTCCGAACACCCCCCGTTTGTTCATAGGTTTTGTGTCGTTCCGGTTGCGGCTGAAATGATTGACAGGGAACGTTGTAGTATCAACAGCAGGTCGCCATACAAACAGGTATTCCTAATATCTTTATGGCGGTTTTCAGGACGAAGTTTCGCTTGCCGACTTCGGACTAGCGATGCGTACTCGCTCGGCGGCCTTACTCGGCCTTACTCGCGCATACTCGGCCTTACTCGCAAAACAGTCAAAACAGCAAGTCCAGGGCGTTTGAGAGTGACATTAATTTAGCGTTACCAACATGCATGCGGCAAAAACAGCGTTGACCCCCCGCAGGCGTAGCAGGCGCTCGCCCCCGCCGGGCCCCGCCGGCCCAGTTTCGCTGTTTTTTGCCGCACGTTGGTAACGCTAATTTCACTCTCAAACGCCCTGAACTTCCTGTTTTGACTGGTTTGCGAGTAAGGCCGAGTAAGGCCAAGTAAGCCCTATGTCAGTATGAGACCCCTTAACCCCTCCCTAGCTAGCTCCACGAGTCTCTTAGTTAAAGAGGTGACCCCCGGGGTTAGGGGGGGGGGGTCCGTAACACTAGGGGCCTGAACGCTGACATAGCTAGCTAGGGAGCAAGCGCAAGTCACTAGGGGAAACACAGGGCGTTCGAACCCGGGCATTTTAGTCCGAACCTGGTCCGAACCTGGTCCGAACCTCCGAACCTGGTCCGAACCGGAACGTGCCATTAGGCGAACACTCGCCGAAACCCTAGTAACTACGGTTGCTTGTACATAAACGCCTCGGAAACACCGCGGTCTATCATAACATCACCATTCTCGGATGTTATGTTGGTAGCTCATGTTTAACGTCTAAGTCTAGCACACGTCCGTTACACTGTGCCTCCGCTAGCTTGCTTGCTAGGATGGCCATGCCCCAGGCCACGGTGGACGGCACCTGCCAGCTGGACCACGACGCGGTCGTGTTGCAGATTAGGGAGGCCAACGCTGAAGTGCTTGCTGAGCTGAAGAAAGCGAACGAGGAACTCAAGAAGGCCAATAAGAAGGACCCAAAGCCGGTGCCCACCGGCATCAAGCCGCGAGGTGCGATAGAAGCAAAGTGATTAGGACGCGCCGGGGCATTTAGGGCATTGCGGGTAGCTGTCATGGTGGCGATTTCCAAGGAAGCGGGAAGCCCCTGGGGCCCGCCCAGGGGGTTTCCTGTTTGTTTCGCAGTGCGGTCGCGTCGGTCGCGAGGCAGGCCGAAAAGCACACAGCAAATCGCCTGTATTGTCGTTGATTTCGCTCCAGGCCTGCTCATCTTCGCTCTGATCGGCGCGATCGTGGTGCCCTTCCTCATCGGCATCGTGCTGCCCGTGTTCTACTCCGCCAAGACCGCGCGTGCCAGGGAGACCAACGCCGATGTGTACCTGTGCAGCCTGTACGCGGATGACAAGCAGGCGAGTAGTAGTCGTGACGGGGGGCGGGGAATGCGGGCGTATGCGGGCGGCGCAAGCCTGGCAGGGGGGGGGGGACGAGGATGTGCGTGGGGAAAAGTTGATGTGGCCACCAAGCAAATGATGGCGGCACGCGTGCCGGCACACCCAATCCACACTGCGCGCCCTTCCTGTCTTGCACTTCACTCGCCCCTTCGCTCGTCCCCTCCTACCCCTCCCCTCCCCTGCCCCCACCCCCCAATCCAAATATTCCCTGACAGGCCGACCTGCTGGCCAAGTACAACACCTTTGCCCGCCTCGATGACGCCATGTACAACCAGTCCGCATTCACGCCGCCCGCCTCCTCGCCGCCGCCGCGGCTACCGCGGCAGAGCCCCAGCCCGCCGCTGCCACTGCCGCCGCCACCAAATGCCCCGCCGCCGCCGCCGCCGCCGCCGCCGCCGCCGCCGCCGCTGCCGCCGCCGCTGCCGCCGCTGCCGCCGCCGCTGCCGCCGCTGCCGCCGCCGCTGCCGCCGCCGCTGCCGCCGCTGCCGCCGTGGCAGTACTACTGGGTACGGCCGCCTCCGCCGCCGCTCCCACGGCCGCCGCCGCTGCCACCGCCGCCGCCGCCGCCGCCGCCGCCGCCGCCGCCGCCGCTGCCGCCGCCGCTGCCGCCGCCGCTGCCGCCGCTGCCGCCGCGGCAGAACCGGCTGTCGCCGCGCCCACGGCCGCCTCCGCCGCCGCTGCCACCGCCGCCGCCGCCGCCGCCGGCAAACAGACCGCCCTCGCCGGCCTCCCCGGCGCCAATTGCGGCGCAGTACCTCGCCGCCTACAAGGCCCTGACTGCGGCCGAGGCGAGGTTCTTCGCCGACTTGCAGGCGTCTTGCTCCATCGTGAGTCCTTTCTTCCATGAGGTTTCCGTCAAATAATAAAGTCGGCAATCGGCAGCAGTTGCCTGATGATAAGGGGCGGAACGTGTACGCGGGAAGGCGGGATTTGATGTTTTTCATTGGGGTGGGGTTTCATCCACCCTCCGCTCCAAGTGTGGACGGGGTGCTGTCTAACAGCTGTCCTTTGCAGCTTTGTATGCCGCGAGCGAGCGAGACGCACCCAAGCATGCCACACATGACCGGCCGGGCCCCCCCCCCGCCCCCCTCTCCCCCCCCCCCATCCTCCCATCCGCTCATCAGATCGGCCAGAGCCTGTGGGGCACACTGGACGACGACATCTTCTCCTCCACGCCCGCCGGCAGCTTGTGGCTACAGGCCGTGGTCAATATCCAGCCTCAGTTCTCCACCTCCCCCCCCCTGCCGCCGCCGCCCGCCTCCCCCAAGGACGACGGCAGCAGTGGTAGCAGCGGCAGCTTAGGCAGCTTTGAGGCGCCGCCGCCGGATGGCAGCAGTGGCGATTACGACTCCTTTCCGCCTTCTGTGCCGCTGGTGCCGCCCAGCCCGCCCCCGCCCAAGCCAACCGGCGGCAACTCTGCAGCAGCTGCGAACATCACCGGATTTCAGAAGCGCGTGCCGCAGGTGCCGCAGGCGGTGGCGGCCTGGTCCACCATTAATGCCACCGTCACTTCGGTGGTGAGTGCCTGCGTGCGTGCGCGCGCGTGTGTGTGTGTGTGTGTGTGTGTGTGTGTGTGTGTGTGTGTGTGTGTGTGTGTGTGTGTGTGTGTGTGTGTGTGTGTGTGTGTGTGTGTGTGTGTTAGAGATCACAAGGGGAAAACAAGCAAAGCAAAGACCGTGTATGCAATGCGATCAAGACAAAGCAGCGTCACGTTCGGTTTACCTGGAATTACCTGAGCCGCCGACCTGCTTTACTTACCCGAAATCGCGTAACCCCCGTCTACCTAACCTCGGAGGGGGATTAATGTCCACACGCTTCCAAGGGTGCAACCCGATGCGTGTGTGTGTGTGTGTGTGTGTGTGTGTGTGTGTGTGTGTGTGTGTGTGTGTGTGTGTGTGTGTGTAGCAACGGGTTTACAGGCGGCCTGACGAGTCTCGTGATCGAGTACTCGGGACAGCCAGCGACAGCGAGACACTTTGGCCACACGCTGCCGCTATCACGCGTCTCCCCTGCCCAGAGCGCAGCCAAGCTCTGGAGTCCACCGGGGGGACACTCCAACCAACCTGGACCACGCCAGTAACCTCAGAAGGGTTACTGCTGGTACTACAACGCAGGGCCCAGCGGGCTCACAAAGCTCTAGGCTGGAGGGCCAGCACCGCAGCAACACGAGCACCGGACAGACGACACACCGCACGCAACAGCACAGCGACAGGTGGCTACGGGGCTGAGTCCAGCGACCCCGCAGCCTTTCACAGCCTCGACAACAACCTAACCAGCACTCGACGCCAGGGCAGACTATGCCAAAGGGCAGCCACAAACGCGTCAGACTACCAGGCCGGTCTTGGCCGAGAAACGCCCGGGGTGCTCCGGCACCCAACCCACCCTCAGCTCCGTTGACCCGAAACCCTGGCGCACACTCCCCTTGACCCTCCCAACCCTTCCCAACCCTGCTGGTCCCTAGATTCAGCCGCTATGTCCGCGGCTCATTGCTATGGCGATTCTTCTACTCGAGAAGGCTGATCCCGGTCACTCCTCCAGCTCCAGCTCCATAGCTTGCGGAAGCGCGCAGAGCAGCATCCCGTCCACCACCGCTAGGATCGGGTGGGTGGCGTCAACACCTTCCCAGCCCTTTCGGGGCACACCGAGTTGCGCGAACTGCAGCAGCCGCGACCAAAAGTCCGCGACTGCGCGAGTGCACGCAAGCTCGATGGGGTTGACGCCTGGCTGCGGCGGCGTCAGCTGTGTGGGCGGGACCTCATCTGGGTCGGCGTCCGCCCCCGCTGCTGCCGCCGCCGCTGCCTCGGTGGGTGCTGCCGCCGCTGCCGCCGCTTGGTCTCCCTGGGCCGCTGCAGCGCGCGTCATCCCGCGCAGCCGCACCCGGCCGTGTTCTATGGCGGCAAGCGCCACCATCGCCACCACATCCCACACGCACTGTTGGATGCCCGAGGGCGCCTGCACTAGCCACAGCTGGGCTTGGCTGACGGGCTGGGGCCCCGGGGTGTGTGCGTTGATCTGCGCCACCACCGCCTTTGCCACTGCGCAGCCCCAGAAGTGGTGCTGCCGCGGCGCAGACGGGGTGGCGGCGGCTGGCCCCGTTGTGGCGCTGCCATGGCCGTACTGTCCACAGCCGCACGGCTCACGTCGAGCCGTGGGGATGTGAGTGTTGCCCGGCAGCGGCACGGCATCGATGGCCAGCCGCCACAAAGTCTCGAAATGGCGCCGCTTCCACCGGACGTGCTGCCACAGGCGCGCAAGGGTGCCCCGAAGAGCGCCGAGCGCCGCTGCCGCAGCTTCAGGCAGGTCCTCACGCCGTGCCTCCGAGCGGGGCGGCAGGCCAAGGGCCGCCCGCTCATAGTCCTCGTGGAGTCCGGCACGGCGTGCCGCTATGCTGTCCAGTTGCAGGGCTGTGGCCATGCGGACGGTCAGCTTCTCCAGGGGAATTTTGACGGACTCGGTGCCGGGCAACACCCATCCCATGCGCGGCATGATGATGGTGCTGATGACGGAGGAGGTGGAGGGGGCGGGGGGCGGGGCGGGGCTGGGGCCCGCAAGCTGTGCGGCGTGGGCCCGTGCGGCGTTTATCCACGCTGGTGGGATGCAATCAACCAGGCCCTGGAGGGCGGCGAGCGTGGGGCCGCGGCGACGCTGGCGTGCGTCTGTTGGGCCCAGGTGGGCTCTCAGCCACCCTGCCCAGTCGACGATTGCGGCCGTGTCGAGCGGGCGCGCGTCGTATGCTCGTACCAGGTCGCCAATGGTGAGCAGCCGCGCACAGGCACGTAGTGCCCTGTGGCGGTAGTCAAGGCCGCGGCCCTGCGTGTACTGCGCGGCGCTGGCAAGGGTAGCTTCTGGCGCCGGCTCCTCCTCGGCCTCCAGGTCCGGGTCTGCCTCGCCGCCCTCAGCCGGGGGCGGAGGGCAAAGGAGCGGGTTGCCCCACAGGGGTGCCGTGAGGCACCAGGCCCCTGGCTCTGGTGCGGGTTCCAGCGCCTGCACCGGCGGCAGCCAGCCTAGCGCCGTCACCGTGCGCTCGGCGTCCTCGGGGAGGGGCAGGCTGGGAACAACATCGCCCGCGCCCGTCACTGCTGGCACTGCCGTCAGGGCGCTGCTAGGCCGCATGGATGGGTGGTGGTGATGGAGGAACGCGGCGTACGCGACACACCAGGGCTGAGGCAGCGCGTTGGCGGGGGCGGCATCGTGGGCGGCGAGGCGGGCGGCCCGCGTGGCGTGCCGGCCGCGCACGTGCTGTGTGAGGGGCAGGGCTCCGAAGCCGCCGGCGGTGGGGTGTCCGTACAGCAGCTCGGTTGGGACGCCCGTCAGGCGCTGCTCCGTGGCCTCTGGAGCTAGGCGCCGGTCCACCACGCGTGCGACGAGCCGCTCCAGTGTGTGTGTGTGTGTGTGTGTGTGTGTGTGTGTGTGTGTGTGTGTGTGTGTGTGTGTGTGTGTGTGTGTGTGTGTGTGTGTGTGTGCGTGTGCGTGTGTGTGTGTGTGTGTGTGTGTGTGTGTGTGCCGCATCGCCTGCTATGACCACCACCAACCCTGGCCTTCGCGCTTCCGCACACTCCATGCCCTGATCTCCCGCGTTCTATATATGTTCCTCTGCAACCCTCCAAACAGGACGTGGCTGTGAACACCATGATTATAAACTTCGAGATGCGCCTGGACAGTACGGTCCTGCAGACCGCCAAGAACACGCGCATCGCCAAGCGCAGCGCCAAGTCTATCGCCGCCGTCCAGTACCCGGCGCTGCTGGACCGCACCGGCCGCATCAAGGGCAGGGACACGCTCGCTCAGATCGACGTAAGAGAGTGTCTGGTGGTTGCTGCCTTAGACAGAAAGTAGGAGCTGCGTTCGCATCGCAAGCGGGTGCCTCGTTATGCTCTGTGCGTGGAGCCCCCGCCGCCGGCGCCCGCTGGTACCGGTGACGTAAATCCATAATCCAATGCGCCTGCTGCCGCAGGTCGTGACCGCGGCCGGAAGCGATGGCACGCTGTCCCTGCAGACCGGGGTAGGTAAGGGCTGCAAAGAGCCAGCAGCAGTGCTTAGGCAGGGCGCTGGCTCATGCAAATCATGTAACACAAATAAATCCAAACATCTGTCCACGCGTGTTCCGGTCTGTGGTGCCTCGCGCCATGCTAGCCATGCCAAGCTTGCATCAACCCCAGCACCCGCCCCCCCACACACACGTGCTGCCCTTGTGATCTCTAACACGTGCTGCCCTCGCTCGCCGCCCCGACCCTGCCACTGCCCTGCCCCATCCCCATCCGTCCCCATCCCCGATTCCCCACCAAATGACAGGACCGTGTCACCTCCAGGAAATTGGAGCTGTCGCTCGTTCCCACCACCAGCCTCTACATGTACCCCTTCGACAAGTACACCGCCACAGTCATGTGAGTTCATCAATACGTACGGCTGCTGAAGCTGTGCAGCCACACGTGCGCATACGCACCACCGTGCTGCTGGTGTATGTAGTGTGTGTGCGTGGCGGCCTGAGCGGGCGTGGGCCTGAGGATGGAAGCGGGTGGGGCCGCGTCACGTCACAGAACTAGTCCACGTGAATAAGGCTGTTTCACGTACCGTGCGCCTGGTTACCCGCGCACGCACGCACGCACACATACACAGGCTGGTCTCTAGCATGACCGTGGCAGACATCAACTGCCCCATGGCACTGTTCGTGAACCAGAAGAATGCCGTGGTGGGCTGGACGTTCGACGTAAGTGCTGGGTACGCCGTCCACTCTTGCATCCCCATGTGGGTGACCGCGCGTGTATCGACTTTTTTCGACTGGGCACAAGAGCGCACACGGGTGCACCCATCCCCGATGGTGTGCGCCCTCGTCCCACCCTATCATCACGCATGTACCACTGTCGCCGCCTACCTGCTGTCCTTCATTCCTACCTGCCCTCAGCAAGCTCCGTGATGAGCTCCAGGATACTTCCACGTGCACCGCACACTTGATAAATGACAAAATGTGCCCAATGATCTTGTCCCCACTTAATTCTGGGTTCCGCCCTCAGGCCAAGCTGGTGCCCAGCATCATGGAAAACCGCAACGTGTTCAACTTCCAGGATCCCAAGGACGCCGACAGCGCCATCCACCTGACCTACGAGATCCACCTCAGGCGCACCACATTCGTACAGGTGCGTGCCGTGTGCATGCGTGTGTTGGCAGTATAGGCAGTAGCGCTAGTAGCTAGCTAGTTGGGGGTCGGGGCCCTTTCAGATTGAAAGGCAGGCCACGATTCTGCATGCGGGGTCTGGCTTCATTCGTGCTGCCAGCGGGGCTGGATCTTTCGTTCATGGCCGCTTTTGACATTCATTGCAACCCGTTCACTTGCCCGCAGTTCTTTGCATTGTTTATTGTGATAGGGCTATGGCTCGTGTCCGCTTGCTCATTCTGCTACGGTACGTTGCGGCCGGCGGGCATCATGTGTGCGTGGCGGCTGGCGGCGGACGGATGAAGGCTTTGGGACCCGTTTGCACTCACCACCACAAACAACTTCCCTGATGTTTTCGCCCGTATCGTTCCCGCCATCCACTTTCCCACACGCACACAGCCATGGACCTTCTGTACATCCGGCCACGCAACGTGACAAACGGCGACGCAACGCTCTTCACCGCCCAGTTATTCAGCGTGTGAGTATAGTCTTCCCCTGCCGCGGGCCCTACGTACTGCCCGCACTGCAGTCATGCTGCCTTGATATATAGCTGCGTGCCCATACATTTCCATGCCTGAATGTCCGTGTGCTGCTTTTGTTTCCGTTGCTGCTGAGGCCGCGTCCACAACAAACACACATCACGTCTCCGCCCACCGCCACAGCAGCGACCGTGCCACCCGCCGATGCCGCCGTGTGCCCCTGGTCCCACCCACCCACCCCCTCACATCACGCCTCCCATGCACATGTGCTTATGCACAGTGTGGGCACTCGCAACATCTTGCCTGGCGTGCCGGCCGTGGGCGTGGGCGTGGATTTCTTCGGGATCATCTGGATCATGATCATCTGCCTGCTCACGGGTACGTGATGACACGCACGTGCCACGTGCATGCCTAGCTTGGCTCGGTCGTGCGTGGCTGTGTGCGGTAGTAATTGTGTGTACCACAATGTGGGGTGGTGGGCGGATTGTTACGACCGCCGACCGACATTGTGGTACACACAATGTGGGGTGGTGGGCGGTCGTAATAGTCGGTAGTACGGCGCCATACATATCATGCATGCCTTGGAACCACCTTGCTTGTACACATGCATGCATCCTCCATCCAGCAGCTGATTACCTACCTTGCGTCTCACACCATCCCTTGATCGCGCCCAAACCACGCCACGCCGCACACATGCACGTGCGCATGCACCTGACTCCCGCGCACCATGCACATGCACGTGCACATGCACCTGTGTGAGTTGCAAGGTGGTGCGCACTTCTCGTGCCCTTCATGCCTCGTGAAAACCGAAGGCCCGGGCGGCCGGGGTCTGTCCTCAGCTGGTCGTACGCCGTACATGTCATCAAAACGTGATGCTCATCCTCCACTTCGTTGGCTGCGCACAGCGGGCGAGCACGTCCCCTGCTACCTAGGCCTATCCCACGCGCAATTAGCAGTAATTGGCCAACAGCATAGTCGAAATCACATCAGAAGCTTATGTTGCGCAACAGGGATGTAAGCCCGACAGTGGTCATGCAAAACCAGCGGCGCGGCGCCCGTCGCACGTAGCCCCATTCAATGCTTACACTTGCACGTATGGATGCCTGGTTGCTTGCCGTCCGAGGGGAGAGCATGTGGGCCTGCCTGCAGCCGCTCATGACCCCACGCCCGCATCAGGCGCTCCTTGAAGATGCACCTGACTTCCGCTTCCCATACACATGCACATGCACATGCAGGCGGCCTGGTGTACGCCCGCATCGTGGCGCAGTACGTGCACAAGGAGCCAACCATCTACGACCGCCTCGTGAGGAATGAGGTGTGGGTGGATGGCTGGCTGAAGGAGCAGGAGGACGCGGAGAAGATGGCCAAGGAGAAGAAGGAAAAGGAGGAGGAGCGCAAGAAGAAGATCGAAAAGTATGGCCAACCAGGCGTGGGGAAGGGAAACAATGAGGGCAAGGCCACCGTTTGATGCGATTGAAGTTGATGGCGGCGCTACAAGGGTTACGTACCACATGGAAAGTCAGTGCAGGATTCTGCACGCGTTCGCGGGTACCGGGGATACGTCGGAAATGATAAAATTGCGACATGCTGGCTGGCTGGCTGGTAAGGCCTGCATGTGTAACTCGTGCTCAACCTGAGGGCTGAAGGACCCAGTTGAATATGAAATACATGGCCTGGTTCAAAATACACGGCAGGGGCAATTGCGTGTGCATTTTTATTATGTGTACATGCACCCGGTTGACTGCTTCAAGACTCTACAAGTCAGACGCGCGCTACTTGTTGACCTCTGTGGCTTGTTTCTTGCGCGTGCCGCACCACGGGTCGTGAGATGTCGGCGGTCTCCCTACCTGGTCTCCAGACGCTGGTAGGCTGCAGTGGGAGCTTATCGGGCCTGGGCCAGGATTGCTGCTGTGTAGGGTGCTTCAATTACGATTTTATTAGATTTCATTAGTGGGGAGGCACGCACGGGTCGGCGCCGTTGGCCGCAGGGTGCGTTGCACACAGGGCGGCGGAGTGTTACATACCGCATTGCAGTGCCTGTATCTTCCTTCTACCGCGTAGAAATTTGCCCTTTTTCGTTTTGGGGGGTGGGGGGGGTGGGGCCGTTGGCCCCCAAGAAATGTTTTTAGCGTAGAAGATTGCATTGGTTACAGGAGGGACCTGCTGACGCAGTTCGCGAGCCAGCGAAAGCGTACTGGAGCTAGTACGAACACCCTGCTCTAGACCTCAGGGGCGTGCCACCTGCAACGCCGACAGCCTACTCTGGGCCTTGGGCTAGTAGGCCTTGCTCCCATGGGAGCTCCACCACTTCACTCATCCAAATCCTCCTCAAATGTAATATACGCTGGTTTGTTCAGTCTCATGCTGCCATCCTCCCTTCTTTCAATCCAAGGGTGACCTGGTGGGGTTTTATCCCACCCCCTTGGCTTGATGCCCAGGCTCACGTACGATTGCAATCTTGCCCAAAAGTCTGCTATCACTTGTGTTTTAACTCTAGCCAGTGTCGCCCCGTTCCCTACGTATCCTTGCTCATTCCTAGACGCAAAAAGCAGTCTCCTTCCGTAGTCCATGGCCGAAATCGCCGCCAAGCATACGACATCCCAAATTGCCTGTTGAATTGTTTGGTGAGGCGGTGCCAGTAGCCACAGGTTTCTACGTTCCACAATTATTTCAAACAGGCTATCCTCATCACCAATGTCCGCAGAATCTTGTATATGTGTCCTCAACGCCTTCGCAATTGTGCACGTACTGAAGTGGTGTACGCGGTCGGAGCACGCATCTGCCCTTCCACACGGGCAATTATGGCCTTGTCCTCGGTGCATGGAGAAGCCCGAGAAGCCGCCGACCGCTAGTCTCCAATACGCTTCTTTCTGGTCGGCTTCCCACTTAATTTTCCATAGCCGCTTGTATGTGCTCGAGATGTAATTTCTGTCTTCCGTTGCCACCACCTCTGTATTGCCCATGTCCTTCGCCTCTCGAATAAACTCTTCGTGTTTCACTTTTAATTTATCAAACGCTTCATTCATCTGTAGGTACGTAGCTTGCTTCACTGTTACTGTCGCCAGCGGTATTGGTATGTTGCTCAACTTCCACCCCAGGCACCCAACGATGTGGTCAATCATAACTGCATACCTTTCTATGGCATTTGCATTTCCTGCCTGCCTTGCTGCCTCTTCCCATCCCTCCGGTAGGTGGCCAATGAGGCTTTCCAGGCGTCTCAACGCGTCTATCCCGTTCCTCAAAGCCCTAGGCATCATTTCTATTCCCTGTCCTCCGAAAAGGCCCGTGTCGATCACATCTTCCTTATATATTCGTGTACATTCGCTCCGTATCCGAGGCGGAGCTCTGTCTGTGGTTCTCAGGCCCCCTAGTTTCTCCTTCATCCGTGCAAAAGAGTCCAAGGCCCTCACTGCGTCGCCAACTGTATTAATTGAGCCTAATTGAACTACATCCGAGAACCCGTTCTCCAGTGTCACCTTATTGCCATTCCGCTGCCTGCATTTTAGAATGGGGTTGCCCCATAGTGGTGCCTCTGACACCCACGGTTCTGCTGTAAGCCTGCTGGCATCAATAATTGTTGGTTCCGGTAGGTGTGTAATAGCCAAGCATACTCTCTCAATTAATGCACAGTCCGTATCAATTATTTTCCCCATAACCGTCGGCTTCCCTGTCGTGGGGTGCTTGCGTGCCGTCAAGAGCGCCAGGGGTTGCGCCGCCGGGTGGCGTAGAAGCATTAGCAGGGGTCATCTACGCGGTAGTAGACACTGAGGGCCCAAGGACATCTACAAGATACAGGCATTGCCGCATTGCCACCGTGTAAACCAATCTGCCATGTCGATCCACGTCGAGCGTACTGGGTTGCTATAGTGAGGTATGGGGTCGTTGGGGCGAGTGGGAGGGAACGGTGGGACTCGGGCGGTGGCCCGCGTGAGGGAGAAGAGGGAGGTCAAAAAAGCATAATCATTGCAAGTGCTGATGCTGTTACTGACACCTGTCTTGATTTCATGTTGTGATACCTTCAAATCGCTAAAGCGGAAGCGGTGACAGGGTTTTGGAGGCGGCTGCAGGACTTCGCAAGGTTAGGGGTGCCCAGGAAGGGGTGGAGGGAGGTAGGCACAGCGCACCCCCTGCTAGCCGTGCAGGGCGGGCGCATTAAGGTTTAGCAACCTGCTTAATCAAGTCTTGTCAGCTCGCAACTGCTGCTTATAAGCGGTGCTAGATAGAGTGTAGATGAGACGCGGTTTGTGTGTGTACGTGTGTGTGTGGGTGGTACCGTTGACGGTGACGTATGTTCGCGACCCTTGTGGTGGCGGGTAGGCGCTCGGTTGCGTGCTTGTCCCCTCTGCGGTAGGTGACTCGATTGAGTTGGTGGTTTGGGCTGTAGCTTTGGCGGCTAGGTGCGGCGGCTTTGAGCGTTCTCGCCGGCCCTGTCCCTCTTGCTACGTGTGGCCTGCTGATGAGTAGCAGAAGGGTGACACGTGTGTTCCCAGGCGTTGGTAGCCCCCAGGGGAGCGTGGGTTGCTCGTCTTTCGGGTTGTCTCTTGTCGGGGGTTTCGTTTGAGGTATTAGGTGCGCGAGCTGTCTCCACGCCGCCTGGTCCTGTGGGCTCAGGAGAGCACAGGCAGGGAGGCGTTTCTCGTTTCGCGGCTAGGCTTGCTGTGCGCGGGTAGGGCAGGTCAGCCGTGGGCTTGGGTTTCTAGCGCTGATTTTGTGAGCGCTCTCGCCAGTCCAGAGACTGGTAGGCTGCAGAGGCCGTGTGTCGGGCCCGGGTCGGAGGCAGGCCCACAGCTGTAACATTAAGCTCGACCTTCACTATTTTCAATCTGTATCGGTTAGTGGCAGAGCGGAGCGAAGCGGAGCAAAGCGGGCTAACCGGAGTTAGCATGCAGGCCGTACCCTGCCGTACAAGACGGCCGAAGCGGTCTAGTGTTCGCTGCCCTCTACCGTTCGGCATTCTGCCTCTCTGTGGCAGCTCACTACCGCTTCGAGCGGACTTCCATTTACTTCAAGCCCTTGTGCACCCGCCCGCGAGCCTCACGGCTCGCCCCCGCCCAGGTGTCCCGGTCCTGGAGCCGGCGTCCAAGTTGGGCCCCCGGCCGGGGCGGCGCGCGTCGCCGCCCTGTCTCCCCTCGCGCTGCGGTGGAGCCGGCGGCGTGCCGAGGAGCTGCAGATGGATGCTGTGCGTGGTGGCGTTTGGGTCGGCGTAGGGGGCAGTTGGGTAGGCTCGACGGGGCCATAGGCACCCGCTGCCGTGCCGTTAGATGTGTGGGCGCTTCGTCTGCGTCCAAGCGAACGTTGAAGGTGGGGGTTGTGTGCAGCGTTCCAGGCAGCCGAGGGTTCTCCGAAGCGTTCCAGGGGGGCGGGGTGCGAAGCCCCCCAGGATCACCCCGGTATCCGTGCGTGCGTGCGTAGTGCGTGGGTTGGCAAAAAGTATCATACTGGCACAAACCGCGAATGCCACGTATTATTACTTACTATTTCATATTGCATGTAAATAGGTGGCAGGGAAAATTCGGGCGGAGCGAGAAGTGCCTTCGCGCGTCCATGGGCAATTGACTTCAGCGAGGTCGCGAGGATAGTCACCTACGCCCGAGAAATCTAGAATCTATGGAGCAAAATATGTTGACGGCAAGCAGCGCGGGGAACTAAAGCGCGAATTCGTGGTAACTTGAGGAGCCATGTTTGAATGCCGAGTAGCCCGCAGGTCGCTCCCACCCCGCGCCTAGCCCGAGGAGTGTCGGGCATCGGGGAGGTCTGGGGTGCGATAGAGCGCTAGATAGTCCTTGGAAGTGGTGGCAAGGGGGCCCTTGACTCGCGCGGATGGCGTGTGGGATAAGACACGTGCGTGGCCGGTGTACATTCCCTGCTTTCGGGCGGGAATTTGCTCCAGGTCCCAGCAGGCAAGCCGAAAACGAAGCAGGGCAATCAGATGCCCATAGTGACATATTGGCTCATATGAGCTAACCTGCCGTGCTCAATCATCGCTTCGTTATGTGGCAGCCCCATTCAGTTCGCATAGCGGCTCATCTTGACCGTGGGAGCACCTGGTCTGGCCTGCCTCCCCCCTGACTCCGGTTAGAAGTCGCGTCGGTCGGTGGACAGACAGTCCGCTCTCCACTCTTGCATTAGCTTGTCGGCAAAATCAGCTATGATCGCCCCTACCGGCAACGCAGTCCGCATCAGCCATTCACACAGCGCATCCCTGCCCTGTGGCCCCTCCACGCGCCAATCAACCCGTCTGTGGTGGCTACTGGGGTTGGGATGCTGCACATGCTGCACATGCGGTACTGAAATCTGCAGCCGGAGTTAGAATTCAGCTGGGTGATCATAGAACGACCCAGGGTCGTTTTTGGGCTGAGCCCCCCCTCACCTCCGCAATCTTTAGATTGGTTTAGTTTGGGCTGGTAACCACAACCCCCCCCCCCCCCCCCCAGCGAAGCGTTCCAGGAGGGGGGGGGGGGGGCGAAGCCCCCCCAAAACACCCCCGACCGTGCGTTCGTGCGTTCGTGCGTGCGTGCGTCAGCAAAAAGTATCACACTGGCACAACCGCGACTGCCATGTATTATCGCGGGTTGGACAACAAACTTCCGATTCCGTCTGGCGTCCGTCGCGCCAACGTTTGCTTACGTTCGCTCCTTACGTTCATAACGTTAGATAAATTGTGCGCTGTTTGCCATGCGCATCAGTCTACTATAATAAGGCAGCAAAACTAAATAGGCGAGATTATCGCGGCGAGCTTGGGGAGGTCGGGAGGCGGCGCAAGACGGCCCCCGGCCCCGGGCTTCCACTTCGTACGACAAGGTGGAGTTGACCGCCAGGTGCTTCTAAACGAGCAGCGCAAACTTTCTTTGCTATTTAGAGCATCATAGAATGCCCCGGCCTGATCCTGTGCGCTTCTTCCTTTCTGAGTTCATAAACGAGTAGTATTGATCTTTTCAGTACTTATTAGCTTTGAGGCATCGCAGAACACGTGAAAATTGCGAAGAAATTCTTACGTTCTTACGTTCTTACGTCGCTACGCTCGCACAGCGCGACGAACGGCAATCGGAAGTTTGTTGTCCAACCCGCTATAATATTGATTATTGCATATTGCATATAAATAGGCGGCAGGGAAAATTCGGGCGGAGCGAGAAGTGCCTTTGCGCGTCCATGGACAAATTGACTTTCGCGAGGTCGCGAAGATAGTCGCAAGCGCCCGCGGTTTTAGGTCCTATAAATCAAACTTTGTTGGTGTCAAGCAACGCGGGCAACTAGAGCGCCAGTTTGTGACAACTTGCGGAGCCATGTCTGTTGCCCCTCGTGTGTGTGTGTGTGTGTGTGTGTGTGTGTGTGTGTGTGTGTGTGTGTGTGTGTGTGTGTGTGTGTGTGTGTGTGTGTGTGTGTGTGTGTGTGTGTGTGTGTGTGTGTGTGTGTGTGTAGCAACGGGTTTACAGGCGGCCTGACGAGTCTCGTGAGCGAGTACTCGGGACAGCCAGCGACAGCGAGGCATTTAGGCCACACACTGCCGCTATCACGCGTCTCCCCTGCCCAGAGCGCAGCCAAGCTCTGGAGTCCACCGGGGGGACGCTCCAACCAACCTGGACCACGCCAGTAACCTCAGAAGGGTAACTGCTGGTACTACAATGCAGGGCCCAGCGGGCTCACAAAGCTCTAGGCTGGAGGGTCAGCACCGCAGCAACACGAGCACCGGACAGACGACACACCGCACGCAACAGCACAGCGACAGGTGGCTACGGGGCTGAGTCCAGCGACCCCGCAGCCTTTCACAGCCTCGACAACAACCTAACCAGCACTCGACGCCAGGGCAGACTATGCCAAAGGGCAGCCACAAACGCGTCAGACTACCAGTGTGTGTGTGTGTGTGTGTGTGTGTGTGTGTGTATGGTTACAAGGTGGTGCGCACTTCTGGTGCCTTCCGGCCTCGTGAAAACCGAAGGCCCGGGCCGGGGTGACCCCACATGGGGGGAGCCCACATGGGGGGCACGCCATTCAGGGAGGGGGGCCAAACGGCACACGCTGGGAAGCACATCAATGGCGCGAATGCCCAGCTGAAATTTTGCACAGGGCCCCCTGACTAGGTCAGATTTTGGGCGTTTGCGCCATAATCGTGTTTTTCAGACCGTTGCGGCGGTTGGGGCGGTTTCAGGGAGGTCCAACCGGTTTTGCGGGAATGTTATCATCTATTTGCTACCTGCACCCCCGCAAACAACTATAAAACATGTAATCCGATGTATAGACACTGCCAGCCCAGTTTGGGGCCATCCTATGAGTTTTGTGATGTCTTATTCATGTACTCCATCGCCATCTGGGCCCAGCTCCAACTCCTAGCCTACCGTCAATTACCGGTGTGTGGTACATAAACGTTTTCACCATTAATTAAGAGTATATCAATAGTAAGTCGTCCTAGACCGCATGGTACCCGACGGCAGCGGGGTTGCATGCACATCAGCAACCACTACCGCACACACCACTCATCCGCACACTCCCACACACCACACACTCCCACCTGTCCACACCGGCACATGCTGTCAACATGCATATGGGATGTAGGGACAGGTTGGGGTGTCGGGAAAGCAATGGTACAGCGTGGGAGTGCGGACAGTGCCTTGGGCAGTGCGGCGTGCAGTGCGGCGCCGGTCACCGCTTGCTTGGCGTGGCCGCAAAATCGACCCCAACACAAGGCCCCCGGAATGGCTCCTGTGACACTAGTATGCTATTTTATTGGTATATAGTAGCTATTTTCATGCTTGGGCTCGGCGCAGAAGGCCTGGCAGCGCTCGGCGACGCAAATGTCGAGCATCCTCGCTTGTGAGCTCGCCCCGGCTTGGTTGCATCCCCTTAAGTTTTTAGTAGCTATATATAGAGGGCATGGCGCGGAACCACCGAATGTTGTTCCGCGGAACCGGCACTGGTTGGGCGGAACCCCCTCGGCGGAACCGTCTGGCAAATCCTAAACCCCCATGCACAAACCTAAAATTAAACTCATGGACGTAAAATTCTTGTCCTAAAACGCCTAATATTATTGTTGCCCTGGGTGAGAAGACCCTTTGGTCAGAAGTAATCACCCGCGACAAGCGAGCTCGCCGGCTTCGCCGGCTCGCCCTGTTATCCTAAAACCCGTATACACATACAAAAAATACGTGAAAACATAGCGGACTAAAAATCAGCGACGGTTCCGCTGAAGCCGGTTCCGCTCTGACTGGTTCCGCTGGCCGCCGATCGGTGGTTCCCGGCCAAGTATTGCTATATATACATGTATGAAGGCTAATGGATGGCTCCAGCACCAAGAATGGAGCGTTCCGCGAGTCTTGATTTTATGAGGACAGGTACCACCAGCTTTCGCTCTACAAGACTGCGCAAGCATGATACTTGCCACTAGTACTGCAAAGACTCGTCTTCACATCGCAAGCAGGCAAATCTGCGAGTTATGAGGAAGCATGTCGACGTGCTTGGTACCGACGACCCTAAATGCGGTGCAAACTCGTTTGCGAGCGACTTAGAAAAAACTGCTTATACCGTTAGGATCAGTGTAAGAAATTCTATAAGAAAATGCATTTATCTCAGGGCGCGTATTTGCACGGTCCCACCGACCCCGCTCCCAGGCGCCCTGCCCCGCATCCATGCCGGCGGGCCACCCCTGTGGCGGGCTGAGACCCACCAGACAAGCCCCGCACGCCATACGAGACTTCCAAGTGGATTTGGATTGGAGTCGTCTGTACTTTGCGGGGACTGCTTCCGTGTGAAAGCAGGAGAGACGACTGTGGCAAAATACAAGCAGTTGAGCCCCAGCGGCAACTCTTGCTGATAGGAAATGAGTAGCTTTATATGACATCATATATGTACAATAAACGGCACTTGCGTTAAGCAGGGGCAGTCAGGGCGCCGGACGAGCCGGCCGGGCACGCGCTCGGCATGGATGCGGGGCAGGGCGCCTGGGAGAGGCTAGGAGCGGGGTCGGTGGGACGGTGCCAATATGCACCCTGAGATAAATGCATTTTCTTATAAAGTTTCTTACACTGATTCTAACGGTATAAGCAGGTTTTTCTAAGTCGCTCGCAAACGAGTTTGCACCGCATTTAGGGTCGTCGGCTTGGTACGGTATCCATTTGCACAAATTGTTTTGTTGTTATTGCATGCACAATACATGTGGTGTATAAAGCTAGTAGCATATAAAATAAAGCTGAAAGGTGCTTTGAGCGGGGAGATTGACCCCCTCGTGGTTTTGGGACCTCTACCCTACCGCCGTGCCCCCCGTGTGGGGGGAGCCCCACACGGGGGTCACGCCCCCCCCATCAATACCCCCCGACTTCAAACTTTTATAACTTTTATTCCGCAACGCGTTAGCACAATCTAAATAGATAGGCGGCTTTCCCTTGTGGATCCCTACAGGTACAAGTATGCTAACGCGTTGCGGGCTAGGGGCCGCCCAGGGCCTTTGTGAACACATGATGTGCAGGCGGGTGGGGCAGGTTCCCGGCATGCAGCGCAGTATAGCGCGCATATTAGCTTGATGACACGATAGGTATTACATCCTTTTAGAATGGTTATGCTCGGCACAGGGAACCGGGGTGTGGAATGGCCATTGGCAGGGTGCTGCCAGACCCATGTCAAGGGGCTGGGAAGGCCCGACAGCGAGGCAACTGGAGGCGTTCCAAAGGCATGCGTCACAATCCTTCCATATGATTAATCTTATATCAAAAACAACTCCTGAGGGGGCCCAGGGTTCAAAATACTGAAGAATACCGGGGCGACATGCCAAGCATTTCGCCCTCGCATTGGTGGCCAAAGCCGCTCTGTTAGGCCCCTGACTGCTGCAACTGCATCTATATCATGTAAGTAATACATGGCAAGGGTACTGTATATCATTTACGGACTCGACATGCCGTGTAAGTCGAGACATTTAGCACAACCGAGGAAACTAAAATACAATCAAACCCTTACATGCGTACAGCTTAGAAATAAGGATGCACTAATTATTTTGAGCGCTCGCGCGGCGATCAGGAAGTTCTACCTGGTGCGGATTTCGGGCCCCCTCCCGACCGGCCGTGACCCCCGTGTGGGGGAGCCCCATGCATGCATGGGCGGAGCAATCTAGGGGGCTTAATAACTTTTGCTTGTCATCGTCGGAGTGCACCAAACTTTGACAGCACCTTCTTTACATATCAAACAACAAATCCACCATGTTCGCGTCCACTCCGACGATGACGAGCGTCGTACTTTTGGGGTTGCACGGCGCAGGGGGTCAAAACCCCCAAGAATGGGCCCCAGCACCCGTGAAACACGCGCCCAACCCGCTTCTGACAGCCCAAATGAATTATACACATGTATATGCATATATGGACTGCTCTCGCTGCATCATACCTTGATGCTAGCACGCGTGCCGTGCAAAACACGTCTGTCAATACCCCCCATGCAGCCTGACACGCCCCACGGCTTCCCGGCTGTCAAATACACCTCCCACAGCTTCGACGGCTTGTTATACACGTATATAAGCATGTGGTATACTTTTCCCAACAATTATCGCTGTATGGGGATGGTCCTGATGCCGGACGGCGCCGAGCTGGTGAGGCATAGGATGGGGGAAGGCACCGGCACGGGGGAAGGCACCGGCGCAAACCCAATACTCGCTCTACGATTACCTAATTGAGTGTACATATACTTGTATACCATCATATTGCTAATGCCATACCCAAACATGTCAGAAAGCAAAACATCGCGTCGACATTGCTCCCGCTTTGACCCTAGTAAAATGACTTGCTATTAACTCCTATGGCTTCATTTGCGTCTGATGTACTTGGTGGTGCTAGCGGCGGGCTTGGAAGGGCGTATCTCGGCCTCTCCCGGCCTAAATTGCGAATGCCGATGAGTTGGATTGAGCTCAGGGCGCCGTTTTGGAGCTCCCGGACACGCTCTATCGCTACATAGTGTGTGAAGGGCCCCACGGCACTCCAAAACGCGACCGCAGTGAACTTGTTAAGGGCTCGCATGCTCAATGCATCTCGCGAGCGACCTCGCGCCCAGCCGTTGCGGTGGCATATCTGTGGGTCTGTATCCATAAAAACACATTTGAAGTCGATTGACAGCGCTGAAAGGGGCTACCTAGCGACTGCAACATCGGCGGCACTCCGTGTAAGGCGCTCCCCCCATGTGGGGTGACCCTTATAACGCCTGACTAACTTGGTTGTTCATCTCTCTTGGCCGGCCCTCGCAAGGGGCACATTCCTGCTCCTAAGTTCCCATATGGTGTCGAGCAGCGCAGCAAGCCTAGCCGGGTCCGCATTCCGCATCACTTCCTGAATGCCCTTGCTAAAGTCGAGGCCACTGTCTGTCCTCAGCTGGTCGTAAGCCGTATATGTCATCAGAACGTGATGCTCGTCCTCCACTCCTGAAACGCCCCTCCTGAAACACCGAGAGCCCCGAGGTCGCTCCTACCCCGCGCCTAGCCTGAGGAGTTGTAGGTGCAAAGTGCGGTAGCCGGGAATTCCTGGCAGGTCATGTCTTGTCACTGAGTTGTGCTGTTGGCACAAACGTGACCTGATGCACCAAACCTAGACCGATTCAAGACTCTATGCGCTGCATGTGTGTGGGAGTGTCCAGCTGTGGGTTGGCTTAGCGCCGCGCGTGCACACGCAGCGTGGGCACGCGCGAACATTTGGGTTTGCAGTAGCACGAAGAGCCACGTGTCGGTTGTGTCGGGACCTGGTTCCTCGCCGGGACTCGCTCGCCACCAAGTTACTATAGGGTGTCTGACAGCCCGTAGTGTGTATTGAGTATGTGTGTTTTCTGGGTGATTGCGTTTATGCATGAAGTGCCGCCGCGCGGCCACGTTATGTGCGCAGTGCGAGATGGCATGTCAATGGCTCATGTGGACGATCAACTGCACAACCGTTCGCCCCTTTCCTTCATGCTCATTCCATACACGGCATATGACTGCATTCTGTTGTGGATGATGATGTGTTTTGTGTTGTGTGTTAACATGTGTGTTTGTAGTTGTTTCTAAGGCTTGTTGTGTTAGGTGCTCGGACCGAGCCCTTGGGTTACTGCTTGATGGGCCTGGGCCAAGGCCTGGGCCTTGGGCCTGGGACGCGGGGGATTGGCTATAAAAGCCGGTGCTTTCGCAGTGTTCGGGACTCCACTTGATTAAATGAATCTACGCGAGTCACCCACCAATCCTGCAAGCCTTTGATACTTGTGAACTTCTTAGTGTGCCCTGAGCGGCGCTTTACTTAGCCCAGAGACCGCGGGTCCTGGCCTGTTTCCCTTGGGCTTGTCGCCCTGTTTCCTGAAAGACTTCAATTAGAGAATCTGCTCGCCTACGGGCTTGAGCCAGTTTGTGTAAGCGTGTGTTGGTCTACACTTTCCGCGCAGTCTCCGTCTCCGAAAGGCCCCCGCGGCCCAGCCGCCTCGTCTCAGCCGACCGCTCCGAGCAGCGCTCCGTCTGAGATAAGTTTGTTAACGGTTCTAACAGATCTCCATTACATCACAGCTCGCCTCCCTCAACCTGTTTCGCGTTTAAGCCCTCCCGGCTCCATCGACAATTCTCCATTGGTCGCCGACGTCGGCTTCCTATCAGTCCGTCACCTCCTTCTCCTCCTATAATTATCCATTGGTATTTCTGGCGTCAGCCTGGTGTTCATCAACGTCTCCAAGCGGCTCGCCGACAACGCCAATCGATTGAGACTCCCCACTGGTGCCCGCTATCGCTTCTCTGTCATCCAAAGGCAAGGTTGCATATTAGCGGTGAGATATAACCTACGCAGGTATTGACTTCACCGACTGAGGTGAAGGCAAGACCAAGTACCACATCGCGTTTATTTCTGGTCAAATTTCGGTGGTTCCGGTCATCCAATTAATACAGCTAAGTATCAAGTTAACATCTACAGCTTCAGTTAGCTCGGTTATCCTAGTTTCCAGCGAGTGTCACATTGCTCTGTCAACCGCCAGCGTGCCTGCGTGTCGCCCGTTGGCTCTTCGGTACTCTCCCGCCGGGTTTACTGTCACCTCCAAGCTACCTATAATCTCGTCCTAGTCATCGTATTATCTTCGTGGGTGTTATTATCCAAGGTCAGTGGTTCTGCACTGGTCTTACTAACGTGTCATAGCCTCCTACTGCGGCGTTCCCGCAACTCCGTGGCCCAGCCGACGTCTTTCCCAGACGCACGGTTTCGAGTGACCGCCTTCTCCAACCAGTACTTGGCACTTGGGCCTCTCGCCTCCAACAGCTTGTAGTAGTAATATATTATTCAGAAAGGCGCAGGCGCCCATACTTTGGTTCAGCCGTTTATCATCGGCCACGTGGTTTATCAAGTACCCTACTTCTACCGGCGATTCGTCTCCCCGACTCACTCCAGCCTCCTCTCTTCCCACGACTCTCCGAGCATCCTCCTTCACCCCGCCGGCTCCGTGCTATTATTATCAGCCACAGTATCCATCTACTGCCTCCGTGCTTCCGCTCTCTGGTGACTCCCAACCGCCACTAGACCATCAGCAGAGTGCGAGCACGCAGTGCGAGCGTCCAGCAGCGCAGCGCTCATCACCACAGCCGCCCAGCGCACCTGGTTTCTGTCATCCCGCAGCTCTCCGCCTGTGGTGTGACCTATTCTGAGACTCCCGGCTTCCCCATCTACGTCTGCTGTGATCATCGCTCCAGTTCCTGCGGATCACCTGTGACCCTATCTTCCCGCAATCCCTGGACATCCCCTTCTCCTCTCCTCGCTGCCAGCATCCACCTGCAGCAGCCAAGGTGACACAAGAGGGCAGTGCTACTGATAAGCAGGCCACGCGTCGTCATACGTGGTGTCCTGTCCACTCTGCTCGTCCCAAACCGCCCGCGTAGACAGAGCGAAACAATTTGGGTGTCGGTTTTTACTGGCGCTCCGCTCTTTTGTGGGGGGAGTTGCGGGAACGCGTTTGTGTGACGCTTTGTGGGCTTCAGCTCAGCACGCCCACTCGCATTCCTCACTAATCCAGTGTTAGATTATTTCTGCAGACTACCGCCAGCGTTTATCTCCTGGCCTACTCCACACCGCCATCGCCTCCTATCAGCGTCCTGGCTGGTGTGAGACTCCTTACAGCGTTCATTTACTGGTTTATCCCCACACCACCACCGCCGCCCTTCAGCGTCTTGGTTGGTGCTTATTGAGACTCCCTTCAGCAGCGTCTATCCGCTGGTTATCCCTACACTACCACCGTCGCCCTTCAGCGTCTTGGTTGGTGTTTATTGAGACCCCCTTCAGCTTCTATCCGCTTGTTATCCCTACACTACTGCCGCCGCCCTTCAGCGTCTTGGCTGGTGTTTATTGAGACTCCCTTCAGCGTCTATCCGCTTGTTATCCCTACACTACCGCCACCGCCCTTCAGCGTCTTGGCTGGTGTTTACTGAGACTCCCTTCAGCGTCTATCCGCTGGTTATCCCTTCACCGCCGCCGCCGCCCTTCAGCGTCTTGGCTGGTGTTTATCGAGACTCCCCGTAGGCAGACACTTCTACTACACATCGCTTCCAACCCGCCTTAAACCTCCACACCTTCATCCCTACCCCCAACTCCAATGAGTCACATGGAAGATGGTGAGGGGCCTGGGTGCTCGTATGAGCGGCAACGCCCCCATATCAGCCCCTCCGCCATTGCAGCTGTTCCTGTTTATAACACCGGGGACAGCGCACGACAATGGATTGAGACCATTGAGTGCCATGCACGTCTGTTCAGATGGCCGCAGCAGGCCATGCTGGATATTGTCAGCTGCCGCCTGGGGGAACCGGCACGGCAATGGTATACTGGTCTACGTCATCAGCTCCCCACATGGGACCATTTCTGCACAGCATTCCTACGGCGCTTCGCGGTCAGGGAAGAGGAGCTTCACTCTCGCCTGGCCAACATCAAGCAGCAGCGTGATGAGACTGTGCGCGCCTACTGCGACCGCTTCCGTCACCTCTTGTCCGAGTTGAGAATTGATGGTGACGCGGGCGTGACACACATGCATAACTTCATGCGTGGTTTGGTACCCACCGTGCGTTTCCAAGTTCATCTGGCACATGCCCGGTCCCTTGGTGAGGCCGTGGAGCACGCCATCTACGTCAGCGAGTATATTAGTGAGAGCGAAGGGCCCCACGCCCGTGCATCGTCACGTTCCTCACCCGCTACCCGTGTTGGCTACGCTGACCAAGACCGCGAGGACAAGCACACGCGATATGAGACCCCCAAGTACGGTTACGACACCCGGCATGGCAACGGCACTGAGGCCCGCCGCCAAGACCGCGACCGTGATGAGAGATTTCGGGACGCCGGCCTACACCACAGTCATCGTCACGACCCGTCGCGTCCAGCCCCTGCGCGCCCCGGACCCATGCCGGTGCAGCGCAGTGACTTTGCCGCCGAGTTTCAAGATGTGCAGTCCAGGCTGTCCAAGCTCACCCTGATGCTGGAGCAACAGCAGCAACACACCAGGCCCCCACCAATCCCTGCCGCCAATTTCTACCAGGGTTACGAGTCGTACATGACTGCTGACACAGAGTATGATTACCCCCCTCACCGCGGCAGCCTCGTCCCCAAGGCTGAGACGTACGCCTACTATGAGGATGATGGCGCCTACTCTGACTATGCAGATGAATACCCCTACGAGTATTACCTCACCGATCTGGATGGATACTCAAGCCGCCATGCTGGCGCTGAAGCCGAGGCCCCCTACGCCTCGTCTGGTGACTATGATAATGGTGGCAACTCCGAGTACGCCGGTGACTACCCCTATGAAGTTTACCCCGAAGAAGGGCAAGATGGACAAGAGTTCAACCTGAGCAACGTGTGGGACTACTTGCCCAGCACTGTCAATGCTGATAGCGAGTCAGAGACGGAGGTCGAACCCAACCCCCACCATGGCAATCTTTGTGACTACGACCAAGGCGTGAAGGCTTTCAGCACGATAGCCGTCAATAGCGATTGTGAGCCTACTGCCTCATCTGATCGTGCGAGCAGCGGCGCCCCTGTCTGTGCGGCCCCGCCACTGCAGCCCCCACCACCAGTCGTGTCGCCACAGGCCCAACCTGTTTGGCTGTATGCTATGGACCATGCTGTGCCGCTTGCCTCCCTGTGTGATTCTTCCAATGATATCGTCCTCCGGCCTGTTGGAGCGACTACCCTTGTTGGCACGATGTGCCAACACCCACGGCCTCCTCCTGCTGCCAGCTCTGGTGTGGCTGATGAGACAACACTGCCAGCAGTCAAGACTGTCGCCCGTACCCTTCTCAATGAAGACAGGCAGCAACTGGCCCCGGGCCATAACCAGCCCTCACGGGACGACCTGAGTCGAGAAGCCTTGGATCCCCGTCCGCGCTCAAGATCAGTGAATGGCACGCAAGCTACTCGAGCCAGCCGTCCTCGCACGCGCCGCTGCCGTTCGTCACCCATGAGCTTCCAGGGTGGTGACGCCCATTTGGACTCAACCCCCGGCTGGGCCCAAGACCCCGCCAGTAGTCTTGTTAAGCGCTGGACTTCGCCAGCAAGATCGCAGACTCAGGCTGGCTCGCCACGCCGTGGCTCAAGACCCCCTGATGGCCGCCGCCGCCCAGATGGTGGAGCCCCAACAGGCATCTTCTACAACCTCATCATGTCGGCTCACCAATCCGATGATTTTCCTGTGCGTTATATGATGTGCGATATTGACAGTTACACAAACGCTAAGGCCCAAGAAGACCAAGAGTTCAGGCTTCCGCCGCCTGCACCGCTGCCTCCCTCTGAGACTCCAAGCCGCTGCGCGCCGTCGCTGCCTTCGCTGCCGCCGCCGCCTGCGTCACCTCCTCCTCCTGATAAGACCCTCGCCCGGCTTATGAGCCCCCGCGCGCCGTCGTCGCTGCCTCTGCCTCTGCCTCTGCCTCTGCCTCTGCCGCAGCCGCAGCCTGCGTCGCCGCCTTGTCCTCCTGATGAGACCCCAAGCCACCGCGCGCCGTCGCCACCGCAGCCCTTGCTGCCGCCGCCGCTGCCTGTGCCGCCTCCTTATGATGAAACCCCTATGGGCCGCCTCACGCCACCGTCGCTGCCTCTGCCTCTGCCGGCGCCACCACCTGAGCCGCCTCCGCCTCCTGATGAGACCCCAAGCCACCGCGCGCCGTCGCCACCGCACCCTTTGCTGCCGCCGCCGCTGCCTGTGCCGTCTCCTCCTCATGATGAAACCCTTATGGGCCGCCTCACGCCACCGTCTCTACCTCTGCCGGCGCCACCACCTGAGCCGCCTCCGCCTCCCGATGAGACCCTTATGAGCTGCCACGCGCCGTCGTCGCCGCCCGTGCCGCCGCCGCCGCCTGCGCCGCTGCCTCCTGTTGAGATCCAGTCGTTACGCCGCCGCGCGCTACCGCCGCTGCCTCTGTCGCCGCCGCCGCCATCTGCGCCGCCGCCTCCTACTGAGACCCTGATGGGCCGCGCGCCGCCGTTGCTCCTACGCTACCGCCAACGCCGCCTCGTCCCCCTGATGGGACCCTGAGCCACTGGGCGCCATTGTGGCTGCCTCTGCCGTCACGGCTGCCTGCTGCACCACCGTCGCCTCCTCCTGGTAATGAGATTCGGACCTTGCCGCCGCCGCCGCCGCCACTGCCTCTGCAACCGCTGTCTCCTCCCCTGGGTGATACCCGTATGAGCCGCCGCGCGCCGTCGTCGCTGTGTCTGCCTCTGCCTCTGCCGCCGCCGCCACCTGAGCCGCCGCCGCCGCCTGGTGAGACCTGCATAGGCTGCGCGCCGCCATTGGCGCCTCCGCTGCCGCCTGCGCCGCCTCGTCCCCCTGATGACATCCCAGGCCACCGCGTGTCATTGTTGCCGCCCTTCCCGCCGCCGCCACCTGAGCCACCACCTGGCTCTAATCTGCTGGTAACAACTGGATCACACTATCATATCCGTACGCCGGCAGCCTTACGTCCCCGCCCCGGGAACACCCCATGTGTGCCTAGTCAAGCAAGGGGGCTGCTGGGCTGTGACCAAGACTTTCAACAACCTCCTCCACCTGAACCTTTGTATTACCCCAGCGGATTTCATGTCGCCTCCTCCGCCGAAGTGTTGCCTAGCAACTACGTACCTGACGGAGCTTTTTCATCTACGCATGAGCGTGCACCCTGCGTTTAAAAGCATGGTGACAGCGATTTAGAGCATGTCCGTAACACAGTAAGTCATACATGGCACCAAGCCGTGCACTTGAATGTCTATTCAGCGCCGGTCAGGCAGCCGCCTTTGTCCTCATTCAGTTTGCTGCCGCCGTTTATTTAAAAATGGCGGATGGAGAAGTTGGGTGGTACCTAAGCTATATGCCGACGGAGCAATACCACATGCGCCACGCATGTGTAAATGTGAACACCCCCACCTCTCCAACAGGATTGCACCATGTCATTAGACTGTTTTGCGCACATGATTGCCGATTGCTTCATGCGTCATTACCGTGTGCGTGGAACATGTCTGTGATTACACGTATGTCTCATTGAAATCCGCACGAGTGCCTGGCCGTTCGGCGCAGGTGAAGTTATGTGCCGACGGAGCGTGTTGCATGCATGCTGTCGAGTCTAAACAAGGATTAGTTGGGATAGTTGGGACAGACACTTCCCGGCTACCTGGCTAGGCTTGCCCAAGGGACGGGCAAGTGTGCCGACGGAGACTTACAGCTGTAGGTGCAAAGTGCGGTAGCCGGGAATTCCTGGCAGGTCATGTCTTGTCACTGAGTTGTGCTGTTGGCACAAACGTGACCTGATGCACCAAACCTAGACCGATTCAAGACTCTATGCGCTGCATGTGTGTGGGAGTGTCCAGCTGTGGGTTGGCTTAGCGCCGCGCGTGCACACGCAGCGTGGGCACGCGCGAACATTTGGGTTTGCAGTAGCACGAAGAGCCACGTGTCGGTTGTGTCGGGACCTGGTTCCTCGCCGGGACTCGCTCGCCACCAAGTTACTATAGGGTGTCTGACAGCTCGTAGTGTGTATTGAGTATGTGTGTTTTCTGGGTGATTGCGTTTATGCATGAAGTGCCGCCGCGCGGCCACGTTATGTGCGCAGTGCGAGATGGCATGTCAATGGCTCATGTGGACGATCAACTGCACAACCGTTCGCCCCTTTCCTTCATGCTCATTCCATACACGGCATATGACTGCATTCTGTTGTGGATGATGATGTGTTTTGTGTTGTGTGTTAACATGTGTGTTTGTAGTTGTTTCTAAGGCTTGTTGTGTTAGGTGCTCGGACCGAGCCCTTGGGTTACTGCTTGATGGGCCTGGGCCAAGGCCTGGGCCTTGGGCCTGGGACGCGGGGGATTGGCTATAAAAGCCGGTGCTTTCGCAGTGTTCGGGACTCCACTTGATTAAATGAATCTACGCGAGTCACCCACCAATCCTGCAAGCCTTTGATACTTGTGAACTTCTTAGTGTGCCCTGAGCGGCGCTTTACTTAGCCCAGAGACCGCGGGTCCTGGCCTGTTTCCCTTGGGCTTGTCGCCCTGTTTCCTGAAAGACTTCAATTAGAGAATCTGCTCGCCTACGGGCTTGAGCCAGTTTGTGTAAGCGTGTGTTGGTCTACACTTTCCGCGCAGTCTCCGTCTCCGAAAGGCCCCCGCGGCCCAGCCGCCTCGTCTCAGCCGACCGCTCCGAGCAGCGCTCCGTCTGAGATAAGTTTGTTAACGGTTCTAACAGATCTCCATTACATCACAGCTCGCCTCCCTCAACCTGTTTCGCGTTTAAGCCCTCCCGGCTCCATCGACAATTCTCCATTGGTCGCCGACGTCGGCTTCCTATCAGTCCGTCACCTCCTTCTCCTCCTATAATTATCCATTGGTATTTCTGGCGTCAGCCTGGTGTTCATCAACGTCTCCAAGCGGCTCGCCGACAACGCCAATCGATTGAGACTCCCCACTGGTGCCCGCTATCGCTTCTCTGTCATCCAAAGGCAAGGTTGCATATTAGCGGTGAGATATAACCTACGCAGGTATTGACTTCACCGACTGAGGTGAAGGCAAGACCAAGTACCACATCGCGTTTATTTCTGGTCAAATTTCGGTGGTTCCGGTCATCCAATTAATACAGCTAAGTATCAAGTTAACATCTACAGCTTCAGTTAGCTCGGTTATCCTAGTTTCCAGCGAGTGTCACATTGCTCTGTCAACCGCCAGCGTGCCTGCGTGTCGCCCGTTGGCTCTTCGGTACTCTCCCGCCGGGTTTACTGTCACCTCCAAGCTACCTATAATCTCGTCCTAGTCATCGTATTATCTTCGTGGGTGTTATTATCCAAGGTCAGTGGTTCTGCACTGGTCTTACTAACGTGTCATAGCCTCCTACTGCGGCGTTCCCGCAACTCCGTGGCCCAGCCGACGTCTTTCCCAGACGCACGGTTTCGAGTGACCGCCTTCTCCAACCAGTACTTGGCACTTGGGCCTCTCGCCTCCAACAGCTTGTAGTAGTAATATATTATTCAGAAAGGCGCAGGCGCCCATACTTTGGTTCAGCCGTTTATCATCGGCCACGTGGTTTATCAAGTACCCTACTTCTACCGGCGATTCGTCTCCCCGACTCACTCCAGCCTCCTCTCTTCCCACGACTCTCCGAGCATCCTCCTTCACCCCGCCGGCTCCGTGCTATTATTATCAGCCACAGTATCCATCTACTGCCTCCGTGCTTCCGCTCTCTGGTGACTCCCAACCGCCACTAGACCATCAGCAGAGTGCGAGCACGCAGTGCGAGCGTCCAGCAGCGCAGCGCTCATCACCACAGCCGCCCAGCGCACCTGGTTTCTGTCATCCCGCAGCTCTCCGCCTGTGGTGTGACCTATTCTGAGACTCCCGGCTTCCCCATCTACGTCTGCTGTGATCATCGCTCCAGTTCCTGCGGATCACCTGTGACCCTATCTTCCCGCAATCCCTGGACATCCCCTTCTCCTCTCCTCGCTGCCAGCATCCACCTGCAGCAGCCAAGGTGACACAAGAGGGCAGTGCTACTGATAAGCAGGCCACGCGTCGTCATACGTGGTGTCCTGTCCACTCTGCTCGTCCCAAACCGCCCGCGTAGACAGAGCGAAAAAATTTGGGTGTCGGTTTTTACTGGCGCTCCGCTCTTTTGACTTACAGAGTGTCGGGCATCGACGACGTCTGCAGTGCGTTAGAGGGCTACAAAATGCTTGGACTTGGTGGCAAGGGTGCCCTTGACTCGCGTGGATGTGGGCATGTGGGATTCAGGCACGCGTGCCGTCTGCCGACCGAGTCCTAAGCCCTGAGCCGGATCATCGTCGGCACGGTTCTAATGCTCATTCGCTTGCGACTGCCACGTATTAGTATTTGCTATTGTCTATTGCATGTAAATAGGCGGCAGGGAAAATTCGGGTGGAGCAAGAAGTGCCTTCGCGCGTTCATGGACAATTGACTTTAGCGAGGTCGCGAGGATAGTCACCTTCGCCCGCGTTTATAGGGCCTATGAAGCAAACGATATTGACGGCAAGCAATGCAGGGAACTAACGCGCCAGTTTGTGGCAACTTGCGGAGCCATGTCTGTCGCCCCTCCTGAAATGCTTGCCGAGGAGCCCCGAGGTCGCTCCCACCCCGCGCCTAGCCCGAGGAATGTCGGGCATCGGGGACGTCTGCAGTGCGGTAGAGGGCTACAAAATGCTTGGACTTGGTGGCAAGGGGGCCCTTGATTCGCGTGGATGTGGGCGTGTGGGATTCAGGCACGCGTGCGTTGTGCTGACCGAGTCCTAAGCCCCGAGCTCGCGCATCGTCGGCAAAGGCCCAACGCTCATTCCCTTGAAGCAGCCACCCACCCCGTGACTGTATTGGGGCTCAGCCCATTTTCCAGCTGTGCAAAGCTGACACCCCTTGTTGGGTCCGGTTTCGTCTACTGACTAGGCAGCACAACTTTTTGTAGCTCGATACGAGCTCTCTGACTGCTAGGAATGCCGATTTAGGCACAGACGGGCGCTCAGCGCCACCCACGACCTCGAAGTTCCATGGCGGCTGGTCCGCGGCTCCCGCAGCCGGCCGGGCGGGTTCTTCCTTGTTGCTGCTGTTTAGGCGTTTGTGTTACGGACATGTGTGTGTGTGCGGGTTGCTGGCGGCTCTCGTAGCCGTCTGTGGCCGGGCACAAGCCTCGATGGGCAACTCGCGTGGCACTCCACTGAGGATGCCCGACAGCAGGCCTTGTATCTTATATATCCATGGATATAAATGGGCCATTTTGGCTGTTTTCCAGAGTTTCCAAGTGGGGGTCCGGCGCTGATTCTGTATGGCGCTGGATGTTGTTGACGGCCTTTCCCGCCATGTCTGGATATTCCTGCCCCCTTTTCCCCAAATAAAATACAAGGCCTGCCCGACAGCCTTCTTTCCAGCCGGTGCCAGACTGCCGTTAAAAGCCTGGCGAGGAGGCGCAGCGCCGGAATGCTGCACGCCGGATTGCCGTGTTGGTGGATGCAATGTGTCGGTAGCGAGTTGTCTGTCTTGGTGGGTTGTTCGGGGCGCTGCCCTGTGTTGGGCCTGTAGGCCAGGACCAGACTGTGCCGGTGGCACGCTTGATGTGAGGGCGCTGTCCCGTGTTGGGCCTTAGGGCCAGGACCAGACTGTGCCGCAGGCACGCATCAGGGCTGACACGGGGCCCGATTCGCGGTCGGTTGCCCAAGGTGTCGTGGCACGAAGCGGTTTAAAACGATGAGGCAACTTGCTGATTACGTCTGCCCAACCGGCCGTTTCACCAATCCTAACCTGCAAGTTGACCAATCCTACCGGTGGTTCGGTCAATCCCAACCTACGGGGCAACCAATCCTACATGCCGCCCCGTCAATCCTACCTGTCGAGCGGCCTACCCCAACCTACGGTTCCATCAACCCTTACTACTGAGTCAGTCTGCCCTAACCGTGCGTTCTAAGCCTGTTCCTGCGCGCCCGCTTCCAGCCCCCGCCTCCCCGTGTCATCAAGGCCGGGCAATCCTAGGCTTCTCGCCCAGTGCAGACCAATACATGCAAAGGTTAATAGGGTATTTAAGAATAGCTGAATCCCATGACCGCACGGCTCAGGTTGGGCTGTGCGCCAATGGCGCGTTTTTGCGAGTGGAACTCCGGCCCAAGTTTGCGCCCGAGCTTCAGTCCGATAAGAGGAGCCAGAACAGCTATATCTTAGCCGTTCCATCCAGCGACGGCAAACGCCTGCGGGACGAAACTCTCCGCAGCCATTTAGCCGGCGTGAACTCGCAGGAACCTAGGAACCAGCAGTCCAAGCTGTAAGAAAGCAACTTTGATTACTCCCTAAATATTGGATAGAAGGCCGGGGCCTTTAATTGAAGGGGAAACGGGGGTGCGCCAATGGCGCATGGCGTGGCCGCGATAGGTTGCCTCGGGAACCCCGCTTGCGGCACTTGCAGAAGGAGTGGGCGTGCCATGGTGGCTTCCCTGATTTCCCCGGCAGAATCCTAGCTTGCTCGGACATCTTATGTAAGCTGGCGTTCTGCCAATCCAACTTGAGGTTCGGTCAATCCTACCGGCGGTTCGGTCAATCCTAACCTGCCACCCCACCAATCCCAACCCGTCACCCCGTCAATCCCAACCCGCGCCCCGACCAATCCTACCGGTAGTTACGTCAACCCTACCGGTCAACTCGTCAATCCAGGTTTGATCGAATACCGTGAATCCGTGCCACGACCATGAGGGCAACCGATGGCCCGTGTCATCCCTCTGGGCACGCAAAGACGCCCAGTCACGTCCACGCGGCGGGGGCGACCCTGCTTCGCGGCGTGCAAAATGAGTGGTGTTTCTGTTTGATGCGGATGACGGCGGACCACTGGCCTGTCCGCGCCGTGTTGTGCGGGGGCACCACCGCCAAAAGACCTAAAACTGAAGCATGGCTTCTTTGGACTTGGCAATGAGGAAGCTGTACGGTGTGGCTGTGACGGGTCATGCATCCGGGTGTCTGACTTGGTTTCGACACACTGTGCGTGGAGTTGCCGGACTAAAGACCTGAAAGTGGGCAGCCAAACCTGGCGGTGGTTTCCGGTCGCAGGGTGGATCCCTCTGGCTTATATCAGCCCAGGGCCCGAGTATGCCCCTTGCTCGCTTGCGAGCGCGGCATGTCCTTTCTTGTAAACGCGCAATCATATGAAATATCCGTAGAGAATGTAAAATTGCTGTACCGCGGCTCTGCTTTGCTAGAATGTTTGAATCTCCTACCGAAGTTCCGACGGCCTTTGCTCACGCATCAAATCCTACTTGACGAGGCCATACCAGGTATACCCATTGCATAACTGAATACATTTGCCGGAAGAACAGCTTGATTGAGGCCGACTCTGGCGACCCGGTGTTGGGCGAACAGTACCCGGCCATTGCTTGTATGGGCGTCCTATCGTTTCCCCGACATGCTCATTGAGTAAAGTATCCTATAAAATGTATGCAGAAAAGACAGGCCAACAGCTGCGTGCTGCCTTGATCACGCCGGGGCCCGGGCATGATGCACCCTAGTTTGTCCAACTGACTCATAAACGTCATCCGTCTCGCAACGCAATCAATAGATATCTGACATCAAGGCCCAAACCACTTGGTGCGCGCTTGTGAGCGGCTTGGGAAAACACTGTCGGTATAGCGACGTCCTCGCTGTCTGTTCTCAAGCGCGCACCAAGTGATTTAGGCTCTGTTGTCAAGAATCTATTCAATGAGTTGCTTTAATGGCGACTCTGCAAGCGCCCGGGCATGATGCACCACCGTTTGTCCAGCCGACTCATAAACGTCCTCCGTTTTGCAACGCAATCAATAGATATCTGACAATAGAGCCTAAATCACCTGGTGCACGCTTGAGAACAGACAGCGAGGACGTCGCTATACCGACAGTGCTTTC
The DNA here is from genome assembly GCA_016834595.1 of Chlamydomonas schloesseri. NCBI lineage: Eukaryota > Viridiplantae > Chlorophyta > Chlorophyceae > Chlamydomonadales > Chlamydomonadaceae > Chlamydomonas > Chlamydomonas schloesseri. The sequence continues at coordinate 601,533 of JAEHOD010000030.1, forward strand.
CCAAGCCACTCACAAGCGCGCACCAAGTGGTTTAAGCCTTGATGTTATATGTCTATTGATTGCGTTGCGAGACGGACGACGTTTTGGAGTCAGTTGGACAAACTAGGGTGCATCATGCCCGGGCCCCGGCGTGATCAAGGCAGCACGCAGCTGTTGGCCTGTCTTTTCTGCATACATTTTATAGGATACTTTACTCAATGAGCATGTCGGGGAAACGATAGGACGCCCATACAAGCAATGGCCGGGTACTGTTCGCCCAACACCGGGTCGCCAGAGTCGGCCTCAATCAAGCTGTTCTTCCGGCAAATGTATTCAGTTATGCAATGGGTATACCTGGTATGGCCTCGTCAAGTAGGATTCGATACGTGAGCAAAAGCCGTCGGAACTTCGGTAGGAGATTCAAACATTCTACCAAAACAGAGCCGCGGTACACCAATTTTACATTCTCTACGGGTATTTCATATGTTTTGCAAGCTCGGAAAGGCATAAAACCCTAGGCCGCCAGGCAACATCGTTCATTAACCCGACGTCGTGCGCAGGGGTCGTGCGCCAGGTCGCTGCTCACGTGGCTGCCTTACCCACCGTTCGCCTGTCAGGCTGGGCAGTAGATGTTGTCGCTGCACCACGAGTACCACAAACATGCCTGCGCATGCCCGCCAAGCGCCCACCACCCTCCCTCACCGCCGGTAATGTCTCTTCCGCCCTGGCCCTGATGAGTTAAATACAGGGGGCTCAGCCCAAACAAGGGGTGTCAGCTTTGTACAGCTGGAATATGGGCTGAGCCCCAATATAGTCACGGGGTGGGTGGCTGCTTCAAGGGAATGAGCGTTGGGCCCATGCAGACGATGCGCGAGCTCGGGACTCGGTCAGCACAAGGCACGCGTGCCTGAATCCCACACGCCCACATCCACGCGAGTCAAGGGCCCCCTTGCCACCAAGTCCAAGCATTTTGTAGCCCTCTACCGCACTGCAGACGTCGCCGATGCCTGACATTCTTTGGGCTAGGCGCGGGGTGGGAGCGACCTCGGGGCTCCTCGGCATTTCAGGAGGGGCGACAGACATGGCTCCGCAAGTTGCCACAAACTGGCGCGTTAGTCCCCTGCGTTGCTTGCCGTCAATATCGTTTTCTTCATAGACCCTATAAACGCGGGCGTAGGTGACCATCCTCGCGACCTCGCTGAAGTCAATTGCCCATGGACGCGCGAAGGCACTTCTCGCTCCGCCCGAGTTTTCCCTGCCGCATATTTACATGCAATAGACATGAAGACTAATACGTGGCAGTCGTGGTTTGTGCCAGTATGATACCTTTTGCCAACCCACACACTACGCACGCACGCACTACGCACGCACGCACGGACAGGGGTGATTTGGGGGGGCTTCGCCCCCCCCCCTCCGGAACGCTTTGCTGGGGGGGGGAGGGGCTTAGCCCAAAAATGGGGTACTGGGTGCAAAATTATGGGCCTCCAAAGTTTTGGGTCGGTCGGTCGGTCCAGGGTCCGGGGGGGCAGTTCCTTCCGAAAAGTACCCCACCTTCTTAACCGAAAGAGCTCAACGAGAGCATTCAGAATCCGCTTTCAGAGTTTCAATCAGGGTAGAAACTACAAAGATATGGGCCCCAAAAGTTGAGGGTCGGTCGTCGTCCCCTGGGCCCGGAACGGTATTGTCACGGCCTATCACAACATATTGTCTGAGCGCCTCTCAGCAGGGAAAACAGCCTGAATTGGATGTATATACACCTATACCGAACTAGTCTGTGTGGGCAAATGTGCGATTTGGCTTGACCGTGCCGACACGTACCCTCCTGACCGGCTGGCTGGCACATTTGCAGGCGCTGAAGGGGTAGCGGCATGTGCGCAGTGTGTGGGGGCCCAGGCGCGCCGCACACGCTCAGCCTCGCTCAGCCCCATCATACTGTCCCCCTGACCCTACAGTGCCGCAGCATGTGAGGGAGCAATGCAGGGCCGTGTGTGTGTCGCAGTGGGCACGTGTGCAGTGCACGCGCGTCACCCCAGCAGCGCATTGCCGCCTTGAGTGTCAGCGCCCCTCAGCGCCCGCGTGCTGAAGAGTTAGCGGTGTGTGCACAGCACGCACGGGGGCCCGGGTGCGGCCCACATGCTCAGCCTAGCAGCTCAGCGCCTGAGCCCCAGCGCACAACCCCCAAGTCTACAGCACCCCAGAGGGTGAGGGGGCAGGGCAGGGCCGTGTGTGCGTCTGCGGTGGGCACGTGTGCAGTACGCTTGCATCACCCCAGCGCACTGCCACCTAAATAGCCGCCTTAGCGTCAGCGCCCCACAGCTTTCTCACGCGGACATGCTAATGGCGTATGCACAGAGCGTGGGGGTACAGTTGCGGCACACATGCTTGGCATAGCTCAGCCCCAGTGCATCCCCACACCCCGCATCTACCGCGCCGCAGAGGGTGGGCACGTGTGCAGTACACGTGCGTCGCCCCAGCGTACTGCCGCCTGAGTAGCTGCCTGAGCGTCAGCGCCCCACAGCTCCCGCATGCTGAAGGCTTAGGGGCGTGTGCACAGCACGTTTTGCTGATGCCCATACGGCTCCAGCGCTTACCAGTCAGCCAGGCCACGGCGATGCTACTGCGACCAATCACCAGTCGAACAGCGGCGGACCCAGCTACACGCGGACTTTGCCAGGGAAGCCAGAGGTGAGGAAGCAGCCACCACCACAAATGCAGCGGTGACAACTGCGACCACGCCTACAGGCACGAACCCCGTGCGCACCATGCTGAGCAGAATGTGGCACATACGGTGGGAACTGGAGGTCCTGTGGTGGCTGGCAGTGGATGGAGTACCTCTGGCTGGAAGCAGCCACGTCAGTGGAGCCCAGCAGCATGAAGCGTGTGGATGCGGCGCCCTCGGAGGAACGCGCGAGCACATCACTTCTGGGAGTGTCCCGTGGCGCAGGCAGTGCTGGAGCAGATGGCAGCGATGGCGAACACCATCGCTCGGCAGCAGCTATGGCTAGCAGAACCGCCTTACGGAGTGCAGCAAGCAGTGTGGGACGTGGTGGTACTAGCCGCCCTCTCGGCCATGGAACGCGCCCGGACAAGGTTGAGGGCAGTTACCAACGCAGGGCCCCCAGAGGGTATGATGGAGGACGCCACTGAGCCTGTAGTAATCGCTAAAGCGGAAGCGGTGACAGGGTTTTGGAGGCGGCTGCAGGACTTCGCAGGATTAGGGGTACCCAGGAAGAATGCATGGTTACAAGAAGGACCTGGTGACCCGGGTCGCGAGCGAACTGCTCTGGACTTCAGGGGCGTGCCACCTGCACGCCGACGTCTCCACCGTGACTTCTGCCGCCTAACCGTTCACCCGATCGATCGATACTTCTTACTTTATAGGAGCTCGCGGCCGCCCTAGTGGACCGAATCCGGGCTCATCGACTAAGTCCTAAACTCGTCCGGCCGACCACTTATCCCTAGGCATTTCATCCCGACCGAAATCGGGGGAGTGTATGGGAATCGAACCCACGACCTCGAGCAAACTCGTCCCATGACGCTATTCACTCGCGGTTGAACCATCCACCCCAACCCCAACCCAGGAAGGGGTGGAGGGAGGTAGGCACGGCGCACCCCCTGCTAGCCGTGCAACCTTCTTAGTCAAGTCTTGACAGCTCGCAACTGCTGCTTATCAGCGGTGCTAGATAGAGTGTAGATGAGACGCGGTTTACGTGTGTGTGTGTGCGTGTGTGTGCGTGTGTGTGTGTGTGTGTGTGTGTGTGTGTGTGTGTGTGTGTGTGTGTGTGTGTGTGTGTGTGTGTGTGTGTGTGTGTGTGTGTGTGTGTGTGTGTGTGTGTGTGTGTGTGTGTGTGTGTGTGTGTGTGTGTCGATTGAGGTGGTGGCTTGGGCTGTAGCTTTGACGGCTAGGTGCGGCGGCTTTGAGCGTTCTCGCCGGCCCTGTCCCTCTTGCTACGTGTGGCCTGCTGATGAGTAGCAGAGGGGTGACGTGTGCGTTCCCAGGCGTAGGTAGCCCCCAGGGGAGCGTGGGTCGTTCGTCTTCAGGCTGCCTCTTGTCGGGGGTTTCAGTTTGAGGTTTTAGATGCGCGAGCTGTCTCCACACCGCCTGGTCCTGTGGACTCAGGAGAGCACAGGGAGAGACACAAGCTCAGCCCAATGCACATGTAGCGGGAGGCATCCCAGTCCCCGAAACAGCAATTCATGCGTTGGTTTGGCAGCTCCTACTATTTCCCGCATGAAGTCCATCTGAATCCGTACCATGCCGTGCTCGATAGGGAGATCAAAAGCCCCATACCTCTGTCCTTCCACTCGTTCAGCATTGAACACCCGCAGCAAGGCGTCGGGCGCCCACACTTGTGCGCCATACGACAGGATAGCGCGAACCTGGGCGTTGAAACAGCGCATGGCGACCGCTGGCACCATTAGCTCTTTCTTCCGCAGCTCCTTTCGCAGAGCGTACATAGCCCGCTCGCCAGATGCACGCAACTCTTTACAACATGACTCAAACTTGGTGCTAGTGACATAGTAAAGCCCCAGGTTCCGCTTCCATGGGAAAAAGCGGAGCACCGGTATATCATACAGCCTATGATCACGAGGCCATCCACGCGCACTTCAAACGCGCACTTCATACGCGCACTTCTTCGCGACCTCCCTCGCCCCCCCCCCCTCGCCCCCCCTCGCCCCCCTCGCCCCCCTCGCCCCCCTCATCCCATAGTCCCAAAAGGGGCAAGCCGTGGTACTGCGTAGCGGTAGGTGTTTTAGGAGCACCAGGACACAGGACACATAACCAGGAGCATACTATCATCATGTGCACGAGCGAGAAAAGGGTGGCCAGGCGAAACCGTGTCCCAGCCCTTCGGCCGAATACCCAGGCTCACATATGTTTGCAAACGACCCCAAAAGTCCGCAACGACAGCCAAGCCAATGCTAAGAACCAGGGCGGACGACAGAGTCTGTCGCGCTGCCAAACCAGCCATCACCACCCGTTGCCCAAGATCCATGGCGGACATAGCGGCAAGACACACAACGTCCCACACCGGCTGGCGCAGGCCCGCAGGCGGCCGCACCAGCCACAGCTCCGCACGCGAGAAGGCAGACAGAGCCTCCTCCGGAAGCCATCCCATAGCCATGCCCATACTCGCCCGTAACGCTTGGGCGACCCGGCACTCCCAAAACCAATGGCGCCGGGTCCCACCCTGCATTCGCACACCGCAGGCATGGCACGGAGCTGCGGTACCAGCAGCCAGTTCCCGCGTATGGCGGGGGAAAGCCCAGCACGCATTCGCAGCCACTCGCCACAACGCCTCTTTGTGCTGGTTTTCCCATTTAAGGCACCACAACCGCGCCAGGGTTCCCGAAAAGGCCCCGGCTGCTAACGGCACGTCCGTATCTAACATACCAGCATCCAGAATGTGCACAGGGCCGCTAAGTGCGGCGTCATCTGCAGCACCGTCCCCGCCTTAACCGTATACTCTGTAAGCAGCAGCGGCGGGCCGGCCTCTTGCATCCAGCCAAGCCCTTGCACCAACTGCCGCACAGACTCCGCAGTAGCCCGCGCTAACGCTGCATCCTCCAGCGGCAGGGTGGCGGCACGACCCCGCGCCAGCCGCGCGGCGCGCGCGGCCGCCGCCCAGCCAGGCGGCAGGAGGGCGACCGCCTCCGCAAACCTGTCCGCCGCATCTTGGATGGAGGCCGGGCCGCGCAGGGGCGACGGTAGAGTCAGCCGCCGATGCCTGAGCACCCACCTCCACACATTATTCAAGTACATCTCGTCAAAAGCCTCAGCAAACCGTGTCCCCCAGCGGCCAGGGTGCTGACTGGCCGCACGACAGTGCTCATATCTTCGTCTTTCCTGAAAGGTTTTGGTCCCCCGAGTTGGTCCCTGGAAAGACATTCTGGGGGTCCTTTCTTTCCAGTCCCCGGGCCGTTTTGGACCCTTGGTCTTTCCCCGCACCACTATTCGGAAGGGTTTAGGGGGGGGGGCGAAGCGCCCCCCCCCCAAACGCTAAAAAATGGCACTTTTCGGGTCCACGGCGCCTCAGGACCCGAAAGATGGGACTTGGGTGCAATCTTTCACCTGCTCCCGGGCCTCTTCCCGGAAGATACGAGCCCTGCCGCACGATACTCGTCCAAGCCGTCATGCGCATCAACCAGTTGGCCCACACGCAACAGGCCCGGAAGGGCATATAGATCCGCAAACGCCACATCCCACGTGCGGACCCCCACACACAGGGCTGGGTTAGCCCACAAGGGCACATAGGCCACCCACGCCCCGGGTGGATGCGGCGCCACCAAAGACAACGGCGGCAAGTGCAACATAGCGCTTAACAAACGCACAGACGGGGGGGCAGGCCGGGGACAGGGGATGTGTGGGCGGGACGCCCCATAACTAAGAGGGGTAAAACCCGTGTCAAGGCCGTACAGGCCATTGCGATAACAAAACCTTTGCGCTCAGTGTTTAGGCCAGTCAATATTCACGACAATGATATTGATCCCTGTTCGAGACGGGGCTGAGCCGGTCTTTTCCTCTCTAGCTGCATGTTCTCGGTGTTCACTCGCAAGACCTACTGCGAGGCGGCTCTTCCCTCGTCCCCCTCCAACAAGCTTCCGCTGACCCAGGTATGATATCGCAGGGTATTGGGTAGTCTCCCTGCTACAGGATGCCCCAGCACTGCCGAGCCACCCCCATGCACCAACAACCGCAGCGGCGTCACATCCACACACAGCGGACGAAGCCACGCGTCCACCACTCGGGTCCAAGGAAGGACATACGGCAGCAGGCCACACGCACCCAGCACACACCGCACCGCCAACCCCGCCTGTCGCGCCTGCACGTGCTGCACCAACGGTAACAGGCCCATACCCCCAACCGTCGGAGGCAGATGCATAACGTCAAGGGACACACCAGGCGGTCTAGCGCGTGCATTAGCCTCATATTTGGCCGGAGACAGCCACCGGTCCACCATCGCCGCCACCCGCTTCAGGAGGCCCTGGACAGGCGCCTGAGTACGGGGGAGCTAGGGGAGCCCCGCAAACTCTATCGTACAGTACTTTGCCAAGTGCATACGCCGACACCGCCGCCGCCCGCCCGGACATGGACACAGGCATACGCACAATTTTGCCGAGGACACTGAGGACACTGAGTACGCCCTCAAACGCAACGGGCGGCGTGGCGGTGGCCCAGTCCCCAAAGTGTACCCCCGGGGAGTTAGGTGTAGGCACAGCCCGCCAACCTGGGGGCAGCGGTGGGCCCGCCATGCCTGCCGGCATGCCACCCCCGCCCCCCCCCCCCGCCGCCCCCAGTAGTAGCAACTCAACTTTAGTCATGTTCGACCGCTGCCCAGACGCACACCGAAACACATCCATATCCGCCAAAAACTGCGGCACCATTTGGAAACCCGCAAGCAAAGGCGTACAATCATCCGCATACTGTGAAGCCAGGACAGACGCAAGGTCAGCAAGGACGCCGTGCCCCCGACTGCGGAGCCAGGACAGAAGGGCTTGTGCTACAGCAAGGTACAGCAGCGGAGACAGCCCTGTCGCACACCCGCCTCCAACGGCACCCACTCAGACATACGCCCGTTCACCAAAGCCGCCTCATATTATGTTTATGATTGCGGTGTTACAGAGGGGACAGCCCGAGCGTGCAAGCAAACAAGGGTCATCTGAAGCTGCAGCAAACCCTCCCGCAGTCGGAGTCCGCGTGACTTCGCGCACAGCGAGTCCGAGCCAAGCCATGGCCCGCCAGATCTCCACCGTTTGCATCGTGGCCACAGTCCAGACACGACACAGCAACAGACCTGCAACAAGTGCATGGGCGCGCAGGGCTAGCTGGAGTGGGCGGCGGTGGCTACACTGGAGGCGCAGATTGAGGGGGCGGAAGCTACAGCTACTACGTGTGTGTACCTGAGGGCATGGTAGGTACCCCATTCCCTCAAACTGCATCGCAGCGCGTTAACTGCTTGACACAGAAACACTCTGATGACTCACATAAGTGAAGGTCTGTACGCACACAGCGTGGTACAGTAGTGTTAGATAAATAGGTTACCCCTCCGCTGGTCCACACTCTTTTCAGCAGTACACACCGCCCTCGCCACCACCGACCGCTGCCAGCTACACCAGCCAGCCAGCCAGCAAGGTAAATTACTTGCCAGGGCACCACTACTGCCGGGCCGCCGCCCCATACCCCCCCCCATACATCTCCCCGCCGCCCCCTCTACATCTACACATGCTAGCTCGCTGGAATACCGTACTTCACATGATTACGTGAATGTCTGAGTGTGGGCTACTCCAGGGCGACGGGTTGCTGTACTGTGGAGTGGCCGACCCATGTCGCTACCGCAGAAGACCGAGAAATCGCCGCGCCAGCAAACGCTTAACATCTCTGTTGTTGGCCACATCCCGCGGCGTCTTGCCGATCTGCACACGGGCAGCCCGACAAGCAGGATGGCGAATTTCATTTGACCATAAAGGGCGGGAGTTGACATACGCTAACATGCAAGACATGGGTAGGTGATGGACATCCGTATATATGGAGCAATCGTGAGGTACCGCACCGGCGCATGTAACAAGCAGACAAGGGCGCTGGACTGAGAGGGACACGCAGACGCAGACGCAACCCCCCACGAACACATTCCCCCCTACACAGCCGCCACCCCCCTCCCTCCACGCGCCCCCCCCCCGGCTTCCCCTCCACGCGCCCCCTACCATTCACCCTACCTAGCAGGGCATACCAACCAACACGGACACGCAAACACACAAACACACCCGAGCCAGCAGCGCCCCCATCACACCCGCAGCCCCCTGCCCCATTCCCCATCCATTGGATCAGCGGCCCCCTACCCCAACATGGGCTCGTACGACACCACCAGCCGCCCACGAACTCACCTTGTCGGCCTTGTCCCTGTCGGTGCCGGCCGCAAGCAGCGCCTCCACCGCCGCCGTTTGGCCCATCCTGGCGGCCAAGTGCAGCGGCGTGTCTCCGTCCTGATGGCACACACGAAGCAGCAGTGGGGCGGTGGGATGAGGGGCGGCAGCGCGGGGGTGTTGTAGGTTCAGATGGGTGCACCGCCGCGCCGCACGTACGTCCGCTCGCTCGCGACTAGGTGGGTGTAGGTGATGATGACTAAAGCAGGGAGGGGGCTAGGTACGGCGGCACTGCAGCTACCATTACCATACCCAGCCATCCGCCGTGAGTAGTGAAATTCACGTGCAGGGCCCTGTTAGGACTTGCCGCAGGTCCGATCTATGGTCCTGCTTCATGTGTTTCGAACTCGATCATCCACATGTTTGTAAGCATGTGTTATATGATATCTGGCTACGTTGTGTCCTGGGAATTTACTCCCACAACCATCACAACCAGCAATCCAAGACTGCCGCCGCCACTACCACGTCTGCTACCGCTGCCGTCGCCGCGCTGCGGCCGCCGCCTACACCGCTTTTGCCGCTGCCGCACCTGCCGCCGCCGCCACCGCCGCCTATGCTCTGCTGCCACCGCCGCCACCGCTGCCACCACTGCCTCCGTCGCCGCTGCTATCATTGATGTCGTTTTTAATCCATATCACATGCCCCCAACCCCCCACGAATACACTCCCCCCCCCACACACACACACCAGCAACCCCCCACCCCTCATGCGCCCCCTACACTTCACCCTACCTAGCAGGGCATACCTACCAACGCGGACACGCAAACACACAAACACACCCGAGCCAGCAGCGCCCCCATCACACCCGCAGCCGCCTGCCCATTCCCCCATGCATAGGCTCAGCGGCCCCCTACCCCAGCACGGGCTCGTATGACACCACCAGCCGCCCACGAACGCACCTTGTTGGCCTTGTCCCTGTCGGCGCCGGCCGCAAGCAGCGCCTGGACCACCGCCGTTTGGCCCTTCCTGGCGGCCATGTGCAGCGGCGTGTTTCCATACTGATGGCACACGCGAAGCAGCAGTAGGGCGGTGGGAGCGATGAGGGGCGGTAGCACGGGGGCGTTGTAGGTTCAGATGAGTGCACCGCCGTGCCGCACGTACGTCCGCTCGCTCGCGACTGGGTAGGTGTAGGTGATGATGACTAGTGCAGGGAGGGGGCATACCTACCAACACGGACACGCAAATAAACCTTGGCAGCAAAAACACACAAACACACCCGAGCCAGCAGTGCCCCCATCACACCCGCAGCCCCCTGCCCCTTCCCCCATCCATTGGATCAGCGGCCCCATACCCCAGCACGGGGTCGTACGACACCACTAGCCGCCCACGAAATCACCTTGTTGGCCTTGTCCTTGTTGTCGCCGGCCGCAAGCAGCGCCTGGACCACCGCCGTGGGGCCCATGCTGGCGGCCATGTGCAGCGGCGCGTTCCCGTACTGATGGCACACACGAAGCAGCAGTGGGGCGGTGGGAGCAATTAGGGGCGGCAGCATGCGGGCGTTGTAGGCTCAGATGGGCGCACCACCGCGCCGTACGTGCGTCCGCTCGCTCGCGACTGGGTAGGTGTAGGTGCTGATGACTAAAGCAGGGAGGGGGCTAGGCACGGCGGCACTGCAGCTACCATTACCACACCCAGCCATCCGCCGTGAGTAGTGAAATTCACGTGCAGGGCCCTGTTGAGACTTGCCGCATCTTCGATCTATCGTCCTGCTTCATGTGTTTCGAACTCGATCATCGAAATGTTTGTAAACGTATCTAAATGATATCTGGCTACGTTGTGTCCTGGGAATCTACTCCCACAAGCATCACAACCACCAAACCTAGACTGCCGCCGCCACCGCCACGTCTGCTACCGCTGCCGCCGCCGCGGCTACACCGCTGCTGCCGCCGCTGCTGCCGCTGCCATCGCTGCCGCTGCTGCCGCCACCACCGCTGCCCCCGCTGCCCCCGCTGCCCCCGCTGCCACCGCCTCCGCCGCCACCACTGCCGCCAGTGCCGCCGTTGCCACCGCTGTTACTGACGTCACCCCTGCCCTCTTCAATCCATATCACCTGCCCCAACCCCCAGCCCACCCCCCCACGAATACACTCCCCCCCATACACACAATGCCAAGCGCTTCCCTCCACGCCCCCCCTCCACGCGCCCCCTACCATTCACCCTACCTAGCAGGGCATACCTACCAACGCGGACACGCAAACACACAAACACACCCGAGCCAGCAGCGCCCCCATCACACCCGCAGCCACCCCTGCCCGCAGCCCCCTGCCCTTTCCCCCGTACATAGCTTCAGCGGCCCCCTACCCCAACACGGGCTCGTACGACACCACCAGCCGCCCACAAACGCACCTTGTTGGCCTTGTCCTTGTCGGCGCCGGCCGCAAGCAGCGCCTCCACCACCGCCGTTTGGCCCCTCCTGGCGGCCCGGTTCAGCGGCGTGTTTCCGTCCTGATGGCACACACGAAGCAGCAGTGGGGCGGTGGGAGCAATGAGGGGCGGTAGCACGGGGGCGTTGTAGGTTCAGATGAGTGCACCGCCGCGCCGCACGTACGTCCGCTCGCTCGCGACTGGGTAGGTGTAGGTGATGATGACTAAAGCAGGGAGGGGGCTAGGCACGGCGGCACTGCAGCTACCATTACCATACCCAGCCATCCGCCGTGACTAATAAAATTCACGCACAGGGCCCTGTTAGGACTTGCCGCAGGTTCGATCTATCGTCCTGCTTCATGTGTTTCGAACTCGATCATCGAAATGTTTGTAAACGTGTAATATGATATCCGGCCACGTTGGGTCCTGGGAATTCTACTCCCACAACCATCACAACCAGCAATCCTAGACTGCCGCCGCCACCACCACGTCTGCTACCGCTGCCGTCGCCGCGGCTACACCGCCACTGCCGCTTCTGCTGCCGTCACCACTGCCATCGCTGCCGCTGCCGCCGCCGCCACCGCCGCCTATGCCCCTGCTGCCGCCGCTGACGTGTCTGCCGCTGCCGCCGCTGCCGCCGCTGCCGCCGCCGCTGCCGCCGCTGTTTGTAAGCATGTGTTATATGATATCTGGCTACGTTGTGTCCTGGGAATTTACTCCCACAACCATCACAACCAGCAATCCAAGACTGCCGCCGCCACTACCACGTCTGCTACCGCTGCCGTCGCCGCGCTGCGGCCGCCGCCTACACCGCTTTTGCCGCTGCCGCACCTGCCGCCGCCGCCACCGCCGCCTATGCTCTGCTGCCACCGCCGCCACCGCTGCCACCACTGCCTCCGTCGCCGCCGCTGTCATTGACGTCATTTTCAATCCATATCACCTGCCCCAAACCCCCCACGAACACACTCCCCCCCACACACCCGCCAACCCCCCCCCTCCACGCGCCTCCATCCTTCACCCTACCTAGCAGGGCATACCTACCAACACGGACACGCAAACACACAAACACACCCGAGCCAGCAGCGCCCCCCTCACACCCGCAGCCCCCTGCCCATTCCCCCATTCATAGGCTCAGCGGCCCCCTACCCCAGCACGGGCTCGTACGACACCACCAGTCGCCCACGAAATCACCTTGTTGGCCTTGTCCCTGTCGGTGCCGGCCGCAAGCAGCGCCTGGACCACCGCCGTTTGGCCCATGCTGGCGGCCAAGTGCAGCGGCGTGTCTCCGTCCTGATGGCACACACGAAGCAGCAGTGGGGCGGTGGGAGCGATGAGGGGCGGCAGCGCGGGGGTGTTGTAGGTTCAGATGGGTGCACCGCCGCGCCACACGTACTTCCGCTCGCTCACGACTGGGTAGGTGTAGGTGATGATGACTAGTGCAGGGAGGGGGCTAGGCACGGCGGCGCTGCAGCTACCATTACCACACCCAGCCATCCGCCATGAGTAATGAAATTCACGCACAGGGCCCTGTTGGGACTTGCCGCAGGTTCGATCTATCGTCCTGCTTCATGTGTTTCGTACTCGGTCATCCAAATGTTTGTAAACGTGTAATATGATATCCGGCCACGTTGGGTCCTGGGAATCCTACTCCCACAAGCATCACAACCACCGATCCTAAACTGCCGCCGCCACCACCACGTCTGCTACCGCTGCCGCCGCCGCGGCTACACCGCCACTGCCATCGCTGCCGCTGCTACCGCCGCCACCGCCGCTGCCGCCACTGCCGCCGCTGCTACCGCCGTCGCCGCTACCGCCTGCGCCGCTGCCGCCGCCTCCGCCGCCACCGCCGCTGCCTCCGCCGCCACCACTGCCGCCACTACCGCCGTTGCCGCCGCTGTTATTGACGTCACCGTTTTCAATCCATATCACCTGCCCCAACCCCCCACGAACGCATCCCCACAAACACAAACAAGCAAACCCCCACGCCTTATGCGCCCCCCACCCGCCCAGCCCCCATCCTTCACCCTACCTAGCAGGGCATACCTACCAACACGGACACGCAAACACACAAACAATCCCGACCCAGCAGCGCCCCCATCACACCCGCAGCCGCCTGCCCCTTCCCCCATGCATAGGCTCAGCGGACCCATACCCCAGCACGGGGTCGTACGACACCACTAGCCGCCCCCGAACTCACAATGTCGGCCTTGTCCCTGTCGGTGCCGGCCGCAAGCAGCGCCTGGACCACCGCCGTTTGGCCCATCCTGGCGGCCAAGTGCAGCGGCGTGTCTCCGTCCTGATGGCACACACGAAGCAGCAGTGGGGCGGTGGGAGCGATGAGGGGCGGCAGCGCGGGGGTGTTGTAGGTTCAGATGGGTGCACCGCCGCGCCACACGTACTTCCGCTCGCTCGCGACTGGGTAGGTGTAGGTGATGATGACTAAAGCAGGGAGGGGGTTAGGCACGGCGGCGCTGCAGCTACCATTACTACACCCAGCCATCCGCAGGTTCAACCTTCCTTGTCTTGCTGGTGTCTGCTACGCACGCTTCATTGGTTAAGTTTGGGTTGGTGTTTACAACCCCCACCCATCCCCCCTACAAGCCGCTGAACCCCACATCCCCCTGGCCCCTGTCACCACCCCGGCTGGGAAGTAACCGCCCATGCGATAAACATGCAATGCCGATGCTACGCGAACCTGACATCCATTGGATCAGCGGCCCCCTACCCCAGCACGGGGTCGTACGACACCACCAGCCGCCCCCGAACGCACCTTGTTGGCCTTGTCCTTGTCGGCGCCGGCCGCAAGCAGCGCCTGGACCACCGCCGTTTGGCCCCTCCTGGCGGCCCGGTGCAGCGGCGTGTTTCCGTACTGATGGCATACACGAAGCAGCAGTGGGGCGGTGGGAGCGATGAGGGGCGGCAGCGCGGGGGTGTTGTAGGTTCAGATGGGTGCACCGCCGTGCCACACGTACGTCCGCTCGCTCGCGACTGGGTAGGTGTAGGTGATGATGACTAAAGCAGGGAGGGGGTTAGGCACGGCGGCACTGCAGCTACCATTACTACACCCAGCCATCCGCAGGTTCAACCTTCCTTGTCTTGCTGGTGTCTGCTACGCACGCTTCATTGGTTTAGTTTGGGTTGGTGTTTACAACCCCCACCCATTCCCCCTACAAGCCGCTGAACCCCACAACCCCCTGGCCCCTGTCACCACCCCGGCTGGGAAGTAACCGCCCATGCGATAAACATGCAATGCCGATGCTACGCGAACCTCGCTCTTGTTCTCTCTCTTTATCTCCCAGGCTCGCGCGCGCTAGACATTAGTTAGACTTCGACCTCTTGCGCATCCTTCCTGCTATTCCTGCAGTTGCTCACCAGTGTTGGCCCTCCCTTCCACACGTCACCTTCATGCCGGCGCTTCCGACCTGGTGCCGGTACCGCTCTGGTTCTTCACAGGTGGGTATCTTTGCAACTTGTGTGCATTAGCTAACGGGCTGGGTACATTGCGCCGCGAGCCTGGGTGTTACTCGCTCGATGGTCAGCGAGTTGGCGGCTTCCCCTCTACCGTCTACGGCCTACACCAACCAGCTGAACGGGACTGAAAGGCGACCAAGACAAAGGGTAAGGCCACTCGGGTTGGCTGGTTCGGACGCTCAGCCCTTTTCCAGCTGTACAAAGCTGACACCCCTTTTTTGCTTGGGTTTGGAATGAACCCCCCCCCCCCCCACCACCACCACCCACCCAACCTGTCTTTGCTCATCATCAACTGGCGACGGTACTGCTCTGGTTCGCCACAGGTGAGCATGGACGTGTATGTGCTGGTGGCATACATGCAAGATGAACTAACCCCCTATGGTTTATGTCCTAACACACAATACGCACAAACATGTGGGTTACCGGGCGGACATGCGCCTCACCACACTCCAACCTCACCTCGTCGGCATTGCTTGGGTCTGCGCCCGCCGCCAGTAGCGTCGCCACCACCTTGATTTGCCCCTCACGGGCGGCTTCCCGGAGCTCCTTGTCCACGTCACCCTGTGGTGTGGTGAGTGTGCCAAGCGGTTCGATTTCTTTATGACTTTCTTGTGACAGGGGGACAACAGTGAATAAGCTGCATGTAGGAACAATTATTTTAGCAGATAGGGAGACAATATAGTAGTTGGCATACAAACGCGTTCCAGCACGCGGGTTGCATTAGTCACATGCGTGCCAGCAGGCACACGGCAGCTAGTGAGCCAGGTTTATGTCTCTACACACACACACACACACACACACACACACACACACACACACACACACACACACACACACACACACACACACACACACACACACACACACACAAACGCCCGCTTGCTTGCACACAATGGCCGCCACCGGCGGTCGCGGCCAACAATATCCTGCTGTGCGGCGTAACCCCGTGACACCCCCTCCCCATGTGCCCTACCCCCCTGGTGCTTTCCCAACCCACACAAGCGCACCTGAATCACTGCTGGGGCTGACGGCGCAGAAGCCGATGCCGCAGCAGCAGCAGCAGCAGGATCGGCAGGTGATAGTGATGATGCAGCAGGCGGTGCCTCAGATACTGCAGTCGCCGCCCGTGGCCCAGCAGCTGCCGCGCCCACCATCGGCGACCGTGCAACAGCAGGCGGCGCCGCCGCTGCTGCTGCTGCTGCTGCTGCTGCTGGAGCTACTGCTGCTGGCGTTGACACTTGGTCCCGGGCCACCGCAGTAACCGCAGCGGCTCCCTGCTGTGCGGCCGCCGCCAGCGCGTGTGTGATTTTCCGCAGCACCTCTGAGGCGCTGGGCCGTTTTGTGGGGTCGGCGCTGAAGCAGGCATCCAGTAGCTCCGTAAGCACCGGTGGCACGACGCAGCTGCTGCTGCTGCTTGGAGGTCGTCGCTGCTTGGAAGTCGTCGCTGCGGGCGTGAGCGCTCCCAGGAGCGCCCCTTCCGCCGTTTGGCCTCCTCGTCTTCCTTCAGCAATCTGTACTGTTCTTGCTGCTGGCGATGAAATGGCCTCCAGCGCCTCAAGCAGCTGGTAGTTCCTGGCCAGGGCCGACCGGTCTGGTGGGAACGGCGACCGACAGAAAGCGCACTGTTGCAGCCTTCGTGCGCAGCCTAAGCAGCATGTGTGGCCACAAGTTGCCACCACCGGAGCCCTTGCGCCCTCATCAAGTGTAGCGTGAAAGGGCTCGAAGCAGATGCCGCAGCTGGACATTGCACAATGCGCAATTAGACTGTGAATTGAACAGCAAGATAGTATGCAGTCATTACAGTTGTACGCACGTGGAATTTAGGAGTCGTCTGCGGTAATTATAGGCTTGAACTGCTGGTTTCGCCCAACCCAACCCGCCCTATTATTAGGCCTCCACTGCGCTCGCGACCATGGATAGCCGGGGCAACTTGAACGGTATATTAAAACATAGTATAACACTATGGTATAGGCTGCTGGGACCTCGAAACCGAGTATGTTTTGGCCAATCCGACTCGCTCGGCGAATCCGGGGTGCAGGGCTGGATTCGGAAGTCGGGTTCGAAGTCGGGTTCGCGCGCGGTCGGTTTCGACCCGGATTCGCCGTCGAACCCGGGTTCGCATGTCACATGTGAAACTCCCCTAACAACCGCCAAGTTAGCTTGGTTATATCTGTCACACAACATGCCTGCAGAACCGTGAAGTCGTCTGCAGGGGCGTTCCAAATGTTCCTGTCACGCCCTAGGATTATGCAACATAGCGGTCCCGAGCCATCCCTCTAGTTCGTCCCACACCCTCTGCTGATCACAAAGTATGACAGTGTACGTATACAGCTATTATGTTCGTGTGGTATATGGGCTCTTACGGGGCAACTAATGCAGCCTGCTGGCCAACTCGTCCATTGCTCGCCCATCGCGAGTTTTTCGCTAGATAAGCACCCTAAGGGGCAGGGGGCTTTCACACGTGGGAAGCCGACTACTGGGGTCAAGTCGGCTTTGGGACCGAGTCCCTGCCTTTCACATGCACGCACGCACGCAGGCAGCGAAGCCGACTCGTTTCGCAGGGCCGGTAGCTATGCATTATCAGATCATGTACGGTATCCTAATTGAGTGGATTTCAGGCGACCGCGTGCTCCTTTCCGCGTTACTAACACCGTGGTGCGCAATAGAGTGAGCATACGCACGTACGCTGCTGCAGGCAATCGCACATCTACAAATTCATATCATAAATATTACAAGGCAGAGACCGCCGAACACAAAATGACATGTTATGGGCGAAGCCGACTTGCGAAGCCTAGTCGCGAATCCGACTTCGAAGTCAAATCGGGGGGGGGGACCCCCACATGGGGGGAGCGCCTTACACGGAGTGCCGCCGATGTTAGTTGCAGTCGCTAGGCAGCCCCTTTCAGCGCTGTCAATCAACTTTAAATGTGTTTCTGTATACACAGACCTACAGATATGCCACCGCAACGGCTGGGCGCGAGGTCGCGAGATGCATTGAGCATGCGAGCCCTCAACAAGTTCACTGCGGTCGCGTTTTGGAGTGCCGTGGGGCCCTTCACACACTATGTTACGATAGCGCGTGTCCGGGAGCTCCAAAACGGCGCCCTGAGCTCAATCCAACTCATCGGCATTCGCAATTTAGGCCGGGAGAGGCCGAGATACTCCCTTACAAGCCCGCAGCTAGCACCACCAAGTACATTAGACACAAATGAAGCCATTTGAGTTATGGCGGTTTTCAGAACAAACTTCCTCTTGCGACTGTACTCCAGAGGGCTTACTCGGCCTTACTTACTCGCTCGGGCTTACTCGCTTACTCGGCCTTACTCGCCAAAGCGCTTTATTATGTGTGCCCTGTGCTCTAATACTGTTATTGTATCCTCCCGATAGTTTCTAGATGCTTTCCCTGCGCTGCGGGCGCGTGCACAGGCTGGGCGGCATGGGTGACTCGCAAATTTGATCCAATCCTGCGTGCTTTTCCTCGCCCCCAAATCATAAACAATACGTTGTAGCACTAAAATAATATATTAGCTGTCAGCACTGCCTACCGTGCGGTCTAAGCTTACTCGGCGAGTAAGCGAGCGAGTAAGCCCGAGTAAGGCCGAGTACGTAAGACCCCGCAGTCCAATAGCGAGGTGGAAATTATTTCTGAAAACCGCCATAATAGCAAGTCAATTTGTGAGGGTCGGAGCGGGAGCAATGTCGACGCGATTTTTGCTTCTCTGACATGTTTGGGTATGGCATTAGCAATATAATGGTGTACAAGTATAATCAATCGGGCAGTCGTAGAGCGAGTATTGGGTTTGCGCCGGTGCCTTCCCCGTGCCGATGCCTTCCCCCATCCTATGCCTCACCAGCTCGGCGCCGTCCGGCAACAGGACCATCCCCATACAGCGATAATTGTTGGGGAAAGTATACCATATGCTTATATACGTGTTTAACAAGCCTTCGAAGCTGTGGGAGGTGTATTTGACAGCCGGGAAGCCGTGGGGCATGAGCATGAGCATTTACATGGCTTGAGGTCCATGCAGGCCCCACTAACTCCTTTGAGTCCGGGGGCGCGAAAAAGGCAGAACAGTGAGGTATAGCCTCAAGTCGCTGTGTTCAGTGCGCGCGACCTAAGCACCGTGACTGCGTGCAAGTACGCCGCTAGCTTCTGAACTGGCGTTCTCAGCATAGCCTGCTTCATATCACCGCCTGTAATACCCACAGCTAGTCTAAGCCTTGCATAACTGGTGCATTCTAGCAGCACATGCTTCTCATCTTCAACCCCACAGCCGCATAACCGACACACCCGTTGCGTGCGCGGGCGGTAGCTGCTCCCCGCTATGGGGCGGTTCACCTCTAGATTCCAGCAGCCAAGCCTGAAACGAACCAACGCTATCAGGTGCTTGTACGTAACGTAATCGCTCATATGGGCAAGCCTGCCTTCTTCAATCATAGGGTCCACCTGTGGCAGCCCCATCCATTGCACGTAGCGGCTAGGGCGTGTCAGGCTGCATGGGGGGTATTGACAGACGTGTTTTGCACCGCACGCGTGCTAGCATCAAGGTATGATGCAGCGAGAGCAGTCAATGCATGTATATACATGTGTATATGTCATTTGAGCTGTCAGAGGCGGGCTGGGCGCGTGTTTCACGGGTGCTGGGGTCCATTTTGGGGCAGTTTTGACCCCCTGCCGTACAACCCCAAAAGTACGACACTGGAACCCTTGCGCTTGTATGCGGACATGGTGGATTTCTGTGTTCAAGGTTTGGTGACTGGGCCAGGGTTCTGGCAAAAGTTATACGGTTTCCAGGATTGACACCCCCATGCTATACCGTACCTTAGGGCGACCACCGCGCATGTAATTAATTAATTTGCCAAAAAAGCTGCAGTACCGCGCACTCCCTGGAGGGATGACACCGGGCCCGGCATCCTGGCATCGGCAGGGGTCGGCGTGTCGCACATCGGACCCGCAGCGGCATCCCCGACCCAGGCCCAGTGGCATCCCGACCCCGGCCGGCGGCATCTCGACCCCAGCCGGCGGCATCGGCAACCCGACGCTATGGCATCCCAACCCCTGTCAGCCGCATCGGCATCGGCAACCCCGTACAGCGGCATTGCCCCCCCCATACACACACGAACGAGCACACGGAAGCCGTACTGGAGGGGACACGGGAAACCTACTGCAACGGCGCCCTCTCAAACGTTGCACTATGCAACTGCGCAACTACGCGGGGCTGGGCTCCGGAAGGTCGGGGGTTCGAGCGTGGCGTGTATCGCTATGGCTGATGTTCGGGGACTAAGGTTCGGTCCGACGTCGTTTAGGCCATTATCATATAATTCACTTGCACACCATCATAGAAGACATAATATACATGATTGCACTTGCTGCTTGTCTTTCGGCAGAGGTGCACCATTGGTGCACCCAAAGCTCGGCAGTCAAACGTGGGCGTTTTCGCTGCTCCAACGTCTCTCAGCCAAAGCCGCACGTATGCAAATCACATGTAATACGCATACGAGCTAGAGACGCTCTAAGCCAGGCTCTGAGCGAGGGCGGCCTTCGGACCGACCGCACAGAACGCGCTTAGAGCGACGTTATGACGTTGGCCCTTTGACATATAGCTCGTTGCAGGTTGAGATGAATCAGTTTGAGGGGGCGGTCAATGGCGCACCCTTCCGCACTCAGCACATTTCAGGCCTCAGATTTTTTCATTATATATGTGTGATAGTGTAGAAGTAACTACAACATTCCAGGGCGTGTTAACTTGGCAAATGGCCGCCCCTGACCTAGCCCAAACACAACACGCCCGGCGCCTTCGCCCTTGCCCCCGAAGCTTCCCCCCGCGAAAGCCGCGCAGCGTTAAAGTATGCGTACATACCTTTCCCCCTGCCCTCCTCGGGTAAGGCCCGCCCGGCAAGGCGCACCGCGTTGCCTCCCCCGGCGGCATCCGTAGACCCCCACACGCCATCCGTACAGCTCCCAGTGGCATCCCAAGGTCCCTGAGCGGCATCCCGTTAGCGCCCCGACGACATCCCGAGGCCGCCCGACGGCATCCCCGTTGCCACCCCGGCGGCATCTGTTGGCACCCCGGCGGAATCCGTGGGACCCCGTTTGCAGGCCAGCGGCATCCTGCGACACGGCCTTAGCGGCATCGGGGCCCGGTGTCATCCCTCAGCACCCCCCTGGGGGTGCGCGGTGCGCGGTGCGGTGCGCGGTGCGGGGTGCGCGGTGGCGCAATAATTATCATGGGAGGGGTGCGCGGTGGTGCAAATTTACTCGGATGGGGCGTGCCAAATCCAAAAATTCTCTCAAGCCCGTTCAAACTGTAATCTACGCGATTTTCTATGCGATATATCTATCCTGTATATAACTGCTGTAGTGTGCAGTGCATGGAAGGAGGGTTGACCGCGCACGGTGTAGCGGACACAGGGCTGATTACAGGCTCCGCCGCGCAGCATTGGGGCTGCGCGGCGGTGTAAAGTTGCCCCTCACGGGGGTGCGCGGTGCAAAAAAGTTACCATTTTTGGGGTGCGCGGTGCGTCGAAATAAAAAAAAAAATTTCGGGGTGCGCGGTGATCAAGCGTACATTCAAGAGCGGTATTCAAGACTTGGTGAATGCGCGAGGATTCTGGCAAAAGTTGTTAAGATCCCAAGATTGCCATTCCCATGTAGGGGGCGCCCCCCATGTGGGGGACCCCCCGGCTTCGCGAGTCGATCGGCTTCGAGGTCGGCTTCGGGGTCGGTTTCGACCTGGCTTCGGGGTCGAAGCCGGCTTCGGATGTCACGTGTGAAACCCCCCTAACTGCTGCAACGCAAATGCTCGTCATACACCTGGCTACCTACCTTTGTGTGGTGTGTCTCCCGGCTGTCGCTTCCAATTATGACCAGTGCTGCCTGGTCTGCCTAGTCCATACATGGACGTACGCGCAAAGTCCATTGTCCATATATGCGCAAAGCAGGCCTTGTATCTTATTTGGGGAAAAGGGGGCAGGAATATCCAGACATGGCGGGAAAGGCCGTCAACAATATCCAGCGCCATACAAAATCAGCGCCGGACCCCCACTTGGAAACTCTGGAAAACAGCCAAAATGGCCCATTTATATCCATGGATATTAAGATACAAGGCCTGGCGCAAAGGCACTTCTCGCTCCGCCCGAGTTGGCTTGCCTGTAGCGCGCGCGACCGTCAGGCGCGCAGAGACATACAGACGTATAAATTTTTTCGCCGTATGTGCACGCCTGAGGGTGCCCAAGGACCGGTTGTTACCCCTCCAACGTTGGTGTGAGGACCGGACGCTGGGGTGATGAGCCAAGCACGGCAACCACTGGCTGGTCTCAAGATACCGTGTGTGTGTGTGTGTGAGGGCGAGAGCGCTGCTCACAGACAGGGGTGCGGAAGCGTAATGCGGAAGTTATAATAATCAAGACAGATCGAGATGCGGAAGCGTCAGCTGGAAAGCTGTAACGGGGAGAGGGCCTGGCACGTCGTCCACCGAAGCGTGTCAACCACTGACACGGTCCACACGAACCCTAGTCTTCTGGGAGCCGCAGGAGAAGGAGGAGAGGGAATAGGATAGGAGGAGGAGGAGGGGTTGGTTCGAGACTTATCGAGACGGGTATGCAGGGGTTTGAGGGCCTGCACAGGAATCCGGGAGAGGGGCCTCGCGCTGTCGGTGGCGGACTTAGGCGCTAGGGAGGCACGGCGCGCTCGGCGCAGAGCGGGGAACACGAGGGGACAGGTCAAGCCACGCTCGTGTGTTACAGGGTGCCCTATTAGAGGGACTCGGGGGAGTAGCCCGTGATCAGAGATAGAGAAGGAGAGCGCAGGGCTTACTGCCTCAATTTGGTCTTACGGCCTGGTCTCTGTGTACACAGGTCTTGCCTGGTCTGAAAAGCCTAGCCCAGAATTTCGCCTTAAATATGAACGCCAGCATGACCCATGCAACACCATCCTCCCAGCCCCCCTCTCTCGTCCCGCCTTCCTCGCACTTTAAGCAGCTTCCGAGCACTTTAAGCAGCTTCCTGGACGGCAGCGAACCTGCTCGTCCTTGGGCCCCTCCTGGGCCCCTGGGCCCCCTCTGGGCCCCTGGGCCCCTCTGGGCCCCTCCACGTCAGCACTGTCGGGTTCTTCCACACTTTCCACTCCCGCGCTCAAAGCAGCCCATACTCAATTAAACATACTTTATTTAATTATATTTGTCTTTTATTCATCCATGCTCGTGCGCACTACGGTTCGCGAGCTCAGTCGCGACCGGCAAAACACACACGCGTCGGACACGCTTACTCGTCCTGACACCCCCACGTCCCCCGCTATCAAGCGCGTCATAACGCTTAGCGGGTGGCCCATCGCTATGCTCACCACAGCTGTAGCGCGTTCCCCTGCTAAAGCCCGTGACCACGCGGGCTCTGGGGACACCCGCGTTATTGCTCCCCTTTTTCTCGCGAATCTCATCCCCCAAAGGTAGCACAGCCTTACCCACCAAGTTGCAGGCCGAAGCGTATCCCTAGCACACCCAACTCCTCCCAGCATGCCAAAGCTTCTAGATTCCACTTAGCTATGACTCATTGCCGCTCCGTCCGCTGTAGACCTCCTTAGCCCACGACAACAATCGGGGACTGCGGCGAGCGCCAAGGCGAGCGCCGATTGCGGTGTGGGGGTAGGGCACGCGTGTCGGCCGCGACGCCGTGGTGCGCAATGTGTTTTTTGTTTGTCGATTATATACTTGCAGCCAAAATAACTTCGGAGACTTCCTCGGGCACGCTCAGGTATTCCTGGCTTCGAGGAAAGCCTTCACTCTTCAGCAACACTGATGACATGGCCTCAGGCTCTCGGCCCTAAATTCTTGAGTCTTTTTATGGCAATTCCTCCAGTTTTCCCAATGCCGCATGCCGTAGCACGTAACGCGCAAAAGCGGGTAGGTCGCCGCGGTAAGTCGCGCGTTTCGGTTGTTCAAGCAAACCTGCCAAATCTGCAAATTTCGGTTGCCAAGTCCAGCGCCGGGTCCAGCGCTGCATCATAGAGGGGGTGAAGCCGGAATGTTGCTCCCCCCCCCCGCGTGCTGGGGTTGGCGCTGCTGTGTGGTGTCGTAAGGGGGCTACGTGGGTTCGCTTGAAGAAGACCCTCATCAGTGGCATTAACTAGCCGGGCAGCACTGGGGCTCCTGGCTCCTGGCCTGGCAGCAGAGGCACGACGCAAGCAGCGGTCGCGACAGTGCCACGGACGAATCCAGGGCCTGGTGATGGGCACCTGGCCCTTCGGAACAGGGTGCCGTCTTGCCATTCGTACATATCAGTCGCTTCCAATAGTCGGCCAATATCTCTGGTCGCCACGTGGATGATATGCAGGGCCGTGGGGCGGACGGCGCCTAAGGAGACACTGGCCCCATGGGCGAGGGTACCCACGACCGTGGTTTCGTGCTTGTGGCTCAACACCTCGGCACCACCATCACGCTGGGCGAGAGCGGCAATGTCTGATGGTACACCATAGTCTTTTGGTGAGTCCTCCTGGCAGCCTTGGACTGTTGCTTGCGCCTTCACAAGACCTTTCTGTTGGGGTAGGCTCGGATCCTGGCATTCCCCTGCTAAGATGGCGCTTAGGGGTAGGCCGATGGCGTTGACACCACGGGAGGCGTCCGCGCTCGGGGTATGGACACTGACGGTCATGTCAGGTGTGGGCGCTGGCACCCGTGCTGAAGGCCAGTTAAAGCACAGCACGCATGGTGATGGAGGCGCACGCTCCATGCAGGCTCTAACTGGCGGCGACACTTGTCCCAGGTCGAGGGCCGGCTTGGAGTCCTCAGCAGGTGCGTTGCACCCGGGTGAGAGAGAAGCGATGTCGCAAGAAGAGGAGTGTGCAGCCGTTAATGCCGTCGTGTAGTGCTCAACTCCACACTGGCAATATGGACCGGAGGGGATTGCTGCAGGGCTCAGCTCAGGTACATCGTGCTCGTGGTTCCCTCCACAGGGGCCGTTAAGCTGGCGGTGTCCGCTTCCATTGCCGCTGTCGCCTAGCAGCGGCGGTTGGGCATTATCATCAATCTCCTCAAACATGGCTGGAAATGCCGCTTCCGCAGACACACTCGGAACCAGGGGTGAGAGGAGCCTAGCGGCGGCGGGACCAGACCACGCGGTGTTGTTGTAGATAGCCTTAAGGGAAGTCTCATCGTGCCAAACAGGGGCTATGTTATTACCGAGCGTGCGCGGCATAGACGGCTTCTGTGAGCCAGGCTCTGACGCTTCCACCATCATGGCTGTAGGGGCATCCTCGGCACCAAGCATCGGTACCACCTGGTCCTTGCTGTGCTCCTCAGATGAAGCCGGCAGAGCGTTGCAGTGCGGCACCACGGCAATGCTGCCGGTCGCCACATCCTGCGCGCTGTTAGAAGCGCCAAAGGACGCGCTCGTGGCGGCGTCCCTGCTGCTTATCGTGGAGTTAAGCTCGTCACGCATAAATCCAGGTGGGGCAGAGGCCGGGACGTGTTTCTGCGCTTCCTCAGAGTCGCCGCCTGGGGCGGAGATATCACCGGGCTCAGTGGTTTGGCCAGCACGTCCAATGGGCTCACCGGGGGCCCCAGTCGGGGGCCAGCCGCTGGCACGACCCGGCGGCACTGCAATACGGCCTTCACGAGGCGCAGAAGCGGAGCGCACAGCAGGCGTAGTGCGGGCAGGCGCCGCCTGGGCGGGTGAACTTAATTTGCAAAAGCTTGTGGCTGCAGGTGAGGCGCGCGTGCGGGGAGCGCGGGGCAGCTCGAAACCATAAACCGGCGGGGGCTCAGATTGAATAGAGTGGAAAAAGACGGGAGGCGGTGCGCGGCCCATGTACACGTCGTCCGCATCATGGCGAGGGTCAAAGGGTACCAAATGGTCGGAGCCGCTGCGCTTGAAAGGCATAGTGGAACGTTTCCACGGCAGGGTAGGCCCATCATAGTCACCGACACGCTCCATGTAGGCCTCGGGCGCATGCACATACGCCTCGGTGGTGGGGGCGGGGTGATGCACAAGCTCAAGCATGTTAAACTCCGGCATGCAACGGTAGTAGTTGGGCTCGATAGGGCCACGCGTGAGCTGGCTCAGGTTGATGGTCAACTGCGCCAACTGCTTCTGCAGGTCCTCGACACGAGAGGTAAGGGTGTCAGGTGCGGCGGCGGGCGCGCCAGGATGCGGCCCAGGGCGGGGCCGCCGGTCATCCCAGCGATTGTCGCGACGGCCATCGGCAGTGGAGTTAAAGCCGTTGCGCTCCTCACGGCGCGGCTCATAGCGGCGCTCATCAGAGCGGAGCTGGTCGCGGATGGGGCGCGGCGGCGGCGCGTCAAAGCGCACGCGCCGGTCATCAGCGGTGGAGGGATAGCGCTCGGGCCGCGGCATGCGGTCAGCACCATCATCATCCATTCCGCTAACTCCCGCGCCGCGGGCGGCGCGTTCCAGACCTGCCCCTTCGCTGACGTAGATGGCGTTGCCGATAGCCTCGGCCAGGTCAGTAGGGCGCATCAGGTACACTTGTTTGTAGATGTCGGGGTGGAGACCTCGCAGGAAGTTGTACATATAGGTGGGGTCTCGGTCGGGCTGAATGTTGAGCTGGGCGATAAGGTTGCGGTAGCGGTCGGCGTACCGCCGCACACTTTCCGCCCTGCCTTGCCGACAGTTGGATAGGCGATTGAACAGCTCCTCCTGCCGCGGAGCAAAACGGTCTAGGAAGGCGACCTTGAACATACGCCAATCCACGTCATCTCCCAAGCCTGACTCCCACGTTTGTGCGTCGCCCCCCAGGCGACAGCGTGCTACAAGGAGCCGTTCCGCCGAAGTCCACTGGAAGATGCCCGCGTGGCGATCAATCTTATCAAGCCATAGCCTGGCATCATATTGCCAAGGTTCAAATACCGGGATGGTGTTGAGGCTTGAAGGCGTGACACCAATAGCATCATCGGCCATGTTGGTGTGTTAGCAGAAGGCGGTGGAGAAGGTAGAGGAGGCTCGGGTATGAGCTCAAAAGGAAGGGGCTTGAAGCCAGAAGTAGAGGGTGGAGTCGAGAGAGTGTGGAGCACGAAGGAGACGAGGGTAAACCCACGTCTCGATACCACGCGACCGTCAGGCGCGCAGAGACATACAGACGTATAAATTTTTTCGCCGTATGTGCACGCCTGAGGGTGCCCAAGGACCGGTTGTTACCCCTCCAACGTTGGTGTGAGGACCGGACGCTGGGGTGATGAGCCAAGCACGGCAACCACTGGCTGGTCTCAAGATACCGTGTGTGTGTGTGTGTGAGGGCGAGAGCGCTGCTCACAGACAGGGGTGCGGAAGCGTAATGCGGAAGTTATAATAATCAAGACAGATCGAGATGCGGAAGCGTCAGCTGGAAAGCTGTAACGGGGAGAGGGCCTGGCACGTCGTCCACCGAAGCGTGTCAACCACTGACACGGTCCACACGAACCCTAGTCTTCTGGGAGCCGCAGGAGAAGGAGGAGAGGGAATAGGATAGGAGGAGGAGGAGGGGTTGGTTCGAGACTTATCGAGACGGGTATGCAGGGGTTTGAGGGCCTGCACAGGAATCCGGGAGAGGGGCCTCGCGCTGTCGGTGGCGGACTTAGGCGCTAGGGAGGCACGGCGCGCTCGGCGCAGAGCGGGGAACACGAGGGGACAGGTCAAGCCACGCTCGTGTGTTACAGGGTGCCCTATTAGAGGGACTCGGGGGAGTAGCCCGTGATCAGAGATAGAGAAGGAGAGCGCAGGGCTTACTGCCTCAATTTGGTCTTACGGCCTGGTCTCTGTGTACACAGGTCTTGCCTGGTCTGAAAAGCCTAGCCCAGAATTTCGCCTTAAATATGAACGCCAGCATGACCCATGCAACACCTTCCTCCCAGCCCCCCTCTCTCGTCCCGCCTTCCTCGCACTTTAAGCAGCTTCCGAGCACTTTAAGCAGCTTCCTGGACGGCAGCGAACCTGCTCGTCCTTGGGCCCCTCCTGGGCCCCTGGGCCCCCTCTGGGCCCCTGGGCCCCTCTGGGCCCCTCCACGTCAGCACTGTCGGGTTCTTCCACACTTTCCACTCCCGCGCTCAAAGCAGCCCATACTCAATTAAACATACTTTATTTAATTATATTTGTCTTTTATTCATCCATGCTCGTGCGCACTACGGTTCGCGAGCTCAGTCACGACCGGCAAAACACACACGCGTCGGACACGCTTACTCGTCCTGACACCCCCACGTCCCCCGCTATCAAGCGCGTCATAACGCTTAGCGGGTGGCCCATCGCTATGCTCACCACATGCCCCTTCCCCCGAAGGGGGAGGGGCGGAAGCCCTTGCGGTCACCTCGATCGACCGGGGGGCCTCCGTTGGCTTGCCCCTTCCCCCGAAGGGGGAGGGGCGGAAGCCCTTGCGGTCACATCGATCGGTGCAGGGGGGGCCCTCTCGGTTATGACAGTTGGCTCGCCCCCCCTTGGGGGGCTCAAGCCTTAGCGGTCGACCAGCCTGACAATTAGGGTTCTCTGCGTTTTTTTAGAAAACGGTTCGAGCAACCAAGCCTTTGTTCCTGAATCCAGTCACAGGCGTAAATAAAGAGAGCTTTAGGCATCTATATACATGAAGAACATCAGCAAATGGGACTGATATGAGGAAGGTAATACCTGGCGTACTTTCCAGCACCTCTGGCCTCACAAATTAATCTGTATGGAAAACATTGCGTACTTCCATGCACTAGCTAATTCAGATTAAGGAAAACACTTGTTACGATGCCGAAATCGTCTGTCGGGTGTTTACATGGATATGAATATCTGTTATAAAGAAGACATACGTGGTGCGTGCATGCACCTTACAGAATGCAGCTGGAAATCGAACTTCCCCAGTCACTGCCTTGTACTATTATTGGGGCGAGCCATCGCGCTGCGTAGCTGAGAGGTTTCAGTGCAGTAACGTTACGCTCTTGTCATCCCAGTAGCCCAGCGCGTTTGTATAGAAGATTAAGCAAGGTGATATTGCATGCACTGCGGAGTTACACGTTTAGACGTAGGACGACGACGAAACTGGGATTGTCGCGAATGGGGACGACCCGGCCTCGGAGCACTCTAGGCCTCGGGCGGCCTGGCAGTGGCTAAGGTATCATTTGACCAGTGCAGCAGGATGCTGCGATCCGTTCGCCATAGGGCGACAGGATCATTTCAGAAAGGACCCCCGCAGCACTGTAGAGACCTGAACCGTCCTCTAGGACCCATTGCTGTGGTCGCAAGGCTACTAGAAGCTTGAAAATTTCACTAGTGGCTTGTGGCACTCGCCACTTGCACTGCGACTTTCCATTTGCCTGTTTCGCTTGTTTGCTGTATCGTCTTGTCATAATATCGCTGTACCGTTATATCGTTATATCGCCATATCGCTGTATTGCTTTCTCGCTGGGTTGTCGCTCAATCACCACCGCGTTCCTTTGTTTATTGCTTGCATCCGCCGATCGTATTTGGCCAACATGCTCAGCAAAGCCCTACCACTACCCCTATGGGCAGGGGGGGCATACTTCATAGGTGCAACAGCCTCGCCCCCCTCTGGCCCCTCATCCCATGGTCCCCAAAGGGGCAAGCCCTGGTACTGCGTAGCGGTAGGTATTTTCCCTGCCGCCTATTTAAATGCAATAGACAATAGCAAATACTAATACGTGGCAGTCGCGGTTTGTGCCAGTATATATGATACTTTTTGCCGACGCAGCCAGCCACGAACGCACGCACGCACAGACTACCGGTACACGGACACTGACGGACAGGGGTGTTTTGGGGGGCCTTCGCCCCCCCCCCCGGGACGCTTCGCTGGGGGGGGGGGTAGTTCATTCCAGAAACCAGAAGCAAAACGACCAAGAGAACCCGAACCAACCAGCCCAACCCAGAGCGCGGAGGTGGTGTGGCCTTAACCTGTGGGTCGCGGACTCGCGGGCGTCCTTGAGCCTTGAATCTTCAGTCTTGTTGTCGGCGTTGTCGGTAGTCGCGAATGGCACCCAGGCTCGCGCGCGTATAGCCCCACCCCGCGAGCTAAGTTGCGCGAGTCAATCACGATACTCACCTGCTTGATACCAGAGCAATGCCGGCGCCGTGTTGTAAGCGCCGGCCACGGAGGCGTACATGCGGAAGGGTTGCAGGGCAGTGCGGCGTAAGTAAAGCGCAAGAGCACGCGTGAGGAGACTAGAACTGAGTCTAAAGCCTAAACTATCGCGCGCGAGCCCGGGTGGAAAGAGGGCCAGCCGGAGCGCCTGCCGGGCGTATAAGGGGGCCGCGTCGGCGTTACTTGGCGGCCGGCGGGCGGGGTAGTAGCGGGCGTTAGTTCGCGGCCAGGAGGGGGGGGGCGCCCCGCGGCAAAGCCGATACACCCACGAGGCAGGGAGGGACGTGTTAGTGTCGGCGGGAGGGTGTGTTAGTAATCAGTTGGGCAGGGGGGGGGGGCGTGCGGGCGCACAGTTATAGTGAACCGGGAGAGGTGAGGGTGTGGGTGGGGTGGTGCCAGCCGCGGGCCGCGGGCGGCTCCCACACGTGCTGGCGCCCCGTTTGTGCGTGCGCACGCCGTGCTGGTCCGGGACACCATAAGGGGGGCTCAGCCCAACAACATACATGCCCGTGGGTCCATATGGCAGTAGCTGCCGAAGCAGGCATAAGTGCCGGTGATTTGATTGATTGAGCCCGAAGTCGCCGGCAACTCGAGGCGTGTATGCACTCACCCACGCACCTTCTGGCCCCTGTACCTGGCGCGCACCACCCCTCGCCCCTCTACTAAGCCACTGCTACCATGGCGCAACTTAGCGCGAGCGCTCTACTATAGGGCTGATCCCCATCAAGCCTCCAGCTCCAGCTCCGGCAGCGCGCAGAGCAGCTCGCCATCCATTGACCACCGCTAGGATAGGGTGAGTGGCGTCAACGTCATCCCAGCCCTTACGGGGCACAATGAGGCGTCCGGGCAGGAAGGCGGTCTGCTCCAGCGATACCACCTTTCCCAGTGTGGGCGCCAGCCGGTTGGCCAGCCCCTTCGCCAGGATGCGGTAGGCGGTGCTGAGTAGGGTGATGGGGCGGTAGTTGCCTGGCTCCGTGACGTCGCCCTTCTTGTATAGCACGGAGATGATCCCATGCAGAAAGCCCTCGGGCGCCTGGCCCGTTCTGCCGACTGCACTGAAGAGGGTGGCGAGGACTGGGCTGAGGGGGCCCCGAAAGGCCTTTATAGGTCGATGGGCAGGCCGTCCTTGCCGGGCGCCTTGCCCGGCTCCATCCTGCCCAGCGCCGTCCGCACCTCGCCCGCCGAGACCTCCACAGCGCCCACCGACGTGTCCGCGTCCGCGGGTAGGCTGACGCCTGACTCTCGCATGGCTGCGATCACGGTCTCCTGCGCCTCTGCTGTGGTGTCGGGCGCGCGGCTGTTGTCCCGCCAAGAGTTGGCGACAACCTGGGGTACCTTGTGGGGGTTGCTGACGAGCGCGCCAGAGGCGGGGTCTTTCAGCGCGACAGGGGCGGGGCTGTGCGATTCCGTGAGGGCTTTCAGGAGGGCGGTGAGCGCGCGGCTGGGCCGCTCCCCGTCCTGCAGCTGCTGCAGGCGCCGCTCGTGCACCTCATCCCTGGCATCGGCTCGGAGGGCCTGGGCCAAGTCGGCCATGGTGGTGGTGAGGGCTGCTATGGCATCTGGGCTCGTAGGCTGCGCTGTAACTGCCGCCTCCGCCTGCTCTGCTACGGCCTGCTGCTGTACCGTGCAGGCGCCGGGGCTCAGGCGCCGCGCCCGGGCAGTCTGGTTCAGGGCGTGGCAAAAGGTAGTCCACCGCTGCTGGAAGCCCGGCCACCACGCCAGGATGGAGTCTGGGGGGTCCTCCGGCTGCGGGGCTGACTCGCATTCCCCTGTGATCCACTCCCGCATTTGCGCCTTCAGGTCCCTGTGTTTCAGGACGTGCAGACGCACTCTGCCGCGCCCTGTCTTCTCCGCTTGCCTTGCGACTAGCTCAGCGAAGGCGATCTGATAATCGCTGGGTGCGAGGCGGGAGATGGCAGCTAGCCGACACTACGTAGTCGGCTGCGGTGGGGCTGATGTAGATGCGGTCAAGGCGGGAGCGCCCAGGCTGTGGGGCCTTGTAGGAGAATGTGATCGCCTGCTTGGTGGGGTGGCAGTGTCGGAAGGAGTCCATCAGGCCACCCGCCGCTGCTCGGAAGAGCTGTGTGATGGCGGTGTCAGCTGGTCGCGCGCTGGTGGCGTCCATGGCAGGCTCCTCCACGAAGTTAAAGTCCCCGGCCAGCACCAGCGTGTCGCCAGCAGCCTCGGTGTGTGTGTGTGTGTGTGTGTGTGTGTGTGTGTGTGTGTGTGTGTGTGTGTGTGTGTGTGTGTGTGTGTGTGTGTGTGTGTGTGTGTGTGTGTGTGTGTGTGTGTGAAGCCCCCCAAAAACACCCCTGTCCGTGCGTTCGTGGCTGGCTGCGTTGGCAAAAAGTATCTTAGTGCTTGGGATTGGTAGCAAGGGGACCCTCGACTCGCGTGGATGGTGTGTGGGATTCACGCACGCGTGCCTTGTGCTGGCCGAGTCCTGAGACCCAAGCTTGCGCATCGTCGGCATGGATCTTAAACTCATTCCCTTAAAGCAGCCACCCAGTCTGTGACCATATCGGGGCTCAGCCCATTTTCCAGCTGTACAAAGCTGACACCCCTTGTCAAGATACAGATTGGCGGTCTCCGGCGGGCCCACTGGACATTGGAAAGGGGTCCCGTGGCGTGCCAATGTCCAAAATCCTGTGGGCAAGACCCCAAATCGGCAATGTGGTGGACATAGTTTAGCCCCGGAAAGGCCTGTAATCGGATCACCGAACAAGATACGAGCCCTGAACCTGACGCAGGCTACGCACACTTCATAACCACATCTCATTAGAGAACACAACCAGCTAACATTGCCAGGTGTCATGATCAGGCAGGAGAGTGACCCACAGGAGGCACCCCTGCTACCTCCCGTAGACATGCGCCCCACCAACCCCTGAAAGCTTCTACGTTTTCGGCCGAAAAGGGCCAAATTTCTACCGGTAGAAGGAAGATACTGGCACTGACCACCTGTGATGCTCGCTCGCTCGCCAGTAGCACCCACGCCGTCTGTACTGGGTAATGTTACTTCTGCCCCGGGCCCGAAACACGGCCGCTGCAGCCTACCAGCCTCTTTGGACTGTACTCATGCATGCGGTCACTCTGCATCACTCACTCATCAGTCACCAGCGCGAGTACGAAAACCCCCCAGCACACCGAGGCGTTTATATGCAGGCCCGCTACTGCAAGTAATACCCAAGGGTGATACTCGTGGGTGATACTTAACTCTCTCGCGCCTTTCCCAATCTATGGAACACTCCTGCCACTCCTGCGTTTTGTCCGGCACTCTTGCATATGCAAATACAAGGATGAATAAGTAAAGGGCATGTCAACAAGCAATCAATATCCAACATCACAGCAACATCCCCCTCGCCTTCACATTCAGGGCCTTCCTTGTCTGGTCCATCACACGATGTATACCGCGCGCCGCCATACGCCTTGGCGGTTAGTTTAGCGCATGTCCGTCACACGCCTCGGCGGTTGCAATGCCTGCTGCTGGAGTGTATTCCCCCGTGTGCATGCCCTGCATGGCTATAGTCACGCACTGACGCACAGCAGATCCCACGCAGACCCGCCTGCGTTCAGGCTCCACCTACCCCGCATCCGCGCACTCTCCAGCATATAACAATACGCACACGCGACTCGTGACCCGCTTTCCATGCAACCAGAATGACCATCCATTCCTTTCGATGATACCGCAGCTAGATAGACGTGCAGCCCCGGTCTCCTCGTTGTCAAGTTAGGTCATTCATGTTGTCGGAAGAGGCTCTGCAGCGGGTCATCCAGGGGAAAGCACCCCGCTAGGGCCTGCAAATAGTACCTGGTGCCGTGCGTGCCGCCCAGCGGCCGCAGCACGTCCACCAGGGCGTTGCGCGCGTCCGTGCCGGAGGCAGCAGCCGTGGCCGTCGTGGCAGTAGCCGTGGCCGTAGCCGTAGCTGCCTGCTGCAGGAATGGCGCACCGGCTTTACCACTGCTGTCGCCACCGCCAAGCGCCTGCAGCGGCGACGCAATCCCAGAAGCAGCAGGGGCTACGGGAGCGCCCGCCGCAGGAACGCTTGACGCGGAAGGTTGCAGCTCCTGCTGCAGGCGGCGGCGGCGGCTCGCGGCGGCGCCGCCAAGGCCGCCCACGATTTGCCGGGGGGTGGAGCCCATCCGCAGGCGCCTTCTCCCGGCACCGGTAATGTTACTGCCGCTGCTACTGCTGCTGACAGAGAAGGGGCAGCCATCCCTGTCCAGGTACAGGTAAGCCCCGTTCACCTACATGCATGCGTGCGTTGGCAAACCACACCACAGTACGAGTGACCAGGCTGTGGAAACAGGGAGGGGAGCCAAGCGTGGAAGCCAGAGCCACGCCAACTAATAACACGCGTGCTGCCCCCACGCGGTTGCAAAACGCGGAACGAGGTTAGACAAGTTGACATCCTGACCTCATCATGTGCTTGCACTGCTGGGGGCAAACCTCTCCCCACGCCTCCCCCCCTGCAGCCCCTGTCTACCCTGTCCCTTCGAATGAGTAGAATGGGCTGCACCGGCACCTTGCCCCCCGCCCCCCCCCAGCCTCCCGGCTACCCCTACTAACCCCCACACGCTCATTGCCCCCGGCATTAGTTAGACTCGCTCGCTCCTCGCACCCACCCGGAAGCCACCGCATCCCCTCTGCCCCCGCGCCGCACCTACCTGACGGTGGCCCACCGGCAGCTCTACCAGCCTGTCGCCGCTGAGCCGCACGATGGAGGTGACGCCGTCCAGGCCCAGGGCGCTGCGTGCCGCATACACACATACAAGCACTAGTCTTGCGTTTGTTCTCTATCTTCCTTACTCTAACACACGCACACACACGTGCGGCAAAACAGGAGCAGGTTGCAGCAGCAGCGAAATTGGGAATAACAATGTTATGGAGGTCCGTTGTGTACTGCCGCCTGGCCACCCAATTTGTGCGAGGGGTGGCAAGCAGGCTGGGTGAAAGTGTTGCGCGATTTGGCGCCTGCCGTAGTCGTCAGCCTCCCAACTACCCGATGCTGTCGGCATGCAGCGGGCGGGTGCGGCAGCAGTAGTGCCCCAGACTGCCGCACGTACGAACGTACTATATACGCACCTGTACCGGCGCACCCAGTCGGTCTCCCCGCTGTTCAGCGCGCCAAACGCAAACACCGCCTGCACCGAGGAGCCTACAGCAACACACACATACACACACAGATACACACAGTGTCGGCCCTTCCTATCCTTGTGATGTTCTAACACACAGATACACATAGAGCAGCTCGGTCGCGCCGCACTGCGCTCGGCTCCCATGCATTGCAAGCATTGTCAGCAGCAGGGAGTGCATGTCGTCAGTCAACACCTCACGTGCGTGGCGCTAAGTACGCCCACCATAGATGTAGGGCCGGTGATGATGAGGGGCACACAGGTAGGTGTTGCGGTGAGGGCCGCACCTGCCTGCGTGCTGCCTCTCACCCTAACACGCGTGCACACTCCATGACTTTGTAGCCATCCACATCCATCCTTTGTCCCCGTTCGGCTTTACAAAGGATCCCCGCCCCCATCCCCCATGCACCCACCCTGCATGGTTGGTTTGCTTTTGCTTGCGCTGGTGTTTACACCCCCCGCCCCCCTTTCCGCTTTGCACCGCTCTCCATCCCACCTGCGTTGGCCAGGGCCGCCGCCGCGTAAAGCGCCATCACGCCGCCCAGGCTGTGACCCGCCACCCACAGCGGCCGGGCCGGCGAGCCACGCGCCTGCGCCACCGCCCGCAGCAGGCCCTCCTGCTCCTGCAGCCTGCGTATGCATGCATGATAAGGCGGGATGGGATGCGGCGGGGCGGAGCGAGGCGGGGTGTGGTGGGGTGTGGTGGTCGGGGGCGTGTACGGCAGTCATTCGTGTGCATGAGTGCATGTGCTGCCCACTTAGACACATTACCCTTTGACCCCGCCCGGGCCTGTACGGGGGGAATCGGAATGATACCCGCCCGCTGTTGCAGGGGACCTGCACATCTATCTGCACATCACACGGATAATCCGCACCATCAAGGGGTCGCTTCCCCCGCCCCCATGCGCAGCTGGCGCTCAGTAGCTACTGAGCTAGTAATGACGTTGGTTCGCGTTCAACCCTCCGCTCCCCGCCCCTCCTCCCATGCCCCTGCCCCGCTTTATTTCCATCCACACCCAACCCCACGCCTCCCTGCCCTTCAATTCTCTATCTTTCACTCACTCCCGGTAGGCGTTGAGGTAGGCAGCCGACACCTGCACCCGGCCGCCGCCGAAGAAGCTGGTGTCCACGTCCGACCCCAGCTGCGCCGCAATGTTGGCGACCTGCACGCAATCAGCGAGCAAGCCCAACCATCACATCAGGACATCGGAGCATCCATAAGACACACACACATACACAAGTCTTTCATAGTTCTCTCCCATGTGATCTCTAACACACACACACACACACACACACACACACACACACACACACACACACACACACACACACACACACACACACACACACACACACACACACACACACACACACACACACACACACACACACACACACACACACACACACACACACACACACACACACACACACACACACACACACACACACACACACACACACACACACACACACACACACACACACACACACACACACACACACACACACACACACACACACACACACACACACACACACACACACCTTCATGGGGGATTGGAATGAATTACCGCCCTCTGTGCCCCGCCATGTGTTATTCCCTATCACGTACGTGTCCGCACATGCACACGCGCTGGGCGCTTCCCGCCGTTGCTTCGTCAGAGTCCCCCCCTCGCTCCTCCACACACACACACAGCGGTACCGTGAGAGCACATGCATAGGGCTGCATCCTTGAAGCGTGTGGACACGAATCCCCCTCAAGGTTAGGTAGAGGGGGTTGCGCGATTTCCGGATGGTAAGCCGGCGGCGATTCAGGTATGCAAGGTAATTCCAGGTAACAAGCGTATGCGTTGCGTCGCGTGCCCTGCTTGCGTTCCTGTCTCTTCGCACGCACCAGTCTTTCATCGTACTCTCCCTTGTTATCTCTAACACAGCGCTAGCTGTTGTGTGCTCTGGCTAAAACACACGCACGCACGCGCACACGCACGCACCTGGTCTCCGTCGTCCGCGGCGGTGTCTGTGCCGCGGAACACCAGCACCACCAGATCCCGTGTGGCCACCAGGTAGGCATCGCCGCCCGCCCGGCGGCCGGAGAAGAACCTGTGAGTGGTGCGGCGGGGTGTGTGGTGTGTTGCTTGGTGCATGGTGCAGATCGCAGGCCGCACGGATGTGTACGTGTGCGCATTCACGTGTTAGAGAAAGAAACAAACCGCCCGCCGTGAACGTATGGGGCTTCGGACTTTGGCTGAGTGGCGATGCAAGAACGTCCTTCGGGACCGGATGGCTCTGGCAGGTGACACCTGTTCGGACCGTTAGCTAGCTACTCGCTAGTTCGTAATTGACAGGTAATGCAGGGCGACGCGGCGAATACACCAACGATGTCAGTTGTGTGCGTGACACATACCGTAACTACGCACTCACTTGACATCGGCGGCTCCCAGCTCGCCCACCACGTGCGACCGCACACGTGCCTCCCAGGCCTCCTGGCCCTCGCGCTC
The DNA here is from genome assembly GCA_016834595.1 of Chlamydomonas schloesseri. Classification (NCBI taxonomy): domain Eukaryota; kingdom Viridiplantae; phylum Chlorophyta; class Chlorophyceae; order Chlamydomonadales; family Chlamydomonadaceae; genus Chlamydomonas; species Chlamydomonas schloesseri. The sequence goes on from JAEHOD010000030.1 coordinate 638,956, forward strand.
GTTCTTGATGTACGACATCTCACACAGGTGCATCGCAAACCACACGCTCAGCGGCCCGGCGCGTGGGGTCCGGGCCAGGAGCGAGAGCCGGCCGCCGGGCTGCAGCAGCCGCGGTGGCGGGGGCGGCGAGGGTGAGGGCGGCGGCCGTGGTGGTGGGGAGGGCGGCGCGGGCGCGCCGGCGGGGATGGGGGGCGGGGGTGGCGAGGGCGGCGAGGGCGCGGGTGTGCAGGCTAGCACGCGCGCGCAGGTGACGGCGGTCCGGGAGCGGCAGCAGAGCTCGGCGTAGGCAAACCCGCACCAGCGCGTTTGCACCTCCACCTCTCCTGACCTGTCGGATGCCACAGCGGCATTACACAGCGGACGGAATGATGCACACGCGCCTCAGTCGCCCCGGTGGCGTACAACACGTACGTGCGTTCATTTGTGCGCGGCGCACACCGCGTGACCACCGAATCGGCTCGCTCTCCCACGCACTCTCCCGTGCATTATTGCAGATACACATTACGGTAGGCGCTCCACGCGCGCCCTACGGCTGTGCACCCGCGCAGCCATCACCAGCCCCACGCTCTCTTTCCCTCTCCGGCCGCAGCACCCACGCACCCACGAACGCACGCACGCACGCACCCGCAGCCTCCCCACTTGCAGCTGGTCCAGCCGCAGCTGGTGCCGTCCGTCTGACTCCGGCGTGACAGCTCCAGCCACCCAGCCGCCATGTCGCCAGCAGGACCGCGGGCTGAGCTGCTGCTGCCACCGGCGGCAACACCAGCGGCGGCCGCGGCGGCAGGCTCCGTGGGGCATGCGTCCCAGAAAGTGCTGGTCATGCTGGCGGCGCCGGCGGCGCCGGCAGCGGCTGTGGTGGCTGTGGTGGCTGCTGCTGCACCAGCTGAAGAGGCTGTAGCAGCTACTGCAGGCGCGGCAACACAGCGGCCGTCAGCGCTGCAGCCGGCACCCACGGCGGCGCAGGCGGCCGCGGGAAGCCAGCTGGGCGCCGCCGGAGGAGGAAGCACTGTGGGTGGCGGTGGGGAGAGAATGCATGCCCAGGGGCATAGCATCACGCGAATGGACGGTAATCCAGGGGCTCGCGCATACGTCGCAATGCCTCCTGCTGACTGCAGTTTTTGTCATCAACCGCGCTTTCGAGCTGGTTGCTGCGTCCTTGTGCGTCATGGTTGGCCTAGGCCTGTAACATGGCCGCACAGTCGCACTCAGCGCGGACGCGCGCCATTGCAGGCACCGCAGCGCACGTACGTACGACAGCGGGACGGAGTACGGTAAACCAGGCAGGGACACGCGCGCTGTACGCTCTTCCAGCCACCCCTACCTGGTGACGGCGGCGGCAAAGCCAGCTCGACGCCTAGGTCCGCATCTTTTACCCTCAAGTCTGGCCCGGCCTCCGGTGGTGAGGGAGGGGGAGAGGGCGTGCCAGGACGAGGTGGCGAGGGGCTGGCCGCAATCGTGCAGCTTAGTCGCTGCCGGCAGGTGACGTAGGCTCGGCGCTGGCAACAGTATTCATTATACGAGAATCCACACCAGCGGTTCTTAACCTCTGCTTCCCCGGACCTGCGTGGGGATGGGTGGGTGGATGGGCGGGTGCGAGGGGGAGGAGGGGCGGGCATGGGCGCAGGAGTGGCGCGGACAGGCCTAGTGTAGCGACGGGCAGGTAGGTATAGGTGGGATGCATGCGCCAGGACATGGTAGGCGCGTGTTATGCACAGGACCATTTGTGCAGCTTCGTTAACTGGACATCAGTTCTTGCACGTTCCCGCGGGGGTCTACCTCTGGGACAGTAGCACCGGTGTGAGGGCCAGCGGATGTCGGGACATGCGACGCGCACGTATGTGCCAACCTGGCAAGTCATCTGACAATTTTCCCAGCACTGCAAGTTCTCCCAGCTACAGCATACAGACGGCTGTACTCACCTGCACCCACCCCACGAGCAGCCAGTCCACCGGCAGGATGAATCGTCTATTTGCTCGCGCCTTGACGTTTCGGTCCAGTCGATTGGCGTAGGGCAAGCCTCCAAGAAGCTACTTTCATAGCGGCTAATGCATTTTCCCTCGGCATCACACGGCACTGTGTCCTGGCAAAGGGAGCCCGGCAGCCAAAGAGCCGAGGCGCCATGCGCCGCGAATACCAGCAGTGATAGTGCGGGCACAAACTTCATTCATACACGTTTTAGGAAAGTCATTTACCCTGGTGTTACTCAAGGGGCCGACGACGTTGGACAAACCCTCTGTTTTGAGTCCCTCGCGGCCTCCAACTGATACATAGTAACAATGACTGATAGACTGTGCAGGTTATGGGCGCCGAGGACGAGAAAAACTGATCGGTGGATCCTGACTCTGGCGTAATGTCGACCGGCTTGCCGGTTTTTGGACGCGGCCTGATGAGGCGCCGATAGACCAAACCAAAACATACCTATGTAGAGACGCAGGCCACGCGAGCTCGAGTGGCCCAGCAGTCTGTCACCTGCAGCTGGTGACCGGATGTGCCGCATGTTCGCCCGACCCCATGCCCGACCACATCGCACAAAGTCATCTATGGGCACAGCTGATTCTTGGCAATACCTCATTTACACATGGATCCACCGGAGAACAAGGCATGCCGGCACATGCCGAAGGGGAGAGCCGTAGCGTTCCCACACACCTCCCGGGTTCCCCGCCACACATGCCTGCCACACCGAGCGTGCACTACACGCTTTTCCGCATGCCAAGGCCCATCACGCTCAAAAGTACCGTATGAAATTCAAGTCATCTCAGGGCTTATATCTTCATCTTTTCGGAAAGATTTGGGCGTAAATTCGGGCCCTTTGAAAGAAGCTGCCGGCCGTTTTGGGGGCCCCTTCTTTCCCGTGCCGGGCCGATTTTGGGACCCCAATCTTCCACAACACCCCCTTTCGGGGGGGTTTCAGGGGGCGGAGCCCACCCAAACGCTAGAAACTTGCACTTTTAAGCTCCTAGGTGCCGTGGGAAAGACGAAATACACATGCTTGGGCAGCCAAGAACTTCCAGGAAAGACCAGCCCTGGTCCGAATCTTTCCGCTGAACCGGAGGCCCTTCCCGGAAGATATGAGCCCTGTTCGGAAGATCCCCCTGATCCCATGTTTAGCATGTGCTTGTGACCATGGCGCCGGTCAGCTGCACTGATACGAGTTTGTCGCCGAAGAATGTCGCTGCCAGTCGAGGGACTCACTCGCTTACCAGGAGCTGCTAATTCATCCTGTTACAGGTTTGAGCGCAGGATAGTCGGGCCTTTGGGAGGGGCTTCACTGTGCCACGCGACCCCTGTGGCGTTCGGTTCGTTACACTCGTATACATCCCGACCTTCTCTTCCATCAGTTCTCACCGGGCCCCAGTCCATCAACCTCCCGTGGCCCATGGTCAACATTGATCCACGGTGCGCTGTTCTCAAAGTCAATAGACACCTTGTTTGCATGCCACACATTCTTCTCCAGAGCATTCACAAGGCGTATATCCCGCCGCCTCCTGACACGTGTAAGACTGTAAGTGCAACATGCAGCTGTACCGTACTACCCGCTAGCTACTGTGACGGCGGCGGCGTGCACAGCAGCTGCTGCACTGCCTGCTGCCAGGCCGCGGGGTCCGATATCAGCAGCCGCCGCAGCTGCTCAAGCGTGGCCGACGGCAACTGCAGCAGCCGCTGGTGCACCTGCTCGCGAAGCTGCTGCGGCTGCTGCAGCTGCTGCGGCTGCTGCAGCTGCTGCGGCTGCAGCTGTGGTGCCTGGTGCGTGGAATGATGCGCTTGCTGTTGCCCGCCAGCTGCACCGCCGGCTCCCCAACCACCAGCCACGTGCATTGCCGGTGCCGGAACAGCATCTGCAGCTTGTTGCCAGCAGCAGGGCTGCGCGGCCGGCGCCAATGTCGCCGGCAGCATGCCGCCTGCTGGGTGGTAGCTCACGCGCCCGCTACTGCTGCTGCTGCTGCTGCTGCCGGCGGCGGCGGCGGCCTGCTGCCAGCAACCGTTGGGAGCGGCAGAAGCGACCTCTGTAGCCACTGTGCCGCTCTGCTCGTGCACGTGTGGCGGCGCAAGCGGCTTGTGCTGGAGAAGCAGTAAGTGCTGGTGTTGGTGCTGGTGCTGCAGCAGCGGCTGCTGAGACTGGCAGGGCGCTAGCGCCCGCCGCATGCCACCCGGTGACATGACCGCGGTGCTACCCGCAGCGAAGCCCGCGCAACCGACACTGCCGGCCGCGCCCATGCGCATGCCCATGCCGTTGTCCATGTACACGCCGGTAACGCCCTGCACCACAATGGATCCGTGACGCGGCACTTGCGGCTGCTGCTGCGGCTGCTGCTGCGGGCTGCAGCATTCCTGCATGATCTCGTGGCGCTCCGTCACCGCTGCTGGCTGCGGCGCCCCGAGGGCCTTGCTGGGTGACAAGGACGCCAGAGGCGGCGGCGCCGGCGCCAGGGCCGATGCCGCCGCCACGGACCGCGACGCGGCGCGGGTGTTGGTGGCCTGCGAGGGCAGCGGCAGTGGCCTCACAACGGCAGCCCGACGCCTGCCATTGCCGCTGGAACTGCACCTCTCACCGCCATCCGGCACCGCTTCCCCCACTGTCATGGGGGCAGCCGCGGGCCCTGGGGCGGCTGCTGCAGTGGCTGCTGCGGCCCCTGCCATGGCCTCTCCCTCCAGGTGATGGTGGTGCGCAGCAGCGCCTTCCAGTTCCCCACTCGTGCTGGCCCCACACATGCCTCCGCTGCCGCCGCCGCCTCCGCTGCCGCCTCGTCCCTTCCCCACCTTGATCGCAGCACGGCTGCGCTTGTTGCGTGTTGCGGGCGCCGCAGCGGCCGCCGGGGCGCGCTTGGGCCGTGCCGCGGATTTCGCGCGCTGACCAGCATCCGGCCGGCCGGCACCTTGCGCGTCGCTGCCGCGTGGCTGGGGTGAGGACCCGGCGTTGGCCCGCGGCTGAGCGCTTGCTGCAGCGGCCGCGCCGGCCAGCGGCACCTTGGGTGCTGGCTGGAAGTTCAGCCGCGTAACAAGGAGCGGCTGACGCGGCTGCTGCCGCTGCAGCGCGGCGTTGCCGGAGCCTGCGGGCGGTGCATTGTTCGCTGCCGCGGCGGCCGCCGCCGCGGCTGCCTCCACCACGCTGGCTGGCCAGGCGTACTGCACAGGCTGCGGATAGCTCTGGGCGTGGCCCTGACCCTGGTCCTGAGCTTGGCCTAGGTCTTCTGGCTGGCCGCACGCGTGCGCGTACGCGTGGGCCGGCCCCTGCTGTACAGGCACTGGCATTGGTCGCTGCAAGTGCCGCTGCTGCCGTTGCGTCGGCATCGCAGTGCAGGTGCTGACGCAGACGGGGATGACCCAGCTGGGCGCCGCCGCACCTCCAGAGCCGTCGCCAGCGGCCTGGCCCTGCTGCGGGTGGCCCCGCTCCGGGACATAGTCGGGATCATCTTCGTCGTCGTCGTCATCATCACCGCCCCCGCAGTCAGCCTCGGCACATCCTCGGTACGCGGCGCCATGGCCGCCTGCAGTAGCCGCCGCCGCCGCCGCCGCCGCCACCGCATCGTCGACACGGGCAGTTACAGCGCCGGCGTGGGCGGCGGGGCGCGTGACTGTGTCCATGCCACGAGCCACCGCAGCATACTGCTGCTGCTGCTGGCGAGCTGGTCCAACCACGCCGCCGTTGTACACGCCAGGACGCATTACGTCAGTCGCACTGGCGGCGGCGGCGGCAAGACGCGCCTGAGTGTCCTGCAGGGCCGAGTCGGCGGCGGCCTGCGCCGCCTCCGCCCGGCCCTGGTAGCGCTGCATGTCCGTATCATTAAGCCTAAACTGCGGCCGCGGCGGCGCTTGCTGCTGCTGGTGCTGCTGTGGGTGGTACTGCTGCGGGTGCAGCTGGAAACAGTAGCGCTGGAGGTGCTGGTGGTGTGGCTGGTGCTGCTGGTGCTGAAGCAGTAGCGGCGGCACGGCAGCAGTCTGGCCAGCGGAATATTTCACGGCGCCACCACCGGCAGAGCCGCCGGCCCAGCTGGGCAGCGGCGCCGGCTGTGGCGGCAGCTGCTGCATCGCCAGCGCAAACGACGGCGCGACCGGCGCGGGAGGCAGGTGGTCATCCCGGAAGGCGAGGTAGGCATGCAGCATGTTGTCGGCGCCGCCAAACGGGTTGCGGGTGCCGCCGCTCACATCGTCACAGGGCGGGAGGCGCTGCAGCAGCGCCTGCATGCCCTGGTCCAGCGCCTGCAGGCCCGCGCTGGGCGGCACCCACGGCGGCGGCGAGAGCAGCGGCGGGAGGCCGGTGGGGGGCGGCGAGACGGCCGTGGTGCCACTGGCTGGCAATGGCGGCAATGGGCCGGCCTGGCGCGACGCCTCGCTCGCATCACAAGCGTGCGCCCGGTGCTGGCCGTGAAGCAGCTGCTGGTGGGGATGTTCGTGGTAGGGGAGCTGGGGCAGCTGCGGGGGCGGGGGCGGCGCCGCATGCCTGCTGGCACATGCCACTGCGCGCGACACCTCCGCAGCCGTAGCCGCAACGCGCGCGCCGCCGCTGCCACCCGAGCCCATGGTTGCGCCAACGCTGCTGGCCAGGGCGCGGTCGGCACAACCCAGGTCCGGCGAAATCTGCAGCATGTGCAGCAGCGGCGGGTGTGGGGCTGGGTCATGCTGCCCGGCATCGACATCCCCGCTTGAGCTGCGCTGGCCGTCGCAGAGGGCGGCCCCAGCCACCGCCGGCTCTCCGGCCGCGAGATGCGCGCTGCTGCGCGTGAGCTGGCTGACCGGCAGCGCCCGCCCGGCGGACTCGTAGCACAGTGGGAAGGCGGGCTGCTTCGCCGCCGCTGCGGCGGAGCCCACTGTGCCTGCGCCGGCGCTTGCATTGGTGCTCGCGCGAGCGCCCGAGCTGATGACCCTCGCTTCGCCGCCTTCAGCGACCGGCGGCCCGGTCCGTGCCGCACTGTCCAGCACGGAGCGCAGGAGCGCCGCCACGCCGCCGCTGCTGGTCTGCTGGGCCGCCACCGCGCTGTCGGCGTGCGCGCCGGCGGCGTTGTAAGCAATTGCAGGCGCGCCAGCCGGTGGCGAGTAGCACCCGAGGCGGCGAAGAGGGCGCGGCGGCGTGCAAGTGCGTTCTGGCGGATCCGCCGCCGCCGCCGCGTTGACCGCTGCCGCTGCCGCCAGGGGTCGGCCGCTGCCGTCGCCGCCCGTGCGGCCGTCGTTGCCGAATGCGGGTTGTTCAGCGACCTGCCCAGAGCGCGGCGCCACGGGGGCGGCGGGCGGGGCAGCCACGGCGTGGCCACCGCTGTGCCTGCCGCCGCTCGCGCCCTCTACAGTTGCAGTGCCGGTCCGGACGGGTGCAGCCGCCACCACCGCCGGCGGCGCGGCGGGCCGGGCGGCGGCGTAGGAGGCGGCCACGGACCTGAGGAGGGGCACGCGGCCCGCGGCCGCCAGCCAGCCGCTCAGGTCTCGTAACAGCTGTAGCCTTGCATGCGGTCCGGCAAACGGACCGACCGTCTGCCACATCCCGCTTGCTATCGCCGCGTCGCGGTGGCCATGCATCGTCGGGATGCGCTGTGCCGGCGCCAGGCCCAGGCCCGGCACGGGCCAGGGGGTGTCCGCCGCATCATGGGCGCAGGCAGGGCTGGTGGGCGCCGGCGTTGCAACGGCGAGGCTGAAAGGCGGTGTGCGGAGGCCGCGCAGCTGGAAGCCGGTGCGGCTTGCAGCGGTCTGCTGGCCTGGCGCCGCAGCCTGCGGCAGCGGCAGCGGCTGCTGCGTAGGCGGCGCTGCGGCGGGCTGCCCGGCGAAAGCTACGTCTGGGTGCACCAGGATGCGACAGCCCCGCTGCGCCGCAGTGGCGGCGGCTTGGCCAGCAGCAGGCGCACCGCCGCACGCCGGCTGCTGCTGCAGAAGCAGCAGGACCGTGTGCGCCTCGCCAGGACCGCCATGCGCTGGGACGCCGCCGCCCGCGGCCCCATCGCTAGCCCCAGCCCCGCTGCCACTGCCACTGCCACTGCCACTGCCACTGCCACTGCCACTGGGCAAGGCGCAATCACTGACGTTGCCCAGCGCGGCCAGGACGCAGCCATTGCCGACAACGAGCGACGGCAGCGGCAGCGCCGCCTCCGCCTCCGCCGTCGCCACACCTGCAGCCGGAGGCACCACGGCTGACGACGACTGAGTGGCCTGCTCGTCCGCCTCCTGCGACTGCGGCGCTGCTTCCGGCTCGGGACCAGGCAGGGGACGCCCCGGCTGCGCAAGCTGCGGCTGCGACGGCGGCGCGTGCACTTGCATGGCGACCACCGCGCGGCCGGTCACGCGGCAGCAGCTGTTCACCAGGCAGGTCGAGGCGCCCGCGGACACCTGCACGCGGCGGGGAGCGTTGTTGTCGCGGGCGGGGCGCAGCCGTGGGACATCGTCAAAGTCAAGGTCGAGGACAGGCTGAACGATAGAGCAGCCCTGGTTTGGACCAGAGAGTGCCCCCGTCCCTCGGGCTTTGCGCTAACCATACAAATGACCCAGATCAATGCAACCCGCCGCGCGGGACATAGACACCCGAGCCGTGACGCCAGCTGCCAACGTGCTAACCCTGCATGTCAGCCGGCCGCCTTCCTCTTGCATCGCAACAGCGGCCTGGCATCATGATTGCACAAACTCACCAGAATGCCAATCTGGGCAAGGCCGCAGACGCGGCTGTTGGTCAGCTCGATTCCACAGCCGGGCCCGACCCAGATGCCCAGACCTCCCTCGCCAGTAATGCCGCCGCCGCCACAACTGCCGCCGCCGCCGTTGCTACCGCCACTGCCACTGCCACCGATTTGCAGGTTACAGCGCAGCATTGTCAAGCGGCCGTGTGTCACGGACAGCGCAGCGGCGGCGGCTCCATGTTGTGACGGGGAGGACGACGGCAGCGCGCCGCCGCCGCCGCCGCCGCTGCTGACGTGCAGGCTGACGCCGATGATGCAGGTGATGGGCGGCGGCGGAGGCAGTGCGGACGATGAGGGACCCGCCGTGGTTGGCATCTCGCCGGGCGGCGTGTGATCCAGGCGACCCACCTGGAGCCCGGAGTGGCGCACCATGACCTGACGGGAGGCGCGTTAACGCACGAGGATGAAGGGCCAGGGCGGCGCGAGTGATCCATGTATTTGGCACGCATGGCGGGGTGCTCCTTGCATGTTTGCGCCGCTGCCACCCACATAGCCCCCCCCCCCCACAGCCAAACCCAAATTTTAGTCGTGGCCGGAGCGATCCAGGTTGGGCCCAACCCACATGCCCACTGCTCACATGCGAAGGATCCGTGGGGTTCTCTCCAAGCAGCGTGACGCCTGGCGGGATGATCACCGGACCCAGGGGAGCCGCTGCAGAGGTGGCGGCAGGCCCGGCCGCTGCCTCCGTGGACCCTGCCCTTGCCTGACCCACATCGCCGGATTGTGCTAGCCGCTGCCCTGTAAAGCAGGGCTGCTGGCACTGGTCCTGCTGCTGTTGCTGCCTCATCAGATGGTGCTGTTGCAGCTGCTGCTGCTCAAGCGTGATGTCGTGCACGCCGCCGAGCAGCAGCACCACGTCGCCGGGAGCGCTGCAGGACAAGGCTCGCAGCAAGGAGCTGTAGCACCTGACCCACATGGCGGGCAGGGTTGGGTTCGGGTGCTGCTGCTGCTGCTGCTGCTCCTGCGCGCTGCCGCTATTGCAGGCATCCGCCACAGGTGCGGTGTCCACAGAGGGCGCTCTCCAGACCGCTGCGAGAGGCCGCGAAGAATGCTGCAAGACCGCGACAGGCACACCATCCTCAAACGTGAAGGGCTCGGCCTGAAGCTGCTGCCGCAGCCAAGCAGGTAGGGATGCAACGAGGGACGACGCGCCGCTAGCTCCAGCAGCAAGCTCGCTTGCACCTCCCGCCGCAGCAACACAACCGTCGTTGCTGTATGGTGAAATATTATTGCTCCCGCCTGCGCTGCTTACGATGTGCACGGTTCGGCGCCGCGGTGCCTCCGCCGGCTGCATTTCGGTGGGTGCGCTTGCGTTCTGCTAGCGCTGCTCCCGCGCTGGCTGCAGCATGCAGGCCACACACAGCGTCTGTATTTATAGCAGGTGGCCTGGAAGCTGGAAGCAGGAAAGCGGCGCAGGCTTGCAACAGTACGTGCACTGCGCAGGACGCAGAAGGCAGACGTGTCTCTATTCGTGGCGTGTCTTGGTCAGTTTGCTGATAAATTAAATAGTGCAATAGCATATTGAAGGCTGAGCTCCCCTTTTGAGCAAACGCCTCCGCCAGATCCAGCCGGGGCGATGGGAAACTGTTCCCGGCACGCCCCCGGGCCCCGCTCGCCCCCGCGGCGGCCCCACGCCCGAGCACCAACGTCGCTTTCGGCACGCCGGCACCCTAGCCCTGCTGTTAGGCAAGTATTTCATGGTGTCTGGTGATAGAACTAAGCTATTAAGCTTTGCTCTGGTCGCGACTTGTTAAGCCGGGCTATTTGCATCAAATGTTGCGTCTGGCAGGCATATCCCTGAATCCAACTTCCAGTAATAACAAAAATATAAAATGTATGTCCACGCGACAAGCTATGGCAATGAGACACGGCTGGGCTTACAGCCCCGGATTTCGGTGGACCCATGCAGCCTGAACTTGCCGAATTGCTGGAGCACAACCTTTCCTGTTAGCCTGCTCATGTCATTACCATCATTATTCATTTAAGGACACCGTAGCAGCGCCACTGCGCTATACAAGCTACTCTGGGACGTTGGAACGGGAAATGGCGCGACCCTGACTCGGGAATTTGTGACCGGTCTGCCTTTTGCAAGCTGGCCAACGCCAACAGCTTCACATTTAAAGTTTGTATAGAAAAGTATTACGCTAGGGCAGGATGGAGCGCAGCAGGCGTCAGCCGGTTCAGAACAGCGCAGCTGCAAAGGCAAAGGGCGCGCTCGAGCAGCTGCGTGCCGCTCGCGAGGGTGGTCTCAAGCGCGCACTCGCGTATGAGGTGAAGGCGGAGGAGGCTGTTTACGACGTGGTCGACGAGCAGCAGTATGCCGAAATTGTGAAAAAGCGCCGCGATGCTGGGGATTTCGTTGTCGATGATGATGGAGCTGGCTATCATGACATTGGCGAGGATGACTATTTCCAGGAACGGTGAGCTGTCTGGGGACTGTAGGACATGGGGCGAGCTAAATGCTGCTTGGCAAAAGCCATGCTGCAACTAGGAGGTTTTGAGGTTGCCTTAGGCACATGCATAATGTTCATTGTCCTCGCGCATGCATAATGTTCATTGTCCTCGCGTCTGCCTGAGTAAACAGACCGCCCGTGCCCTTGCGTGTCTATGGCGCGCAGCCCCGACGAGGAGGACGCCGAGGAGGAGGAGGAGGACGCCAAGCAGGCTGGCAAGAAGCGCAAGAAGGGTGAGGAGCAAGTGTCTAACCTGAGGGATGTTGCGGCCCAGCCCTGGCTTCACGCGTCGAGTGCCTGCGTGTGGACCGGAAGCACGCAGCGTGCCGGCCCCGGCCTGGCTTTGCACAGCAGCATAGCCGCCAAGCTGCGCGTCTAGATAGAATACGTACGCTCATACCTCTGACCCACGCCGCCCCACGCCACACGCGAACAAACGCGTGCCCCTGACAGAGCAAGGCAAGCGCGGCAAGGACGGCGAGGCGGGCGGCAACATCGGCTCCATGTTCCGCAAGGCCGCGGCCGCGCGCGCCATTCCCGGCATCGGCGGCCGCGGCGGCGCGGGCGGCTCGGGCCCCAAGCCCACCGACGCCGCCGCTGACGAGATGCTGGACAACATCCTCGGCGACATCCTGGCGGACGCCGGCGTGCCGGGTGCCGTCAAGCCGGCGGCGCCGCCGCTGCCCTACGCCGCGCCCGCGCCCGTTGTCGCCCGTCCTATGGTGCCGCCGGCAGCTGCGGCCATGCGCGGCGTCGGCGCCGTCGCGCCCATGGCCGTGCCGCGGCCCTTCGGCGGCATGCCGGCGCGGCCCGTCAGCGGCCTGGCGGCGGTGGCGGCGCTGACTGCCTCCGGCCGTGGCGCCTCTGCCGCCACCACCGCCGTCACGCCGTCGGGCGCCATCAAGCGCGAGCCGATGGCGCAGGCCGCCGCCGCCGCCGCCCCCGGCCCGGTGGCGGATGCCGCCGCCGCCGCTGACGTCGACGACGGCGACATGCACATGAATGACGCCGCCGACGGCGGCGGCGCCGATGACATGGACATCGGCGGTGTTGCCGCCGCCACCGCCGGGGTCAAGCAGGAGGATGTGGAGGTAGACGTCAAGCTGCCGCCGCCGTCGGCAGCCTCCGCTGGCGGCGCTGGCGCAGCTGCTGGCGGCAAGCCGGCGGGGCGCAACTTCATGGACGCGCCCGCCACGCCCCTGGACGGCGCCGCCGTGCAGCGGGCGGAGGACGTGTGGGACGAGATGTACGGCGGTACCGCTGGCGACGATGCGGCGGCGGCGGCGGCGCCCGTGGAGGCGCCGTCACCGGCGCCCGTGGCCACCACCCCTGGCGGCGGCGACGCGGCGTCGGGCGCGGCGCCGCTGCCCCTGGACAGCAACGGTGAGCGCAGGTTGGGCGCATTGGTATGGTCTCGGGAGCGCTGATGTTTACTTCCTGGGCTACATCGCAGCTGGGGATGCGAGGTAAGAAGCTACACAGCACTGCTGAACCCTGCACCTATACTCGCCCGCTCCCTGCAGGCATGCTTCCCTTCTACTGCCTGGATGCCTACGAGAACCCTGACGCGCGCCCCGGTGGGTGTCAGCATTCTAGAAACCTGGGTGCACCGATACGCGGCGAAGTCAGGGCTGTTGCCCTTCCCCGTCCTCCTCCACCTTTACCTCCAGACTCTAGCCACGAGTCCCTGGTCCCCTGCCTCTCCTCGACGTCCTACACACTTAAACGCATGCGCACACAACTCAAACAGGCGAGGTGATGCTGTTCGGCAAGATCGAGGCGGAGGGCGGCCGCTGGCAGAGCTGCGCCGTGGCGGTGCGCGGGCTGCAGCGCACGCTCATCGTGGTGCCCCGCCGCGATGTGTTTGAGGACGGCGACGGCGCCATCGCCGCGCTGCATGCCGTGGTCAAGGCCGACCCCGCCCGCAAGCCCGAGCTCATGAAGATGCTGCAGGTGTGTGGTCGCGAGGTGGAGGAGGCCGGGCAGTCGGAGCGAGGTGGAGGAGGCTAGGCAAAGGGAATGGTGGGGTTGGTTGGGGTGAGTCGGGGTGGGTTTGGGGAAACGCAACACCATAGGCGGCCTACCTCGTTACGTCACCACGGTAGTCCTGCCGCCACCTGGCACTCGCCGCCCACCTCCTTGCCTCGCCCACCCACCCCCCGTCCGTCCCTTCCCGCTGCTGCTCTCTCTCCAGGAGCGCTGCGGCCCGCTGCGTGACGAGGTGCGGGCGCTGCTGACCAAGGCGGGCGTGGGCGCCATGCGCATGGTGCCGGTGCGGCGCAGCTACGCGTTTGAGAGCCGCGAGGTGCCGCACGGCGAGCAGTGGGTCATCAAGGTGGGCGCGCGCGGGGCCCAGCTGGACTGACCGTACTTGCAGCAAGGGAAGGGAAGGGCGGGGGGAATGGTTGGGTTTGATTTAGCTGGTTAACAATTCCCGTTCGGGAGGTTGGGGGGAGCGGGGTGCTGGTGGCCCGCTTTGGTTTGGGTTGGGGCCACGTCAGGGGCGGACATGAGGAAGTGACTGCAGCGCCGCTTTGGCAGTGCCGTGAGAGCCGCTGCAAACACGTGTGCCAGCCACCGCATAACCCCCCCTTTCATCATTAAACTAAATGCATGGCACCCCCCTCCCCCGGCTGCAGGTGCGCTACCCCGGCCACATGCCGGCGCTGCAGCTGCCCGCCTCCGGCAGCTTCAGCGGCAAGACCTACTGCGCCATCTTCGGCGCCAACCAGAGCACCCTGGAGGTGAGGGACGGCTGTGGCTGGGCTCCTGTATGTGAGGCAGCGGGATGATGCTGGCTAACAACGCAGCTTGCCTTATTGTGTGCAAGTCATTCTTGTGCGTGCTGCCGGCATCGCCATGTGTTCCCTCTCACGTGAGTGATAAAACTCCTGCATGCCCTGCATGCCCTGCGTGTCCCTCCCCCCCCAGTCCCTGTCGCTGAAGCGGCGCATCAAGGGCCCCGGCTGGATGGGCGTCCTCAACCCCACCCGCGTTGAGTACGGCAACCAGACCACCTGGTGCAAGGTGGGCGGCCTTGGGAGGTTTGGGGGCGAGCGTTGGTTGGTGCGGCCGCCACGTGCGAGGGTGTGGTGCATGGTGCATCGCTTTTGGCCCCTTGCCATAGGGCTTCAGTTTTGCCGCCGACTCTCGCGGTCTTCTCCTGCGGCACGTGACTGGCTGGCTGGTTGGCTCGAACTGCGGCGAACCCGCCCCCAGGTGGAGGTGGCGGTGGAGGGCGGCAAGCGGCTGCTCACCGCGGACAAGGGCCTGGCGCCGGACGCGGCGGGCCGCGCGCCGCCGCCGCTGACGGTGGCGTCGCTGTGCCTCAAGACCTCCATCCACCCCACCAGCCACCAGCACGAGGTGAGGCACGAGGGGTTATGGGGGGGGGGGGGGGGGGGTACCAGCCCAAACTAAACCAAACCCAATGCATAAGATTGCCGTGCCCCGCCCCGGGGGAGGGGGGGGGGGCGGGGCACGGCGAGGCAGCGTAGCGTAGGCGTAGCCACGGGGAGCTCTCGGCACGCGCCGCTAATGCGCACGCAACACGTACACAAGGACTCCACGCGGCGTCCTTCCGCGGTCGTCCATGACCGCAAAACACCACGCACACGCCCTGCACCGCCCACCCACGCACCAAACCGCCCACCCACCCACCCAACCGCCCACCCCACCCCACCCCACACCACACAACACAGATCGTGGCCGCCAGTGTGGTGCACCTGTCCGGCGTGTCGCCCGACGCGCCGCTGGCCGCCAAGGACTGGAGCAACCCGCAGCGCCTGCGCAGCTTCTCCATCGTGCGCCGCCTGGACGGCCAGGGCTGGCCCGCGGGTGCGTACGGGCAGGTACTACTGCAGTACTCCAGCAGTACTGCAGCGCGTGCCCAGCCCGCGAGTGTGCTGAGTGCTAGTTCACTGGGCACACTTGCCAACACGCGCTGCTACACGCGCTCTGCCTTTTGACCCCTGTGGTGGAATGCCTGGGGGCAGTTGAGATACCCACTGACTGGTACGCCGCGGCCTCCTCCCTCAACACAACAGGCATGGAGGCGGCGGCCGCCGCCGAGAACGCCACGCCACGCGGCCGCGCAAACAGCGGCCCCGCCAACGCCAACGGCCCGCTGGTGGCGCTGCAGGCGTCGGAGCGCTCGCTGCTCACCTGCCTGCTGGCACGCCTGCAGGTAGGCGGTGCGGGGCGGTGGCGGATAACACGGAAGATGTCAGGTGCTAGGTGCCAGGTGCTGGGGCAGAGGGGGGCGGGCGGAGAAAGGGATGGGCAGGCGGGAGGCGGGATGGGGTTTCAAGCATGGCCGACCTGCGTGTGCGAGTGCCCACCACACTGCACACTCTCACTCCCATATCGTCTCAGTCTTAAGTTTTCCCCCTGAACAACCCCCTTTCCTGCCCCCCCCCGGCCACGCTCTCCTCGCTCTTTTGCATGGGTATGGTTGAAATTGGGCTGGTATTCACAACCCCGCCCCCCCCCCGCCCCTGCCCATGTGTGTACAACAGTCTCTGGACGCGGACGTGCTTGTGGGCCACAACGTCGCCGCCTTCGACCTCACCACCCTGCTGTCGCGCATGCAGCACCACAAGGTGGGGGGGGCCAGGGGCTGGGAGGGGCAGGGCCCGGGAGGGGCAGGGCGAAGCCGGGTTCAGGGTGGACAGTACCCGCGCAGGGAAGAAAGTGCATGGAGGGATCAAGGGCACGCAGACCGCTGTCACCGGCAACCGACCGGCTTACCCTCCCACAGGTGCCGCTTTGGAGCCGCATTGGTCGCGTGAAGAAGACCGAGTTCCCGCGCCTGACCGGCGGCGGACACACGTTTGGCGGCGGCGCGGGCGCGGGCGTCATGGCCACCGTGGCGGGTGAGTACCGTGGTGCGCCCCTTGCGGCCAGGGATGGTCATGGGCGGAACACAAGCAAGGCGTGGGGTGTTGCGGGCGCCCCCACGGCTGCATGACCTCCGCTCGCTGGGGCTCGTGGTGCGCCCCACTCGCCTCCCCATTGCAAATGTGTTTAACTCACGCCTCGCTCTGCGCTCTGCGCATTGCGCTCTGCGCTCTGCCCCCGTAATCCCGCCGGTCATTCGATCCCACGCCCCCCCCCACACACACCCCTACACACACACACAAACACCACCACCGCCCGCCCCCCCAGGCCGCCTGATGTGCGACACCTACATGTCCGCCCGCGAGCTGGTCAAGAGCGTGGACTACACGCTGGGCACCCTGGCGCAGGTGGGTGGGTGGGGGAGCGGCGTGGCGGTGGGGCCGGTGGGCAGGCAGGCGGTTGCGGGCTGACTGCCTGACGGGCTGGTGGGGAAGCAGAGTAATACCTGCACGGAAACAAAACGCCGCGCCCCCTCACCCCTCCTCCTCTCCTCCCAGCCACTCACCTCAACCACCACCACCACCACACTCTCTCATCCCCCCACCTACCCCCCGCCCCCCTTGCTGCAGTCGCTGCTGGGCCAGTCGCGCTCCGACCCGCTGGCTGGCTCCAACGCCGGCAACAACAGCGGCCTGGGCGCGTGCTTCGCCAGCGCGGAGGGCGTGCTGCGCCTGCTGCGCCACGGCGAGAGTGATGCCTGGCTTGCGCTGGGGATCATGTTCCACCTCAGCGGTGAGCGAGATGGGGAGCGTGGGGACGGTAGTGAAGGCAGCGTAGCGGCAGCTGTCTGTATACAATAATGGGAGCCGCTCGGGGAAACTTCGCGACTCCGAATCATGTAGTATGCATCACCAGCACAAGCGGAGCGCCCAGGGCGGGTCTTCGGGACGGTATCCGGTGCCGAGGAGTCTCTGCTGCTTGCAACTGAGCCCCCCTTTAGCTACCCACGGTGCCCCTGCCCCAACCAAACCCGCACCCACCCTGCCACCCCCGCCCTCCTCCAGTCCTGCCGCTGACCAAGCAGCTGTCGGTACTGTCTGGCCAGCTGTGGAGCCGCACCCTGGCGGGCCAGCGCGCCGCGCGCATTGAGATGCTGCTGCTGCACGAGTTCCACGGCCGCAAGTTCATTGTGCCCGACAAGCAGAGCTACAAGGTGGGTGGTCGGAGGGGAAGGGGAGGGGAGGCGCTGGCGCGGGTGCGTGAGCAGGCGGTATGGTACCGGCGGCGTTACCGCTATATTTGGTAACACGGAACCACATGTGTGGACTGTTGCAGGACAAGCAGCGGCGCGCGGCGGCCGAGGCGGAGGAGGACTTCGACGCGGGCGGCGGCGGCGATGACGAGGACGGCGAGGGCGGTGGCGGCAAGGGCAAGAAGGGCAAGGTGAGAGCAGCGCGGCGGGAGCCTCTCTCTCTCTCCCCGCACGACTCTTTTCACCACGCCTGCTCGACCGTCCACACTCGCCTCCGGACCCCGCCACCACTCGCAATCCACTCGCTTTCCATTCCTTTTCCTGCCATCCTTTCCTCCTTCTGCATCTGCCTCGCCACGTGTCACACCGCGACTGCTGCTGCTACTGCCGCTGCTGCTGCTGCCGCCGCCGCAGGGCGGCAAGGGCGCCGCTGCTGCTGCTGCTGCTGCCCCCTCGGGCAACGGCCCCAAGTACGCGGGCGGCCTGGTGCTGGAGCCCAAGAAGGGGCTGTACGACAAGGTCGTCATCATCCTGGACTTCAACTCGCTGTACCCCTCCATCATCCAGGTACGAGGGGGGAGAGGGGGAGCTGGGGGGAGTGGGGCGTGGGCGGGGTGGTTGTGTGTGTGTGTGTGTGGGGGGGGGGGGGGAGCCATTTATGGATGGTGTTTTATCAATAATGAAGTGCCGATGGGGGGGGGGGGGTACCGGCCCAAACGAAACCGAACGCAAGGGCGAGGAGGAGGGGGGGAGCTGGGGGAAGGGGGAGCGAGGCCGATGTGGCAGAGGTCGTTGAGGCGCGCCGGAGGATTGTGAAAGGCCTGCAGTGCGATTGTGGGATCGAGCGCTGGCAGGGCGGGTGGGCGCTGCTGCCCACTGTTCTTAGCTGCCTGCCGTAGCTGCCTTTAGAAACAAACCCACGCGTGTGCTTTACACGCAGCGGCGCGTCTACCCTCCGCCTCCCCTTGCAACCTGCCCACCCCACCTCTGCCTGTCCACAACTCCTCTTCTTTACTCGATATACATGAGCCCGCCTTCCCCCTCTTCCAAACGCGCAGGAGTACAACATCTGCTTCACCACGGTGCAGCGGCCCGAGGACGGCTCGCTGCCGCCGCTGCCGGACCCCGCCACCGCCGCCAACGGCCTGGCGCCGCTGCCGGCGGTGCTGCAGGCGCTGGTGAACCGGCGGCGGCAGGTCAAGGCCGCCATGGCCAACGAGCGCAACCCCGTCACCCGCCAGCAGCTGCAGGTGCGGCCGAGCCTTTCTTGCAAGCCTTAGCTCCAGCCCCGCCACCCCCCCCCCCGCCCCATGGTCGCTTTGGTTTCTGGAAGCAACTACCCCCCCCCACACACACACACACACTGGCCCCTCGGCCTCCGACATCCCATGCACCCGACTGGCGCCTCCGGACGCCCCCTGCCCGACCCCTCATGGTCAACCTTCCTCCTCGCCCATGTGTTCCCCCTCGCCACCATCCAACCCTTCCCGCCACCCTGCAACCCTTCCCGCCACCCTCCCACCCTCCCCGCCACCCTCCAACCACGTTTCCTTATTTCTGCCGTGCTCCCCCACCCCAATCAACGCCAACCCAACGCAGGTTCGCCAGCAGGCCATCAAGCTGACCGCCAACTCCATGTACGGCTGCCTGGGCTTTGGCGCCTCGCGCTTCTACGCGCAGCCGCTGGCCGAGCTCATCACCGCGCAGGTGAGGGGTCGGGGCGAGTGGTGGTGGCTAGGGTTTGGGGTCGGGGTCGGGGTCGGCGGGATGAGGAGTCCAGTGGGGCTGGGGGCTTGGGATTAAGTTCGCAATGAACTTGAACATTGGGTTGGCCTTGATGAACTTGAACATTGGGTTGGCCTTCTACTCCCCTTCCTCACTCGCCCTCACTCGCCCCCATCCCCTCCTTCCCCCCGCCCCCCGTCTACCTCGTCATTAATTGAAATGCATGGAACCCCCCCCCCACACACACACACACGCAGGGCCGCTCCATCCTGAGCAGCACGGTGGACCTGGTGCAGGGCGCCATCGGGGCCGAGGTCATTTACGGAGACACGGGTGCGAGGGGCGCGGGGGCCGGGGCACGGGGCCGGGGGCCGCCTAGCTCACGGAGCTGTTGGGTCAAAGAGAGGTGGTCGCTCTCGCTAGTCCGATCCGACGCGCTCTTGAGCACCCGCATACCCTACCCCATCCTGCACCTCCGCATCCATTCCTACATTCTCTCAAAACACGCACCCATACTGACAGACGGTCTTCACATGTTTTCTGCTTGTGAACTAACACGCCCCCCCCCACCACCCACGCCCACACCCCCAGACTCCATCATGGTGGCCACGCGCTCCGACTCGGTGGAGGAGGCTCGCGCCCTGGGCGCCCGCATCAAGCGCGAGGTCAACAAGCGCTACAAGTGAGTGTATGGCAGCGGTGTGTGTGTGGGGGGGGGGGAAAGAGGGGCGGCAGTGCGATGCAACAGCAGCGGCGAAGGATCGCAGCAGGCCCGCAGCGGCAAACTCATGTTTGCAGGCGTTGCCAAGCGCTGCTCGCCAATCGTCTTTTCCGCCCGCTCTCCTGACTGGATTGCTTAACTCAGCTTCCTTTTGATTGGTTTAGTTTAGGCTGGTAACCACACACACCCTCGCGAAAACCTGCCCCACACCCTCACCAACTCCCATCCCCCCATCCCCCCCACCCTACCAACCTCCACAGGCTGCTGGAGATCGAGCTGGACGGCGTGTTCAAGTCCATCCTGCTGCTGAAGAAGAAGAAGTACGCGGCCGTGAAGCTGGAGCCCAACGGCCAGGGCGGCCTGGCGGAGGTGAGGGAGGGACGGAGGCGGCATGCATGCAGGAGGCGTCAAGGAAAGGTGCCGGCCGAACTAACTAGCGCCTACCACATTGCAGCATCCCCGCCTGAACTCCCGCCGCCCCGCTCTTCCCCGCTCCCCACCGCCCCGCCCTCCCTCCCCTTCCCTCCCTTTCCGTTCCCCCAGGTGATGGAGCAGAAGGGCCTGGACATTGTGCGCCGCGACTGGTGCCCGCTGTCCAAGGACGTGGGCAACTTTGCGCTGGCCGCGGTGCTGAGCGGGCGTGGGCGGGAGGAGGTGGTGGGCGAGATCCACGCGCACCTGCGCCAGGTGGCGGAGAAGGTCCGCGCCGGCCAGGTGAGGATGAGCATGAGGGCACATGAGGACATGTGAGGATATCTATGAGGACATGTGAGGACCTATGGGGACATGTGAGGGCTGCAACAGGTGGTTTCGGTTGCAGGGGGCAGGGGGGCAGGCAGGGCCGTGGTGTGCTGCAGCAGCGGGCACCACACAACACGTCTACATGTGAGGCCGCCCGCATGGCCCGCGCCTTCTTCGGACACCACACCGCACCGCTCCCCCGCCAACCCTCATCTGTGGGGTTCTCCAACCCGAATGCCACACGTCCGCGCCCACCCCCACCCACCCTCTCCCACGACCCACCCCGACCCACGCCCCCGCCCGCCCACCCACCCACCCACCCACCCAGATCCCCATGGGCAAGTTCATCATCACCAAGCAGCTCACCAAGCGGCCCGAGGACTACCCCGACGCCAAGAACCAGCCGCACGTGCAGGTGGCGCTGCGGCGGCGGGCGGCGGGCAAGCGCGACGGCGTGCTGCCGGTAAGAGGGCGGGGCTGGGGGCTGAGCGCAGGCGGGCCGGGTTTGGGGAATGGTGGGTTGAGGTGCTTGGGGAGCCCAACGGCACCGCTTTGCCGCGTCAAAGTCGAGAACGCTTCAGGCCCAAGGCCCGCCAGCATCTGTGTCACGCGCTGGAGCACATTCATTCCTACGCTGCCTCTCTCGCACCTCACCACCACCTCACCACCACCTCACCACCACCACCACCACCTCACCACCACAACCACCACCACCGCCTGTAGGGCGAGACGGTGCCGTACATCATCTGTGTGGAGCGAGACCCCGCGGCGGCGGCGGCTGCTGCCTCCACGGACGGCGCCAGTGGTGGTGCTGCTGCTACTGCCCCAGCTGCTGCCGCCTGCGCCGGCGGCCTGGCGGACCGGGCGCGCCACCCCGAGGAGCTGCGGGAGCAGTCCAACTTGGCGGTGGACGTGGAGTACTACCTGGCGCAGCAGGTGCGGTGGGTGGTTGGGGGGGGGTGGCGGGGTGGGGTTGTAACTACCAGCCCAGGCTAAACCGAACCAAATGCAAGAGCGAGGAGGACCAGCCCGTTCAAACCCATTCAAACCCACATACCCAAGTAGGGCGCAGTGCGCAGGCGCAAGCGATGATGGCAAGTCAGGCATACTTGTGGATATGGGGAGGCGGGGGCAGGGGAGCAATGCAGGGCAGTTGGCTTGCCGGTGGCCGCGGTGGATAGGTTTGGAAGCGGCGTCGGGCTTGGTCTTGCGCAACCTCTGCTGTGCCTCACGCCCTCTCATTTCCGCCCTTTCTCACCCCCCCCCCCCCCACACACACACCTCCCCAGATCCACCCGGTGGTGTCTCGCCTGGTGAGCCCCATCGAGGGCACCGACGCCGCACACATCGCCGACTGCCTGGGGCTGGACCCCGCACGGTGAGGCACACACACGCGCACCCGCACCCGCACTACTACCAGGCCTGTCGTACACGGCCCTAAGGACCGGAGGCCCCCGGTGGCGGGGGGGGGGGGGGGGGGCGGGGGCGGGCCACCCTTCGCTCGACCCCGGCACTCAAACCAGCAACCCAACTGGCCCCGAGTCGCCCTTGCTGTGCCTGTGCCCATGGGGCCTCCACAGGTACCGCGGCGCGGCGGGCGGCGGCGGTGGCGGCGGGCTGGGTGGCGGCGGTGAGGACGAGGACGCGGCGCTGCTGATGGGCTCCAGCGGCGGCACCCTCATGGACGAGGACGACAACTTCAGGGTGCGGGAGAAGGGGGGATGGGGGGGGTAGCTTAGTCCAGACACCAAAGCAACCCTTGCAATCCAAAACCCCAGAACCCAGAACCATAGAGCCAGAGGGGTTGAGGGGAGGGGAATCAGGGCGGTAGTCATTCACGGGATGGTATGGGTTGATTGGGCAGGGGGCGAGGGGAGTGACAGGCGGCGAGGGCGCACGGACCAGGATGGTGTGATGTTTATGTGGTGTGCTAGGAGCCCGCCGTTCAGGGCTGCTCGGCAGTAATGCCACAAGCTCGCCGCGTGACGCCAATTCCGCGCCATGTTCCCCCCGCGTGCCTGCGTGCGTGCCTGCGTGCAGTCGTGCGCCCCGCTGCTGCTGACCAGCCCCTCGGGCGCCTCCTTCCCGCTGCGGGGCGTGGACGAGGTGCTGCGCGGCGCGGTGCTGCCGGACCAGGTGGGTGGGTGGGAGGCGGTGGGGTGGGTGGGTGGGTGGGTGGCCCGGTCAGCCTGTGAGCGGGACTAGAAGTGCGCACCGGGATGAACATAACCGTCACATGAATAACACCGGTCGTCCCGTGAAAGAGGTAGAGGGGTGTGTCTGACTGACGCGGTGTGGTTGCACTCTCCCCCATGCCACACGCAGCTGCTGACGCCACCGGACGCGCTGGGCGACCCCTCGGCCGCCGTCAGCCCCGCAGCGCTCATCAACCAGGTGCGAGGGCTCCGCCGCGTGGGCGGTTGTGTGTGCCGCCTTGCCCATAACACGAACCCTATGAACTGTCCCCACCCATTTGCATCCGTCCCCCCCTCCCCCGTCTCCCCTTGGGGCATGCTGTTCCAAACTCACTGGTGATTGTCATCCCCCGCCCATCAGCTCAGCTTCACCTGCCTCCTACCTGCTTCCCATGCCGCGCAGGTGCTGCTGCGCGCGCGCGAGGCCGTGGCCCGCTACTACGACGGCGTGCTGCGGCCCGACGACGAGACGGCGGACGCGGGGCCGGGCGGCTGCAGGGCGGCGGTGCTGCGGCCGGCGGCGGCAGGCGGCGAGGAGGCCGGCGCGGGCGGCGGCGGCGTGGGCCCAGAGCGCTGCGCGCACCCCGACCCCTCGCGGCAGGGCGTGCTGCTGCGCCGCGCCATGAACGAGCGCGACCTGTACCTACAGGTAATGGGTGGTGGGTGCGGGTACGGGCATGGCGGGACGGGGTTGGCGCGTGCCGCACACTGCATCGCCGCCAACATTTTGCAACCCGCGTTCTGCCCTGTTCTGCCCTGCCCTCCCTCCCGCGTTCTGCCCTCCCTCCCTCCCCTCTTAACGCCGCCGCCGCCGGCTTCCCCCCTTTCTGCCGGCCTCCCTCGCACCCGGCCACCCACCCACTGGCCGCAGCTGTCGCACTACTACCGGCTGCTGCACGTGGAGGGCGCGGTGCGGCGCCACCACTGCCGCCTGCGCGCCGCCGACCCCAAGAGCGGCGTCAGCGTGGAGGACGTGCGCGCGCTGGTGGGTGCCGTAGCGGGGTACCGTAATAGCGGGGGGGGTTGAGGGCGGCGCAGTTCGCTGCAGCGGCGAGTGGGGTTGCAACAGCAGTGGAGGCAAGCAAGGGGTGTCTTTTGCTCGCGCGCAATGCTGCTGTTCGGTGATGCAATGGCATTATCTTCCCTTGTGTCCGCCCGGCACCGTCCCAAACCCGGCACAGGTCCCGGAGCCGCTGGCCCGCGCGCTGGGTGCGGCGGCCGAGGCGCTGGACGGCCTGCGCCGCCGCAGCCACTGGCACTGGGTGGACCTGGGCAAGCTGTTTGGCAGCCTGCATGCGGCGGCCGCAGCCGCGCCGGCAGCCACGGCGGCGGCGGCGGCGGCGGCGGTGGCAGCCTCCGGAGTGCAGCAGGGGCAGGCCCAGGGGACGCCGGGTGGCATGGGTGGGGTCACCTTCGGCGCTGTGCGCGGCGCGGTGGGCTGATGCAGTGGTGGCGCGACAGTGCATGAGGGCGTCATTCGGGTGTTTGGTCTGGGTGCGCAACGCCGGTGCGATGCCAAGGGTAACTGCACAAGCCTTCATATCCGTGGGCGGTACACCTTGTGCGCCATCAGCCGTATGCTGCAAGGTGGCGATGGAGCTTAGCCATCGTCGGGTCTTACTACGCTAACATTGACAGGCTTGAGGATGCGCTCGTGCAGGAGGTGCAGTCTTGTGGGCGTGGTGGTGATTGCATGGGGCACGACGGAAAACTGTACATGGTGTTGGTGTGTTGAGGGCAGGGCGCGGGTACAGCTAGCACGCGCGGGTGCCGGTGAAGTGCCGTGAAGCCAGGATTGAGGGATTCTTGAATTTGTGAGTTTCAAGACAACGATACCGCCCTTGGCAGGCGGAGTTAGCTTCAAACAGAAAGTCATGTGGATGGTCGGCCCTGTCCGCCGGCCTTCAGCGTACCCAGAACTGCACGCACACACGCATGCTCAAGCCGTCCGGAGAACTCTGGCTATTTCCCTAATCTGCCCCTGTAACGAAGAGAGTGCTGGCTTCCCCCTGTACCTGTGCGCCGGTTCCCTCGAGCCCCCATGCCGTAGCTCACGCCCTCACTCCCTCAGGGCTCCTACGGCAAATGGCTGCCAATTGTCTGCGGACAGGCTTCAGCCAGGGCCCCTTTCATCTAATTTAACCATAGCTCGTAGCCTTGCCTTACAGCCTCTCCTCCACAGCAATTGCTTGAGTGTGTCACACGGGCGAGCCTTCGTGTAGATTCAAGGAGCCGAGGGGGCAGGCCGGCAGGGGTCGCTCAGGCTGAGTTATAAACCGTCCTGATATTATGTGGTGGAAAATGCATTATCTCTGGTTATGAGCATGCTCGCAGGAGGGGTGTGAAGGAGCGCAACGCAGTGCAAGAGGCCACCGGTCTTGGGAGGGTCGCAGCAGAGTGTATCACGCAAGGTGTCTTTCAACGCCATCCAACGGGGCAGCGTAGGGCGCAGCAGCGTGGGGCGCCAGAGGGTGGGGCAGGTTGGGCGCAGGGTGGCTGAGGGCGGGGCGGCAGAGGGCGGGGCGGAGCACCCGCCCCCCCCCCCCCGGCATGGGGCGGTGACCTCCCTAACCTCTGTCTGGGAACCTCCCAGTGCCTGTATCTTCCTTCTACCGCGTAGAAATTTGCCCTTTTTCGGCCGAAAACGTAGAAGCTTTCAGGAGTTGGTGGGGCGCACGTCTACGGCCGGTAGACGTTTTGGCGGGCGAATCAGGGGAAGTGTCACGTTTTTGGGGGGTTTGGGGGGCTTGCCCACGTGGGGGGAGCGCCTTACACGGAGTGCCGCCGATGTTCAAGTCGCTAGGTAGCCCCTTTCAGGCGCTGTCAATCAACTTCAAATGTGTTTTTATGGATACAGACCCACAGATATGCCACCGCAACGGCTGGGCGCGAGGTCGCGAGATGCATTGAGCATGCGAGCCCTCAACAAGTTCACTGCGGTCGCGTTTTGAAGTGCCGTGGGACCCTTCACACACTATGTAGCGATAGCGCGTGTCCGGGAGCTCCAAAACGGCGCCCTGAGCTCAATCCAACTCATCGGCATTCGCAACTTAGGCCGGGAGAGGCCGAGATACGCCCTTCCAAGCCCGCCGCTAGCACCACCAAGTACATTAGATACAAATGAAGCCATAGGCGTTAAAAGCAAGTCATTTTACGAGGGTCGGAGCGGGAGCAATGTCGACGCGATTTTTTGCTTCTCTGACATGTTTGGGTATGGCATTAGCAATATAATAGTATAAAAGTATATGTACACTTAATCGGGCAGTCGTAGAGCGAGTATTGGGTTTGCGCCGGTGCCTTCCCCCGTGCTGGTGCCTTCCCCCATCCTATGCCTCACCAGCTCGGCGCCGTCCGGCATCAGGACCATCCCCATACAGCGATAATTGTTGGGGAAAGTATACCACATGCTTATATACGTGTATAACAAGCCTTCGAAGCTGTGGGAGGTGTATTTGACAGCCGGGAAGCCGTGGGGCGTGTCAGGCTGCATGGGGGGTATTGACAGACGTGTTTTGCACGGCACGTGTACTAGCATCAAGGTATGATGCAGCGAGAGCAGTCAATATATGCATATACATGTGTATAATATATTTAAGCTGTCAGAGGCGGGTTGGGCGCGTGTTTCACGGGTGCTGGGTCCATGTTTGGGGGGTTTTGACCCCCTGCCGTACAACCCCAAAAGTACGACACTGGAACCCTTGCGCATGGATGCGGACATGGTGGATCTCTGTGTTCAAGGTTTGGTGACTGGGCCAGGGTTCTGGCAAAAGTTATACGGTTTCCAGGATTGACACCCCCAAGCTATACGGTATTCAAGATTTGGTGAATGCGCGAGGTTTCTGGCAAAAGTTGTTAAGATCCCAAGATTGCCATTCCCATGTAGGGGGCGCCCCCCATGTGGGGCTTGCCCCCCAAGAAAAATTTTTAGCGTAGAAGGATTAGCAGGGGTCATCTACGCGGTAGTAGACACTGAGGGCCCAAGGGCATCTACAAGATACAGGCACGGGAACCTCCCCCCCTAACCTCCAAGGGCCCGTTACCCTGGGGACCCCCCTAAGGTTTAGGCCCGGTTACCCTTTTGGGTCCCAGCTGCATTCTCCTGCTACCACGCCCAATTACACCTGCGCCGCAACCCTCGCTTGTCTCGTTATGAACATTACATAAAAGGACAATCCGACCAAGCAAGGGTGCCCTGCACCCATGTCAAGAAGGACCATCTCCGGCCCGAAAGGAAACCGCCCTCCCCCCAGTTGGCTGCCGACCTTATACAACCGTGCATTGTTTCTGCGCACAAAGCATGTCTCGGGCGCAACACCATGAGTCAAAGCTAAGCCGAAGCCCGCCTACGCCTCACAACATGAAGCAACCCCCATCTGCGCACAGAGCGCTGCCTACTGCACTAGGCGCCAAACCAGGTACGCCAGGCATGTAGTCCAGCGACACCAGCCAGACGCAATCAAAATACAAAAACACTACACCAGAGGCGCTCCAAACCGGCCCAGAATCAAGGGGAGGGGGGAGGGGAGCCAACATCAGCAGGCAATACCAGCAACATGCAATCACCCGCACATGGGTGGAAAAAGGCACACCATCCCAGCCTTTTGGGCGAATGCCAAGGCTAACAAACGACTGCAATCGCCCCCAGAAATCTGCAATAACCGACACGCGGACTGTACCAAGTGCTCCCCCATTTTAACGCATTTCCGTGCAACACGAAGAGACGAAGTGACGAACGCCTTTCACCCTTCATTATTGCATGTAGCAATCGCCACTGCGCTGCGGTTGGCGCGCCACAAAGAAAGACTGTGTATGGTGGCGATTTTTGCGGCCTCTCGCGCTCAGGCTCCTCCGTGCCTCTCGCGCCCAGCAGGCCTCTCCGTGCGGCTTGATTGCCAACGAGCGTACGCCACAAAGATCACTGACTAATGTATACAATGTGCCCGAACGCCGCTTACTCAGTCTGGCAAGCATCACACCGTCTCCTTGACGGCAGCCCCATTACCTAACCGTTGCACCCGCCGCCAATGCGGCCTTCACCGCCTTCGCCACCGCCTCCCGCAGTATCGCCTCCACGTCCACCACCACCGCCTGCTGCTGCTGCTGGTCACGCCCGCCCTGCTGCACCTCCGAGCTCTCCGGCCTTTGTGCCGCCGCCTCGGCGGCCTGCCCAGCAGCAGCCTCAACCTGCTGGGCGCCCCGCACCGAGGAGCCCAGCCTCTGCGGCGGCTGGTGCGGCAGCGAGGGTGCAGTTGACACCACCGCAGCGGGCCCGGGTGGCTCTGCGGCAGGCGGCCTGATAAAAGAGGCGCGGAGCGGGTGGAGCGAGAGAGAGGTGCGCTGCGGGTCCATGGAGGGGAGGCCCCGCGCGCCGCCGCCGCTGCGCCCCGCCTGCCCCAGGTGGCCCTGCTTCTGGCCCTGCTGCCGCGCCAGGAGCTTGTGGATGCTGCGCACCTGCGGTTTCAAGCCAGGCGCATGCGCAACACGATTGATGCTAAATCCAGATGCAGTCGCCGCTGCTTTGCGAGTACTCGACACCAGACCGCGCGCCACACACTGCAGCACGCCGCGTGTTTACGGCTAACCTATGCAGCGGTATGCATGCATCCATGACACACGGTTTCCCAGCAGGGCTTAAGACTCGGCGAAAACGTCAGCGTGGCCGCACGACCAGCAGAATACAAACAACGATGCACACAGCGAGCAGCCCACGCACGCACCTGCGCACGGCTGCCCCTCAGCTCCGCCAGCTCGCGCTGCTGGCGCTCACTGATGCGCGGCGCCATGGGGCCGTACACAGCCACCAGCGCGCGGACCAGCTGCATGTGGGATCAGTGGTTGATGATGACGAGCGGGGGGACAAAAGCGAGTGGAATGGAGGGCCGAGAGGGTCATTGCAAGGCCGTAAGATTTACAAGGTGAAGGCTTGGACAGGAGCGACTGGTGGGCGGATTTCTGGTAAACAGGCATCCACTGGGTCATAGAGACACGCGCTGGTGCAGGGAAGTACTGTACGTTTATCTGATCACCGCGCACCCCGAATTTTTTAATTTTGCATCACCGCGCACCCCCAAAATGATTACTTTTTTGCACCGCGCGCCCCCCACCGGGGCAAATTTACACTTCCGTGCACCCCCTGCGCCCCCTCGCTCCCCGCCGTGCACACCTTCTTGAGGTCCTCATCGTGCCCGTCCAGCGAGCACTCCAGGAAGGGCCAGAAGGGGTTGGCCCGGGTCCACAACAGCACGGCCCGGCACCACAGCCCCGCCAGTGTGGCCGCCCGCCCGCACCAGCTGCCCAGCCGCCGCCACCACGTCTGAGCTGCTCCGCCGGGCAGCTCGCCTGCTGGCCCGGGCGCCGGCTGCCCAGCGGCAGTACCACCACCAGCGGCTACAGGGCCAGGGCCCGGGTCAGCCGCCGGTACCACGGCCCCGCCGCCGCCGCCGCCTGGACTGCTGGCGGAGGCTGAGGTGGAAGCCACAGCCGCGCGTGACCTGCCGAAGTGGGCTTCCCTGTACTCCCGGAAGTGCTCCCAGGCCCGCTCCACCTGCGCCTTCAGCGCCAGACCCGCCCGGCACGGCCCCTCCACCAGCAGCCGCATCACCTCAGCCTCGTACGCCTGTGCGGGAGATGCCAGTGGCGAGGTTTACCGCGCGAACGAACACACAATGCTCATCTACGCGTTTCATGCGGCGCGTTGGTTTGCGTGCCCATTGAACCAGCGAGAAGTCGCAGGCGAGAGTGCTTCCTGTCACATGTG
This sequence comes from Chlamydomonas schloesseri, assembly GCA_016834595.1. Classification (NCBI taxonomy): domain Eukaryota; kingdom Viridiplantae; phylum Chlorophyta; class Chlorophyceae; order Chlamydomonadales; family Chlamydomonadaceae; genus Chlamydomonas; species Chlamydomonas schloesseri. Next base: position 668,290 of record JAEHOD010000030.1, read on the forward strand.
CGTCGGCCCCCATCCAGCCGCACATCCACCAGCGCACCTAACAAGATACCGCAACCCCGCGGGACCCAGCCAGCCACACCTACCTCCACATAGAACTTGAGCTCCATGGTATCCAGAAGCACCACGGGCGCCGTGGTTGCGGCCGCATCACCCAAGCCCTCAGACGGGGCCCCAAGCACGTCCTTGGCAGGCGCTGGCGTCGCGCCTGCCAAGGGCGGCGTCACCACCGCCGGCGCGGCCTTGCGTGCGGACGCCTTCTTGGGCCGCGGCGCCAGCATCTGCAGCTGCGGCAGCAGCCGCACCGGGCCCCACTGCATCCGCGCGCTGACCCAGCCGCCGCTGCCCAGCGGCCACAGGCTGTCCCCCGTGCTGACGCCGCCGCTGCCCCCAATTGCCCCGCCACTGCTGCCCTGGCCGGCAGGACCGGAGGCGCTGCCGGCAGCGGCAGCGCCGGCCGCATTATTGCTGTTGCTGCCGCTCACGGCCAGACGCAGTCGCCACATGCTGTATACGGCTTCCGCATCCTCCAGGTCCGCAAGTTCCGCATCCTCCTCCTCTGCGGGCGGCCGCTCGCCCTCCTCCGCACCATCCCCGCACGCAGACATGCGAGGGTACTTGTCCTTCGCGCCGCCGAAAGAGCTGCGCCGCGGGACCCCACCAGCCGCCTCTATCGCCAGCAGTGCGGCTGGCGGCGGCTGCGTAGTCGCAAAGGGGCTCGCCTGGGGCCCAGCCGGCATGACGAACTGCGCGGCGCCCGTCAGGCTTGGCGCCGCCGCCGCCGCAGGTATCACCGCAGCAGCGACCATACCCGGCCCCCCGTTGCTGCCGTCGCCGGGAACGGCTGCTGCGCTGCCGTCTGCCTCGCCGGGCTCCTCCTCCACGAGCACCGCGAGCACAGGCGCCGGCCGCAGGGCCTTGCATGAGCCGTCCGATGGCAGAGCCAAGCTGCTGCCGTTGCTGCCGGCAGCAGCAGGGCTCATCACGCCGTCCTTCGCGGGTGCGGAGCTGGCGGCTGCTGCAGCTGCAGCTGCAGCTGCACTGGCCGTCGCAGATGCTGCGCCCGCTGCTGCGGTCTTGGCCATAAGCTCAGCCACCGCCGCGGCTTTGGCCTCGCGTCGGGCCTCTTCCACAGCGTGCACCTGTGGGGCGTGTTCGCGCAAGTTAGGAGTGTTGGGGTAAGTCGGCAGACACAGCGAGAGGCAGGAACTCTTTGCAAGCAGACAGTGTGCAGTGTAGGAGATCCATCACGCACCGGCAGCACGTTGAGCCGGGCCATGGCCTCGTCGTCGAAGAACGCAACCAGCGCCGCCATTTGCGGACTGGAGGCCAGCCGCCAGCGGGCCAGCGTGAAGGAGAAGGTGCGCGTAGGGTCTGGGGTTTCGTGAACGTGGGTGGCGGGCAGTGCGGATGCGAGCTGAGTGAGTATGAGGCGAGGGACGCAAGGCACGTTCCTAAGTGCACGGTCCCGCAAGTGACACGAGCCGTGCACGCCACTCACCCCGAAGCGTGCTGCCCTTGCTCAGGATAAGCAGCTTCTGTCGCTGCTGCTGCACAAACCTGTTTGTGCACAGCAAAGTAATAGCACCTGCATTGGGATCATACTCGGTGGGAATAGTTGGGCTGGAGCACAGGCCACGGCCTCACACAACAAGTCCATCCCTGCCTGCAGCTCAATATCACCCGTGCTCGCGCCCGCACCCGCGCCCGCCGCCCGCAACCCAACAACCCCCCCCCCCCCCCGCGGCCCCTGGATGCCCTGCCCCGCGCCTGCACTAACCGCACCTGCTTGGCGCCGCCGCCTTCTTGGCGTCCCCCGCCGCCAGCAGCTCGAAGTCGCGCAGGTGCGCCTCCGCCCAGTACACACGCAGGCGGTACGGCAGGCCGGCCAGGTACCACACGGCGCGCTGGAAGGCCAGGAGCCAGCCGTGCGCGCCAGGGACAGCTGCGGACTGCTGCTGGGCGCCAGCCATACGCTGCTGCTGCTGAGGCGGTGGCTGCGGCTGCGGCTGCGGCTGCGGCTGCTGCTGCTGCTGCGGCTGCTGAGATGGGTTGCTGGCGCCAGTGGATGTGGGTAGGGAGGGCATGCTGCCGCCCAAGCTGCCATTGGCGCTCGCCCTGTGAGCCGTTGCCGTGACTGCAACAGCGGGCGGGTCCCCGCCGGCAGGAGCAGCAGCCGCGCCGCGGCCGTTGTGCGTCACCTGCGGCCTCAGGTAGCGGTCGAGCGAGCCCAGCCGCCACTGCTGGTCATGCTGGCTGGTCATGCGGGAGGTGACGGCCCGCGGCAGGTGTGGCTGGCCCTGGGGACTGGGGGTGCTTGCAGCGCCCTCGCCCCCACCCGCACCCGCACCCGCACCCGCACCCGCGCCCGCGCCTGCGCCCGCACCTGCACCTGCGCCGCCGGTGGCTGTGTCTGCGGCGCCGGCGCCGCCGCCATTACCGAAGCCATCACTGCCCAAGCCGCCACTGCCCAGGTCGCCGGCGCCACTGCCCATGGTCGCAGCGCTGCCCGCATCGCCATCGCTCACGCCGTTCTGCAGTGCGTAGGCCCGGCTCCAGTATACCCAGTGCCGGGTGCGCATGCGGCCGCTGCCGATGTGCGACTGGCCCTCGCCACCTCCGTCTGTGCCCTTCGGGCTGCTGCCCGATCGCCGCCGCGACGGATCGTAGCACGTGACGCCGAGAGGGTCTGTGACCAGCGCCCACACGGCCGTGAGCAGGTAGTTGCGGGCGCGGTAGGTGCAGAGGAAGCAGAAGTCGTACAGCGCATGAAACAGAAAGATGGAGTCCTGTGTGCCGCCCGCCGCGGCGCCCTGCTTCGCTGTCTCGTAGGCGCGCGTGAAGATCTGGCGGCAACAGCCACACAACGCAGCGGGCGAGGTAGCAGTGAGATCGGGCGCCCAGCACGCGCATCCCGGCCCTTCCCCCCTGCAGGACTGTGTCCCTTTCGCAACACCCCACAGGATTGACACGTTGCGGGTTGACTGTCCCGTTCCTCCCCATTCCCCTCACTTGCCAGCCAGCTGCCCCTAAATGCGCCGTCCACCCTTCCTCTTTCCTCCCGTTCTCATGCCCAGCAGTCGATGACTCACCGCCAGCAGTGTGTTCTGCACCACCAGCACCAACAGCACCACGCTCACCCTGGCGGGAGGCAAACGAAGAGGAGGGGAGGCCATCCAAAGGTGTAACGGGGCGAATAAAGTCCTTGCACACCCAGCGCCCCGACCCAACTCCCTCCACGCTGATGTCAACAGGGACGATGTGACGGGCGGAGGCAGAGAACTGAGATGTAGAAGGACCGGCCCTGGTACCGGTGCTGGGACGACCTTAGCTAGGCACAACCAACGCCCCCCGCCTTCCTCCCCTCGCCCCTAACGCCGCCTCACCAGAAGAACACCTCCACCGCGGCGCCGTAGGACCCGAGCCCGTTGCCGTCCTGCATAGGACACGGGTGCACGGCAACGAGCGTCATGCGCGGGCGAAGCTTGTCCTGTACTTGAGTGACATCGGCGAGCACCATAACCCGCTAGAAGCTTCAGTCGCGCGCTCACTCGACACACGGGACTCACATTCACGAAGGTGCCGTAGTCGAGGAAGCCGAAGGACAGGCGGGTCAGGGCCGATAGCCCATCGCCGAACACCGTGAATACGCTGTTGCCGCCAGAGATGATGAAGATACCTGCCGAAGGGAGGGCGGCATCAGTTTGACCTGAAGCAAGCTGAGAGACCACGAAGGTGGAAGGTGTGCACCTCCCTCGCCACTGCACATGCACGCCCCACCCCACGCCCCCGGGCCTCTCGCTCTCACCAAAGATGGCTGTGGCGAGCAAGACGGCTATGCCGATCATGAACGTTGCGAACTCCAGGATGTCATAGTAAGCCAACCTGCCGATCACGCACGCGGGATCCGGAAGGAAGATTCACGTCTCACTCATGACGGGGCGGCGCATGACATTTGCATTGACTTGTCGCAGCGATCTGTCGCAACACCTCCAAGACGTTAGTTGCCTTTCTCTTCATCATACCATATGCCCAGTCAGCCAGCCAGTAAGCCAGCCAGCCAGCGAGCAGTCACCTGAACAGGGTGTAGAAGATGCGCAGCCCGTCGTGGTGCTTGAGGTACCTCAGGCTCCGCAGCCCTGCCACCAGGAACATGGCCAGGCCCATGTACAGCCACGCGGTGAACAGCTGGGCGGAGGAGCTCAGGGAGGCCAGCTCCTGGAGGGGGTGCGGGGGGCGGGGCGGGGGAAAATAGATTTACCAAGCAGAGTCATGGTAGAGGTCAGGAAATGTGCGGAAAAGGCAGATGAACGGACCATCCAACCCAAGCAGGCCGCACCTTGGCGCTCTGCGGGTAGCTGGCCAGTGCGGCGCGGGTGGACTCTTGCAGGTGCAGCCAGATGCAGATCCACGCAAACATGGCCGCCTGGTGCAGGATGTCCATGCCGTGCCACGTGAACGGGTGCCTGGGTGTGCGATGGGGGGGCGCGTGTTGCAGCAGCGGTGAGTGCGGATGGAGAGCCGCGTGGCATGCGTGTGCAGACAGGGAGACCGCAGCAGCTGGCGCATGGAGCCGTACCGGCATGGCCTCAGATACTGGCACTAACACAAGATCATCCCGGGAATAGACGCACCTCGATCCTGACGCGATGTATGCCCACAGCCCCCGGCCCTGCTGACGTGCCAGCAGCACCGCGTGCACGGTTGCCACGATGTCGACGATGGTGCCAAGGACGACCAAGGACATAAAGAAGTTGCCTGTAGACGAGCATCATAGAGTCACAAAACGTTGAGAATCCGGGTGTGCAAAGATCAGGTCAGCGTTGGGGGACTGCGCCTGGCCGTGTACAGGGAGGAAGACGGGTGGCTGTGCTGGGCGTGCCGCCCTAGTTTCGCCACGTAACCCGGACACGAAGGCGCACCCGTGCGACGCCAGTTGGGGTTGTAGGTGAGTGTGAGCGTCCGCTTCTCCAACCGGCCGTGGTTGGATTCGCGGGTAGCCTGCGCGGGTGAGAAGCGCGCGGAAGCGCAAGGATGTGCGGAAAGGGGATGTGAGTCCGCTGGCGTTCAACGAGCCAGGCTGGCTCATTCGGCTGACTGCAGCGGATGTCCGCATCCTCCTTTGCCATACCCCCCTTCCCACGCCCCTTCCCCCATCGGCCCCGTTCCTCCCCGTCCGCCAGTGCGCATTTCATTTTCTGCCCCCACCAATCGCGCCCCCCTGTTCGTGGATCTCTCACCTCCATATAGAACACCACATTGCTGTCGTTGTTGCGGCGGTCATGTGCATGCAAGCCCAGTCGCAGCTGCGTCGCGTACTTGCCCACCACACCGCGGCAGCAGCCCAGCAGGTAGGCCAGCGACTCCTGCATGCGTTGAGGGCAGTTACCAATCGGGTGGCCGCATTCAGCAGCAAATCTCCGCTTGCATAGGAGTTGCTGCTGCAGCCTCGCCTCGCCCCTACCATCCCCTTCAACCTGTCCCCAAGCACGCACGCACGCACGCACGCACGCACGCACGCACGCACGCACGCACGCACGCACGCACGCACGCACGCACACCCCTTCAATACGGGCCGCCACAATCATCAACACACGTTGATTTGCATGGGAGTTGCTGCTGCAACCACGCCTCGCCATCGCCATCACCACCACCATCCCCTTCAGCATTCCCCGCGCACGCATGCACATCCTTCCAAAATTGAGCATCCTCTTTTAATGGGACCCATCAACAGAACGCCCTTCCAGCTTCCCATGTGATGTATCCAAGCACATCCTTCCAAAACCCGGACTGGCCGCCCAGCCTCACCTGCATTTCTTCCAGGCTGACTTTGCCCGCAAAGTCTGGCCAGAGCCGCACCAGCTCCACCACAGCCCGATACTTCGCCTGCTTACGAAAGCTGGCCGGCGCCTTAACGCTCCCCTTCACCGCGTCCTCTTGCATGTAGGCCCGCAGCGTGCGCGGCAGGCCCGTGTGTGGGTGCGCGCAGAAGCAGGCGCGGCCGCTGGTGCCCGCCTGCTGCGACTGTTGCTGCTGCTGCGACGTTTGTCCATCGCCCTGGTCCGGAATAGGCGTGCACCGCCTGCGCGTAGGGAAGGGATGGGTTGAAAGCGTTTTGGCACATGGGCGTGAGCAGCGTTGGTAGCGTTGGTAGCTTGGGGCCGCCGGTGTTAGCAGCAGAAGTGAGGGGTCAGCTTTACACCCGCACCACAGCCACAGTGACACTGCCTCCATCCACCGCCTCAAACTCTTACATGCAACACACACCTGATATAGCCCGGGGCGCACGTCTTGTCGTCAGGCGGCAAAGCCACCAGTCCGGAGTCTGTGTGGGCGACGCGATGGTATGCGTGACCAAAGCTGCATATGCTGCAGCACTGAGACTCGGAGTTGAGAGGCACGCATCGCCGCACATGCATCACGGCGCGACACGCACCCGCGGAGGCTGCGGGCCTTGAGATTGCGTGCGGCAGCTACCAAGACACGACAGGTCGCCACGCACAAACATCCCGCAGCACGGCACGGTACGGCATCACACGCACCTTCGCCATCGTAGTCGTCCGGCATGGCGCTTCCGCTGCCCGACCCAACCTTCTGCCGCGGCAGCCGCCCCACCAGGTCAAGGAATGAGTAATAGTCGACCTGTGGGTTTTGGTGAGAAGATGCGGCCAGGAACGAGGGTGCGTGGATCCTTCGGCGGAGGTAGGGAGGAGCAAGCGGTTGTGTGTGACCCCGCAGGAATGGGACCCGAAGCGAACATGACAAGGTCTGGCACCAGGCCATGGCGTTGGGATGCCAGCACGCAGCGCAGGGTAGGCGGTGAGCGCCATTCAGGGTCTTTTGCAAGCGCCCGACGGCGCAGGGTAGGCAGTAAACACTAGGCTGACCTAGGCCCTAGACAGGCGTACGTTCTCTCGCAAGTGCCCGACATAATCCGGATATGTTGACTTCTTCGGAGCGAAGTATGAGCGTCGGAGAAGGCAGGTTCTCACGACGAACCGTGGGTTTGGCACGAAGTGCCGAATGGGCGTCGAAGACGCCTTATAGTCGCAGCTGCTGCCAGTGGCAGCATCTGCCGTTTGTCTTTCTGCTTCCTACTGCTTCTTTGTTTCTGCTTTGCTAGCTAGCACTACTATACCCGCCCGCCCGCCCTTGGTGTCGGCGTGGGCCGTTGAGACGTGGGACGTGTTTGCCGCGTCGCGGCTTGGACTGCCGTGTTGAGGCATGGAGAGACGCCTAACGGCCACTAGGTCAAAGGTGAACTGGGGGTTTCGTGGGTTGCTTGGAACGATGCTTTGGACTGGTTGTGTTGCTTGTAACGGTGAGGAGTGAGAAGCTCCTGACCGCTTGCCACCGCACCGCAACCCTCCCCACCGCGCCCCCATCCCCGGCACCTCGAAGTCGGACAGCTCCTTTCCGTAGCGCTTGTTGAACAGCACGTTGCGGACGTTGTCGGTCAGCGGGTCGTCAGGGCCGTCCGCTGGATCCACGGCCAAAGTTCGGGGCGCCAAATCCACACAGTGATCCGTGAGATCCAGGATCCTGGAGGTCAGCTGCGAGGTTGGCAGCGATGCCCCCGTCGTGCTCATGGGCACGGCCATAGGCAGGTCGGACACGCCGCCTGCGCCCGCGGTGCCACCCTCGGTGTACCTGTTGCGGACGCACGAGCACAACCAACCTGCGAATGTCAGGCTCATCAGTAATACTAGGAATGGTAGGCTCAATTCGTACACACTCGTCTCACGCTGCCGCAAGCGCTAGCCTTACCCTGACCCTACTAAGCCGCTTCATCTCCCCTTCACCTAATCACCTGCCGATGCAAGCCCAGCATCACCCACCTCCTGAGGTCGGGATTGCCCAACAGCGGCAACAGGCTGTTGCGCAGCCTCTGCATGGACTCCCGCACCCGGCTCTTGGCGTCCGCGGAGGGGCAGGACCCAGCAAACTTGATCTGCGCGCCCACGCAGCACACCATCCATCCAGGCAACGTAAGCCGCTGGGCCTACTTGAAATAGCGAATCTCCAAGCCCCAACGGCCAAAGGCCATGCCGTGCCGGCATGGCGACCGTGCCATCCCCAACCAATTCTAACTTACAGGCCGGCAGAGTGCACTGCCGCACCGGCGCGGCATCCGCCCCATCCGCCCCATCCTCAATGCCGCGCAAACCGCAACCCACAACGACTCGAAGTGCGGGCCCCTCAACATGTCCCAGGTCCAGTCCCATGCCCCGAACCCCAGGCCCTTATCACCTCCAGCTGCGCGTACGTGACGTGCGCAAAGTCACCCAGGTACAGGAAGCTGCCTGCCTCGGGTGCCACCTCGCCGGAGCTGCGGATCGCGTTGTCCAGGTACCTGCCGTAATTGGAATTAACATTAGAACGCGGGAGTGTTTCATCAGGGGGCGGACTAGGCAAATGCATCACCCATTCATCCATACATGCCTCAGCAGGGCGAGGGGCGAGGCAGCCAACGCAAGCGCATGGCCAGCAGGCGACGCCATGAAAGCGCCAAACAGGACAGGACCCCCGCCCATGCCCACGTCGCTCTGCCGGCCTGCTGCCTGTCTCACTTGACCATGTACTCGAAGGCGTCCGAGGTGGACCCCACGCCGTGCAGGTCCGAGGACTCCCAGGCGTTGCCTGTGTCGTAGGACTGTGTTTTGGTGGGAGGGGGGCGGGACCACGCAGGGGCTGGTTGCGGTCAGGGTATGTAATTGGCGGCTGCGGCACAAGACGGGCCGTGCACAGACACATCCACGGATATGCGTGCCTGTGGGTTACAAGTAATTGCACGCGTGTGCTGCCCTGTCCCTGCAAAGCAATGGCCCTAGCCGAACCGCAACGAAGGGATGTGGTTGTGTCTAACCCAACGTCGTATGCCCGCATGGTCCAACCCCGCGCCTGAACCGCATGCACTGGGCACCGCCTAGGTGCCGCCCCTGCCTGCAGCTGCTAGGCCACGCCACGCACCGCGAAGGAGCTGATCACGCTGCTTTTGAACGCGGTTGCACCGGTTTCGGTCTGGAACCTGGACGGGGCGTGAGCGCGCAAGGCAAGCCCCAGGCATGGCGGGCACAGAAGGCAGGTGCCATCGGCAGAAGGCAGGTGCAATCGGGCTGCGGTAAGAAGCATGTACCAGAGATGGTGTGACCTGAGAGCTGGCCCACCTGTGCAATGTGCTGCTGTGTGCCAAGCAACCAAATGGAGGTTCGCCCGTTCCGCCAAGGCAACGCACGCGGCACGCCCCGCACGCCCTCCCTCCACCCGCGCCCGCTAAGCCGTACGCACGGCACCCACCACACGGCCAGAAAGATGAGGAGGAAGAAGATACCGTACGCGTAGAGCTTCTTAATACCGTGCCAGCAGTACGAATCCAGTAGCGCGTTCTCCACGAACACGCAGCCGTCGTTGTCCCAGGTGCCGGCGCCGCCACCCGCGACTGTGCCAGAGCCCCGGGACCGTGCGCGCTGCAGCACAGACAGCTGCGGCGGCAGGTGCTGGGACACCTGTGACTGCTGCAGCTTACTAGCGGCGTCGCCACGCGCACGCAGTGGGCGGGTCACGTTCGCCCCGGTGCATTCGAGCCCCCCAGCGCCGCTGCCCGAGGCGGTGACGAGAGCGCCGCTGTTGAGCCAACGTTTTTGCTGCTGCTGCTGCTGCTGCTGCTGCTGCTGCTGCTGCTGCTGCTGCTGCTGCTGCTGCTGCTGCTGCTGCTGCTGCTGTGTTTTGGGACTCTGAGTGCCGACAGTGTCGGGGCCTTGCAGTTGCCCGCCGGCCGGCGCGATGTTGGCTACACACGCGTCCTCCTGCTCAGCCTGCGCATCTCTGCTCTGGCTGGATGCCGCTGGGCTGCTTACTGCCGCCGTTGGATCCAGCGCAGCGTCAAGGGCTTGCTGTGGGCATTCCTGACCTGTCCCAGTAGCCATGGTCGCCCCATAGGACGGCGAGGGCTGCGATGAGGCGTCTGGCTCTGATTGCGGAAAGCCTGCTCCGCTGCGAGCTTCAGGGCGGGAAACCCCGGCGGTTGGCACGCCCGTCGGGCTCGGAGCCGGCGCCGAGCCAAGCGAGGCTTGCCCTGTTGCGCTGTGCGCCACAAACGGCCACATATTCACTGGCATGCGGGCTTGCTGGGCAGCTGCAGCCTTCACGCCTGCGCGCAGACGTTGGCAATGCCGCGAATGGCGAAGCTTACATGGGCCAGGAGAATGATGAGCCAGAGGACATGCCGATGATTGCGTACGCGACTTGTGACAAGCATATGCATGCTGCCTGGCCCTAAAACTGCTCGAGGCGCGAAAGGACGGCAGCGAACTTGCGCAGCGCAGCCCCAGACTTTAGGACAATCAAGTACGCAGAGATACGCACTTACTATGCTATACTTGTTAAAGCCCGCCAAAGCGGGTCCGCGAAGTGAGCGAGAAGTGCCGACTGACGTGCCCTCCTAAGGCCCCTCGCCAGTGCTGAGGACCTTTATATGGATTAAGGTAATACAGAAAATATGGATTAATGATCAGGGCTGCATCGCAATCTGACGTTTCGGATCCAGCGAGCTTGGAGGTCACTGCTTTCTTCGCGGCCTAGGAGGCCGTTTCTGACTTAGCATCCTCATGGAACTGTGAGAGAATGTTCATCCACAATGCGCAGCTGTGGACCGCCCGCCGGCGGTTTCTCGTTGCGAACGCGCGGTCTGGTCTCCCGCCAAAACACTTCCAGCACAGGATCTTGTGCAGCTTAGCTGGTGCAAGTGACAAAGGCATCGGGCTATGAGGCCAGCAATCAAATATTCTTGGGCAAGCTCGCTGACAGTTTGATTCGTCCGAAACCGACCCCGAAGCCGACCCCGAAACCGAGTCGCGAAGCCACCCCCCGCCCCCGGCTTCGCGAACCTGGCTTCGACAAAACATACTCGGCTTCGCTATGCCTGAACATTTCAAGCTGCTATATTATTATAGCCATATGCAGTGCAAGTCCGCGGGCACCCAACAGCAGCAGCAGCAGCAGCGAGCACCAGAAATGCCAGAGCAGTGCTTGCTGCTTGCACGTCAATCTATGGATTTTCGTTGCTACACAACCATGATAATCGTTAAATAAACATTTCGTGCCAGTTGGTCCCACGAAAGCTCTGTCCTGAGGCTGCGGCGTCGTGCGCCCAACCGTGCAGTTGGTCTGAAGAGTATACTAGCGGCCGCCCCGGCGGTCATTGGGCGTGCCCCAATTTTAGTGGCTAAGGCTGTCAAGGTAAGTCTGTGATGCACGTCGCAGACTGTCACGGAAGCTTACGGCATAGAAGGGGACGGAGGAGCGGATGAAGCGCGGGCTATAACACAGTACGCTGCAAAGGAGCAGCACTCTGAGCCGCACTCAGAGCCGGCGCAAGGCCACGCCAGGCAAGCCAACAGCACAAGAGCGCACCAAAGCCAGGACGCAGACCCACAGCAAACGCCAGCCTGGCTCTGCACGCCAGGACACAACCCAAACACCGACACCGCACAGCCCTGACGTGGTGCCCGAAAAGCAAGAGAAGCGTCACAGGTTCCAGGCAAAACACGGCACCGGTACCCTAGCACAAGCGAGGAACCCAGCGGCCGCCTGGCACCACACGATAACGTATCAGACACAACGGAGCGACTTTGGACACAGGAACTGGACCGACTCAGGACCAATTGCTGATTTGCGACGCCGCGTGGACAGCTCTATTAAGAGCAGCCAAGCAGCGTGTCAAGTAAATGTGTCCGCGCTATATAGCAGCGGCGCTCAGGGTTTACGCCGACGTTGCGTCCTCGCTACTTAATAACTCAACGTGCTTGCTCTCATGGCAGCCGCATTTTGCGGCCCGGGGTCCGATAACTCAGGTAGGTTTCCACGTGCCGCTTGTAGCACGTGAATGCGATTTCATCAAGCAAGTTCGCCCGGACATGCCGCGGCCGAGCTCCCAGACTCGGCCAGTCAGTCGTTTTTCGTCTATTCGGCATCATAGCTCAAATATGATATGTCTATCGCTTACTACAGTATCATTCTATTCAATAACAAGGGCTAACTTTGCTGCGCTGCATGTTTGCGCCAGATCCATTCCCAAGTCACTTTGCAGCCTGCGCAATTGTGCCATAAAAATGTCGCGTTGCAAACAATCAATTTAAGAAGCTTCCCAGATACAACCAGACTCCGCGCGCAAGTCGTTCTCGGTCGCTGGGGCCCTTCTCCTCTTGTGTACACCGGTTCCACATAGCAAATCAGCTATGAAGGATTATGGCCGTCGGCGAGGCGAAAGAGGGGCGTTTGGGCAAGCCAACACCGACCCCTTCTACTGAAACGTATGGGTGGCCCGGCCCTCCGGGACCGGGGCACGCCAACGGACACATGCACGTCTCCCTCCTGCCAAATCTGCAAGAAATGGTGCGCACAGGCGCAATACCCGCACCCGCGCCCGCACCCGCACCCGCGCCCCCACCCGCGCCCGCACCCGCACCCACACCAGCGCTCGCACAAGCACCTGCGCCTGCACGTGCACGCACTCGAACCGCACGCGACTAACGTGACGATGGCACCAATCCCCCCCCCGCACCGGACGCACCGGCAAACGCCCCCGCAAGCCTAACCCACAGCCCCCTCAGGGCAAGAAACTCAAGCAGACCACCCTCATCACCCACTCCACTGCCCAGACTGCACCAGCCGCCCCCGCATGCACCCACCCCGACCATTGAAGCCGCCACCCCACGCCCCGACGGTCACCTAACTGTACTGACCCTCAACACCCGCAGCCTCGACAGCCATCTCGAAATCGCCAACGTCACCATTACGGACGCCCACACACCAGACATAAATGTGCTTACCGAAACCGAAATCCCATACGCCCAAAGACACGTCGTCGGGCGTATCAAAGCCATGTTCAACGACCGGTACCAAACATACATGACAACCACAGCAGCTCACGCGGCAGCCAGGCCGGCGTGCTGATTGGCGTCACGCACCGCTTCAGCAAGCCCACCGGCACCGAAGCCGTCACACCACCACGAGGACTCGAGGGATACCTACTGCATGTAAAGATAGCGCCGCTACACAGCCCGCCGCTGCACGTCCTCGGCATCTACGCACCCGAGGACCCAAACACACGTGCGAACCTGTACAAACACTGTCAAACCGTCCTCACTGAAGCTACACGTACGGATCCCGCACAGCGTGTCATCCTGGCGGGCGACTGGAATGCCGTGCTCTACCCCTCCGACCGTAGTAGCCAACAACTAGACAGCGCCGACCGCAAGCACCAAGAATTCGCACGCAGCACCGGGATCCACCCAGCAGTACGCCCCCCCCCCACAAGTGATGACCCGCGCGCACACACATACACGCAAACCCACAACAACCTCGCCACCCACACCAGCCGAATTGACGACATACTGCTGAGCCACGCGACACACGCCGCCTCCATAGCTGAAGGCGGCGCCATCGAGCGCACACACGAATGTGGGGGCCCTCTGGACCACCACACACTCGTCCTCCCCAACCCGCCCGCCGCTGCACACAACACGCCTGCCACAGACGCCTGGACGCAAATCCAAAAACTCACCCTTGCACAGAAGCAGCGGGCAAAGGCCGACATGGAATCCAATTACGGCGCCGCCATCTCCACCCTCGTAACCAAACTGCGCGACTCTCATGATGCCATCACCCACACCCTAGCCAGCTCAGAGCGTGCAACCACTGACGACGAAACATCCACCATCCGCCAAGCACTACGCACATCCCCAGCCGTCGCACACGCCTGCCATGAGCTGGCGTGTGCTGACGTAACTGTGGTGTGCCTACGCACGAATGGGTTCGCACGCTGGCGGTCCTCGCGCAGGCGTGGAGCAATAGAAGTGACACAGTTAGCTTGCAGGCGCATTACAGGAATACGCACCCCTCGAGAGCAGCGCCAGCTGACTCTAATGACGGCTTAGGATATTCGTTGGTCTTGCAACAGTATACTTGCAAAGCATGCAGGCTGTACGCGCCACACCCCCCATTGACGTTAGAAGCAAGACAAGGCTTGCGTTCGTGCGCAGCGCTCTGGACACCGCCTCAACTGCCGTACCGGGCGCACGCTTCTACAAAAAAGGGTGCACATTCCTACCACCCAGCAACCCGGCTCACTCGAATACCAGCAGAAAGGCGACATCATGATGAGAATGCACATAATGGGCGCAGTGCGTAATTACCTCAAATGCCCTCCGGGCCTTGTTTCAGGCTCACGACCCGCAGCAAGGTACGTATAGAAAGTAAACAGACACACACCATAACAACACTGCTCACAGCAGCTTGAACCTACGACGTGCGTGTCGGTAGACGTGCGCTCGTAGCCCAGCGGTTTCACAAAAACACTTCTTTGACGGACACTCTTTAGGCACATCGTGGGCACATCGAGCCCGTTCACACGCGTTCACGCTTGGGTATTGCTTGTCCCACACGTCAACTGACATGCCTAAAAAAACAGCATGCCGTCAGGTGCACAGCCGACAGGGAAGAACATTTCTGGGGGGGGACGGCGCGAAGAGGGGTGCAGACGCATGTAACAGGTACAGCGGCGTGCCGTCAGGCGCACAGCCAACAGGGAAGAATATTTCTGGGGGGGAATGGCGTGAAGAGGGGTGCACACGCATGTGACAGCTGCAGCGGCGTGCCGTCAGGCGCACAGCCGACAGGGAAGAATATTTATGGGGGGACCAGCGCGAAGAGGGGTGCAGACGCATGTAACAGCTGCAGCGGCGTGCCGTCAGGCGCACAGCCGACAGGGAAGAATATTTCTGGGGGGACCAGCGTGAAGAGGGGTGCAGAAGAAAGAAAGAAAGGTTACACTGGACCGTAGGTCCTAGCATGGATTAACGGAGAATTGTCTGCGAGCGCAACCCTAGCACTGTCAGACTAACTCTACGATTCTTCACCACCGTATCCTAGCCACCATCATATCCTAGCACATCCGAGCCACCCTATCCTAGCCATCACCCTATGCCGCTAGGGAAACGCCGCATTAAAGCTGCAGAGCACTGCCAGTTAGCGCAAATTGCCAGAGCCTGGCGCTCCTGTTTTACGACCACCAACTTCGGACTCTGCCTGCACCACGATCTATTTCATTCGTGGGATCACCGATCGGTCTCTCACCAATCTTATGCCCGTGCATACTTGGGCTTCATCCGGATTCGAACCCGGGTCCCTTCAGCCATTAAGACGTATCAAATCGCTAATCGAATAAACGAATTAACAACTGGTGATGAAGAGGGGTGCAGACGCATGTAACAGCTGCAGCGGCGTGCCGTCAGGCGCACAGTTCAAGAATCTCCAGGGAGCGCTGGCTATGAGGGAGGCCAAGGGCAGGAGGGCTAGGAGCGTGGCTAACACCGGAGTGGTCAGCTATGCGGGTCAGCGGCGCAGGGTGCACTACTTCCTGATCGAGTACCCCGATGGCGCTACTGAGACTGTCACTCACGCCCAGCTTCAGACCAGGCTTGTCCCCAGTCAGCAGGCGCGCGCGGTGGCCGTCACCAGTGCTGGGCCCGCCGTGTCGCCATCTCCAGCTGAGTTGCCGTCGCCTGGAGTCAGCCTGCCCGCGTCTACACCGTTAGAGCTGGAGTGCCTGTCGGAGCTGGTCGATTTAGTCGATTTATCGCAGGTCACGTCCGTCTACGCGCCGCTTAACGTGCCTGACGCCACCGCGGCATGGGTGCGCGCGCACGGCTGCACCCTGCGCAGGGGCAGGCCTGCCGGCGGTGCCGCTGCTTTGGAGGTGGCCAGCCTACGCCGGGCTCAACAGGACGGCATTGGCATGAACGTGATCTGGCTGGAGGTGGACCCGTCAACCGTGGACACGCACGTGGAGGCTGTGTGGGACTTCATCACCGATGCAGTGATAGCTAGGATGCCTCGTGAGTACGTGGGCCAGGCGGGCAAAGCGCGGCGCAGCTGGCTGCGCAAGCGGCGTGCCAGCGGGGAGCTGCTGATTGCCTCGTGCGCAACTTGTGTTTGGCTAGTACTGCTTGCTAAGGGCATCAAGAGGTGGGGGTTCATGATCGCCATGAGCACAGGCGATCCCTTATTATAAGCACTGTTTGTTTCGCATAGGCATCCTTGCGCCAGCACGGACATCTGCACGGGGTGCTGGGCATAACGCATTGATGACCTATCGGCATCTGGCTCGCCGCATGTGAGCGTGTTTTGACCGCATGTGTCTGTCTTGTATGCGTGCTGTCTGTGCACCGCGCCTGAGAGTGCTTTCTTTTCAGTGTGTTTTCACCTGTGCCCCAACTCGTGTTACCAGACCACGGCCGTTCACGTTCCGTGGCTGGGGGGGGGGACAACCAGCGGGGCACGTCGCCGGTCCTCTCACCCGCTGCTTGGCCCTTGCGTTCTCCGCCACCGTTGTGGCTGCTCTGGCTATGGCACCGCGGCGGTGTCGGTCGTCCTCCGCCACCCGGTCGCCTCCACCCCCGCTACCGTCCTGTGTGTTACTATCGGCAGCAGTACCGGCATTAGCGCTGCTGGTGTTGGTCGTTGGCGGCCGCTCCTTGCTGTCGCTGTTGTTGTTGTTGTTGTTGTTGTTGTTGTTGTTGTTGTTGTTGTTGTTGTTGTTGTTGTTGTTGTTGTTGTTGTTGTTGTTGTTGTTGTTGTTGTTGTTGTTGTTGTTGTGTTGTTGTTGTTGTTGTTGTTGTTGTTGTTGTTGTTGTTGTTGTTGTTGTTGTTGTTGTTGTTGTTGTTGTTGTTGTTGTTGTTGTTGTTGTTGTTGTTGTTGTTGTTGTTGTTGTTGTTGCTGTTGATTTTGTTGGGCAGGCTTGCCGCCAGCCGGGTGCTGCGGCTGTCGGGTTTGTCTGACTGCACGGTGCTGCCCCTAGCGTCCGTTTTTGCCGCAGCACCGTTGGCGGTTTTGCTTGGGTCCACGTTGACCCCGTGTAGGGGCATGCCATTTGGCGGGGCAGCTCCATCCCCGCCGTTCTTGCCGCCCGCCACCTCACCCTCTTCCGCGTCCTCCCCGCCCCCGTCTCCCATATTTTCGTCACCGCTAGCATCCTTGCCGTTTCCCCCCTGCTTGGGAGGCGTCGCCTGCTTCAGCGCACTCCGGACCTGCTCCTCCATCTCCTCCTGTTCGCACAGGTGGGCTGCGTACCGCTCCTTCCGTAGCTGCTCCGTCCTCGTGCTGCTGCTGCTGCTACTGCTGCTGCTGCTGCTGCTGCTGCTGCTGCTGCTGCTGATGTAGCTGTGCGTCCTCCTGGTCCAGCAGCGGTTTAAGCGGTTGCAGCGGCGGCGGCGGCGGTGGTGGCAGTGCATCTTTGTCGCCGCCACCCTTTCCGCCACCGCACTTCTCCTCCTCCTTTTTATTTTCCTTCTCGTTCTCCTCCTCCACTTCCGCCTGCCTGCACTGCTCCCGCCGCTCCTGCCAGTCTACGAGCATTGCTTTGGCCTTCACCACGGTCGGGTTCTTCTCGTAGCTGTCCATGTCAAAGCACGCTACCCCCAGTTGTAGGGTCCTGCTATCGTATTGCACTAATTGCACCTCCCACGTGATGGACTGTCCGCCGGCCTCGTCCAGCTTCCCTTCGACCTCCGTTGGGAGCTCGTCGTCTGCGGCGATGGTGACCAACCAGCTGTCTGCATGGAGCAGTTGTAGCTGGGGGTCGATCTGCTGCTCCACGCTCAGTGGGCCGATGCCGAGTTCCCACAGCATGGTCCACACGTCGGGCTTGTGTTCGACCTCCAGGCCAAAGAAGCATAGGGTGCGCTATATTGGCCTGAGAGGTGTTCTGTTCTGCTGCACCATCCAGTCGAGCTCCGGGACGTTGTGCCCCGCGGGGGTGCGGAACATCAAGGACTCATCGACATGGTCTTGCAGGAGTCGCTTGCCGCACGGTGTCACCCGGAAGTCCAGGATGATGCACGTGTTGCCCTCCTTCTCCTCCGGTTTGCCCGCTTTTACAATGCCGAGCCTCTTGACGACTTGGATGTCTTCAGGGCCAGCCTCTCCCCACAGGCTGCGTAGCCCTTGAGATCTTGGACTCATTTTCGTATTTCTTTACCACCTCCATGTTTTGTGAGAGCGTGGTCGTAAATGTTACTTTCTCGTTTGGAGCGGGTGGTATGGGAATCGAGCCAGTCTTTATTGCTTCCTACAAGTATGCATATATTTTACCGCACGCACCTCACAACTTTGCCCTCCCCGCGACAACACCCCACGGAGCCTTCCCGCAACTCCATCCTTCCCCCTCCCCCCTCCCTGCTACCGCAAAAGTCGCGCCCCATTCACGTACATGCCATCGCGCGTCAACTGGCATGCCTAAAAAAACATTCCACGCCACCCCACGACAGCTGTCATGATCCCCTCCATGGCAAACTTATCATGAAACAAAACATTCCACGCCACCCCACGACAGCTGTCATGATCCCCTCCATGGCAAACTTATCATGAATTACATCAGCACACGGGAGGGCGTGACAGCTGTCACGCCTTACAGAGGTACCATGCATTTCATGATAAGTTTGCCATGGAGGGGATCATGACAGCTGTCGTGGGGTGGCGTGGAATGTTTTGTTTTTTTAGGCATGTCAGTTGACGTGTGGGACAAGCAATACCCAAGCGTGAACGCGTGTGAACGGGCTCAACGTGCCCACGATGTGCCTAAAGAGTGTCCGTCAAAGAAGTGTTTTTGTGAAACCGCTGGGCTACGAGCGCACGTCTGCCAGCCCCCGAAGAGTGCCAGACATCGCTACATTATGGCTGTTGTGCGGTGCGTGCAGCACTTGGAAGGGCGAGACCCGGGACTCAGGGCGAGCCACAAGGGGGTTCCGCCACGCGTGTTTTCGTGTTTTTGTAGGACTTGGGTCACTTCCCACGTCAGCGTAGCGTGTTTCTGTAGGCTGCTCTGCGTCGAGCAGCAGTGTATCGCGTATTATGCCAAGTCACCAAGTGGGTGGCGCTTAGGAGGTGTCGGAAGCCTTGGGCACTTTTTGAATGCGCTTTCGTTTCGCAATTTAGCTAATTTAGCGCATGTCTTCAAAGCTTGTAACATTTTGGGTGGAGCTGTTATAGCTCACCAAGCACGCCTGTCTGCTGACTTTTGGAGCAAGGAGTCTAGCAGCACTCAAGGAGTCTAGCAGCACTCAATACCAGCAGGGCACACGGGAGGTTCGTCAGCACACGCTAGTTCGCTGTCGTTTCACAATTTAGCGCATGTCTTTTACGTGGTACCCTTTCACATCCGTAGGTCCGCTGCGCACACACACCTTCCCCGCCCCTCCCTCCCCCCCTCCAGGGTCCTTGTGTTGTACATGTGCGAGGGTCTTAGGTGCGGCGGGGGCCATGGCGCGGTCACAGCTCTGTTGCGGCGCGGCTGGCCGCGCGGTGGGTGCTCGTGTGTGTGCGTGTTGACACGCGTGGCAAGGCCAGAGTGAGGGGCCCAGGAAATAATTGGATATGGCGTGCTTTACAAAGAAATGTACATTGGCAGCAAAGGTTTTGGGTGAGCGCGTCGGCGAGCGAGCGCAAGCTTTTGCGCCGGTGCAAGTTGTGTGTGGTTTTCTTTAAGGAGCTCCTCAGTCACCAAGTGCGCCCAAACAGAGGGGTGGTATGGGGGGTAGGATTGAGGTCGTGGCCGGTCACCCCTGGCTGGATTGGGATGGCACAGGTCAGGATTGGACAGACACTTTAAGGATTGGGATAGGTCCGGTCAGGATTGGACCTCAACTTGTAGGATTGGGATAGCCCCGGCAAGGATTGGACCCCGCACTTTCAGGATTGGGATAGTCAGCATAGCCCGGTCAGGATTGCCGTTTGGCACTGGCCCTTGAACGCCCGCCGGCAACCCGTCCGGCCCCCGCACGCCCCGCCCTCCACGCCCCCGTCCCCTCCGTCCCCCCGCCCTCGTCCCCCAGCCAGCAACCCGTCGCGGGCCTGCGGGTTCGTGTGGAACCATGACCGCCTTCTGCATGGATTAAGAAAGTCTACCGGTGCACCGTAGGAGCATGCTCCGAGTTATTACCGGTGACCGTGCTCTCCATGCTCCCTGCACCAACTGGCGCCAACCTTTTACATTATATTAAGCTCATTGAGCACATGCCATTTCCACTTTGAAACCCGCGAAACATGCTCTGCGGTGATGCTTGTCTCGCCCCATCAGGTGTGGTGGCATGCAGAATCTGTCCCCTGGCGCCGGCGAGTTTTGCGCATGAAAAATATACTATATCAATAAGCGCAACGTCCGCTATATAATCCCCAAGCTGCAGGCGAAAATGCGAAGCGAGCACGCCGGAGCATGCAACCGCAGGTGTTGTACGGCACTGCCGTACAAAACCTACAAAGCCATGCTCCGGTCGCTCCCCAACGCATTTTCGCATGCTCTCTGCTCTAATGCAATCGCTCGTGATGTGAGAGGCCATACGCATTTAAATGGGCGCAATTGGAGCCGCGAGCAGCACAGAGCATGCATTTTACGTTTTTGTACGGCATGGAGGCTGAGCCCATGCTCTGGTCGCGCCACGGCCCTAGAAGCTGTGGCTGCTTGGATTCACCGATAATATGGGTATGCTGAGTCTGTGTGTGCTTTGGTCGGGTGCGTTTGGGGCCCGGGGGAGCGCGGAGCATGCATGGTACTCTGGCCCATGCTCCGGCCCCCAACCACCCGTGTCAGCACACAACCGGCAAAGCCATGCTCCGGTCGCCCCCCAACGCATCTTCGCATGCTCTCTGCTCTAATGCAATCGCTCGTGGTGTGAGAGGCCATATGCTTTTTAACTGACGCGATTGGAGTCTGGAGCAGCACAGAGCATGCATTTTACGGTTTTGTATGGCATGGAGGCTGAGCCCATGCTCTGGTCGCGCCACTGCCCTAGAAGCTGTGGCTGCTTGGATTCACCGATAATATCGCTATGCTCAGTCTGTGTGTGCTTTGGTCGGGTGCGTTTGGGGCCCGGGGGAGCGCGGAGCATGCATGGTACTCTGGCCCATGCTCCGGCCCCCAACCACCCGTGTCAGCACACAACCGGCAAAGCCATGCTCCGGTCGCCCCCCAACGCATCTTCGCATGCTCTCTGCTCTAATGCAATCGCTCGTGGTGTGAGAGGCCATATGCTTTTTAACTGACGCGATTGGAGTCTGGAGCAGCACAGAGCATGCATTTTACGGTTTTGTACGGCATGGAGGCTGAGCCCATGCTCTGGTCGCGCCACGGCCCTAGAAGCTGTGGCTGCTTGGATTTGCCGATAATATCGCTATGCTCAGTCTGTGTGTGCTTTGGTCGGGTGCGTTTGGGGCCGGGGGGAGCGCGGAGCATGCATGGTACTGCGGCCCATGCTCCGGTCCCCGTGCACGTACAAAACCGACAAAGCCGTGCTCCGGTCGCTCCCCACCAGATATCGGTATGCTCTCTGTCTTAATACAATCTCGCGCTGTGCGCGATGCCGTACGCATTTGTGCAGACGTGATCGGAACCATAAGCAGTGCAGAGCATGCGTTACACGGTTTTGTATGGCACAATGGAGCAGCTCATGCTCTCATTGCCCCAGGGCCTAATAAGCTATGGCCTGCTTGGATTTGCCGATAATATCGCTATGCTAAGTCTGTATGTCCTGGTTACGCCGCGGTTGGGGCCCGGAAGAGCGTGGAGCACCATGTCTGAGAATTGTGTACTGAACTGCCGTACAAGCCCAACACACGCATGCTCCACCCGCCTCCGGCGCCTGTCCGCCCCAAGCCATACCATCATCGCTCAGCATCGCACCAGAGCACCCTAATGACAGCGGCAGCACAGGCCGCCGGGCCAGCAGCAGCCCAGAGCACCACACGCACACATGCACGCACACACACCGCAGCATGGGCACACACGGGGCCCCACACACGCATGCTCCACCCGCCTCCGGCGCCTGTCCACCCCAAGCCATACCATCATCGCTCAGCATCGCACCAGAGCACCCTAATGACAGCGGCAGCACAGGCCGCCGGGCCAGCAGCAGCCCAGAGCACCACACGCACACATGCACGCACACACACCGCAGCATGGGCACACACGGGGCCCCACACACGCATGCTCCACCCGCCTCCGGCGCCTGTCCGCCCCAAGCCATACCATCATCGCTCAGCATCGCACCAGAGCACCCTAATGACAGCGGCAGCACAGGCCGCCGGGCCAGCAGCAGCCCAGAGCACCACACGCACACATGCACGCACACACACCGCAGCATGGGCACACACGGGGCCCCACACACGCATGCTCCACCCGCCTCCGGCGCCTGTCCGCCCCAAGCCATACCATCATCGCTCAGCATCGCACCAGAGCACCCTAATGACAGCGGCAGCACAGGCCGCCGGGCCAGCAGCAGCCCAGAGCACCACACGCACACATGCACGCACACACACACCGCAGCATGGGCACACACGGGGCCCCACACACGCATGCTCCACCCGCCTCCGGCGCCTGTCCGCCCCAAGCCATACCATCATCGCTCAGCATCGCACCAGAGCACCCTAATGACAGCGGCAGCACAGGCCGCCGGGCCAGCAGCAGCCCAGAGCACCACAACCTGAAACCAATAACACCAAGTGGGAGGCCACCTCACCGCCCCTGCTGCCCCCCCCCCCCCCCCCCCCCCCCTCACAGTGCCACCAGACTGTCTACAAGCTGCCTGACCACGCCCAGGTCCACCGGTTCGGTGCTGGCCACAGCGGCAGTCAGTCCCCTAGTCAGCACGCGGCGAAATAGAGCCACAACCAGGTGGCCGCACAGTGCGTCACCTGGCATAGTCTGCTGGTGCAGCACCGGCAGCTCGTGCTGCCAGGCACCACAGGCCTGCTCGGTGTCAGCATCAGCCGCCAGCACAGCCAGAACTTGCCGGAACACGTCGGCGATGCCTTCGCGAGCAGCCACCCAGCTCTCATCTGACACCGCCTGTTCGCGGGGAGCGCGGCGCAAGAGGTGGGCGAAAGGGCCCAGTGGGTCGGTGGGTGGGGGGGGGGGCGAGGGAGGGTTTTTTCGTTGGGGTGGGGGCCCAAAACACCCGAGCCCCATCACCAGGTTGCAGGCGCCCAACCCAGGATCAGTCACGGCACCCGGTTATGTCAGTTTGAGCTTCCCTGCCCACTTGACGCAAACCGGGCGGACTCACCTCGGCCCTGCAGGGGTCCAAGAACACAACGGTTGGCGTGCACGGCGAGCGTGGCTCCAGCACTGCCAGCACCCACTTGTAACAGACGGGGCTGTTAACCTGGCGCCTGTGTCGGCAAGCGTCAGCAGTAAGCATCAGGAAAGCACCCACAGCGGCCATGGCCTAAAGGAGTTGGTCATAAAAACCCTCAGCGGATGTGTGTGATGGCACCAGAACCCCTCGCCGCCCCAAGTCTCAACAGCGTGTCCTTGCCACGACAGCATGCCTGCACTCACTCTTGCGCCTTTGGAACAAGCACAGGGGAGACCAAGGCGGCCAGCCGAGACCGGCGAGCATTCCCGCCTTGCCATTCCGCAGTCAGGCGACGCAGCACGGAAGACCTGTGGCCAGTGATGTTCATTGCTTGCTTGTCCAGACAAGATACCAACAGAACGCCACGGCCAAAGCCAAGTTCCTGCGCACCCGAGACGGTAGACAGACGTCAAGCAGCGCGCATCTGCCCAAGAACAGCGTCTTCACACTTACACGTAAAGCCGCGAGGTGGCCTTTCAAGCTGGCATCGAGCCGCTCGCCGCTCAACCCGCGAAAATCGATATTTGCGACCTCGCCTGGAGGCTGTGCCATGTAAGGGCCCTACAATTTCTTTTTTCTGGTTTGTGTAGTCTTGGCTGCGAGAGGACGTGGCTTTACCGAGCGAGAGCTTCCACACGCGATGAGTACGTTACACTGGCACGCCGCGAGTCCGCATGCCTGACACACGCACTCGCCCGCCTCCATACTGACAAAGCAACCAACGCCACCCCTTCCCCCCCCCAAAAGCAACGTGTCTATCTCTTCGATGCAAAAAGAGTATGCAGACTGCATAAAGGCCGCGGGCAAATGAGTGTCCTGCACCGGTCTCTTTCATATACAGGGCTAACAGGGCACAGCTTTGCCATGGTGCCCCATGCCTGGTGCAATTATGATCATCAGGCCCGCCCACTAATCTGCGTATGTCGTATGCCGCATTGTGTGCATATAAGCCACCACACAAAATAACCTGACATCGCACTGCCTCGCCACTGCTCGATTCAATCAGGTCACAAGTGCGTGCCCGTGCCCACTCGAGAAAAAAACACGTTGGTGCACATGGTAGGTTGGCACCTTGGCTTCCCACGCTCCGAGGCATTCCAGGAATCGCCTTATTGGTAACTGTGGACCACCCTCCCCCTTCCCCAGTCGGCCTCCAGTGCCACGACAAATCCCCTCAGGTTTTTTGCATGTGTTTTCGTACTAGTTATGTCCATTCCAACCTATCTCTCCGATATGACTTCCTGCCATGATGCCTGCACACACTGCGTTACACAACACTCGTATCTGACTACACCGCCATTTTGCCTGTGTAGCACGCCGCCATCCACTTGTACCGCCACATGTCGATGTCATCCTGCCCAAAATAACCTCACGTCGCACTGCCCTATTGGCGCACAGGCAAAACATTGAGCTAGAGCCTATTATATTGTGTGGGCACGTCATTGTATTGCTTCACACAGTGCAGGCGCGCAGTTACTACTCAAGTGGCCCGCCCCATAGTACCGAGGCGGGCCATGCCAGAGCTGAAGTACAGGTATGCGCGCACGTATCGAAGGAATGTCGTTTGCTTCATGTACGCCGCAGGCTTGCGGAGTGCGCTAAGGCGCGAATTCTGCAGGACAGGATGCAGAGCAGAGACTTGATTGACAGGCATTGCTCTTCGTGAGTGCCATTGCAAGCACAAAATAAGATGTGTTACAATGTGTGACTGGCCCTCTTACCCGCTGCTCGGACAGCTGCGAGTTCTTGCTTGCAAGCTGCGGGTACTTGCTGATGTTGTAGGACGCACCACACCCAACGTGGCCCGGAAAGTGCAGCTTGTCCACCACCATCAGTGTGTCGGCGATGTACTCCGGTTCCCGGTTCAGGAAGTAGACGTGCGCGTTGCAGCTGTTGTCGTACACAATCACCTTGGGGGCCGTCTCCCACCTGCATGCAAACGCAAAGCGCAGCGGCTCTACCAGTGGCTAGCAGGTGATATCCTTTTGCGACATGGGGAACCTGAAACATTCAAAATGTGTTCGTTTATCCCCACATACCCCAGCAGCTTTGAGCGGTCTTACTCACCGCGTGTACAGCGTCTCGAACAGCGTCCGTGGTGACTCGAAGGAGTCCAGCATCTGGAAGCCCAGGCACGCCTCGCAGTCCAGGCAATGCATGACAAACAGCCCGGGCGTGAGGTTCTTGGTCTCGTGCGCATACTTGCTGCACGGCTCGCACCCTGCCGGGCATCCCTTGCGAAAGTCCGCCAGGTACCTATGTGTATGTGTGTGTGTGTGTTAGCAACCTAAATAGAAAGAAAGATAAATGCGCGTATAATGCATGTACGGTTGCTTATTTGTGTAATTATAGTTGTCATCCCTCCGCATAACAACCAGGAACACGTTGGGCAAGTGTGGAGCACGAGGTCTCGACATATGCGTTCATGCGTGGCACGCTACACGCTAACAACAGGTATTGACATGCACCCATATGTGCGCGGCACTAAAACACGCTAACAATGTTTACCAGGCACACATAAGTCCCTGCGCCACACGCAACGTATCCCACTGGTATGAGTTGAGCGCACCTACAGGTGACAGAGGAAGCATAGGCAGAGGACAGCAACATGGAAGTGTCACAGACGTGGAAATTGGTGAAGTGTGTTAGCTGGCAGATCAGTGACAATGACACGTTCCCTGGTACGCCATGCAAAAGCCAAGCCTACAACAACTACCTCTGCATGGAGCGCCGAGCTGGGAGCCAGGGGAAGTATGCGCCGGTGGTGTAGAATTCCTCCTCATCCGTTTCCGCCACTGGGCAAATTGTGCATAAGCAGGAAGTAAGTGTGCCCATATAGATGCACGTTTCAAGGCAGTCTGCACAACGGCGAGCTGTTGTTATCCACTTACCCCTTGCGGGCTTTGGTGCGATGTGTGATGCCGCGGCGGCATTGCGCAGAGGCCCCTTGTCCAAGGCCTCATCCGGTGCCGCCCGCAGGTGGCACGCCACAGCGGTCTCCAGCACCTGCCGCACGAGTGCATCGGTCTGCAGGCGAAAAGCCCCCGACCTTCCCTCGTACAGCATGAACAGGCACAGGTGTGGGGCGCGCACCTGCACAAAGTTGTTGGGGCTGGCTCGGTGTGCGAAGGACAGCGTGGTGGACATTGCTGACATCGCTGACATGAGCGAGCTGGGCAGACAGCGAGATTTAGGCCATGGCCGCTGTGGGTGCTTTCCTGATGCTTACTGCTGACGCTTGCCGACACAGGCGCCAGGTTAACAGCCCCGTCTGTTACAAGTGGGTGCTGGCAGTGCTGGAGCCACGCTCGCCGTGCACGCCAACCGTTGTGTTCTTGGACCCCTGCAGGGCCGAGGTGAGTCCGCCCGGTTTGCGTCAAGTGGGCAGGGAAGCTCAAACTGACATAACCGGGTGCCGTGACTGATCCTGGGTTGGGCGCCTGCAACCTGGTGATGGGGCTCGGGTGTTTTGGGCCCCCACCCCAACGAAAAAACCCTCCCTCGCCCCCCCCCCCCCACCCACCGACCCACTGGGCCCTTTCGCCCACCTCTTGCGCCGCGCTCCCCGCGAACAGGCGGTGTCAGATGAGAGCTGGGTGGCTGCTCGCGAAGGCATCGCCGACGTGTTCCGGCAAGTTCTGGCTGTGCTGGCGGCTGATGCTGACACCGAGCAGGCCTGTGGTGCCTGGCAGCACGAGCTGCCGGTGCTGCACCAGCAGACTATGCCAGGTGACGCACTGTGCGGCCACCTGGTTGTGGCTCTATTTCGCCGCGTGCTGACTAGGGGACTGACTGCCGCTGTGGCCAGCACCGAACCGGTGGACCTGGGCGTGGTCAGGCAGCTTGTAGACAGTCTGGTGGCACTGTGAGGGGGGGGGGGGGGCGGGGGGGCAGCAGGGGCGGTGAGGTGGCCTCCCACTTGGTGTTATTGGTTTCAGGTTGTGGTGCTCTGGGCTGCTGCTGGCCCGGCGGCCTGTGCTGCCGCTGTCATTAGGGTGCTCTGGTGCGATGCTGAGCGATGATGGTATGGCTTGGGGCGGACAGGCGCCGGAGGCGGGTGGAGCATGCGTGTGTGGGGCCCCGTGTGTGCCCATGCTGCGGTGTGTGTGCGTGCATGTGTGCGTGTGGTGCTCTGGGCTGCTGCTGGCCCGGCGGCCTGTGCTGCCGCTGTCATTAGGGTGCTCTGGTGCGATGCTGAGCGATGATGGTATGGCTTGGGGTGGACAGGCGCCGGAGGCGGGTGGAGCATGCGTGTGTGGGGCCCCGTGTGTGCCCATGCTGCGGTGTGTGTGCGTGCATGTGTGCGTGTGGTGCTCTGGGCTGCTGCTGGCCCGGCGGCCTGTGCTGCCGCTGTCATTAGGGTGCTCTGGTGCGATGCTGAGCGATGATGGTATGGCTTGGGGCGGACAGGCGCCGGAGGCGGGTGGAGCATGCGTGTGTTGGGCTTGTACGGCAGTTCAGTACACAATTCTCAGACATGGTGCTCCACGCTCTTCCGGGCCCCAACCGCGGCGTAACCAGGACATACAGACTTAGCATAGCGATATTATCGGCAAATCCAAGCAGGCCATAGCTTATTAGGCCCTGGGGCAATGAGAGCATGAGCTGCTCCATTGTGCCATACAAAACCGTGTAACGCATGCTCTGCACTGCTTATGGTTCCGATCACGTCTGCACAAATGCGTACGGCATCGCGCACAGCGCGAGGTTGTATTAAGACAGAGAGCATACCGATATCTGGTGGGGAGCGACCGGAGCACGGCTTTGTCGGTTTTGTACGTGCACGGGGACCGGAGCATGGGCCGCAGTACCATGCATGCTCCGCGCTCCCCCCGGCCCCAAACGCACCCGACCAAAGCACACACAGACTGAGCATAGCGATATTATCGGCAAATCCAAGCAGCCACAGCTTCTAGGGCCGTGGCGCGACCAGAGCATGGGCTCAGCCTCCATGCCGTACAAAACCGTAAAATGCATGCTCTGTGCTGCTCCAGACTCCAATCGCGTCAGTTAAAAAGCATATGGCCTCTCACACCACGAGCGATTGCATTAGAGCAGAGAGCATGCGAAGATGCGTTGGGGGGCGACCGGAGCATGGCTTTGCCGGTTGTGTGCTGACACGGGTGGTTGGGGGCCGGAGCATGGGCCAGAGTACCATGCATGCTCCGCGCTCCCCCGGGCCCCAAACGCACCCGACCAAAGCACACACAGACTCAGCATACCCATATTATCGGTGAATCCAAGCAGCCACAGCTTCTAGGGCAGTGGCGCGACCAGAGCATGGGCTCAGCCTCCATGCCATACAAAACCGTAAAATGCATGCTCTGTGCTGCTCCAGACTCCAATCGCGTCAGTTAAAAAGCATATGGCCTCTCACACCACGAGCGATTGCATTAGAGCAGAGAGCATGCGAAGATGCGTTGGGGGGCGACCGGAGCATGGCTTTGCCGGTTGTGTGCTGACACGGGTGGTTGGGGGCCGGAGCATGGGCCAGAGTACCATGCATGCTCCGCGCTCCCCCGGGCCCCAAACGCACCCGACCAAAGCACACACAGACTCAGCATACCCATATTATCGGTGAATCCAAGCAGCCACAGCTTCTAGGGCCGTGGCGCGACCAGAGCATGGGCTCAGCCTCCATGCCGTACAAAAACGTAAAATGCATGCTCTGTGCTGCTCGCGGCTCCAATTGCGCCCATTTAAATGCGTATGGCCTCTCACATCACGAGCGATTGCATTAGAGCAGAGAGCATGCGAAAATGCGTTGGGGAGCGACCGGAGCATGGCTTTGTAGGTTTTGTACGGCAGTGCCGTACAACACCTGCGGTTGCATGCTCCGGCGTGCTCGCTTCGCAATTTCGCCTGCAGCTTGGGGATTATATAGCGGACGTTGCGCTTATTGATATAGTATATTTTTCATGCGCAAAACTCGCCGGCGCCAGGGGACAGATTCTGCATGCCACCACACCTGATGGGGCGAGACAAGCATCACCGCAGAGCATGTTTCGCGGGTTTCAAAGTGGAAATGGCATGTGCTCAATGAGCTTAATATAATGTAAAAGGTTGGCGCCAGTTGGTGCAGGGAGCATGGAGAGCACGGTCACCGGTAATAACTCGGAGCATGCTCCTACGGTGCACCGGTAGACTTCCTAGCTCCATGCACCGATACTGCGCTAATTCGCTGCCCCTGTTGTTTTTACACATTCAAAGCGTTTTCCAAAGCGAACCCATAGTATCCCGCAGTGCAAGGCTTGCTTCGCGGTCGGTCAATTTGTGCCCCCCTCGCGCGTTTACAGCGCTAGTTGTTGGCCCTTGTAGTCAAACATGTAATGGATAACATGCCTAAAACTATGGAGGTCCCGAAGCGCTCTGAAACGCTGGAACGCAAAATGGCACCAATGGCGCACTTCTCGCTTCCAACCGGGTTGGCCTTACAAGGGCGGGGGCGGGCATCTGGGGTTGGAAGCCATGACTGAGTATCAAATAGGAAAGCTGGCAGTTCATGGCTCGGCGCGTTGGCGGAGTTGCGCCAAATGCGTTCGTCGGCCAGAAGTTGTCAGCAGAAGCACCGCATGCTGTTTTGAACTCTTAAGCCATGTTACATATATAATCGCTATGAGCTCTGTGCAAACAAGGAAGGCCGGCTCGGCAACATGCGTGCCGTATAGCGTGTCACGAGCACACGCGCAAGCACAGGATTGGAGGTGCAACCGCAGGATTGGGATTGAAGAACGGCAGGGTGGGCAGGATTGGGATTGGGGGTGCAGGGATTGGAACCCCACTTGCAGGATTGGGATTGGAGGTCCAGGGATTGGGACCCCGCTTACAGGATTGGGATTGGCTGTCGGCCACTTAGGATAGCACATCGGCCTATCCTAGGGGTGACCAGGGGATAGCAGGGATAGGTACCCCATACCACCCCTCCGGCCCAAACGCCGACCCCGGGTCGCGCATCGGTAATATCGAATTCCGAAAGGACGTTCTTATTGTCGTTGTAACAAAGAACCAAATGCAATTAATTTCCAGAGCGACCAAAACCAAAAAACTGGTACTTTGCGGTCAAACTATTTTCTTTACATATGCCTTGTATCGGAGTATATAAAACATAAAACAACTGGAAGAATGCGGCTCCCGGCGACAAGTTCATACTTCTCAGTGACTCAGTGACTTCTCAGTGACTCTTGACAAGGGCTCCCCGAAATATGGCCGCAATCCTCCCGTTATAAGTTTCGTACGGTATCTTGTAATATGAAATATGAAATACCTCTACAAATTAAATGGCAGCGTACAACAGCCTCGGCGACGAGTTCGGCACGAACCTGGATCCAAACCCCACGCGCACAACACAGACTCCTTTACAGCGGCGCCGCCAGGCCCGCCTTTAAGACGCCCCTCTGTCGCCCATCTGTGCCCCTGACCCCGGGTCACCAAGCGTCACCGCCGCGAATCCGCCCCAAACTTACATCATAACGTACTTCGTAACATGAAAGGCCCATAGGATGCGAGACGAGCCCGAAATCCGAGCGAGCGACAAACATGATATAATTAGCTCCTACATTTCGCCCGCGATTTCTTCCCGCGATCCCTCAAATTTTAACCTTGCAATTTTAATACCGCATACAAATTACAAGGGAGCCGAAGTTGCCAGCGATGCCGAAGTAACCGCGACCTGCTGGATCCAAGCTCGCTCGCCCAAACTTCACATCACAGACGTCTTACACCGGGGTCTGGACAGACCCCGGCTTTAAGGAGCTCCTCAGTCACCAACTGCGCCCGAACACCGACCCTGGGTCGCAAAGCATTGTAGCCCCAAAACGCCATCCGATTCCCCCCAAAGCAATGTCTTCTGGCACCCTGTAACAACATATGCTTATACCTCGCGATTTACAGCGTAAATCGACCTCGGCGACGAGTTCCCACTTCCCACCCGGCCAAATTCCAAGCAACCGCCGAAGTTACAGACTCAAGAGTTTGCACCCCAATCTCCCTCGCGCCCTCGTGCCTCGAATTTAAATTCTTAATAAGCTTCATATTTTCCTACATTGATACAATTTACTACGGCAGCAAAAGCTTCATCGCCGGCGAAGTCCGCGACCGACCAGGATCCAAACTCAAACATCACAGACTCCTTTTCAGCGGCGCCGTCAGGCCCGCCTTTATGCTGCCCTATGTATAGACAAGATGGACAACTTGACCGACCCTGGGTCAATCATGCGTACTTTCTGAATAGCGCGTTTCGCGAGCGCCGAGCAAGTGCAATCGAAAGGCCGCGTTGCACAGGCGCCAAAAGTCACGCTGGTTTCGCGCATAGTCGAGTCTGCGACAAATTCATTTGCTGCAACGACTACAATCGCGAGCAAATTCGCGTGGAGCGGCCTTTCGGCCGACCTGGGTTTTGCTATCAGCTTTAATATGCAAGCGCTATCGATTAGCCTTGTGGGTTTTCAGAGAACAGTAAAATTATCAGAGAGCGGTTACTGAGAATTCACCGCGACTTCCCAGCCAACATCCCGAGCGAGCATACATGCGCATGCAGGGGTGCGGGGTGGCCAACTCGCCCCATGCGGCCGGCAACGGTCGGCAACCGCCCCCAAAACCCCCTTGCGACCAGGCTGCGCGCCGATTTTTTTGCATAGAACTCTTAGGGGCACCTAATAGTGGTACCCTGGCGCGTCGGGCGACTAGAACACTTGACCCTGACACAAATTTGAACATTCACTGCATTCTTGTCCGATCACCCGTAATGGAGCGCCCGGCGCGCCAGGAGCTCTAGATATAGCGTTAAAAGATAGATGGAGCGACAGCTGCGGGGCATGCGCGGCTGGACGCTGTTGGCGCTCATTTTGACGGTGAGGAGGCAAGGACGGCCATTTTGTTCCGCTAAGCTTCAATTATTCGTGTATAGTGTGTATATAGGCCTAAGGACAGCTCAGAGCATCAATCTGGCTGTGTATCAGGGCGAATCAATCAGCATCAGACCTGGTCCCGCTTGCTTTGTTAGAATGTCAAGCGTGGGAACATCCCAGAGCATAGAGCGCAAACATGAAGGGGTTACCGGGCAGGAATAAGGCCTGTCACGCCTGAATTCTCTGCTCGCGGAATCCGTGAACTTGTTTTGGTCAACCCATGATTTAATCTGCCATTTTGTGCCTAAATAACTACCTTGAAGCTCCTCCGTGTTTTCTGGGGTCGACAGGGCGTTCACATGTGCTGCCTTCTGTCTTCGCACGTCTCTTTTGCCAAATTCAATGCCCGTGGGAACATCTCATATACATATTGTTACTAACCCAAAAGTGATGGGGCTGGTTTTCGTGCGCCTGCGTCAGAAATTCTTGCTCGCGGCTCTGAGACCTGCTGGGTTGAGCTGGTTCCAGCTCCGTTGCCCTTGCCGTGGTTTTAAACTATCGTTATGGAGTACAAATAGCGAAATGCCATGCTTTGACGGACGCCGCCCGGGTTATAACTGGCTGGGCGGGTCGATGCGTTGCCCGGTAACTCGTGTTTGAAGGCCAACGCCCACCCCATTATTAACGATGGTTTAGGCATGATGTGGGTATGCTGACAACAACTGTTGGCCTTTTGTTCTGTTTAAGATTGCGTGTTTACAGGAAAGGACACGCCGAGCTCGCAAGCGAGCAAGGGGCATACTCGGGCCCTGGGCTGACATAAGCCAGAGGGATCCACCCTGCGACCGGAAACCACCGCCAGGTTTTGCTGCCCACTTTCAAGTCCTCAGTCCGGCAACTCCACGCACAGTGTGTCGAAACCAAGCCAGACACCCGGATGCATGACCCGTCACAGCCACACCGCACAGCTTCCTCATTGCCAAGTCCAAAGAAGCAATGCTTCAGTTTTAGGTCTTTTGGTGGTGGTGCCCCCGCACAACACGGCGCGGACAGGCCAGTGGTCCGCCGTCATCCGCATCAAACAGAAACACCACTCATTTCGCACGCCACGAAGCAGGGTCGCCCCCGCCGCGCGGACGTGACTGGGCGTCTTTGCGTGCCTGCGGCACAGTCGGGTCCTGGCCCTAAGGCCCAACACGGGGCAGCGCCCTCACATCAATCGTGCCAACGGCACAGTCTGGTCCCGGCCTACAGGCCCAACACAGGGCAGCGCCCCGAACAACCCACCAAGACATACAACTCGCTACCGACACGTTGCATCCACTAACACGGCAACCCGGCGTGCAGCATTCCGGCGCTGCGCCTCCTCGCCAGGCTTTTAACGGCAGTCTGGCACCGGCTGGAAAGAAGGCTGTCGAGCATCCTCAGTGGAGCGCCATGCCGACAGCGAGTTGTCCATCGAGGCTTGCGCCCGGCCACAGACGGCTACGAGAGCCGCCAGCAACCTGCACACACAAACGCCTTAACAGCAGCAACAAGGAAGAACCCGCCCGGCCGGCCGCGGGAGCCGCGGACCAGCCGCCATGGAACTTCGAGGTCTTGGGTGGCGCTGAGCGCCCGTCGGCGCCTAAATCGGTATTCCTAGCAGTCAGAGAGCTCGTATCGAGCTACAAAAAGTTTGCATATCACGCCAAAGTCGACGAAACAGAAATGTCAGTCGAGCCCCCTCACGAGCCAAGGCTCTGAGGCTAGGGTTGGAGCCCTAGAGGCGTATGTATATGTGCTTATGTGTTTAAGATTGCGTGTTTACAGGAAAGGACACGCCGAGCTCGCAAGCGAGCAAGGGGCATACTCGGGCCCTGGGCTGACATAAGCCAGAGGGATCCACCCTGCGACCGGAAACCACCGCCAGGTTTTGCTGCCCACTTTCAAGTCCTCAGTCCGGCAACTCCACGCACAGTGTGTCGAAACCAAGTCAGACACCCGGATGCATGACCCGTCACAGCCACACCGCACAGCTTCCTCATTGCCAAGTCCAAAGAAGCAATGCTTCAGTTTTAGGTCTTTTGGTGGTGGTGCCCCCGCACAACACGGCGTGGACAGGCCAGTGGTCCGCCGTCATCCGCATCAAACAGAAACACCACTCATTTCGCACGCCGCGAAGCAGGGTCGCCCCCGCCGCGCGGACGTGACTGGGCGTCGTTGCGTGCCTGCGTCACAGTCTGGTCCTGGCCCTAAGGCCCAACACGGGGCAGCGCCCTCACATCAATCGTGCCAACGGCACAGTCTGGTCCTGGCCTACAGGCCCAACACAGGGCAGCGCCCCGAACAACCCACCAAGACATACAACTCGCTACCGACACGTTGCATCCACTAACACGGCAACCCGGCGTGCAGCATTCCGGCGCTGCGCCTCCTCGCCAGGCTTTTAACGGCAGTCTGGCACCGGCTGGAAAGAAGGCTGTCGAGCATCCTCAGTGGAGCGCCATGCCGACAGCGAGTTGCCCATCGAGGCTTGCGCCCGGCCACAGACGGCTACGAGAGCCGCCAGCAACCTGCACACACAAACGCCTTAACAGCAGCAACAAGGAAGAACCCGCCCGGCCGGCCGCGGGAGCCGCGGACCAGCCGCCATGGAACTTCGAGGTCTTGGGTGGCGCTGAGCGCCCGTCGGCGCCTAAATCGGTATTCCTAGCAGTCAGAGAGCTCGTATCGAGCTACAAAAAGTTTGCATATCACGCCAAAGTCGACGAAACAGAAATGTCAGTCGAGCCCCCTCACGAGCCAAGGCTCTGAGGCTAGGGTTGGAGCCCTAGAGGCGTATGTATATGTGCTTATGTGTTTAAGATTGCGTGTTTACAGGAAAGGACACGCCGAGCTCGCAAGCGAGCAAGGGGCATACTCGGGCCCTGGGCTGACATAAGCCAGAGGGATCCACCCTGCGACCGGAAACCACCGCCAGGTTTTGCTGCCCACTTTCAAGTCCTCAGTCCGGCAACTCCACGCACAGTGTGTCGAAACCAAGTCAGACACCCGGATGCATGACCCGTCACAGCCACACCGCACAGCTTCCTCATTGCCAAGTCCAAAGAAGCAATGCTTCAGTTTTAGGTCTTTTGGTGGTGGTGCCCCCGCACAACACGGCGTGGACAGGCCAGTGGTCCGCCGTCATCCGCATCAAACAGAAACACCACTCATTTCGCACGCCGCGAAGCAGGGTCGCCCCCGCCGCGCGGACGTGACTGGGCGTCGTTGCGTGCCTGCGTCACAGTCTGGTCCTGGCCCTAAGGCCCAACACGGGGCAGCGCCCTCACATCAATCGTGCCAACGGCACAGTCTGGTCCTGGCCTACAGGCCCAACACAGGGCAGCGCCCCGAACAACCCACCAAGACAGACAACTCGCTACCGACACGTAGCATCCACTAACACGGCAACCCGGCGTGCAGCATTCCGGCGCTGCGCCTCCTCGCCAGGCTTTTAACGGCAGTCTGGCACCGGCTGGAAAGAAGGCTGTCGAGCATCCTCAGTGGAGCGCCATGCCGCCAGCGAGTTGCCCATCGAGGCTTGCGCCCGGCCACAGACGGCTACGAGAGCCGCCAGCAACCTGCACACACAAACGCCTTAACAGCAGCAACAAGGAAGAACCCGCCCGGCCGGCCGCGGGAGCCGCGGACCAGCCGCCATGGAACTTCGAGGTCTGAGCGCCCGCCGGCGCCTAAATCGGCATTCCTAGCAGTCAGAGAGCTCGTATCGAGCTACAAAAAGTTTGCATAATACGCCAAAGTCGACGAAACAGAAATGTCAGTCGAGCCCCCTCACGAGCCAAGGCTCGGAGGCTAGGGGTGAAGCCCTAGAGGCGTATGTGTTTATGAGTGCTGGTTACAAGAAGGGGACAGTGTGAACACTGCCTCGGGCACAGGTGGCCAACCGCCACCCTGCTTGGCTGCCCACCCGACTCACAGCTGCGTAGGCGTGTCGAAGCTAAGCTAAACGCCCGCCAGAGCCACACCAGACACAGCATCACAAGACACGCGGCTCATAAGGCACCGCTACGCGAAGACCAAGTCGGAAACGTCAAGGCAGCACACCGTCAAGCCAGCACAGTAGGCCCGAGGCCAGCTGCACGCCGCACGCCCCTCAAGGAGAAGGGGGCGGAGAAGCAGCGTCATACGGCAACACCACGTCAATGCGGTCGCCAGCCCCCCGCGACAGGAACACGTGCCCGGAGGGGACAGCATCCCAGCCACTAGGGCGCCAAGGTTTATAGATGATCTCGTTGTAGCAACCGACCCCGGGTCGTTCATCGATGTTTTTTTCCTGCGCGAGACGGGACGCTCAGGAACTGCCGTCGAGAAGACAGCGCGACACAGCGGTTCCTGGAAGCCGTAACGTCTCAAAAACTGCTGCCCAGCAAAATTAGTGATTGTTCTGTATTGTAGCCATTTTCGAGAGGGTGACACAAGACCTCCGAAATGTTGCAAGACCATTTCCCGGCCGATAAGCGGTCAACACAATGAATGATCGGCCGACATGAAATATGCTTAAGAAATTATACCACGTTGCTTTTTTGGCGTGCTCTGCGGGGTCCCTCCTACGCGTTCTTGATCGCGCCATCGCTTCAGAGTTTTGCATGCACCAAAATTTACATGTACATGCACATGTACATGCAGCACAGCCAGCAGCCCGCATACCAACAACCCCCGCCCCCGCCCCCGGTGCAGCCATACACATCAGCGCCAATGCAGGCGACATGGGCGCACGTCGCGGCAGCAGCCCCCGCACCGCCCCAGTTCCAGGGCTTCCCCCAGCCCCACTTCACGCCAGCACAGCGTGCAGGCGACAAACGGACTGGCCGTAGCCCCGCACCGCCAAGCGTGGAACAGCACAGGAAGGGAAAGCCGGGAAAGACCAGCGCCACCACCACGGCGCCGGAGGCGCTTGCAGCAGGCAAGCAGTCACGGTGGGAGCCGCTGAAGAGCCGGGACCCCAGGCTGAATGCACAGGCGCAGGCACAGGCCGCAGCGCAGGCGCAGGTACAGGCGACGGTGCAGGCACAGGCACAGGCGGCGGCACAGGCGGCGGCGCAGGCGCAGGCGGCGGCACAGACACAGGCGCAGGCGGCAGCGCAGGCCCAGGCACAGGTGCAGGCGGCAGCACAGGCGGCGGCGCATGCGGCAGCGCAGGCACAGGCGGCGGCGCAGGCGCAGGCGGCGGCGCAGGCGCAGGCGGCGGTGCAGGCGCAAGCGACGGCGGCGGCGCAAGCGGCGGCGCAGGCGCAAGCGCAGGCGGCGATGCAGGCGCAAGCGCAGGCGGCGGTGCAGGCACAAGCGCAGGCAGCGGCGCAGGCGACGGCGCAGGCGCAAGCGCAGGCGGCGGCACAGGCGCAAGCGCAGGCGGTGGCGCAGGCGCAAGCACAGGCGGCGGCGCAGGCGCAAGCGCAGGCGACGGCGCAGGCACAAGCGCAGGCGGTGGCGCAGGTGCAAACGCAGGCGCTGGCACAGGCGCAGGCGGCGGCGCAAGCGCAGGCGCAGGCACAGGCGCAGGCACAGGCGGCGACACAGGCAGCGGCGCAGGTGCAGGGGCAGGCACAAGCGCAAACGGCACTGACGGCAGCCGCGGTGCAGGCGGAGACGCAGACAACGGCCCTGACGACAGCCGACACGGACGTTGTGATGGAATCACCAGCGAGGGCCGCAGGCGACAGCGCAACCGTACTGATTGATCAGTACGGCAACGTCGTGGACGCACACGGCTTTACGCCGGCCAAGGGCAAGGGTGGAAGAGGCCGCACCGGTGCAGATGGTGACCCACCTGGCGCCCACGGCGGCCGGGGAGACCCGTCAGGGCGTAGCGGGAACGGCCGCGCCAGCAGAGGCCGCGGCCGCGGCCCTGGCCGCGGCTCGGGCCGCGGACAATACGGCCGCGGCCAGGCACAAGACGGGAACAGGCAGCAGGGGCAGAATTCATTTGGTGCGCTAGGATCAGGCGAAGCGCACGACTCCTAGGGAGACGGGGGCCGGGGTGGCATCAGCATTTTCGCATGGAACGCCCATGGGTTGGTCGCTGGCGGGGCATGCAAGCTGCAAGACCGCGGAATAGGCACGATTGCACGGAAGCATGACATCATCGTTATTTCAGAAGCACACCTTACGCGCTGGGTGAGTGATCAATCAATTGAACTAGACGGGTACACCGTTGTACGTGCGCATAGATCCCAGGAGGCTACGCGGTCTGATTTTGGCGGAGTGGCTGTGTTTGTGCGTGAGAGCCTTGCAGGCGGTGTTGTGCATGTCAAAACAGACGTCCACCTGACGGGCTGCGAACTTGTATGGATGCGTATTAACGCTAGTGAAGGCATTAGTGTGTTGTTAGGTTGCTGTTATCTAGCGCCCGAGACGTCACGTGTGTATAGGGAAGGTGGCAAGACTCGGATTGCACGGGAAGCCACCGCAGAGTCAGTGTTTGGCAGGCTACAACAATCTATCATAGAACTGCGACAAAACGGCGAGGAAATCCTCCTCGTGGGTGACATGAACGCACGGATTCCGACAAGCATTAGCGATATCCCCGACCTGGCACAGCTAGCGGCGCTAGAGGACGTTGCCCTGGGAGGTGGCGCCGCGGCGACTGTCATGCCTAGCCAAGACGACTATGCAGGGCTCCCAACTAGAGCTTCCGAGGACACACAGTCGAATTGTTTTGGCGATCACCTAGGACGCATGTGTAGGTCGCAAGGGCTGATCCTCCTCAATGGCAGGGCTCGTGGAGACGAGTCAGGCCGGATCACCTTCCCCAAGGGGGAATCTGGTGGGAGCATGATTGATTTGTGTGTGGCGTCGCCGTCGCTCTTTCGTAAAATAACTTGCATGCGTGTGGGTGAAATGATCAGGTGGAGGCGAAGTGGGCTAAGAGATGCGAGTGATCACAGGCCCGTTACACTTACACTTGACATGGAAGTGGAAGGGCGGGAAGCCACAGAGAAGACATGCCCTCGGAAACAACGCACCGCATTCGAGGTATCGAAAAAGCATTTGTTTAGCGGCCTGTTTGCGGCTGATGGAGCGCCGGTTGTGAGTAAGATTGAAAGCATAAAGGCCGCCCTCTGCGCCCCGGTGGGCGGGATCACCACCACCGAGGCAGTAGAGGCTTTGGGTGCGTGCCTGTACAATGCCATGGTTAAGGCATTTGGCCCTACGCGACCCGGCAACCTGCAGCCGCAGGAAACGCCATGGTGGAACACGGAGTGTGCTGACGCACGCGCCGAGTTTGTACGGGCGAAACTGGCGCTGGGCAGGCCGGTGGTTAGAGAAGGAGAGGCATGGCAGTCTTTCCGCGCAGCCAGGTCAACTTATGACCGGGCGAAGCGAAGGGCTAAGGCCGCTTTTGACACCCAAGTGATGCGGGACAAGGTAGCACGCTGCCGCGCAGATGCCCGACTGCTTTGGAGGATGATTGAGGGAAGGACAACAGAGCAGTGCCCCATCACGGCTGATGGCTTTCGTGACCACTTTGCGCAACTCCTGAACGAGGGTGCTGGCAGCGGCTGCCCGACGGCTGCTCATGAGATCCTGGGATCAGGAGGAAGGATGGCAGAGGACATCCTTATGGCATCGGAGCGCGCGAGTCTAAATGAGATGCTTAATAGTGAGATTACACTAGATGAGGTCACACGCGCGCTTGCGCGTCTACCCAACGGCAAAGCCACGGGGATGGAGAAAGTCCCGTCGGAATGCTATAAGTACGCTGAGAAGCCCAGTGAGCCTGACGCTGAGCCGCCAGTTCCGGCGCTCAGCCGCGTGGCACCATTAGTGCAAGTGCTGTTTAATAAAATTTGGAGTGAAGGGGCCTACCCGGAACAATTCACCACCACTGTGTTAACCCCAATTTACAAGCGGAAGGGTGACACCAGGACGGCGGGGAATTACCGGGGCATTGCGGTGGGAGGTGCCCTGGCGAAGTGTTATGCATCCATCCTGCTAGAACGACTAGCCAACGCTGGTGAAGAGTACGAGTGGAGGCATCCGGCCCAGGCGGGTTTCCGGCGGAAGTTTGGTACGTCACACCATCTGTTTACATTACGGCATCTCATCAGCAAGCATACTCGAGGAGGCTCGAGCCCGCTCATTGTTGTGCAAATAGATTTTGAAAAAGCATTTGACAAGGTCCCACGGCCACTGCTGTGGATGCGGCTAGAAGAGCGGGGTGTCACGGGCACGATGCTGGATGCGATAAAAAAAGCTTACGAAAGGGTGATGATGGTTGTGAAGGCTGGAGGCACACTCAGCACACCATTTGCAACGACACAGGGGGTGAAGCAGGGATGCCCACTTAGCACTGAGCTGTTTGGTCTATTTATTGAAACGTTAGCCGAGTATATTGACTCAGAAGATTTGGACGAGACCACTGGCTCCCCGGAGATCAACGGGAAACTGGTGTCACTCCTAATGTACGCGGACGACGTGTCCCTGCTAGCCACTACTCCAGAGCGGATGCGGCATCTGCTGTCGCTAGTTGATACTTTTTGCCTAGCTTTTGGAATGAAAGCAAACGTTGCCAAATGTGAGAGGCTGGTGTTTGCAGCCAGTGAGGAGGTAGCTAGCGCGGTAAGCACAGAATGCCAGGGGCTGAGGTTAGCAGGGCAGCCGATCCCCGCGGTGGACAAAGCACGATACTTGGGCCTGGTGTACGGGCCCGGTAGGGCATTTGTCAGCTGCAGGGAGACGCTGTGCGAGTCCGCGCGCAGGGGTATGTGTGCACTAAACACTAGACTAAACCGTCTGCGCATTTTCGCGCCAGACATCCGCATGCGCTGTTTTGAAGTGCAGATCCGCTCCATCCTTTCGTATGGCTGCGAGGTGTGGGGGCCAGACGTACTAGTGGAAATGCTAGACGGAGGGCCGCCGCCACGGCGCAATGATAGCAATAACCTGGCACAGGGGCCGTTTGAGGCATGCTTGAGAGACGAAGCAGTGAAGCTACAAATTCAGTACATGCGCCAGACTGTGGGTGCCGCTAAACCGTCACACCGGCTTTTGTTTGCCGAGCTAGCCCAACTACCGCTACACTTTTTCATAGCGAAGCAATGTATGGGCTTCTACAATAGGATCTGCGCACAAACCAGGAGTCTGGCTTTCGACACGCTGGTAGATGAAATTC
Source organism: Chlamydomonas schloesseri (assembly GCA_016834595.1). Lineage (NCBI taxonomy): Eukaryota > Viridiplantae > Chlorophyta > Chlorophyceae > Chlamydomonadales > Chlamydomonadaceae > Chlamydomonas > Chlamydomonas schloesseri. The sequence continues at coordinate 709,477 of JAEHOD010000030.1, forward strand.
GTGACGCATGGAGGAACCGGGCGAGTGATGGGTGGTGTGCACGTTTGTTTCGTTTCATAGCAGCACAAGGCATTGACGTCTGGAACTGGCCAGGGACACATGAGACGAGGGAAGAATGGAGGGCCAGTACACCCCTACCCGACGGGCCTGCCCTCTCCACCTTCAGGGAGCACCTGATGCGGGCGTGGAGCCATGAGCGGCTGCAAGCAGACCCACACGCCTTCCCCTCAGACGGCAAGCAACCAGGCATTCATATGTGCAAATATAAGCATTGGATGGGGCTAAGTGCGACGGGCGCCGCGCCGCTGGTGTTACATGACCACTGCCGGGCTTACATCACTGTTGCGCGACACAAACTCCTGATGCGATTTCGTCTATGCTGTTGGCCAATTACTGCTAATCGCGCATGGGATAGGCCTAGGGAGGAGAGGACGTGCCCGCTGTGCACAGCGAACGAAGTGGAGGACGAACACCACGTCCTGATGACATGTACGGCTTACGACCAACTAAGGACGGACAGCGGCGTCGATTTTAGCAAGGGCATGCAGGAAGTGATGCGGAATGCGGACCCGGCTAGGCTTGCTGCGCTGCTCGACTCCATATGGGAATTTAGGAGCAGGAATGTGCCCCTTGCGAGGGCCGGTCAAGAGAGTTGAACAATCATAGTTTACTAGGCGTTATAAGGGTCACCCCGGCCCGGGCCTTCGGTTTTCAAGAGGTTGGAAGACACGAGAAGTGTGCACCACCTTGTAACCACACACACATGGGTGCCTGCCATTATAATCGTGCTATGTGTGGCATGGCAACGGTCGGTGGGCTGCGGCGTCCTGCACGTGCACATGCATGCTCGGCAGCTCGGCTCGCCACGCCAGGCCACGCTCGTGGGCCCTCGCGGGCCCTCGCCCCGGCATTCCCCGTGGGCCACCCCTCATCCCACTCATGGGCCTGGCCAAGCCGAGAAGCAGCACATTCAGATAGCAAGATCATTACAGGTGCTCTGCGCGGCCATGGGGAAATACCGTGGATGGTGCGCCCTTTGCCAGAAGGACGTTACGTGCAGCGGCGCCTTCTCGTCTCTGACGGAGTGTGGGCCGCAGCAGCGCCCGGAGTACTGCAACCGGGATGACTGCTGCAAGTTCATGGTGAACAGCACCATCAACGCCATGCCCCTGCACGCGCACGGCCGTGGGCTGACCGTGGCGGTGCCCCCTGCGGGTTGGAGACGTGGCTTTAACATCTGCTACAACTGCACCGTCGCCAATCGTGATGCGCACAAGGCTCAGCTGCGCGAGCATCTCACGCCTGCAGCTGGTACAGCAGGGCAGCTGCAGCAGGCCGCGTTGGCGGTCAACATTCTCATTGCCGCCAGTTCGGTGATGGCGCCCAGCAACGCCGCCAACACATCCGCTGTGGGCGGCCTTATCAACCGTGCTCGTGCAGAGGAGACATCTGCTGTCGGTGTCAGCGTGTCGGCGCCCGTTGACAAGCCCAGCACGTCAACGGAGGGCATGCCAGCCGCCGCAGTTCCTACTCCACCCATGCCGCCTCCCCAACCTGCGTCGCCTCCACAGCTGGCAACCGGCAGCACTGCCAGCAATACCAGTGGAGCGGATGCGTCCATCAACCGCGCACGCACTGAGACCTCACCCACTGTCGGGGAAGACGTGCCAGTGGCGCACGGCACCCCTGCCCCTGGATCTATGCCCCCACCGTCTGCTGCCACAGCTCCGCCCCGACCGGCCCCTCCCACCACAGCCCCCACCCCAGCCCCCACCCCAGTCCAGCCGCCAGCGTGCTCCACCACTGCCTCGAGCCCGGCGCCTCCTCTCGCCGCCGCGCCGCCTCCTCCCGCCGCCGCACCGCCTCCTCCCGCCGCTGCACCGCCCCCTCCCGCCGCCGTGCCGCCCCCTCCCGCCGCCTCACTGCCTCCTGCTCCCCCGCCGCCCCCTCCCGCCGCTGCACCGCCTCCTGCTCCCCCGCCTCCTCCTCCCGACGCCGCACCGCCTCCTGCCCCCCCGCCGCCGCCATCCCCACCGTCTCCTCCGCCTCCACCGCCACCTCCCTCTTTTCCCCCGCCGGCATCCTCCTTCCCACCAGCAGACCGGCCGAAGTGGACAGAGAAGGTCGGCGAGCACATGAAGCCGCCCACGGCCGTTGAGATCATCTTCTACGCCATGCTGGGCGCCATGTTCAAGGACACCACCTTCAAGGAAGTAGCCCTGCCCGGTGTCACGCGCATTGACGTGTGCTGCAAGCGCATGGCGCCGCTGTTTGCGTACCTGGTCAACTTGACCTGTACACCCAGTCAGCTGGAGCATTTCCTGTCGGATTTTCGTGGTGGCAACGGCAAGGCGGCAGTATGTGCTTGGGACAAGGGCTGGAAGCGCTGCACCAAGTACGGTACCTTCATTCGTGACTTCACCACGTCGTCTGTCGGAGCTTTCCTCACCGAGATACTGGAGCACGAGGTGAGCTGGTTGGGGCTGGCTAGTAATGGGTCAAGGCTTTGCGGTCTGGGGCATTATCGTGAGTTCGGCTCGGGGACAGAAAATATTGTGCATGTTGACAGCGTTTGTGCCAGGTGCTCAGCATCGTTCCCTGCGTCATCTGACTGGGTGTGCGGCCGCACCGCACCGCTCTGCCTGCCGCGACGTCTTAGCAACCCTCTTGATGTCACGCTTTGCAGGACCCCCTGGCTGTGTACCAGACGAACTACGAAACTATCATCTCCCCAGCCAGCATCCTTGCTGTCGCATCAGCTGCAGCAGCAGAGGCAGCCGGAGACACGCTGGAGCCGTACCCTGAGCAGGAGCGATTGTCACGTATCAGGCGCGGCTTCAATGGCTATGCACAGCGCGGCGACCCCACGTGGGACCCTGCAGTACTGTCGGGCTGGGACTGCAGCATGCACCGCAACGCCTCTGGGGGTATGGTGCTGCGGTTCCGGCCCAGCAACAGCTGCGCACACGACCTCAACTCACTTCAGCTCCTCCTGTACCCCGACTTTACTTACAGCATTCTCAGCTCTCACGAGCCAGCTCAGATGCCACCTGACGGTCCCAGCAGCGCGCGCCTTTGTACGGAGCAGCAGCTCACGGACGCCTTGCTGTTTCTGGGACGCTGCCGCCCCTGCGCCGGCGGCCCCACTGCAGCTGCCTTTGCACCATATCTGGCGCACAAGGCAGCTTGCAACGACACGGAAGCAGTTGCGCTGCGGCGTTACCGGGCTGATACGCGTATCATCTACCTCCCACGCAGCCGCACCAGCGGCGAGGCTGCTGCCATCCAGCAGCTTGAAGTGCATCCCAGCATTGGGTGCCATGGCCTGGTCAGTGGTCACACATACGCGACGCGCTGTCCGTGCTGTGAGGCTCACAACCACTCGCTCAGGTCGACCCTCTCACAGTTTGCCCGGCGCCAGGCGTCAGCGGTCGCAACAGCTGCGCAGAAGGATGCTGCTGCAAAGGCGCGGGTTGCAGAGCAGCTGCAAAGCGCGCTGGATGAGCACAGGCGTGCAGAGGCTCAACTAGCTAAGTTGACAGCGGAGAACTGCACAGCGCGCACGGCAAACCGTCGGCTTCAGGCGGAGAATGAGTCGCTGCGGGTTGACTGCGAGCGCTACCAGAAGGAGTTGGATCAGTCGCGGGCCAGCATGCGCGAGCTGCCTGCTGACCACAGCAACGCGCTAATTCACTTGCTGAAGAAGCCGGCAGCACGTCAGGCCATGGAAAAGCACCCCGGTTTGGCAGCCATGTACGCAGATCAGCTAGAATACCTGGAGCGCAGCGAGCGTGGTGGCAAGGCCACGCGTGGCATGCGCTGGCACAACAGGTGCGAGCTTCGCGGGGTCGAGGGTTGTGGAGGCAAGCGGTTGGCCGTGGTAGGTAATTATAGATTCGCATTGGGTTTGTCATTGATTGACGTGAGCTCTCACAATTGCACACGGTGTGCCTTGTCCCATCTCCGCAGTGCTATTCAGTTCGCCCTTACTATCCTCAACAAGGGCGGTGAAGGGCTGTTCGAAGAGCTTCGCTCTTTCATGCCGCTGCCATCCATCAACACGCTCCTGTCCTACAAGCACTTCGCAGTAGATGGCTCCGGCTTTCACCGTGCGCACGCAGAGCGAGCAGCAGAGCTCATTAGGGTCAGCGGGGCGGACACACGGGTCGGCCTTGCTTTCGATGAGATGAAGCTATCTAGGGGCTTGACGTACAGCCTTGGATCGGATACGCTCACGGGGTTCACTGATGTAGACGCAGCTGCGTATGCTCAGCGTCTGGAGGGTCTACTCGACAGCGACGGTGCGGCTGACCCAGACGCGCCAAGCGTGTGTCGTGCCCTTGCCACGCACGTGCTTCACTTTGAGGTCACCGCCCTGGGGGAGCGGCCTACACGGTGAGGCTGTGAGGCCTGTCTTGGCATTTCGACACGCTTGTGCGACAAAATGTACCTCGCGTTCAGGTCTAAAGGATTTTTGCCCCCTGCAGGTACTCGGTTGGCTACCTGTTCACCGACGGCATCAAGGCCGTGGAGCTTCAGTCCGTCGTATCCGAGGTCATCTTGCTTCTGGAAGCTGCTGGACTGCAAGTCGCGTACACTGTTTGTGACGGGGCTTCTGAGAACCGTGCTTGGATGAAAATGATGGCCGACCGAGATCTGGCTATCCAGTTGGCAAAAGGTGCGCGGTATAGCAGTGGGCATGATTTAGTAAGCACCTCTGCTAGTGAGTGACTACTCACACCACGCTTTTTGGCTCGCTGATGTGCAGATACCGAGATGAAGCTGCCCTGCCCGGACAAGGATGCTACGGATTGCCTACGCTGCTTCCGTAGCCCAGCCAACCCCGAGCGCCCCGTCATCATGATTTCTGACGCGCCGCACCTCATCAAGAAGCTGCGCAACGCCATCGAAAAAAGCTTTGGCGGGACAGGCAAGCAGGGATGCTTGTTACGTTTCTTGACCTGCTCTGAGCTGACCTGTTATCCTGTGCACGGGCGCTAGACGTGATAACAGCCACCTTGCAATCGTTCACAGGAAAGGAGGGGAAGAACACGTCCGAAGTGTTCTTTCCCGTTGACGTGCCCAACGCCGCGCCGCCGCCCAACGCCGCGCCGCCGCCCAACGCCGCGCCGCCGCCCAACGCTGCGCCGCCGCCCAACGCTGCGCCGCCGCCCAACGACCCGCCGCCACCCAACGCCGCGCCGCCGCCCAACGCCGCGCCGCCGCCCAACGCTGCGCCGCCGCCCAACGACCCGCCGCCACCCAACGCCGCGCTGCCGCCCAACGCTGCGCCGCCGCCCAACGCCGCGCCGCCGCCCAACGCTGCGCCGCCGCCCAACGACCCCCCGCAGCCCAACGCCGCGCCGCAGCCCAACGCCGCGCCGCCGCCCAACACTGCGCCGCCGCCCAACGCCGCGCCGCAGCCCGGTGCTCGTCCTGGCCCCCGATGGCGGCCCATTATGTGGCGGGACATAGTGAAGTGTGTTCGCTGGGATATGCACTCGATTCCGCGTGTGATGGGCAACGTAACCAGCGCCATGATCGACCTTGATTCGTGGTCGCGTATGCGGAACCACCTTGCGTCAAAGCTCTTTGCTGGGCTTGAAATGTTCTGCAAATGGACTGCGGAGAGGGGTTGGGAGAGGGATCAGCAAAAGGCTCCACCGCAGCACATCATTGATGGCGCCAGAGATCTGCATCCCTACGTCAGGTGCGTGTGGATGTCCCAAGGTAATAGCCACAGATGCTTGTAGGCGTCTTAGGGCCAGTTTCAAGTTGGCGCCTGTAGACTTACGCTTCGCCATTTGCACGCATGCAGGCTTGTGCTGAGCACCAAGTTGTCAACAGGCCGAGTAACTCCCGCCAAGGAAGCGAGTGACCCGCATTTGCTGCAGCTACTGCACAACGGGACCGTGGTTTACGACTGGCACCAGGCCCTGAAAGCCGCGCCCCCTGACCACGACGAGCTGCGGCCTGGCGTCCGCCATGGCTTGTCACAGCAGTGCCAAAGCGACTTCCAGGTGCGGCATGCATGCCGGGGTTGTGGATCCTGGCGGGTTATATTCCATTTGCCGACTGCAAGGTTGGAACGACAGTCTTGGCCTTGCGCCACTGCCCTAAGCACCCTCCTGTCTCTCTTGACCCGCATTTCCCTCGTGTCTTCTGCAGATCACCTGCTTTGGCACTGTCGCTTTGGCTCGCTGGTATCTTCAAACCGGCGGCACGTGCATAATCCTCGGCACCATCAATCAAATTTGCGTTGAGAATGCGTTCAGCCAGCTACGGGGTCACGGCCAGGATAGGGCGCCAACAGCTGCAGCTGTGGTCAGTGGGGAGGCCAGCCTGCGGATGAACAAGGCGCTCGCAGTGCTAAATTCTGGATTGGGCGCTCACAAAGCGGGCAGCTCGTATCAGGCTGCCCACAACGGCAGCCTGGTCGCGCCCGACGCTGCAGCGGCAGCAGAGATACTGCGCCGCCGCATGCACACGACCCTTCCAGGACAAAGCAAGGAGCCTGCCGCGAGTACATGGCAGCTGCGCGACCTCGACCCAACCAATGCAGCGCCAGTGGCCGAACTGCACTCGGACACGCGCCATACCCAGGCTCTTGCACAGCGCATTGCACCGGCACTTACACTCTGGGAAAAGGGGGGGTCGGCGTTACCGGACAATAGGGGTCTCCGTAACCGGACAATACACCCCCTCCGTAGCCGGACAATTGGACTTATTTTCCGGACAATTTGTCCGGAAAATAACTGTCCGGTAACCGGCGACATTGTCCGGTAACGGCGGGGGTGATTGTCCGGGAAGGCTTGGGGTTAATTGTCCGGCAGGGCTCTTATCTTGTTTTGGGGGGAAAGCTCAGCCTGAGCTTTAGCAAGCTAAAATGCCCAGAAGTTAGCTCAGGGGGCGGACTTGGGCGGACTCCCGGGCATTTGTGGATAGGCTTTCTGATGGTCAGTGGGGCATCAAGTGGTCAGGGAATCGTCGCATACGCTGACACGCAGCTGTTTGGGCCCCGGAACAGCTGAAAACACTGGCGTCTGATGGTTCTGTGGCCCCCAACCCCACCGGGGCCAAGCTTTCCCCGCCTCCGTGGACGCGTAACAAAGCTAAAATCTGAGCTTTAAGGGCCAGCCGTAAAGCTCAGAAATCGGCCAAAATGACCAAATAAAGCTCAATATCTTTAAGGTAATAGCCCTGTTGTCCGGTAACCTTTTGCGATTGTCCGGTAACCTTTCGTGATTGTCCGGTAACCTTTCAAGATTGTCCGGGAACCAGCAACATTGTCCGGGGACGGCGGCGACAATTGTCCGGGAAGGCTTGCAGCAGCACCAGCTTGCTCCACCCTCATTTAGGATGGAGCATTATCATGTTCAGTACCAATCAAATGGATTCTAGCACCCTACACAACTTCCCCTCCTGCATCGCCACCACCTCCAAATATTTCTCCTTGCTTGCCATCCTCATACTCTCCCCTTCCTCAGTGCCAAACGCCACTCTGACTCCTCACTCGCCTTATTACTTTCATCGTGTGCCTCTGCCTGCTCCCTATCTAGCGTCCCGTCTAGTGTTGCTAGCTAGCTGCTCCATGGCCCCGGTACAAAGCAGCGGCTTCTTGAACAATGATGTAACGACTGCCCTGTATGCATGGAGTGTGGAGGAATTCACCGTGAGTTGTGTGCTGCTACTGCTATGTGTGTGCACACACCCTGCCTGAAGCACGTGCGGCTGATGACATAGAGAGAGTACAAGCAACCGTTGTGTATGCTCACTAACATGGTGACGCTTTCCTAGCTTCCCTACATGTATGCGGTGGCAAACCCCTTCTTGTGAGTGCTGGCGCATCCCCAGTGCACGTCCGATAGTTCCTACCGAAATGCGCCCAAGTATCTCGCACTCACCAGTAAAACCAGTTAACGATTAGGGTTGTTCATTCCTGGCTAATTGTTGGCCCCGGCCTGCTGGACCTGGCTCCTGTGTAGCCAATGCGAGGGAGAAGCAAGGATTAGTTCGGTGTCGGTCTCAGCAAGGCGTGCAACTACCATGGTCATCACAGATCTGCAGCCTGCAGCTGGCTGATTGTATGTGTGCGGCCCACTGCAGCCCAACAAACTCACGTGGCTGTGGGGTGTGCACGCCATGCTTGCCATACATCTCACTGCAAAGGGTGCCCCTCACATGAATGCCAGCGCACCTCAGGCGCAGGAGCCGACCCCACCTAACCATGGTCAAGATAAACAGGCAGACCCCTCGCAAACCCCTCGCCAGGTACTTGGGCGCCCCCGGCCGCATCAGATGTCCTGGCCCTGCTGTATGAGTCCTTACCAAGGAATGACCGCCTCCACTTGGGCTCCTGCCACAAATTGAGCACGCTTGCCACGAAATTGCAGCGAAGATGAATAGCCAGGATGCCAGCGCCTCCCCGAGTTGACGCATTCTGATGTGCAATTTATTATCGCAAGCAAGCCACCTTGATGGCAAACTCGCAGCCCACCGACGCATTATTATTTTGCTGCCATAAGAAAAGGTATAGGACTCCGGTGAAAAGCCATTGTACGCCTTTGCGGCAACCGCGAGCAACGGGTTGACAGCGAGTTGACGACGTTGACCGCGCGCGTCCCAATTGCATAGAAGCAGCCTCTCAAAGCCCCAAGCCATTTCCTACACAATAGACGTAATATGTATATACGACTCAAGCTTTAAGTAATCTGCAACTCAGCTGTGAAGACTGTGCGGGTCCGTCCCCGCGGAGGATGGAAGCCATAGATGGACCAACTGATAGTTAGGTTGTCATAAGTAATTCTATACAAAACTGGCTAGGCGGCTGTTCAGCGTTCCCCTGAGACAAAGGCAATGGGACTTTCACATCGGAGCGATTAGGGCACTAGGCCACTACTAATTGGGGCAGAATTTGCTTGTGTACTGAGTGCTTCAGTGCTTTATATAAAAGAATGCTCAGGGGTTCCTATTAGAGGGATTAACAAGAGCTTCATTTGTCCGGGAAACCGCGAGAAGATTGCGTTATTGTCCGGGCGCCAGCAGGTGCCTTTGTCCGGTAACCGTGGAAGGGGGTGATTGTCCGGTAATCCAACACAGTTGTCCGGTAACCGGCCACATTTGTCCGGTCAAGGAGGTTATTACCGGACAATTGTCCGGTCAGGGAGCGATTGTCCGGTAACAATCCTTTCCCAGAGTGTTATCGGCAAGTATGGGCCCCTCACAGAGAAGTCAGAGCTGGCGGTCGCTTTGCGGGCAGCTGAGGCCGGGAAGCCCAGTCCAGCATTTGTGCAGTACAGCTGCTGGCTGCTCAACTCGACTTCAGCGGCGGCGCAGGAGGCCGCCAGCAGGGGCACCGCGGCAGACACGTATGCACCTGTGGCAGCAGCTCAGCACGGGCCGGCATGTGCCGCGGCGTGGGCGTGGTGCGTACGTAACCTGACGGCCTCAGAGCCGGAGGGCGCAATGCCGCAGCTGCCGCTGGTGTCCACGGGAACACCTGCTGTTGACGCCGGCACTGCTGCCACTCTCCGGGGCCTGGGGGATGCAGCCTGCCTTGTGCACGGTGCATGCTTCAACACCGCCTACAGCCTGGGTGTGTTGAACGCGACCCTGCTGCCAGACGCGTGCCACGGGGGCACTAAAACTCAAAAGGAGGAGAAGGCGCTGCACGCACAGGTGTTCGAGCTTTACAGCAGCGCGACTGCGTGCGAGCGCGTCCTGGGTTGGGCGCTGCACAGCGGGATCAAGGCGACGCCGGAAGTCAACCCCGTGCGTCAGGTTTTGCAGCAGTTTGTCAGTGGCAGAGCAGACGGAACCCACCGGCGTGTGTTTAACGACGAGCTGCAGGAGTCGCTGCCGCAAGGCCAGCTGCACGTCCCGCACCCGGCGCTAGTCAGCTTCTTCGTGGAGCTCCATCCCACCATCATCGAGCGCTTTCAATGCGCGAACATGGTGCTGCAGGACGGCACGTACGCAGTGAAGAACCTGGTCGGGCGCATTCGCTTCGACCAGGGCCGCTGGGAGGAATTCCAGACGGCGTACCAGCAGGCTGCAAATGATTACAGCGCCAGCAGCAACGCCGGCAACGCAGGCAACAGCGGCATGGCCAGCAGCTCACGCGTGCGCGCTGCCATGGGTGTGCTTGTCAGCAAGTACATCCACGCCAACCTGGTGGGCTTGCTGCGCCACACTCAGCTGCTGGCAAGCAAGGACGATGCGGCAGCTCGTGCGCTACGGGACGAGCGCCGTGCAGACGCCGCCAAAAAGCAGAAAGTAAAGCCTGCCAAGCTGGTGGACGCCTCCACCTGCTGCATGCTTTGCGAGCGCCCTCAGCCCGAGGAGAACATGCTGCTGTGCTCCCGCTGCAGCTTGCCGTACCACACCCACTGCCTCAGCCCGCCCATCGACATGCCTGCAGCGGAGGAGGACTGGTTCTGCCCAGAGTGCTCGGTCGCAGAAGCAGTGCAGCCCCCGGTGGCTGGCACGAACCGCGGGCGGGGTCGCGGCAGGGGCAGGGGCAGGGGCCGCGGACAACCTGCTGCAGACGACAACATGGGGGCGGCTGCCGTGGGCCGTGGCCGCGGGTGGGGCCGTGGGCAGGGCCGTGGACGCGGTCGGGGTGCAGTGGGCCAGCAGGTCACAGACGCCCAGCCCATGGAAGTTGACGGCCCTGGCCTGCAGGCGGGGGTGCCGGCGCCGGTGGTGGAGCAGCAGCGCACTCAGCCTCAGCGTGTGCGCACTCAGCCCAAGCGCCTGCAGGCCTCTCCGGTCAAGCCAGCCGGCAAGCGCACACGCTCGTGAGCATTCTTAGCTACGCTTAGTTTCATGCATTTATTCAAGCAGCTAGAGTATTCAGTATGATTTACATGCATTTTTCATGACTTAGTAAGTTACAGCAGGGTGAGGCCTTTCAAGGACTGGATAATGACGCGGGATGTGACGCAAAGCTGAGCTGAGTATTGGTATGCACACACACCACGAATAAGGAAGAAGTAGTACGAGTTATGAGTTATGATGTTCAAGGACCCCTGAGTGCACATGAGTGGATGGATGCTTCCATGCTACAGTTGTACTGATAGGCTGCCTCTCTTAGGCGCCAAAGGGCTGACTGCTGGAACAAGGCAGCAACGTAGGAAGTGGGGCAAAGGGACGGCAGGCCACAGGAGGAGGGCCTTACAAGCGGCGAGAGCCAAACACACGCAAGCCCAACGGCGACGCCGACGCGCCGGAACGACAAGCACAACCGCAACGCGGCAGCAAAAAACCCAGAAAAAACCCACAAACAACAAGGCCCGACAACAAGAGACGGCGCAGAGGCGGGCGAACGCCGCGACAACACACGCCACCCCGAGCAGCAACCAAGCGCACCAGCAACAAGAAGCCGAAGCCACCAGAACCCAGAAACGACAATGGCGCAGAACTAAGCGCCCCGCCGACGGCCCGACACAGCCAACCTGACACGAGGAGCCACTAGCGAAACCCTCACGAGACGCGCCGACAACGCCACGATGACGGCCCAGCGAAGGATTCGCGACCAGCGCCAAACGAGGCGCCGCCGCCACGGACGAGGGGCCAGCCCGCAAGGCCGCGGCAGGCGCCGCGACGGCACGAGGGCCGGCGGCCGCGCGAACCGGCGCCGGCGGCGAGGCGGCGGCCCCGCCGCCGACGGCGCCCGCGCCGGAAGGGCCGAGCGATCCTGCGTGGAGGGGAGAACCTGGGGCCAACAAGGGCGGGAAGGGCGGGCACTTGAGTGAGAACGTTCGAAGCAACGTTAAAGGCTCTCACTATGAAGGCAGAATGAGGAAAAGGAGGAGAGGCTGGCGCCAAAGAGAGCCAGCCTGTACGACTTTCTCATGGAAGCTCGCTTAGAGGCTCCATTCCCTCCGGCCCCTTCGGGGCCTCCGGTCCTCCGCCTCTAACCACACTTCCATGCTACAGTTGTACTGATAGGCTGCCTCTCTTAGGCGCCAAAGGGCTGACTGCTGGAACAAGGCAGCAACGTAGGAAGTGGGGCAAAGGGACGGCAGGCCACAGGAGGAGGGCCTTACAAGCAGACACGAAGAGATACCACACCGACAGCGAGGCCCAAAGCGCGGGGACAGAGTTGTGTGGCGTGTAGGGTGTATGAGAGAATGCTTTTGGGACGGGGGACGAGTTTGCCAGCGAATGGCCGTTGAGGATGTGCAGCTGGGGTGCCAGCGGTATAGCGTTGGCCACGATGCAGGGCCCACTACCGGGCAGGGGAAAGGGCAGGGGCAAAAACCAGAACAGGAGGCACGCGGGAAGCCCGCGCGCGCGCATACCGTACTGCTGCCGTAGAGTGGCAAGGAGCGGCGTGGCGAGCCTCGAGTTGTTGGGGTCTGGCGCAAGGCAAGTGTGCGCATCTACAGAATGCATGGTTACAAGAAGGACCTGGTGACCCGGGTCGCGAGCGAACTGCTCTGGACTTCAGGGGCGTGCCACCTGCACGCCGACGTCTCCACCGTGACTTCTGCCGCCTAACCGTTCACCCGATCGATCGATACTTCTTACTTTATAGGAGCTCGCGGCCGCCCTAGTGGACCGAATCCGGGCTCATCGACTAAGTCCTAAACTCGTCCGGCCGACCACTTATCCCTAGGCATTTCATCCCGACCGAAATCGGGGGAGTGTATGGGAATCGAACCCACGACCTCGAGCAAACTCGTCCCATGACGCTATTCACTCGCGGTTGAACCATCCACCCCATCTACAGGTGTGGGGGCGTCACCGCACGGGCGAGCCCACCACGCCCGGTTGCACGACGGGGCTGGCGTAGCGTGCGCAAGCAGCTGGAAGAATAGAGGCCTGCCCGAGCGCAGAGGAGGCGTCGAACGGGCCTATAAGAGTGTGCAGAGTGGCCAAGGCCTGCATGGTCGGCTGCACCCGGGATCGGGGCCGGGGCCGAAACCAGCCAGGCGAGGTCGTTGAGTGGAATGATAACCCTGAGTGACGAGCATAGTGTTGTGAGATGGTACCCCGGTTGGGGGATGGAATATAAGGTATCTCCTGCGCCGGCCTTGGGCGTCCGCCCACGCGGCCGCCCAGGCGACGAGCGCCGCCGGCGCCTCCGCCGCCGCGCCTGCCGCCGCGAGAGTCAGCGGCGGCTGCCAGTAAACGCCAGTGGCCACTATCCGACAGCGGCCGCCTACGCAGCCGCCTGTCGAGGCGGCGAGCACCGTCATCGCCTCTGCCGCCGCGCCTGCCGCCGCAAGAGTCAGCGGCGGCTGCCAGCAAACGCCGGCGGCCACCATCCCGCGGCGGCCGCCCACATGGCCGTCTGTCGAGGCGGCGAGCGCCGTCAGCGCCTCCGCCGCCGCGCCTGCCGCCGCAAGAGTCAGCGGCGGCTGTCAGCAAACGCCGGCGGCCACCATCCCGCGGCGGCCGCCCACACGGCCGCCTGTCGAGGCGGCGAGCGCCGTCAGCGCCTCCGCCGCCGCGCCTGCCGCCGCAAGAGTCAGCGGCGGCTGTCAGACAAGACTAGCAGCCACCATCCTGCGGCGGCCGCCCACATGGCCGCCTGTCGAGGCGGCGAGCGCCGTCAGCGCCTCCGCCGCCGCGCCTGCCGCCGCAAGAGTCAGCGGCGGCTGTCAGCAAACGCCGGCGGCCACCATCCCGCGGCGGCCGCCCACACGGCCGCCTGTCGAGGCGGCGAGCGCCGTCAGCGCCTCCGCCGCCGCGCCTGCCGCCGCAAGAGTCAGCGGCGGCTGTCAGACAAGACTAGCAGCCACCATCCTGCGGCGGCCGCCCACATGGCTGCCTGTCGAGGCGGCGAGCGCCGTCAGCGCCTCCGCCGCCGCGCCTGCCGCCACAAGAGTCAGCGGCGGCTGTCAGACAAAACCAGCAGCCACCATCCTGCGGCGGCCGCCCACATGGCCGCCTGTCGAGGCGGCGAGCGCCGTCAGCGCCTCCACCGCCGCGCCTGCCGCCGCAAGAGTCAGCGGCGGCTGTCAGACAAGACTAGCAGCCACCATCCTGCGGCGGCCGCCCACGCGGCCGCCTGTCGAGGCGGCGAGCGCCGTCAGCGCCTCCGCCGCCGCGCCTGCCGCCGCGAGAGTCAGCGGCGGCTGTCAGACAAGACTAGCAGCCACCATCCTGCGGCGGCCGCCCACGCGGCCGCCTGTCGAGGCGGCGAGCGCCGTCAGCGCCTCCACCGCCGCGCCTGCCGCCGCAAGAGTCAGCGGCGGCTGTCAGACAAGACTAGCAGCCACCATCCTGCGGCGGCCGCCTACGCGGCCGCCTGTCGAGGCGGCGAGCGCCGTCAGCGCCTCCGCCGCCGCGCCTGCCGCCGCAAGAGTCAGCGGCGGCTGTCAGACAAGACTAGCAGCCACCATCCTGCGGCGGCCGCCCACGCAGCCGCCTGTCGAGGCGGCGAGCGCCGTCAGCGCCTCCGCCGCCGCGCCTGCCGCCGCAAGAGTCAGCGGCGGCTGTCAGACAAGACTAGCAGCCACCATTCCGCGGCGGCCGCCCCCGCGGCCGCCTGTCGAGGCGGCGAGCGCCGTCAGCGCCTCCGCCGCCGCGCCTGCCGCCGCAAGAGTCAGCGGCGATGGCCAGCAGGCGCCAGCTGTCAGTCCATTTATGTCAGCGTTTTTTGCCCTGAGAGGCCATTGCTATGATGGCATCAAAGCACGAATAGTGGGTCCGAGGGTTTCAGCTGCAAAAGCACACGTATTCTGCATGTGCGGGACGAATAAGAGAGTAGTAGTAGTGACCGTCCTGATGTTGGGGGGTGGGAGCCAAAACTGAATGTGTGCCAGAAGACGTGACAGAAGGGAAGTTGAGGGCCTGCGAGCCGCTGCAATTGCCCAGTGGATCAGAAAGTTGGGTGCAGGGGCGGAAACTTGAGTTACCGATGGCGAAGTCCTGCCAAGCCGATAGAAACTTGTGCGAATGGGGCTTGGAGCCCACTGTGCAGAAGAATTGCACGAGTCTGGGGGATGTGTACCGCATGTGTCGTGAGGGCGTCTGAACGATGATCCAGAATAGCAAGTTCAGCAGTAGGAAGGGCACGAATTGCCTCAGGCACGGCCATGTTGCACTGGATTCCGTCCAGGCGGGGTTAGCGAGGATCCAAAGGCGCGCGGGCGGCATGTGCGAGCTGGGCGATGCGTGGATTGATGCCGCGAGGAGCCCCGGGCATGCGAGCCGTGGGCATAGCGAGTCCAAGCCAAGAGGGGGGCGCGAGGTGCCCCACGGCACGCAGGCCGCATAGGGAGGCGACGGGAGTGGGGGTGCGAGGGGCCCACGGCACGCGGGCCGCATAAGGAGGCGAGGGAAGTGCGGGTGCGAAGGGACCGACGGCACGCGGGCCGCATAAGGAGGCGAGGGGAGTGGGGGCGCGAGGGGCCCCACGGCACGCAGGCCGCATAAGGGAGTGGGGGCGCGAGGAGCCCGACGGCACGCAGGCCGCATAAGGAGGCGAGGGGAGTGGGGGTGCGAGGAGCCCGACGGCACGCGGGCCGTATAGGGAGGCGAGGGGAGCGGGGGGCGCGAGGGGCCCACGGCACGCGGGCCGCATAAGGAGGCGAGGGAAGTGGGGGCGCGAGGGGCCCCACGGCACGCAGGCCGCATAAGGGAGTGGGGGCGCGAGGAGCCCGACGGCACGTAGGCCGCATAAGGAGGCGAGGGGAGTGGGGGTGCGAGGAGCCCGACAGCACGCGGGCCGTATAGGGAGGCGAGGGGAGCGGGGGGCGCGAGGGGCCCACGGCACGCGGGCCGCATAAGGAGGCGAGGGAAGTGGGGGCGCGAGGGGCCCCACGGCACGCAGGCCGCAGAAGGGAATGGGGGCGCGAGGAGCCCACGGCACGCGGGCCGCATCAGGAGGCGAGGGGAGTCGGGGCGCGAGGAGCCCACGGCACGCGGGCCGCATATGCAGTTCGTCTGGTGCGATCCGGGGCGCGAGGTGCCCCACGGCACGCGGGCCGCATAAGGAGGATGAAGTTGCGAGGGGCCCGACGGCACGCGACGGCACTCGGGCTTCTCCGAAAGTCTGTCAGCCACGAAAAACGCTTGCAAATGAAATACTTAAATGCGATCATTAGCGTCGAACAAAGGACGCCATGGACAACGGAAGATCAGAGCGTCGATCGAAGCACATATCGGGACTCCCTGAACGCTCCTAATGCTCCTAATGCTCCTAACGCTCCTGGCGCTCCTGGTCCAACAGTAAATGTAGCAACAGACTCCACCTGCGGCTGCAGAGCCTAGCGCTCGCGCCGACCATGACCAGCGTCTTGTCCTATCCAGAGCAGCAACAAAAGGGCTTGAGTGAGAACGTTCGAAGCAACGTTAAAGGCTCTCACTATGAAGGCAGAATGAGGAAAAGGAGGAGAGGCTGGCGCCAAAGAGAGCCAGCCTGTACGACTTTCTCATGGAAGCTCGCTTAGAGGCTCCATTCCCTCCGGCCCCTTCGGGGCCTCCGGTCCTCCGCCTCTAACCACACGAACATGATATGTTTTTTTGTGACTGCTGCTTAGTAGCTTATATTTCCCCCATTCTTTCGTAACGGACCAGTGTATCTACATGTACAGGAATGCAAGGTATCAAAGACTGTATTATTTCGATCCGTGTGGCCGTGGCAGCCAAGAGCCCACCCAGGGGTGCGGCTGAGTGAGCGTCTCTTTCTACAGACATGTCACGAACAATTCATTCAATGGCAAGGTTAAGTTTACGTACGGGAAATAGGACTGAGGCGGGAATGGGACGCAAGAGACGTTAGACATCATCCATGTGCTTTGAGCAGGGGTGGCTTTGAGCGTATGCACTGCCTGCTTCGAAGAGGTGGAGCTATGTATGTGGACTGCTAGTGAAACCCTGTGTTCCAGCGGCTGCCTGAGCTCAGACAGGGGTGAGGATAGAACTATG
Organism: Chlamydomonas schloesseri; assembly: GCA_016834595.1. Classification (NCBI taxonomy): domain Eukaryota; kingdom Viridiplantae; phylum Chlorophyta; class Chlorophyceae; order Chlamydomonadales; family Chlamydomonadaceae; genus Chlamydomonas; species Chlamydomonas schloesseri. The sequence goes on from JAEHOD010000030.1 coordinate 726,361, forward strand.
CATGTAATCAATGAGCCAGGATTTGCCCAGGGTGGGTGGGGGGCGGGGGGTGGTCCAGCGCCGGCCGCGGGCTTGAGGGGGTAAAACCGCTCTCAGCGACCTGGCAGGACCCTGCGAGGTTCGCGACGTCCGCCAAAGCCGTCCCCGCTAGTCCCCGCGTTATTAGGTCGCCGAAATTGCTTGTTGTATACCAAAGTCGAAAACAGGCTTGGCGGTTGCTTTTGCCAGCTCTTGCTTTGTTACTTCGGCTCGATTTTGTGCCTTGCCACGTCCATGGAAGCCTCTCCCAGCATGTAGCAAGCCCCTTACGCCGTAAATTGAGAGCTCTTCAGTTCCTGGTTACATTGAGCCACCGTAAATAGCAATAACACAGCTCGCAGGGCCTTCAAGATAAACTTCAAATGTGCGTCGACAACCATGTCTTCGACCACCACCTTCTAGTCGCCCGACGCGCCAGGGTACCACTATTAGGTGCCCCTAAGAGTTCTATGCAAAAAAATCGGCGCGCAGCCTGGTCGCAAGGGGGTTTTGGGGGCGGTTGCCGACCGTTGCCGGCCGCATGGGGCGAGTTGGCCACCCCGCACCCCTGTGCGCATGCCAGGAACCCTGGCCCACTTCCCACGAGGTCCACGACCTCTTCCCACCCGTTCTTTAATAGTAAGTCCACAGAGCGATTACTGAGAGTTGACCGCGACATCGCAACATCGCAACATCCAGTGCATGCCACGAATCCCGGCCCACTGCAACCCCCTCCCGGTCAATACCTTCCCTCCGCATGGACCTCATCCCCAGCCTCGTCCCACCCTTTCCAGACCGAGAAGCAGCACACACAATAGGCCAGATCATTTGTTTGAACATTGGTGAGGGACCCCGTGATTGTGCCACATGCATTCAGCAATATTGTGCACGGCGCGGTGCGTGGACTGTGCGCGAAATTTAAGAGTATTGTATTTAAGAGTATTTAAGAGTATAATTTAAGAGTAACTGGTTTACTTACAAGTCTTGCTTACGAGGGGTGAGTGGCGGGCCGGCTTTGTTGATCGCTGGATCCATGCACTCCACCGGCTTGTGTTGGGCTATTGACCTGGCTGCATCTCAGGGTGTTTGTCTTCTGTCGATTCCAAACCGCCTATCATATCGCTGCGGAATGAAACGATGAAATGGGGGTGCGATGTGGTCCATGCAGGCCAATGCACTGCAATCGCAAAGTCCGCGAGGGCGCGCACGCACGCACGGACGGCCACACGCGCACGAGGGCGAGGGGTGCCGCGAGCGCTGTGGCAGCGCTGGTCGCGGCTTGGGCAGGGATGGGAACCTGTGCACCGCGCGGAAGAGGGAAACCGGCAGAAGCGGGATGGAGGGACCAGCGCCGATGGCATTGTAGCGACCGTCCCTACAGGAGGCGCACATTATGCGCAATAATGTGCCCAACGTGCTTGCCTCGTTGATAAGCGCCCAAGTTGCTGGGAGAACCGCGCACTAGTGAAATATCGTTTGCTGCATTCCGGTTTGCAGGGGGCGGGGGCACATGGGGGGCGCCCCCTACAAGAAAGAAAGGTTACACTGGACCGTAGGTCCTAGCGTGGATTAACGGAGAATTGTCTGCGAGCGCAACCCTAGCACTGTCAGACTAACTCTACGATTCTTCACCACCGTATCCTAGCCACCATCATATCCTAGCACATCCGAGCCACCCTATCCTAGCCATCACCCTATGCCGCTAGGGAAACGCCGCATTAAAGCTGCGGAGCACTGCCAGTTAGCGCAACTTGCCAGAGCCTGGCGCTCCTGTTTTACGACCACCAACTTCCGACTCTGCCTGCACCACGAGCTATTTCATTCGTGGGATCACCAATCGGTCTCTCACCAATCTTACGCCCGTGCATAATTGGGCTTCATCCGGATTCGAACCCGGGTCCCTTCAGCCATAAGGACGTATCAAATCGCTAATTGAATAAACGAATTAGCAACTGGTGATGGGGCGCCCCCTACATGGTAAGGGCGATCTTGGGAGCCTAATTACTTATGTGTGGCTGCTGGAGAGCCCGGATCCGGCGCAGATACAGCAATGCGTTTGGGAGGTGGTGGCGCTGGCTGCTCTGAACGCGATGGAGTGTGCACGGCGGTACATGCGGGCGCGGCGACCATTCGGAGTGAGGGCTTTAGAACGGACAAAGGCGGTGGCCCTGGCTAGCTTCAGAGGCTTGTTGACCGACTTCGCTTCCCTTGGGATACCACGGCGCCGGCGGGATAAGGCGTGGCAGAAGGTGACCGGCACACACCCTTTTTTGCGTGTACGCGGAGACAGGTTGGAAGTGGCCATTCCGGATGTGTGTGCGCCTGAAGACGTATGAGTGTGCTGTCATACCTACTACACTACAATACTGCACTGCTGCTCAGCATGACAGGCCAAATGAACTGAAAAAACATGAGTCGCGAGTGTCATAGCCATGTGTGTGTCTTTTGAGATGGGAAGGGGTTGCAAGTCCGGTGGGGATTCAGGGATGTTGGGACACTGGTTTTGACGGGTTCCCTTGTATTTACCTGCGTTTCTGCCTGTTGAACAGCATGGGGTGCCACTTTCCTGATTCAGTGATGCACTCGCTAGTCCTAACACTGCTGAGTCGACACTGGACTTGACTGAGGCAAACATCTCATGACACAAACACGGCTAGCTCTTATCGCCAGGTGTGATGGTCAGGGGAGTGACCCGCGAGCCCGAGAAGGGACCACCTGTAACACTCAACTCAACTCAGGAGGCAAGTCCGGCTAGCTCTTATCGCCAGGTGTGATGGTCAGGGGAGTGACCCGCGAGCCCGAGAAGGGACCACCTGTAACACTCAACTCAAAAGTCCGCCGCCGCCGTCACCGCCCCCGCCCCCGCCGCCCCCGCCGCCCTCGCCGCCCCCGCCGCCCCCGCCCCGCCCCCGCCACCCCTGCTGCCCTCGCCGCCCCAGCCGCCTCCGCTCCCGCCCCCGCCGGCCCCGCCGCCCCCGCCGCTGCCGCCGCCCCCGCCGCCCTCGCCGCCCAAGCCGCCCCCCCCACTGCCGCCGCCCCCGCCGCCCCCGCTGCAGCCGCCCCCGCCGCTGCCCCCGCCGCCCCCACCGCCGCCGCCGCTCCCGCCCCCGCCGCCCCCGCCGCCCTCGCCGCCCCCGCCGCCCCCGCCCCCGCCCCCCGCCACCCCCGCCACCCTCGCCGCCCCCGCCGCCCCCGCCGCCCCCGCCGCCCTCGCCGCCCCCCGCCGCCCCCGCCCGCCCCCGCCACCCCTGCTGCCCTCGCCGCCCCAGCCGCCTCCGCTCCCGCCCCCGCCGGCCCCGCCGCCCCCGCCGCTGCCGCTGCCCCCGCCGCCCTCGCCGCCCAAGCCGCCCCCCCCCACTGCCGCCGCCCCCGCCGCCCCCGCTGCAGCCGCCCCCACCGCTGCCCCCGCCGCCCCCACCGCCGCCGCCGCTCCCGCCCCCGCCGCCCTATGGCAGCCATTTCCTCAGTTGCGGGTCAGTTGGGGGTCAGTTTCGAGGCGCGGTCTCAGTTGGGGGTCTGTCATGTCAGGTCTGTCAGGTCGGGCCCAGAGCTTCCTCTGTCAGGAGGTTCAGTTATGCAGCACTAACTTAGTGTCAACTGAGCTTAGTGTCAACTGAGTTCAGTTATGTAGCACTAACTTAGTGTCAACTGAGCTTAGTGTCAACTGAGTTCAGTTATGTAGCACTAACTTAGTGTCAACTGAGCTTAGTGTCAACTGAGTTCAGTTATGTAGCACTAACTTAGTGTCAACTGAGCTGCGATGGGCCGGGATGAGCCAGGTAACTGAGCTTGCCTCTGTTACCTCGAAGCACTCTGTTACCAGTCACCACGTAAATTTGCTTGCCATCTTTTATAATGCTGCATCGAGATGAACAGCGAAGCGCTTGCGAGTTCCGCTCTATTTATGCGCGCACACCCTGAACCTCTTTATAGAGGTCACGCATACTCCTCACTGTCCACGAGCTAGCAGCCGGGAGCCGCTCGCAACCAGACTTAAAGGTGAGATGCAGGCGCCACTTCTCCGCAACGTCCGCGTTCACTCGGGAACGAGCCGGCCGGCCCGCGGGCAAGAACCCAAGCTGCAACCCAATTGTTGTTCCATACACCGCGCCTATGTATGCTGGGTGCGGAGGCACCCTGTTGTCCACGCCGCCCTGCCGTGCGCGCGCCCCCCACGACCGCACGCTCCTGTCCCTTCCCTCACCCCTACCACCTTCCGTTCTTCGCCGCCCTGCAGACAACTGCGTGAGGAAGACACGCTCCTGACTTACAAGCGTCACCAAACTCAGCTGTCCAGGCAGGGGGTCCAGGTGAGATTCGCAAGAGGGTGGGCTGGGCTGCGCGCGAGCAAGAATCCGCACGCCATCCGGAACACCCCATGGCCATTGTGTTCTCTCGCACTAGTCTTTAGCGAAAACAGGCGGGGTAAAGGTTGCGTTCATACGCTGAGCGGGTGTGCACACCGTGCCTACGTTTGATCACGTGGATATGCGTTGTCACGCTAGGACTGTCGTGGTAGGGAGGTCCGCACCTCCGCGACCTTGCTGGCCGAGGACTGTTACTCGTGGATTTATAACTTGTTTCTCCCCTCACTCCCCGCCCTTCGCGCTTCCCCTACCCTTTTCCCTCAGACCATGTACAAGTCGCACCAGTTCGTCATTGGCAACAACCTGCGCTGGCTCACACGGAGCGGCACCTGCCTGGGCGGCAACTGCGGCCGCACATTCATCCACCCCAACAACACCTACGCCGGAGCCGGTCTGTTGCTGGATACCATCCTGGACTCGGCGTCGCGTGGCTCATATGCTTATGCTATGATCCGCGTGCCTCGTGACGCTCTGCCTCTGCGACCTGTTTGCTGACGGGGTTGGGTCGGACGAGCTGTTCTTCCAGCTGTCGTATGAGGGCACCAACACCCGTGTGAGCAAAGAGCTGGGTGGGAAGCTGAGCGTGCGGGAGGTGAAGGCGGCGGGGTCGGTGATCTTCAACCCCGCTACCAAGCGCTGGGGGCTGATGCGCAAGGTGTCCCCCGGCGAGGTGGAGGTGTGGGTGTCAGACACGGGTCGCGAGGGTGCGTGGCCTGATAACAGCACTGTCGAGGGCCTGGTCGCCGTGGACGTGCGGTCCTTCGCATTCATGCCCGTGTTCTGCAACGCACTTGACAGTGGACCATTCATAATAGCGGGTGAGAGACTCGACAGACCTCGGAACAGGCGGGAACGGTGCGCACAAGTGCGGGCTCAGGTGCGGTTACCCACTTTCTCCACACTGTTGTTTCCAAGACCGGGATTTATCAATCCCATAAATCATTCGCGTGTCGTGCGGGCGGAAACACGGACACAGGCGCAGGGGAAGCACCGCTGGGCGCGGCCATGCCATCAAGTGCGGGTTGATAGACAAGGCGTGTCGTGCGGGCTGAAACACGGACACCGGCGCAGGGAAAGCACCGCAGGGCGCGGCCATGCCATCAAGTGCGGGTTGATAGACAAGGCGTGTTGCGCGGGCTGAAACACGGACACCGGCGCAGGGAAAGGGATGCAGGGCGCGGCCGTGCAATCAAGTGCGGGTTGATAGACAAGGTGTGTTGCGCAGGCTGAAACACGGACACACAGGCGCAGGGAAAGGGATGCAGGGCGCGGCCGTGCAATCAAGTGCGGGTTGATAGACAAGGCGTGTCGTGCAGGCTGAAACACGGACACAGGCGCAGGGAAAGGACCGCAGGGCGCGGCCATGCCATCAAGTGCGGGTTGATAGACAAGGCGTGTTGCGCGGGCTGAAACACGGACACAGGCGCAGGGAAAGGGATGCAGGGCGCGGCCGTGCAATCAAGTGCGGGTTGATAGACAAGGCGTGTCGTGCAGGCTGAAACACGGACACAGGCGCAGGGAAAGCACCGCAGGGCGCGGCCGTGCAATCAAGTGCGGGTTGATAGACAAGGCGTGTTGCGCAGGCTGAAACACGGACACAGGCGCAGGGAAAGGGATGCAGGGCGCGGCCGTGCAATCAAGTGCGGGTTGATAGACAAGGCGTGTTGCGCAGGCTGAAACACGGACACAGGCGCAGGGAAAGGGATGCAGGGCGCGGCCGTGCAATCAAGTGCGGGTTGATAGACAAGGCGTGTCGTGCAGGCTGAAACACGGACACAGGCGCAGGGAAAGCACCGCAGGGCGCGGCCGTGCAATCAAGTGCGGGTTGATAGACAAGGCGTGTTGCGCAGGCTGAAACACGGACACAGGCGCAGGGAAAGGGATGCAGGGCGCGGCCATGCCATCAAGTGCGGGTTGATAGACAAGGCGTGTCGCGCGGGCTGAAACACGGACACACAGGCGCAGGGAAAGGGATGCAGGGCGCGGCCGTGCAATCAAGTGCGGGTTGATAGACAAGGCGTGTTGCGCGGGCTGAAACACGGACACCGGCGCAGGGAAAGCACCGCTGGGCGCGGCCGTGCAATCAAGTGCGGGTTGATAGACAAGGCGTGTTGCGCAGGCTGAAACACGGACACAGGCGCAGGGAAAGCACCGCAGGGCGCGGCCATGCCATCAAGTGCGGGTTGATAGACAAGGCGTGTTGCGCGGGCTGAAACACGGACACCGGCGCAGGGAAAGGGATGCAGGGCGCGGCCGTGCAATCAAGTGCGGGTTGATAGACAAGGCGTGTCGTGCAGGCTGAAACACGGACACAGGCGCAGGGAAAGCACCGCAGGGCGCGGCCGTGCAATCAAGTGCGGGTTGATAGACAAGGCGTGTTGCGCAGGCTGAAACACGAACACAGGCGCAGGGAAAGGGATGCAGGGCGCGGCCATGCCATCAAGTGCGGGTTGATAGACAAGGCGTGTCGCGCGGGCTGAAACACGGACACCGGCGCAGGGAAAGTACCGCAGGGCGCGGCCATGCCATCAAGTGCGGGTTGATAGACAAGGCGTTTTGCGCAGGCTGAAACACGGACACAAGCGCAGGGAAAGGGATGCAGGGCGCGGCCGTGCAATCAAGTGTGGGTTGATAGACAAGGCGTGTTGCGCGGGCTGAAACACGGACACAGGCGCAGGGAAAGCGATGCAGGGCGCGGCCGTGCAATCAAGTGCGGGTTGATAGACAAGGCGTGTCGCGCGGGCTGAAACACGAACACAGGCGCGGGGAAAGCGACGCAGGGTGTGGCCGTGCAATCAAGTGTGGGTTGATAGACAAGGCGTGTCGCGCGGGCTGAAACACGGACACCGGCGCAGGGAAAGTACCGCAGGGCGCGGCCGTGCCATCAAGTGCGGGTTGATAGACAAGGCGTGTTGCGCAGGCTGAAACACGGACACAGGCGCAGGGAAAGCACCGCAGGGCGCGGCCGTGCAATCAAGTGCGGGTTGATAGACAAGGCGTTTTGCGCAGGCTGAAACACGGACACAGGCGCAGGGAAAGCACCGCAGGGCGCGGCCATGCCATCGAGTGCGGGTTGATAGACAAGGCGTGTCGCGCAGGCTGAAACACGGACACAGGCGCAGGGAAAGGGATGCAGGGCGCGGCCGTGCAATCAAGTGTGGGTTGATAGACAAGGCGTGTTGCGCGGGCTGAAACACGGACACAGGCGCAGGGAAAGCGATGCAGGGCGCGGCCGTGCAATCAAGTGCGGGTTGATAGACAAGGCGTGTCGCGCGGGCTGAAACACGGACACCGGCGCAGGGAAAGTACCGCAGGGCGCGGCCGTGCCATCAAGTGCGGGTTGATAGACAAGGCGTGTCGCGCGGGCTGAAACACGAACACAGGCGCAGGGAAAGCACCGCAGGGCGCGGCCATGCCATCAAGTGCGGGTTGATAGACAAGGCGTGTCGCGCAGGCTGAAACACGGACACAGGCGCAGGGAAAGGGATGCAGGGCGCGGCCGTGCAATCAAGTGTGGGTTGATAGACAAGGCGTGTTGCGCGGGCTGAAACACGGACACAGGCGCAGGGAAAGCGATGCAGGGCGCGGCCGTGCAATCAAGTGCGGGTTGATAGACAAGGCGTGTCGCGCGGGCTGAAACATGGACACAGGCGCAGGGAAAGCACCGCAGGGCGCGGCCATGCCATCAAGTGCGGGTTGATAGACAAGGCGTGTCGCGCGGGCTGAAACACGGACACAGGCGCAGGGAAAGGGATGCAGGGCGCGGCCGTGCAATCAAGTGTGGGTTGATAGACAAGGCGTGTTGCGCGGGCTGAAACACGGACACAGGCGCAGGGAAAGCGATGCAGGGCGCGGCCGTGCAATCAAGTGCGGGTTGATAGACAAGGCGTGTCGCGCGGGCTGAAACACGAACACAGGCGCAGGGAAAGCGACGCAGGGTGTGGCCGTGCAATCAAGTGTGGGTTGATAGACAAGGCGTGTCGCGCGGGCTGAAACACGGACACCGGCGCAGGGAAAGTACCGCAGGGCGCGGCCGTGCCATCAAGTGCGGGTTGATAGACAAGGCGTGTTGCGCAGGCTGAAACACGGACACAGGCGCAGGGAAAGCACCGCAGGGCGCGGCCGTGCAATCAAGTGCGGGTTGATAGACAAGGCGTTTTGCGCGGGCTGAAACACGAACACAGGCGCAGGGAAAGGGATGCAGGGCGCGGCCATGCCATCGAGTGCGGGTTGATAGACAAGGCGTGTCGCGCAGGCTGAAACACGGACACAGGCGCAGGGAAAGGGATGCAGGGCGCGGCCGTGCAATCAAGTGTGGGTTGATAGACAAGGCGTGTTGCGCGGGCTGAAACACGGACACAGGCGCAGGGATAGCGATGCAGGGCGCGGCCGTGCAATCAAGTGCGGGTTGATAGACAAGGCGTGTCGCGCGGGCTGAAACACGGACACCGGCGCAGGGAAAGTACCGCAGGGCGCGGCCGTGCCATCAAGTGCGGGTTGATAGACAAGGCGTGTCGCGCGGGCTGAAACACGAACACAGGCGCAGGGAAAGCACCGCAGGGCGCGGCCATGCCATCAAGTGCGGGTTGATAGACAAGGCGTGTCGCGCAGGCTGAAACACGGACACAGGCGCAGGGAAAGGGATGCAGGGCGCGGCCGTGCAATCAAGTGTGGGTTGATAGACAAGGCGTGTTGCGCGGGCTGAAACACGGACACAGGCGCAGGGAAAGCGATGCAGGGCGCGGCCGTGCAATCAAGTGCGGGTTGATAGACAAGGCGTGTCGCGCGGGCTGAAACATGGACACAGGCGCAGGGAAAGCACCGCAGGGCGCGGCCATGCCATCAAGTGCGGGTTGATAGACAAGGCGTGTCGCGCGGGCTGAAACACGAACACAGGCGCAGGGAAAGCGACGCAGGGTGTGGCCGTGCAATCAAGTGCGCGTGCGGCTGTGCATGCGATCCCTGGACGCATCTTTGCGCCCCCGACACGTGCATTTCGGGGTCGTGCACTGCCTCTCGCAATTAGACAGGGACAGCGGCGGCAATGTCAGTGGAACTGGGCGAGCTCACAACGACATGCCGAAGCGCCGTGCACCGGGAACCCTTCTTCGGCCAGCCGTATTGAAACCCAGTCCAAAATTCTGTATATAATTGCCCGCGGCGAAGCGCCCGAGCGCAAAGTCCGAAGTCACAATCGCTCGCTGGATCCTGGGGTCGCTATTTCAGCGCGATTACTGCAAACAGACATATACACAAATAAGCTAAGACACACACATTAAGACACATACAAAGCAATTGTACCTATCATGCTTGCGCTTGCTTGCAAGTCCCCTGGCTCTAGTGCTCTACGGTTGTTCTTGCAGTCACTAAACCAATTGCTGATGGATATCGGTGATAGATGTTGCTGGAATCCTAGCAGGCGGCCTGCGCACTTCGCGGTCTGTCGTCGGTCAACTCGGCAAACCAGCTGCTTCCCCTGTGCGACTGCGGGCGCGCAAGCAAGCTGGATCACATAAGCTTTACTCTTGTAAGCATGATCTGGGCAAGATAGGCTGGCGCACGGACGCGCGGCAGAGTGCGGAGTGTTTGCAGCGAGATGGGCCCATGCCCGCGGCCTATGTCCCTATTCCGCACGACTTTTTAAAATCACACACCATACTTGGTAACTAACATCTTCGCTCATATGCAGGCATTCTTGTGTGAATCGGACGGGTCGACATGGGCACCACACATCCGTGCCACCGTCACAGCGTTCCATGGTGTGCCGGCTTCCATGCCGGCTTCCGTGCCAGCCAGCCCGCAACTCGGATTCTACCAGGCAAGTGAAGGGGGCTGGCGCAATGCACATAACTTGCTGGAGGCACGGGACAGGTCAGGGCAGCGGGGCCGCGGTGGGCTGGCGGTGCCCCCTCCAGTCGCTCGGCCATCTCTAACTGCTTCTTCTCCTACTTCGCTGCAGGGGCGTTCTGACAACATCCTTTGCGGGGAGCTCAGAACTGGTCTGACTCTCTCCACGACAACCACGACCAGCAGGTGAGCCGGTGGAAATGTGGGACTGTGGCTCCTGGGGAGCGGTTGTCCTATGCTGACCAGCAGTCAGGTAAATTATGAGGGATACTCATTTGGGACGGAAATCGTACCGCTGGCGTGCTAAACACTTCATGTCGTCCCTGCTATGCACCCGCAGGAAGCCCAGCACCTTCCCAGTGAGAGCGACGTCACGAGTCCGCATGTCGTGTGTCGGCTGAGTGCCCAGAACAAAGCGTGTGGAGTACCACTGAGACGTACGAGATGCAGGTGCACACGAGGTTACTTTGGAGCGTGTGCGTATAATTCTTTCGCATTCACACAACGACATTATGCTTTGTGGGCGCTTTGTGTTATTATTTGCATTAGGGTAAAGTGCAAGGTCTGTGTGGTTTGTTGGGGGACTTGTGTTGCGTGCACGGCTATGTTACGACGGTTCAGTTGTGGCTCGGTCAGATCATAACAGACCTGTAACAGAGAGCGAGACAGAGCCCCAACCGAGTTGAAACTGAGTCTGTAACAGACCCACAACTGACTTTATGAACTGAATCAAGACTGAGGGGCAACTGAGTTGGGCCCATACTGAACTGTAACTGAGTCCCGCCTGCCATAGGGCCGCCCCCGCCGCCCTCGCCGCCCCCGCCGCCCCCGCCGCCCCCGCCACCCCTGCCGCCCTCGCCGCCCCAGCCGCCCCCGCTCCCGCCCCCGCCGGCCCCGCCGCCCCCGCCGCTGCCGCCGCCCCCGCCGCCCTCGCCGCCCAAGCCGCCCCCCCCCACTGCCGCCGCCCCCGCCGCCCCCGCTGCAGCCGCCCCCTCCCGCCTGCCATAGGGCCGCCCCCGCCGCCCTCGCCGCCCCCGCCGCCCCCGCCGCCCCAGCCGCCCCCGCCGCCCTCGCCGCCCCCGCCGCCCCCGCCACCCCCGGCACCCCTGCCGCCCTCGCCGCCCCAGCCGCCCCCACTCCCGCCCCCGCCGGCCCTGCCGCCCCTGCCGCTGCCGCCACCTTTGCCGCCCTCGCCGCCCCAGCCGCCCCCCGCCGCTGCCGCCGCCCCCGCCGCCCCCGCTGCAGCCGCCCCCGCCGCTGCCCCCGCCGCCCCCACCGCCGCCGCCGCTCCCGCCCCCCGCCGCCCCCGCCGCCCTCGCCGCCCCCGCCGCCCCCCCGCCCGCCCCCGCCACCCCCGCCGCCCTCGCCGCCCCAGCCGCCCCCGCCGCTTCCGCCGGCCCCGCCGCCCCCGCCGCTGCCGCCGCCCCCGCCGCCCTCACCGCCCCAGCCGCCCCCGCCGCCCTCGCCGCCCCCGCCGCCCCCGCCGCAGCCGTCCCCGCCGCTGCCCCCGCCCCCGCCGCAGCCGCCCCCGCCGCCCCAGCCGCCCCAGCCGCCCCAGCCGCCCTCGCCGCTGCCGCCGCCCCCGCCGCCCCCACCGCAGCCGCCCCCGCTGCTGCCGCCGCCTTCACCGCCCCAGCCGCCCCCGCCGCTTCCGCCGCGCCCCTGCCCGCCTCGCCCCTGCCCACCGCCACTGGCGCGCCACACGACGCACCTTCTATTGCTGGTATCCGCGTCGTCACGTCTGCCACGGCGCTGGGCGTGCCGTTCACCAACCCGCCCACAGTGCCCGACCTGGACTGGCAGCACCGAACGGAGGAGGCGGCTCGGCGCCTGGATAAGATTAGCCACATGCACCTGTCCATGTTTGGGCGTGCCTCCACTGCCGCCGCGTATGGTACCCACATGGCCACGTACCACATGGAGCATTCCGGCCTACCGCCGCCCGACACGTTGGCCACCTGGGAGGCGGCGGTAGCCAAGCTGGTCGACCGCAGCCAGGGCCCATCCCAGCACGACCGACGGCTCACCGGCGTTCCCGCCCGCCTCCTACCGGGACACCCTGTATCCGGCGGCTTTGGGAGTCTTCCCCTGCGGCAGCACATCTATGCGCGCTGGGCAAAACGCGCTGCCGCCTACGCGAGTGGTGACGGTTCTACCCGCCCCATTGCAACCCAGGCGCCGTGGCAGCGCGTATTTGGGCAGCTCCTCCGGTCCTAGCATCCCTGCTTCCGCCCCATGGCGCTGCTGACGGCCCGCGCCGATGGCCCGTGGCTGGGCACCACTTCTCTGCCACCGGACGTCCACCGCATTGTCACGGCTCTGGCACACCTCCCTCCCGCGGTCGACATCGGCGCTACCCCACTCACTCCTGGCCCGTGGTGCGTCAATGTGCCGCTCTGGGGCAACCCGCTGCTGCCCAACGCGCCGCCCCTGGGTCGCCGCCCCGGGCTCGAAGCGTACCACCTGCAGCTCATGGAATGCCGTCACCTGCGCACATTGGGTGACGCTGTACGTGTTTATGACGCGTTTGCCGCTTATGAAGCCCCGTGGCGTCAGCGCCTAGCCACGGCCCCGGGCATCCACATCTTCACTGTACTGGCCATGGAGTGGGCGCAGCTAGTGCGGGAGCAACTGCAGCCCTCTGGCGCCGTGGCCAGCGCCTTTACCGACCGGGTACAGGCCATCGCCGCTGTCAACTCCCTCCTGTCAGATGTCCATCCCACGTGGGCGGCGGCAGCGCGCCAGCACCTGCGCGCTAGCACAGACACGCCACAGGCCGTCCCCACCCCCTCTGCAGCCCACCATCCCCCCGGCGGTATCCCAGCCCCAGCTGCCCCCGCAGCGGACCCTCCAGCGACCCCCCCCCAGCAGCCCCAGCAGCCCCAGCAGCCCCAGCCTTGGCCACGGAGGTGCCCACGGAGGACCAGGTGGTGGCCATGATAGTAGGCCGCGTGGGATGGCACGTCCAGGGGCACCAGCGCCCCGTTCCCCTAGCTGCATTGACTGTACGGGATGGGACCGCCATGCAACTAGCCGGCGTCAACGAGGAGCGATCGCGATTGCACAACGCATATGTGGCTGAAGCACTCGGCATCACGTTGCCCCCCGCCCCTGGACGCCAGCGCTTGGTGCTGTTCCGGCGGCACATGACGTCGGTATGGTATGTACGGTGGGAGCTGAAGCACAAGGAGGTTCTGTGGCGGCTGGCCGTAGACGGCGTCGGCATGCTGGGCAACACGCACATCCATGGCAGCGCACCCGAAACATGTGTCTGCAGCACATATCCCCCTCAGCCCGTGTCTACGGCGGCAGCACCGGCACCGTCGCCCTCACCCCGCCTGCATCACTTCTGGGAGTGCCCCATCGCGCAAAGTGTGGTGGATGGAGCTGCTGCAAGACACGATCAACGCTGAGCGCACCGACATGGGCTGCCCTGTACGGCGGCATCATGTGTGGCTGATGGAGAGCCCGGATCCTGCGCAGATACAGCAATGCGTTTGGGAGGTGGTGGCGCTGGCTGCTCTGAACGCGATGGAGTGTGCACGGCGGTACATGCGGGCGCGGCGACCATTCGGAGTGAGGGCTTTAGAACGGGCAAAGGCGGTGGCCCTGGCTAGCTTCAGAGGCTTGTTGACCGACTTCGCTTCCCTTGGGATACCACGGCGCCGGCGGGATAAGGCATGGCAGAAGGTGACCGACACACACCCTTTTTTGCGTGTACGCGGAGACAGGTTGGAAGTGGCCGTTCCGGATGTGCGTGCGCCTGAAGACGTATGAGTGTGCTGTCATACCTACTACACTACAATACTGCACTGCTGCTCAGCATGACAGGCCAAATGACCTGAAAAAACATGAGTCGCGAGTGTCATAGCCATGTCTGTGTCTTTTGAGATGGGAAGGGGTTGCAGGCCCGGTGGGGATTCAGGGTTGTTGGGACACTGGTTTTGACGGGTTCCCTTGTATTTACCTGCGTTTCTGCCTGTTGAACAGCATGGGGTGCCACTTTCCTGATTCAGTGATGCACTCGCTAGTCCTAACACTGCTGAGTCGACACTGGACTTGACTGAGGCAAACATCTCATGACACAAACACGGCTAGCTCTTATCGCCAGGTGTGATGGTCAGGGGAGTGACCCGCGAGCCCGAGAAGGGACCACCTGTAACACTCAACTCAACTCAAGTGAGTGCACCAAACCCTGTAAGCAGCTATTATAAATATTAAATTAGAAATCCACCATGTCCGCATCCACTCACTTGCTTCCATGACCCCCAAACCCATGTTTTAGGGGCGCGACGAAAGAAGGCAAATTGCGGGAATTATGGGGTGATCCAGAGGTGGTTATTTGGCTGAAATGGGGTGTGGAAAACTTGCGCGGCCGAAGGCCGCGCTAATTAGCGCGATACAGGCGAGGTACGCACACACGCCACACTCGTCGGTGCGGTGCACCCACTTTCCCTCACAAATTCGTGCACGCCAGACATGTTTGACCACCAAATTTCGTCACAACCAGCGCGTAATATGCACAGTACGCTTTTCAAGCCTGCCAGTTGGTGAGGGGGGCGTAATTGGGCTGGCTGGTTCGTCTCCACTTGGCGAATAGCGCCCATACCCCCCCCCCCCCTCCTGCAACCAGCTGTTCCTCCAACACATGCGCGGGCCTCCATCGCCGCCGCCGCATTTAAGAGCCATACACATATGCAAGCACTACCGGGCGCGCTGGGGGTGTTGTGCGTGGTGCAGCACGCAGCTGGCTGCCCCCGGCTGCCCTTAAACGGTGTGCGGGCGTGGTCCCTGGTGTATGCCCTCAGACTCACGCAAACGTACCAGGGCAAACTAATGAAAAATCGGCATAGTTGCTATCTTGACCACCAACTCTTCTGCTGTGTCCTTGATGTGTGCGCCTGGCCTTCCAAATCTGCGCTTCAGTCATGCCTTGCTAAGACTTGTGTGCCACAAGACCTGGTCGTAGCCTTACCTTTGTTTTGCCGTTGTCTTTACCTTAGTTTTAATACGACCCAGCTTCAGCTGTCAGTAGTGATGCGCTGGTGAGAGCGCCTTGAGCCCGCGGAGGGTCCTACTGTAATAACGCACTCAACTCAACTCTCTTCTGGTGTGATGGTCTCGGCCCGGATCCGGCGCAGATACAGCAATACGTTTGGGAGGTGGTGTCGCTGGCTGCTCTGAACGCGATGGAGAGTGCATGGCGGTACATGCGGGCACGGCGACCGTTCGGAATGGGGGCGTTAGAATGGGCAAAGGCGGTGGCCCTGGCTAGCTTCAGAGGCCTGCTAGCCAACTTCGCTTCCCTCGGGATACCACGGCGCCGGCGGGATAAGGCGTGGCAGAAGGTGACCGACACACAGTCATACACCCTTTTTGGCATGTACACGGAGACAGGTTGGAAGTTGCCATTTCGGATGCGCATGCGCATGAAGACATATGACTGTGCTGTCATACCTACTGTTCATACAATAGGATTTTGGAGGGCTGGGCGGGGCTTCAGAACTCACTTAGCAACCTTCCTCTGGACTTGGCATAGCGCTAGGTGCAACGGTAGAACAGCATGTAACCAAACGTCAGGTTGCCAACGGTACACCAAATTTTCACCAAAATTCCGGCCGCAAACCAACTGGTCACCAAATGGCATTGTACCGAGCTTGCCCTACCGAATCTGACCGACGCCTACTGACGGTCTCTTTTGGTGACCTCCCCAGGACCGATCAATTAAAGGGGGGGGGGTACTTTGGGGTATTTTGGTAGGGCAGGCGGCGAGGCTGCACCAGCACCAGCACCAGCACTAGCAGCAGCGGGCGCGACGGCGGGCGCGCGCCAGCCCTGCAGGTGAGCGGTGAGGCGGCTGAAGCCAAAAGCCGCGGCCGCCGGCTGAGGTGGCTGTAGCACCTGTGGGGTTTGCTGCTGCATCTCCTGCACGGGCGCCATGGGCTACGGTGGCTGTAGCACCGCCGGCTGTGGCGTCGCCGAGGCACCGCCGCCGGGCGTGGTGTAAGGCAGCACGGTCGCGGCGGGAAACTGCAGAGTCACGTCTTGCTCTGTCACGGCCGGCCCTACTGCCGCTGCAGCTTCGTCTGTCTGCTGCGGCACCTTGCTTGTGGACGCTGCCTCTGCATCAACAAACTCCTCATCGTGGGGTGCCTCAGGCGCCGATGTGGTGGAAACGGCGGCAGCCAGCGACGCCCAGTCGCACATGCCCCAAGCCGTGGCGCCTGTTCCGGGTAGCGCCGGCGGCGCCGCCATGAGCTGCTGCGGAGCTGCTGGCGGCGGGAAAGGTAGCGGCTGCTGGAAGGCCGAGAGCTGCAGCGGTGGCGGTGGTGGCGCAGTGGGGACCAGTACCAGCGGTGGCGGCGGCGGCTGGGGGCCAGGGGCGGGCGCGGCCACGACCACCGCTGGTGGCGGCGCCTGCACCTGCTGCTGCTGCATCAACTGCTGCTGCTGGTAGAGGAAAGCGGGCACGCCAGACAAGGCCGCCAGCTGCGCGTCTGTTGGCGGCAGCGGCGGTGGTGGTGCGAACGGAGGCGGCGGTGGCGGCCCACCGCCGGCCGCCTGCAGCGTGCCGCTGCTCATGGCTGTCAGGGTTGATGAGAATCCTGAGGACGACGTCGTGTGCCGTGAAGGGCGATCCTTTCTGCCGCCACCCTTGACGCCATCACCACTTTTATAAGCGCTGCCTAAGCCATCACTGCCGTCGCCGTCCTCGCCCTCACCGCAGCCGGCGCTGCTGCTGCCGCCATCGCCGCCGCTGCTGCCACCGCCCTGCTGCTGGTCCTTCCTGCCCTGCTGCTGCTTGCCGTCACCGCCATCCCCATGCTCGTCCTCCTCATCCGTCGTGCTGAAGGTATTGTTGTGTCCCTTATCCCGAAGCGTGATGACCTCCACCCAGCTGCCGGCCCGGTACGCACGCCAGGCCAGTACCAGGCAGGACTTGCAGATGCTAATGGCTTGCAGGATGGCTGAGAAGAGAAAGATGGGCGTGAGAATGACCATGCCTGCGTTGCGTCCCACGACTGCAGGCGCAGCAGCGAGCAGAGGTGGAGGAAACATGTGGGACAAGGGAAGGGAATAAACGAACACCAAGGACAGGGTCGTCATCAGGGGCAGTAGTGGTTGCAGGATAGATGTTCCGTACGCAAAATATTACTGAACTGTGGGCGGGACGCCCCATAACTAAGAGGGGTAAAACCCGTGTCAAGGCCGTACAGGCCATTGCGATAACAAAACCTTTGCGCTCAGCAGTGTTTAGGCCAGTCAATATTTACGACAGTGATATTGATCCCTGTTCGAGACGGGGCTGAGCCGGTCTTTTCCTCTCTAGCTGCATGTTCTCGGTGTTCGCTCGCAAGACCTACTGCGAGGCGGCTCTATCCTCGTCCACCTCCAACAAGTTTCCGCTGACCCAGGTACGAGATCGCAGGGTATTGGGTAGTCTCCCTGCTACAGAAACGCTCAAGCGCGGCATACCGGGAAGTGAAAAGGCTGTAATTCCCATAGGCACAGTATGATTCCTTCATGCACGCACAAAGCACACGAGCCACCACCGGTGGGTACCCACCGTAGCAGGTGGTCTGCACGATGGCCTGGGGCAGCGACTCAGTCACCGGCTCCAGCAGCACCTGTATGCGGCATGCGCAGGGCAATGATGGAGTAGCGGCGGAAACGAGGACGCGGGCATCTGCAGCACCATACAGCCTCGCTCATGATAGAACTGTGGCGTATGCACCGCATCAGCCGCCCGCCGCCCCATCTGCCCCCACGTCGGCACCGCATCATTCCAGCCTCCCGCAGCAGTCCTATGAATGCAGAGGCTGCCCGGACAGCAGCTACAGCCCTAGCCCTGCTGGCTATGCAGCATGCACTTCGCCCCTTTCCCCCGCCCGTGCCTCCCCCCTCCTCCCTGCCTTGGCCCTCGTGTGGACCCATCCCCATGCATGCTTATATCTTCTGCTGCAAGCTAACAGCCGTTTCTCTTTTGCCGCCCAAGCTCGTGTTCTTAGGATACCGTATTGCGTTCTCGCAGACATGCCTTTCCGCTCACACTGTTTGATTGCCTTTCCTCCTTTTTGCACCTGCCGCTGTCCCGCCCTGGCGCTGGCGCTGGTCCCCTGCCTGGCGCCCGGGCTCCATTCACGACTATTAGGTAGGTGGATGTACAGTGCGTGTCTAGTCTGCACTTCTCGTTACAACGTGACCTTTGTTGTGCAAGCCTGGATGGCAATTCTGAAGCCCTGCCCGAGACCGAGGTGGTCATCACCAACTCGGTACTAGGATACATCTGGGCGGTGGGGTATTTGGGGTTCAGTTAGTTCAGTCCGGGACATATATATCGGATTGCGGGAATGGTTGTGACTTGCGCCTCCCCCATCTCCCATCATAGGCCACGCTTTTCTCCTCGCTTTCATGCATTTGGCTTGGTTTAGCTTGGGCTGGTACCGGTATTCACAACCCTACCCAAAGCGTCATTATCAATCAACCAAGCACGCACCGTCTGCTCGAAGATCTTGACGTTGCCCTCGTAGCTGAGCAGCAGCGGCCAGTTGCACGTGATGCGCTGCACCGCGGTCACGTGCGCCTTGCGGTCGCCCTTGGTCAGCGCCGGTACGGTGGCCACAAGCGTCACGAGCGTCAGGAAGCTGTTCCACAGCCACTCCAGCGCTATGCCCAAGGGTGCGGTGAGGATGCCCACCACCACGCAGCGCGCCACGCTCCAGCCCTCGCCGCTGGCGGCGCCGTCGCCAAAGTGCTGGCGCAGGTGCATTAGGCGCAGCACCCAGCCGGCGGTGAGGTTGGCGAGCAGGATGATGATGACGGCGATTGCGGGCGCGGGCTGGCGGCCCCAGCCCTTGTAGCCGGCAATGAACACAATGTCCTGTGGGGGCGTGTGTGTGTGTGTGTGTGTGTGTGTGTGTGTGTGTGTGTGTGTGTGTGTGTGTGTGTGTGTGTGTGTGTGTGTGTGTGTGTGTGTGTGTGTGTGTGTGTGTGTGTGTGTGTGTGTGTGTGTGTGTGTGTTTGTTAGGAAAGCACAAGGGAAAGGGTCGACACTGTGCGTGCGTCATGCGACAAGCAAACAGTGCGCCGCGTTCGGATTACCTCAAATTACCGCGTTACCAAGTCATCGGGCCGAAGGAGCTCCACATACTTACCCGATACTTACCCTTATCGCGTAACCCTCACCGGGTGGGGCTACGGCCCTCGCCCCGGCGTTGCTGCCCCCATGCACCGTGATATGCGCCTAAAGTCGCCCGCCCGACCCAGCCCTGCCACAGCTAAGCTCCATCTCGGATCACCATCACTTATGCTCACCTGAGAGCAAGGGAAAAGGGAGGGCGGCAATAGGGCAAGGGCCATGTGAGTGTCTGGTCGGCGATCAGAAGCAATGGGACGGCGTGCACAAAGCAATAAACTAAATTAAATAAGCCCGCCCGCCCGAGAGGGTTACGCGAAAGGGAAAAGAGGGAGGCGTCAGCGGCTGCGCAGGGTTAAGTGCGGCATGGGGCTGGATGCGGACATGCATGGGGCAAGTCCGAATGGGGAAGCGGCAAGGGGAGAGAAAGGCTGGGCGGCGGGGTGTGTGTGTGTGTGTGTGTGTGTGTGTGTGTGTGTTTGTGTGTGTGTGTGTGTGTGTGTGTGTGTGTGTAGCAACGGGTTTACAGGCGGCCTGACGAGTCTCGTGATCGAGTACTCGGGACAGCCAGCGACAGCGAGGCATTTAGGCCACACGCTGCCGCTATCACGCGTCTCCCCTGCCCAGAGCGCAGTCAAGCTCTGGAGTCCACCGGGGGGACGCTCCAACCAACCTGGACCACGCCAGTAACCTCAGAAGGGTTACTGCTGGTACAACAACGCAGGGCCCAGCGGGCTCACCAACCACTAGGCTGAAGGGCCAACACCGCAGCAACACGCGCACCGGACAGACGTCACACCACACGCGACAGCACAGCGACAGGTGGCTACGGGGCTGAGTCCAGCGACCCCGCAGCCTTTCACAGCCTCGACAGCTACCTAACCAGCATTCGACGCCAGGGCAGAGTACGCCAAAGGGCAGCCACAAACGCGTCTGACTACTAGGCCGGTCTTGGCCGAAAAACGCCCGGGGTGCTCCGGCACCTAACCCACCCTCAGCTCCCGTGACCCGAAACCCTGGCGCACACTCCCCTTGACCCTCCCAGCCCTTCTCAACCCTGCTGGTCCCTCGATTCAGCCGCTATGTCCGCGGCTCATTGCTATGGTGATTACTCTACACGATAGGGCTGATCCCGGTCACTCCTCCAGCTCCAGCTCCATAGCTTGCGGTAGCGCGCAGAGCAGCATCCCGTCCACCACCGCTAGGATCGGGTGGGTGGCGTCAACTCCTTCCCAGCCCTTTCGGGGCACACCGAGTTGCGCGAACTGCAGCAGCCGCGACCAAACGTCTGCGACTGCGAGAGCGCACGCAAGCTCGGTGTGGTTGACGCCTGGCTGCGGCGGCGTCAGCTGCGTGGGCGGGACCTCATCTGGGTCAGCATCCGCCCCCGCTGCTGCCGCCGCCGCTGCCTCGGTGGGTGCTGCTGCCGCCGCCGCCGCTTGGTCTCCCTGGGCCGCTGCAGCGCGCGTCATCCCGTGCAGCCGCACCCGGCCGTTTTCTATGGCGGCAAGCGCCGCCATCGCCACCACGTCCCACACGCACTGCTGGACGCCCGAGGGCGCCTGCACTAGCCATAGCTGGGCTTGGCTGATGGGCTCGGGCCCCGGGGTGTGCGCGTTGATCTGCGCCACCACCGCCTTTGCCACCGCGCAGCCCCAGAAGTGGTGCTGCCGCGGCTCAGGCGGGGTGGCGGCGGCTGGACCCGTTGTGGCGCTGCCATGGCCATACTGCCCACAGCCGCACGGCTCTCGTCGAGCCGTGGGCATGTGAGTGTTGCCCGGCAGCGGCACGGCGTCGATGGCCAGCCGCCACAAAGTCTCGAAATGGCGCCGCTCCCACCGGACGCGCTGCCACAGGCGCGCAAGGGTGCCCCGAAAGGCGCCGAGCGCCGCTGCCGCGTCTTCAGGCAGGTCCTCACGCCGCGCCTCTGAGCGGGGCGGCAGGCCAAGGGCCGCCCGCTCATAGTCCTCGTGGAGTCCGGCACGGCGTGTCGCGATACTGTCCAGCTGTAGGGCTGTGGCCATGCGGACGGACAGCTTCTCCAGGGGGATTTTGACGGATTTGGTGCCTGGTAGCACCCATCCCATGCGCGGCATGATGATGGTGCTGATGACGGAGGGGGTGGAGGGGGCGGGGGGCGGGGCGGGGCTGGGGCCCGCCAGCTGTGCGGCGTGGGCCCGTGCGGCGTTTAGCCACGCCGGTGGGATGTCATCAGCCAGGCCCTGGAGGGCGGCTAGCGTGGGGCCACGGCGACGCTGGCGTGCGTCTGTTGGGGCCAGGTGGGCTCTCAGCCACCCGTCCCAGTCGATAACGGCGGCCGTGTCGAGCGGGCGCGCGTCGTATGCTCGCACCAGTCGCCAATGGTGAGCAGCTGCGCACAGGCACGTAGTGCCCTGTGGCGGTAGTCAAGGCCGCGGCCCTGCGTGCACTGCGCGGCGCCAGCAAGTGCAGCTTCTGGCGCCGGCTCCTCCTCTGCCTCCAGGTCTGGGTCTGCCTCGCCACCCTCCGCCAGGGGCGGCGGGGAGAGGAGCGGGTTGCCCCACAGTGTGTGTGTGTGTGTGTGTGTGTGTGTGTGTGTGTGTGTGTGTGTGTGTATGTGTGTGTGTGTGTGTGTGTGTGTGTGTGTGTGTGTGTGTGTGTGTGTGTTAGAGATCACAAGGAATAACAAACAAATCGAGACCGTGCATGCAATGCGATCAAGACAAAGCAGCGTCGCGTCCGGTTTACCTCGAATTACCTGAGCCGTCGACCTGCTTTACTTACTATACTTACCCGAAATCGCGTAACCCCCGTCTACCTAACCTTGGAGGGGGTATAATGTCCACACGCTTCCAAGGGTGCAACCCTATGCGTGTGATCACGGTGGCGTGATACCCAGGCACTCCTAGCCCCAGAATCCCAGTCCGGCCGCTACATCCAAAGTCCCGCCCGATCCGCGTCGAAGTGCTCACCTGATAATCAGGAACGGAGCCCGGGCGCCAGTCAGGGGACCAGCGCCAGGGCGGGACGGCGGCATGCGAAAGGGAAAGGGCGAACGGTGTAAGCGAAAAAGCGTGGTAGCGAAAAAGGCACAATGGCATTCTAGGTACACGAGCCTGGGTGGCAAAAGAGAAAGAACCGTCAGCCTGTGTGTGTGTGTGTGTGTGTGTGTGTGTGTGTGTGTGTGTGTGTGTGTGTGTGTGTGTGTGTGTGTGTGTGTGTGTGTGTGTGTGTGTGTGTGTGTGTGTGTGTGTGTGTGTGTGTGTGTGTGTGTGTGTGTGTGTGTGTGTGTGTGTGTGTGTGTGTGTGTGTGTGTGTGTGTGTGTGTGTGTGTGTGTGTGTGTGTGTGTGTGTGTGTGTGTGTGTGTGTGTGTGTGTGTGTGTGTGTGTGTGCGCGCGCGAGCGAACGATAATGACGGAATGAGGTTACATGAACAAGTTTGGGGCGGCAAAGCAAGGGCCGCGTAGCAAGCTTGGTGCGAGGGGGAACGCACCGAGACCAGGTCCACCCAGTAAAGAGCCAGGATGAGGCGCGGCTCCACGATCTCGATCACTGGGGTCGTCACCTCCTTGGTGCGCCGCCACGCCCTGGCCAGCCAGCCCTTGGGCGCGCCCAGCCTGTTGACCTCCGGCCGCTTCTTCTTGCCGTCCTTGCTCTCGGCTGCCGCGGCTGCGGCTGTGACGGCGTTCTGCTGCTGCTGCCGCTGCCAGGCCGCGGTGCGGGCGGCGGCGCGGCGGCGGAAGTGCGCCCGCAGCTGGTGTGCTGGCAGCGCGAGGCCACAGGCGAGCACGGAGATGATGATCACGGGCAGCCACACCTTGAGCGCCACGATGCCCTGAATGCATACGGTATGCATGCATGCAGCAGAGGGACGAGTGGGCACTATATTAAAGGTTGTCTGTGACATGTGGGGGCGTGAGCCTTGACAACTGTTGAGGAAGAAGCTGCGCCGTTGATGACCCTGGCCCCGGCCCTGGCCCTCCACGACCCGGCCCTGGCCGTGACTAATTGCATCTATCCGCGCCCACGCAGCAACACGCGCAATGGCACGTACCCGCGCCGCCGCGCCGCCGTAGCACCACACCGCCGGGTCGGTCTGCCAGTCAGTGTAGCTGTCGTGCACCTCCAGGTGGTTGCGCACGCGCGGCCACGGCTCCGTGGACACCGCCGTCCCCACCACCACGCCACCGCCATCTCCCGCCGCCGAGCCGCTGCCAGTGTCGCTGCCGCTGCCGCTGCCGCTGCTGCTGCTGCTGCCGCTGCTGCTAGAGCTGACGGCGGCCCGGCGCTCGGTGTTGCGCAGGTCGTCGATCGCATCGCACACGTCCATGACCTCATCCGGATTCAGCAGGCGCGCCTTTGTCAGGACATTACTAATGCCGGTCTTGCGGTACGCCACCTGCAGGGGCGCG
The DNA here is from genome assembly GCA_016834595.1 of Chlamydomonas schloesseri. Taxonomy (NCBI): domain Eukaryota; kingdom Viridiplantae; phylum Chlorophyta; class Chlorophyceae; order Chlamydomonadales; family Chlamydomonadaceae; genus Chlamydomonas; species Chlamydomonas schloesseri. The sequence goes on from JAEHOD010000030.1 coordinate 750,121, forward strand.
CAAAAAGGGTGCCCCAACCCCATAAGCCCATGCTCATAGTACCGTTTGATATATGCCTAGGATTGTTTTTCCATTCGCCGAACTCTTTCGCCCCTTGCTGCCCGCTGCCGTACACTTGCACCACCGCTAGCCCCACACTAGCTTTAGAAATAAGCACCCACTTGCTCAAAGTCCATGTGGCCTCGTGCCACGCGGTCCACCACGTACATCCAATTGCGCTCAGCTGCCGGCAGCTTCTTCCAGTCCAGCATCAGCTCCGTGCCGCGAACCTGCATGGGCAGGCAGGATGGTGATTGGTGGATGAGGAGCGAGTGAGGGAGGCGCTAGCTAGCTAGCTAGGTGGCTAGCAAGGGCAGGAGTTAAGAACCCCCCCCCACAAACACACACAGCAGCACGCACTCACTCACCCGCAGGGTGCTGTAGTCAGCCGTGTGGCTGAAGCGGCCGCTCAGGCCGCTGCAGCCGCTGAGGTCGATCAGCAGCGCGCCCTGGCGCGGCGGGTTGCCGGCGGCCGGCGGTGCGCCGGGAGCAGGGGCTGGCGGAGAGGGCGGGCGGGGCGGGGAGGCAGCAGCGCCTGCTGCGGTAGCTGAGCCGCTGCCGCTGCCGCTGTCGCTGTCGCCGTAGGGTGCCAGGCCGCGCGCGGCGGCAATCCAGGCCTCCGGCACGCTTCCGGTGAGGCCCGGGTTGCGGGTGACCACCAGATCCATCTTGGCCAGGAAGGGCGCCCAGTCAGCCGGGAGTGTGCCGGACAGGTCGTTGCCGGATAAGTCGATCCGAACGGCCGAGTTGAGCAGCGAGATCCAGGCGTTGGCGGACGACGTCTTTGCCGTGCCGCCGCCGGCGGCGGTGGCGGCGGGGGTTGCGACCGCGTCGCCGATGGACGGCAGCTGGCCGGTGAAGCGGTTGTTGGAGAGGTCCAGCACAAGCGTGGCAGTGAAGGCGGCGGCGGTTAGGTTGGTTGTCAGCTGGGCCCGCAGGTTACCGGAAAGTCGGTTGGAGGAGAGGTTGACGTGCAGTACGGGCACGGGGATGGCGGGCACGCCGCCGGTAAGGATATTGCCGGACAGGTCCAGGAATGCCAGGTTGGCGGCGGCGATGGCAGCAGCAGCTCTGCTGGCACCGTCGTCGCCGCTGCTGCCGCTGTCGTTAAAGGGCCGGGCGCCGCGCAGCAGGGTGCGAACGGACGACGCGGCGTCGCCAGACAAGCCCAGTCCGGTGATGGCTATTCCAGACACGGTGTGCCGGCTCTGTGTGGGGTTGTCGGGGTAATGGGAGGGGAGTGAAGAGTAGGAAAGCGGCATGGCATGCATAAGTTGGGATGCAGGCCCAATCCAGCTGTAAGAAGGCGAAGAATGAAGCCGCTAGAGCGAACCCACCCACACACCTGCAGCTCCTGCCGCGCATTGCAGTACAGCAGCTCGGTCTCGGTCTGCGCCACCTGCTGCCCCCAGCCGTCCCAGTCGCCGTCTACTGCAGACGCCGCATTGGAAGCCAGGAAGTCCAAGAGCCGTGAACCCGACCGGAACCCTTCGGCTTCCGACCAGGATGAGTCATATGCCACGCACGTGGGCTTGAGCGGCATGGCCGCCGCCAGGGGTCGTGTGGCAGCACGCGGCCCTGGCGGCGGCGGTGAGGACGGTGATGGCGGCGCGGGCGGCGGCGGGCTGCCGGCGCCGCCACCACCCCCATTGCGCAGCGGGGGGCGGGGCGGCGCGGGGTCAGCAGCGGCGGCTTCTTTGTCATCGTTGATGACGGTCCAGCGGAAGGGCGGCGGCGAGGGCGGGCGTGGCGGGCGGTTGGCGTTGGGCGGCGGCGCGGGCGAAGGCAATGATGCCAGCGCCCAGCGGACTGTGTCCAGAATGCCGGAGGACACCAGATCGATCCCGCCCGGGCGCGAGAAGGACTCGAGCGTGGCAAGCAGGTGGCGGCGGTCGGAGAGGCGGGATGGCAGCCCGGAGGGGCCGCCAAGCTCCAAGGTTCGTGTCAGCGAGGACGCGTTGACCAGGTCACGTGGCGACCACATGCCGGCGAAGGCGGACGAGGCCGAGGCCCACATGGCTGACGAGGCGCCGTACCGAAGGAAGGCGGCGGAGGGCGGCGGCGGCGGCGGCGGAGGCGGCGGCGGGGCGGGCGCGCCGGCGCCGTCGTCATCCGACAGTGCTCGCCGGAAGAGCCGGTTGCTGCTGTGTGCGGCCGCTGCCAACATGGAAGAATGTGCTGAGGATGCAGCTGCGGTGGAGTCCAACAGTGACCGGCGGAAGAGGCGGCGTGCGGCGCCTGAGATGTAGGAGGTGTAGTTGTAGTAATAGGAGGAGTTGAAGGACGCATTGCCGCCACCGGAGCTGAAGGAGGGCGGCGGTCCACGGAAAGAGGGGGAAGGGGCGGGGATGGGAGCGGATGAGGGCGACGGCGAGGGGCCGCGTGCGCCGCTCGTGCTGCTGCTGAAGCCGCGGCGCGTGCGACGGTAGGGCGCACCGCCCGCCGCCAGCCAGGCGGTTGGGGGCGTGCAGGTCAGGTCCAGCGGCGAGGTGTTGCCGCTACGGGTGCCGTTGTTGTTGCTGTTGAGCACGGATCCTGATGTGTTATGCGCCGACACGTAATTCAGGATCATGTAAGTGGTGGGCGCGGGCACGGCAGCCGTCCCGTACGGTGCCGCCGCGTCGGCGGCAGCGCGGTCCGCCGCGGTCGGCCACACCGCAACCGCCGTGGGGCAGCGGTCGTTGGTGCGGGCCGGCGGCGCCGGCGGCAGCGGCGGCGGCGGCAGCAGCGGCGGCGGGCGGCGCACCATGCCCCGGTCGATGCTGGAGGGCGGCGGCGAGGGCGCTGGCGGCAGCGCGCCGCCGCCAAAGTGCTGCATCCACAGGAACGGCAGGATGAGCTCCCTGCAGCCCGACGCCACCACCTCACGCAGCCACGCCGCCACCCAGGCGGTCACGGCCGGCACGACATCCTCGCGTCCACAGGCATACAATGACACCTCGCGGTACGACATGTACTGCCCCGGGAACTTGTACCCCACGAGCGTGGAGGCGGAGGAGGCGAGGCCTAGCAGCTGGCCGCACCGGTCCAGGCGCTGCTGGCGGCTCCAGGAGCTGGGGTCGGGGCTGGTGGGCGTGACGTCGGGGTAGAAGCGCGAGATGTTGGCGGTGACGTCGGCGCAGTAGTAGGACACGTTGAAGGCCGGGAAGCACACCACGCCGGCCGCCTCGTCGGCATCGCAGTTGTGCTCGTACAGCCGGTTGGAGGGGCACTGGCCCAGGTTGCTCTCGTGGCCTGTGCGTGGTAACGTGGTGAGATCGGATGGTGCATAATGAAAGCAAAGCAGCGTGTTTGCAGAGCCTTGGTGGTGAAAATTAACGGGAGCGTAACGGATTTGAATAGGACGGGACTCAGGGAGGCCGCACAAAGAATTGGGTTAGGTAAACCGGCGAGGAGGCACGGATCCCTGGCCACACACGACCCTTTAACGTGTATGCTGGGGGTGGGACGGGTCTCATCACTAGCAACCATGCATACCCGTGCCCCCGCCCCCCCCCAGGTTCTGGAATTTGGGTTGCAATGGTCGCTTTGGTTTCTGGAGTGAACTACCCCCCGCCGCCCCCGTGCCCGCCCACCTGTGCAATTGACATCATCCAGGATGTAGGGCGGGGTGGCGTTACCGAACACGGCCCCGGCGTAGGCCAGCCCGCCGCCGCCGTAGCCCAGCTGGCGGCAGATGACGGCGGCGGAGCCGGCGCTGAAGGCGTCGTCTGCAACACGACAACAGAGTGTGCATGCCATGAGGGCGGGTGGGGGCAGTTCGGCATGAGGGTGGGCGGAGGCAGTTCGGCATGAGGGCGGGTGGGGGCAGTTTGACAGGAGGGAAGCTGCTGGGGGTAACACGGTGTTCCTGGCACCTTGCTGCTGTTGTGGAGAGGATGCGCGCGCACGGCCCAGCACTCAGACGACGCACGTGGCACACACACACACACACACACACACACACACACACACACACACACACACACACACACACACACACACAAACAAACACACACACACACACACACACACACCGGCTATACTAACGACGACCGCGGCCGCATTGCCCTTGCGGCTGCCCGCCACCGCCCACACCGCTACCGGCGCGCCCCAAGCCGCCGCCAACCACAGCCCGACCCCGCCACCACCGCCACCTGGCACGCTGGCGGAGCCCACCCACCGCTTCTTCGTCACCCAGCCTACCAACCCGCACGCCGTCGCCCTACCCCGCCGGCGCCCGAGTGCCGTCATGCGCCCCTGGACGCTGGCGCGGACTACCACCTGTGGAGCTCTGGGCCACCGCCATGTGGCGTTAGCACTCAGGGGGGTACTTGTCTTGCGTGCGTGTGCATACCGACGCGGCCACTGCGGCCGCGCGCATCCCTAGTCTCGGTGCTGCCGTGGAGCGGGGAGCGGGGGGCCAGCCCCCGCCAGCCCGCGGCGTGCCTCACTCACACACAGCCGCGGTCAGCGGGGTCACTGCGGCTTATCGGGTTGGGCGACGCCACCCGGGATTACGGGTTTTTTGCGTGGGGTTTTGGCACGTTCCGCAGCTCTGCAACCGCGCCCGCCACTGCGCCCCATTCCGCCGAGTTGTCTTAAGCGCGCCGCGTGCCCTGCCTCGCCCTCTCCTTCACTAGGGAGGAGAGCCGTTTCCTGGGTTGGGATTGGGCGGGCTGCGTGTCTCTTAGCTTGCTTGCTGCACGCCGTTCGCATGGCCGCCTCTTTTCCTTTGCCATGCCCGTGACACTTTCGCGCTGCCGCCCTTTGCCTAAGCTTCCTCTGCAGCCTGTAGGTGAGACTACGGACAGTGGGCGGGAATCAGGAAATTAGGCGTGCCGGGTAAACGTTTTGAGGCGCATGTCACAAGCATATGGGTGCATGTCGGGGTCGGTTTGCTTCGCGAACGCCCAACGGGTTCCAGGCTATTATCTGCGGGTAAGTATGACTACCGGAGCTACGCGGTAAAGTCCAAAAAGTATTTGGTACGTATCCGTCAATAACTGCGAGCGATTGCGGGGAATTCTCTCCGTTTCCGTTTACCAACACACACACACACACACACACTTCCTCTCCTTGTGCTTTCCTAACACACGAACCCTGTGCGCGCCATGCTGAGCAGGATGTGGCACATACGGTGGGAACGGGAACACGTGGAGGTCCTGATGCGGCTGGCAGTGGATGGAGTACCGTTGGCTGGAAACAGCCACGTCAGTGGAGCCCAGCAGCAGGAAGCGTGTGGATGCGGCGCCCACGGAGGAACGCACGGCGCACCCTGCTCGCCGCGAGCACATCACTTCTGGGAGTGTCCCGTGGCGCAGGCAGTGCTGGAGCAGATTAACGCGGCGATGGCGAACACCATCACTCGGCAGCAGCTATGGCTAGCAGAACCGCCTCACGGAGTGCAGCAAGCAGTGTGGGACGTGGTGGTAATAGCCGCCCTCTCGGCCATGGAACGCGCCCGGACGAGGTTGAGGGCAGTTACCAACGCAGGGCCCCCAGAGGGTATGGAGACTGAGCCGGTAGAAATCGCTAAAGCGGAAGCGGTGACAGGGTTTTGGAGGCGGCTGCAGGACTTCGCAAGATTAGGGGTGCCCAGGAAGGGGTGGAGGGAGGTAGGCACAGCGCACCCCCTGCTAGCCGTGCAGGGCGGGCGCATTAAGGTTCAGCAACCTGCTTAGTCAAGTCTTGTCAGCTCGCAACTGATGCTTGTAAGCGGTGCTAGATAGAGTGTAGATGAGACGCGGTTTGTGTGTGTACGTGTGTGTGTGGGTGGTACCGTTGACGGTGACGTATGTTCACGACCCTTCTGGTGGCGGGTAGGCGCTCGGTTGCGTGCTTGTCCCCTCTGCGGTAGGTGACTCGATTGAGTTGGTGGTTTGGGCTGTAGCTTTGGCGGCTAGGTGCGGCGGCTTTGAGCGTTCTCGCCGGCCCTGTCCCTCTTGCTACGTGTGGCCTGCTGATGAGTAGCAGAAGGGTGACACGTGTGTTCCCAGGCGTTGGTAGCCCCCAGGGGAGCGCGCGCGCGGGTTGCTCGTCTTCGGGTTGTCTCTTGTCGGGGGTTTCGTTTGAGGTATTAGGTGCGCGAGCTGTCTCCACACCGCCTGGTCCTGTGGGCTCAGGAGAGCACAGGGAGGCGTTTCTCGTTTCGCGGCTAGGCTTGCTGTGCGCGGGTAGGGCAGGTCAGCCGTGGGCTTGGGTTTCTAGCGCTGTTTTTGTGAGCGCTCTCGCCAGTCCAGAGACTGGTAGGCTGCAGAGGCCGTGTGTCGGGCCCGGGTCGGAGGCAGGCCCACAGCTGTAACATTAACACACACACACACACACACACACACACACACACACACACACACACACACACGCACACACACACACGCATCTCCCTTGTTGACTCTAACACACACACACACACACACACACACACGCAACTTCAATCAGCGGGCTTGGGTTGGGCTGGGCTGCGTGTCCCTGCTTGCTGCTTTGCTCGCCGCCATCGCCATCCATCCTCGCTAACGACGCTAACGTGTGCCCTGTTACGCCTGTGCTCCGCTGGCTCTCCCCTTGCTTGTAGGTGAGTTCCGCTACGGTCAGCGGGCGGGAATTCGGGACTAGGCGTGCCCGGGACCGTTGTAGGCCACTCGCATCGGGCTGCACCCTTGGGAGCGTGTGGACACTAATCCCCGCCCAAGGTTAGGTAGATGGGTGTAACAGGTTTATTCGGGTAAGTATGGTCGGCTCGGCAGGTCGGTCGGCGTTGGTAAAGTATGCAAGGTAACTCGCGACCGCCCGTTATCGCACCGCACGCATTGTCCTATGTCTGCTGTTCTCTCCCTTGTGATCTCTAACACACACGCACACGCTCACCGCAGATGCTGCCCAGGGTGCCGTTGGGCTCCACCGCCGCCTCGGGCCGCCCGCGCATCAGGCGCCCGGAGGAGTCCGTGGAGCTGTTGGTCAGGGCCACCCGCAGGTTGGCGCCTGCACGCATATGTATATGTGGAGCAAGAGCGCGGGGCGGGTGCGTGAGGTAGCTAGTTCATTCCAGAACCCAAGCATACCAACCTTGGGTGGGGCTGTTATAGGCCCGCCGCCAGCAACGCGTCATCATATCACGGCACGATAAGCAGGTTGCACCGCGTCGATCAATTCGCGCATACATGCTACGCGGCAGCTAGCTACCTGTCTGCATGAGGCGGCGCCCGCGGCGCCGCGCGCCCCCAAACGCCTCAGCAGCCTGAGGGCCCCGCCACTCATCTGCGCCACCGCTGCCACCGCCGCCGGTCGCTGCCGCCAGGCCAAAATCTGACAGCAGGCGCCACAGCAGGCCAGAAATCGCGCCGCCGGCGCTGGCGTCGCCCTCAGCAGGCTGACGCAGCAGTCCGTTGCCACGGCCCCCAGCCTGCTTTTTATGGTCACCGTCAGCTGCGGCGCGGCCGCTCGCCACCTCTGCCCGCATCCCCCGGGCGAAAACGCCCAGCCGCCCGACTTCATCCTCATCCTCATCCTCCGCCGCCGCAGCAGCAGGAAGGTCGTCGCCATGCAGCAGTAGGCGGCGCCCGCCGGTGTTGCTGTATGAGCCGACCGCCAGCAGACCCCTAGGATAGAAAGAAAGAAATGCATACAAACATATATCATGGACGGAGTGGGTTAGGGAGCGAGCGGGCAAAACTGGAGGAGTGGCGGTGGGGTTATACGGCTGTCATGACTGCGATAGCATCCCCAACCCCTGCTGCTGTAAACAACGAAAGCCCCCCCCTGGACCACCCCTGGACATACAAACCGATTTATCCATTAGCCAGCCAGGGGGGGGGGGGTTAGAAACCAAATCGCCAGACCCCATGCCCCGAAACCCCTGCCCAGGACCCCCTTGGGAGGGACGACCGAGTCCCCCCTGGACAAAGCCGTCTCAAAAAGGGGGTTATACCCCTCCATTTCTGTGCCAATCGACTCCTATTGACGCGCTCTATAAATCCATGTCATCTGCGGGCCTGTCCCGCAACTTCGACACGCGCGGCATTCCATCCATTGAAATTCCCGCCCCACCCCCCACCACGTAAACGGACCCGTATCCACTCTCAAATGCATCACCGGTTGTATAGATGCTATATTGACACCTGGTTGGGGGTTATCAGGCCGTTCTGGGCCTCAAGTCCCTCGCCAGCCAGTGCGCACGTGTCAATGTGTGGGACATGTGCCGACATGTCCACGTCCAGGCGTCAAGTTGGACCTTCCCAGGGTGTAATTGTACGAGGCGTGGCACCAAGTGCATCTATATATCACATACTGCTGCGTTTGTGCCCCGTAAGACTGAGTTAGGGCATGTTGGGGCTCCTCCCGAAATTCCTGAGGTCAGGCTCCCGAAACCCCACGGACCCCCGGGCCGACCGTCAACTTTGGGGCCCAGAACTTTCCTCACCAGACACCCCCTGAAAAAACTAAAAGCACGTGCGTTATTATTTCGTTGAGCTCTATCGTTTTAGAGCATGGGGTAGGAAACTTTGTTTTCTACCCCCCCCCCCCTGAGCCAGCAAACGGGAACACAGCCTCGGCGGAACAATGCGCTGGCGCCACAGATATTTTACCCGCTGTTCCTCTGGACATCGGCACTTCAGTACTTCGCAAAATTTGATACACACCATCCTATGGATGGCTACACCCTCCCCCCGCCTGCACTCCGCACCCACGCACGCACCTCTCGCGCCCGGACGCGGCATCCTCCTCCAGCACCGACAGCAGCCGCTGCCGGCCGCGGGGCCCGCCGTAGTCTGGGTCATAGTACCAGCCACTGTTGCCGTACCCGTTGTTGTCGCCATAACCGTTGTCGTACAGCGAAGGCGAGGGCCGGGGGATGGCGGTGCTCCACAAGTTGGCAGGCGGCGGGGCATCGCCGCCGCCGCCAGAGTCGCCACCGCCGCCGCTGCCACCGTCATCGCCGTGGATAATGCCGGTTGCAAAGGAAGAGGCAAAGAACAACTCGGAGCCGTAGGGCTGGCCCCAATCGCCTGTGGGATGGATGGGTGAGCACATAGAAGGGCAGGAAGCATCAGCAGGCCGCAAGGATGGATCATACATACACTACATCACGAGGTAAACTTGCTCGGAGGGATGGACAGGCATACACACGCACGATTGGTGGCATCATCCGAGGCCCCTGCTGCTCCATACATTTCCCCCTCACGTCCAGACCCAATCAGCACGCAGGGCCCAGACCTGCTGCTGCGATCAGTATGCCCTCCTGCAGTACATATCATCTACCCCGTTTTACTAATGCACGAGCCAGGCCAGCGGGACCCCACTGTCGTACTCACTACTCACCCGGCACCTCGCCGTTGCAGAAGTCGATGCTGAGCTGTATCAGGCCGCCCGCCACCGCCCGGCCCAGCTGCAGCAGCCCCACGTTGGCGACCGGGCTCAGCACCAGCTGGGGGGCGGCGCTTGAGGCTGACGAGTTGAACGTGGCGCGGTAGCAGCCGGTACTCAGGCCGCCGTCTCCCAGCGCCTGGATGGTGGGTACAGTAAAATACAGCAGGTTGGGCGAGGACGCGCGTGCATTGATGGGAGGTGGAGCGGGCGGGGGACAGAAGGGGAGCGAGGGGGTGCGCACGTGTGGTTGGGTTGAGTAGTTTCCGGCAGGTTTCCGGTTGCAGCTTGGGAGATGGCTGGTTGGAAACGCGTGTTGTGTGTGTGCGGTGACAAGGATGCACACATGGAAGACAACCCTGTCATCGATGTACACACATGTATAGCACACTTCATATCCTTGTGATTTTATAACACATGTAGAGCACGCACAACGCAATCCCCCCCCTTCCCGTCCGCACCTGGTATAGCCAGGGAAACAGGCTCTGCAGCGTGCGGCAGTGGGGGACCGCCGCCACCACCAGCCCGGCGCGGCGCGACCGTGCCGGCGTGCCGCCCACGGAGGCGTTGAGGGTTCGGTTGAGCGACGGCATCAAGCCATTGTGCAGCAGGTCGAGCGACGCCCCCAGGGTCGCGCAGTAGCGCGCGGCGGGCGCCTCCAGCCCCGCCCGCTCGAAGGCTGTAGCAGCAGCGGCCGTGGTGGAGGGCCGGGGCAGCGAGTTCACCAGCTCCTCGAGGAGGTCGCTGTCGTCCTCGTAAGCGGTGTCGAGGGTGGGGGCTGGGGAGGGGGGGAGGGAAGGGGATGCGGGCTTGGGCGAAGGCGAAGGCTGCGGCTGAGGCGGCGTGAAGGTGGGCGAGGGCGAGATGAGCCAGCGTGTGGGGGGAGGAGATGGCGGGGGCGGGGGCGGCGGTGAAGGGGGAGGACGAGAAGGCGGGGGCGGGGGCGGCGGTGAAGGGGGAGGAGGAGAAGGCGGGGGCGGGGGCGGCGGTGAAGGGGGAGGAGGAGAAGGCGGGGGCGGGGGCGGCGGTGAAGGGGGAGGACGAGAAGGCGGGGGCGGGGGCGGCGGTGAAGGGGGAGGACGAGAAGGCGGGGGCGGGGGCGGCGGTGAAGGGGGAGGAGGAGAAGGCGGGGGCGGGGGCGGCGGTGCGGAGTCGACTGAGTCCGGCGGGGGCCCACTGTCTGGATAGTATGGCACCGCGCCGGGGGGCGGCGGTGCGGAGTCGACTGAGTCCGGCGGGGGCCCACTGTCTGGAGGGTATGGCACCGCGCCGGGGGGCGGCGGTGCGGAGTCGACTGAGTCCGGCGGGGGCCCACTGTCTGGAGGGTATGGCACCGCGCCGGGGGGCGGCGGTGCGGAGTCGGCTGAGTCCGGCGGGAGCCCACTGTCTGGAGTGTACGTCGCCGCGATGGGGGGCGCGAGCAGGATGAATGCTAATGTTGCCAGCAGCGCTAGTAGTAGTGTGACGGGGCGTCTAGCGCGCGCCGGCGCGTTAGCGCCTCGAGGATGGCGCGCAACGCACATCGTGTTGTGGAGTGGCGTTGTTCCCCAAAATGCGCTGAATTGTGGTCACGATCTCGGTTGCTTATTCAAATAATCAGTATGGCCCGGTGCGAGTGTTGAAGTTCGGAGTTGGTCTGGCCTAAGCACCCTCGCGGGACGTCGATCGACTCGTTGGGCGCGCGGCTGGCAGCAACGCCATTGAACTGCAATTTGAAGTTTGCCACAAGTATCGCGTTTGTCACATGTATGGCACCGTGTTCCTGCGAGGGGGTAGCCCGACCAGCATCGGCCGGTTTCGGTCAGCCCGCCCATTTCGGCCACGCACCCAGTTTTTTGTGGCCGCGCGACTGCTTCTGTTTGTGTTATTGTCCTATAGCATTCCCACAATGCTTCTCTGGTCAACAACATCAGCCCTCAGGCCGACTTGACAGTTTGTTTCAGCCATGCGAGACTCGACACCGCTGCCACCGCTTGATAGGGCCAGTGACTAATCCCAAGTCTTCAAGTATACGAAATACTTGAAATGTCGTTGCGACATCTTCAGGAAGGCTTGGCAGGTCTCAGCAATGATATTTGTGCTGCCATGGCCCCGCGTTGCTCGGAAAGCGGTGGTGACGTGGCGGCAACCTTACCAACGTCTATTTACGTGCCCTAGAATGCTTTAGCGCTGGGTTGGGGTGTCCAAATAGCGATCCTGGGTGCACGAAGCCGACAAGGCCGAAAATGTTTTAATAACCGAAACCGACTTCAGAGCCCCAGGCCCCTGCGCCCGCAGACCAGCTACGCAAGGAATATAGTCTATGCGAGTACATCTTATAGCCGTATTGGAATGGTCAAAGTCTGGCGGAATGTGCCCATCGGCCGGGTGGCCGAAATTAGGGCACAGTTGGAAGTAGGCACCTCCTGAGTAAGTCTCTATTGTAGGTGATAACTTGCGTATATTGAGTTTTGGGCTAAGCCCCCCAGATTCACCCCTGTCCCTTGCCTGTCCGAGCGCGGCTGCGTTGGCAAAACAAATCATACTGGCACAAACTACGACTGCGACGTATTACTATTTGCTATTTACTATTTTACGTAAATAGGTGGTAGCGAAAATTCGGCCGGAGCAGAAAATGCCGTGTCCGCAGCCCCGGCGCCGGTTGCAAGCCCGGACGCACGCCCCTTCACCCCTGCTTGTATGGTCTTGCCCCAACACATAATAGCCAAACTCCCGACCAAATCTTGCGCCATGCCCCACACTTTCGCCGCGACTTCCATCCCGAGTTACAATTTAAAACTCCCCGCGACTTTCGCGCCGAATTTCGGGTAGGGTCCTCGCAAAACGACGGTCAAGAAACGATTCCAAGAGACCGTTGCGTCTTATCAATATGCATTTAGCAGCTATCTACATATTATGATATTGTCTCTACGCCTGTAATTGCGCGACACTTCGGAGCCACCGCCCCTCACTCGCGCCGAGTCGTTGGTTTACACAGACGCGATAGAGCTAGCTGATTGGCAAGACATTTACTGCTCAATAGCCCCTATAAACTGGTTTTGCAGGCGTCTTGAGGCAGCCACGGTCAGCTGTCAGCGGGAATGGAGGCCCCGTTTTCGCACGTTTTCGCACGTTCGAGACGCTACGTCGCTACATATACGAGTGCTATGAGGCTGGCGCTAGGAGGACCAGAGCTCGTGGAGCCAGCGTTGATCTTCGACGCTAGAATGGTGTAGAATCGAATAGAATGGCGTGGAACGGCGTAGAATCGAATAGATTTGGCCCTGACAGGCCGTTCTTGGCCCTAAAAATGTGTATGACGCAAAGGCGGCTATCTTCTACAGCCTGCCGTCGCTGCTATATCACGGCAGTGTTCAACAGCAATTCTCTGCACATGTCAAAGGAGGTAACCCCGCAGAATGACCCAACAAGCACCCCGTTGCCGCTGCCAATGCTGGGAGAGGCTGGCGGGAAGGGTGAAGGAGGGGAGGCAGATGAAGACTTGCGAATGATGACAGGCAAGGGGGCAGCATACGTCCATGCGACGAGCACATGTGGACCGCCAGCGTTACGGATTCTCACGCTCCCTCCCGCCATCCATGCACCATCCCACCAGCTATACGATATACGAGGGGCAGCGTTGATGAGGCTTTAGAGCGCTCAGGGGGTTTGAGAGGGCCTCCGCTCACACGGGTGGGTGCCGCACCCACCCCCAGCCCAGGCCACACCCCAGCCCTACCCACACATGCAACGGTCAGCGCCCCGCCCTGCGCTCTTGCCTATGGCTCTATGTATGTGTAAGAGGCATGGGCGCGCAATATGGCTGGGTGATTGCGTCGGGTGGAATTGTGGGAGGGGTCGAGGTGTCAACCTGACATGGGTGCCGCACCCACCCCCAGCCCAGACCACACCCTAGCCCTACCCACACATGCAACGGTCAGCGCCCCGCCCTGCGCTCTTGCCTATGGCTCCATGTATGTGTAAGAGGCATGGGCGCGCAATATGGCTGGGTGATTGCGTCGGGTGGAATTGTGGGAGGGGTCGAGGTGTCAACCTGACATGGGTGCCGCACCCACCCCCAGCCCAGACCACACCCCAGCCCTACCCACACATGCAACGGTCAGCGCCCCGCCCTGCGCTCTTGCCTATGGCTCTATGTATGTGTAAGAGGCATGGGCGCGCAATATGGCTGGGTGATTGCGTCGGGTGGAATTGTGGGAGGGGTCGAGGTGTCAACCTGACATGGGTGCCGCACCCACCCCCAGCCCAGACCACACCCCAGCCCTACCCACACATGCAACGGTCAGCGCCCCGCCCTGCTCTCTTGCCTATGGCTCTATGTATGTGTAAGAGGCATGGGCGCGCAATATGGCTGGGTGATTGCGTCGGGTGGAATTGTGGGAGGGGTCGAGGTGTCAACCTGACATGGGTGCCGCACCCATCCCCAGCAGCCCAGGCCACACCCCAGCCCTGCCCACACATGCAACGGTCAGCGACCCGCCCTGCGCTCTTGCCTATGGCTCTATGTATGGGCGTGCAACATGGCCGTGCGAACCCTTCAAGTGGAATTGTGGGAGGGGTCGAGATGTCAATCTGGCAAGGGTGCCGCACCCACCCCGAGCGCAGATCACTCTCAAGCCCTACCCACGCATGCAAAGGTCCACACCCCGCCCTGCGCTCTTGCGCTCTTGCCAATGACCGTGGTATTATGAGGCTCCGCTGCTTTCAAGCCAAAATTAGCACTGTGTGTTTCGCATTCATGAATACTGCGTTGTTGTGTGGGACATGTCATGACACGGCCCAAACAGAAGCACCCCGCGCGAACCTATCATCCCACACGCCCATATGTCGGCTGCTACTACTGCTGCTGCGGCTGTGGTGGTGGCAAAGGTGGCGGCAATGGAGGCTAGGTCGTGATGGTCGCATGATGGTGGATGGCTGGGTGGATGGTGGTGGGCGTAGGAAATTAGGGTATTCGTTAAGGTATTCGTGGCCCCCGTGCACCTCCATCCCCCCCACCCCACACATGCCAAAATGTGTACTGAATCAAGTGTCTGAGCGCATCATGCCACTGTGGTCCAACCCACACCATGGTCCCGCTGTGGGCGTGTCCCTGCGTGTCCGGCCAGCGGGGCAAGCGTGGCGTTCACGCCGCTGCCTCGGCTCTGGCCGTCTTCGCGTCGAATACTCTACTTGTCACTGGCAGAGCCGTGATGGAGCATGCGAGCGTGCGACTCCGAGCGGCCGTTCATACGCCTCTTAGACTTGGCATTCACAAGAATTCATATGGGTTCACATAGCGTCTTATCGCGCGCCTGCCTGCTTTTTCGAATCATATGACACTCCCAACGTTGCTGGCATTATATGGCACTCTTATGGGCCCTCATCGTGCAGCTTTGAAGGGCCAGGCACATTTGCAAGTCGACAGAGGACTCACACGAGCTGTTAGGCTGGCCACGACTTGTAACGCGAGTATAGCAGAGATAGAAAGCGATATTTGGGCTGCAGAGTGCTCGGGCTCGTCTTGGGGAGTGGGGCTGTCAGAGTGTCGGAGCCGTTTTCGCCTGTCTGCCATTCCTCGCCTCGCTTAGACTGATATGCAATAGAATTTGATTTCTTACAAGTAAAATGTAAAATAAAGCGATTCGTGGTCACCGTCGCGACTTGGCTCGCCCGTTGGTTCTCGCGCGACCGACTTTGCGCCGGGCTGCAAGTTGTGCACAGTGCTATACAATAGAATAATAAGGAAGCTGCACAATAACCTAATTAAGGCGCAACGGTCTCCTGGAATCGTTTCTTGACCGTCGTTTTGCGGGGACCCTACCCCGAATTGCTCGCGGGAACTCACTTTCTTTTCCCAAGAAAGGGGATTCCCGTGCAAGTCTGTTAATTACTCATTTAAAAGGCGGGGCGAAAGTCTCCTCGACAGTCTAGGGTTTTTAGCGCAAGCATTGTTGGGCACACGGGTATGACGCCGGTTCGGGGCAGGGTTCGGGGAGGGGCAGAATCGTGTCCACACGTGTTTCTCTTCATACGCGCACATTTAGCCCCCGCCTTTCAGGCAATGACATACTAACTATATAAGCATGCTTTCGCTGTAGTCCATCTTTATGGCCGCGGGATATTGTTTGCAGCTCCATATGTATATGTTAGTCGACGGCAATTGCAAACGGTGTCAACGCCACTGAATATGCGCGCGAAAGAAGTATGTCAGATGCGACGTCACCGAATTGCCTCAAAACACGTCACTTGCAGTCCTTATAACATGTAAGCAATACTTAGAAGCTATCGGGACCTATTGGTGAGGTTGACCTGACGACCGTGCCGGCCCGTGCCGACACGGCAAAACGCACCCCCTGGACGCCAAGCGTGTTAGCCGCCTAAAGGGACCTAACCGTACCACGTTGTGGCCACAGACCCAGTGGCCCCCGAGGGCCACTACAGGGGTGGACGCTGTGTCCACGCATACAGTGGACGCTTCTTGAATGACAAGTCCCCGCCCACAGCCCCTTCTCCTGCCCCGCCGCGCCCCCTATTTTGACTGCTATACTGCGCAAACATGGCGCGATAACTCGCGCCACGCAGGTCGCGATTCCCGGCCAACCGCACCCGGTCAAACCACGGCCTTGCGGTAATAAATGACCAATCATTTGCATCTTTTCTGTTCAACGTTTACATGTTTCGACTTGTTAAAGTGCTGATTATCATTGTGCGGGAGCATTCGCGATGCAACACCAGACCGAGAGTTGCTCGCACCTGGGCGCCGAGGCGTCGCTGCCTGGGCTGCCCTAGACCGCTGTGCATGTATCATAGCATATGGGAAGCGCCTAAGCTCACGGGTTGGTTGCGGGGGGGCCACACGCCGTGCCTGGCCCCCGCCTGGGTCCCGACCCTGATGAACACGGATGAACGTTCATGGGCGCTGGCGATAGGCACGCCAGACGTGGGCATTTTGGCCACTAAGGCGGTGGAGTGTGTAGTGCCCTGGGACCAGGAGACCAGGTCCGCAGCATCCACCATAGCAGTGGACAGTCCAGCCACCAACAGAGCAGAGGGCCCCATGCCCAGACCACACCTCAGCCCCTCCCACACATGCAAAGGTCAGCGCCCTGCCCTGCGCTCTTGCCTATGGCTGTATCCTTGTGCTGCCTAGGGGGTGCAGGGGGGCTGGCCCCCCTGCGGAAACAACATCAAGCAACATCTGCCCGCAAAAACCTCACCCTTTCTCCTCGCTCACTCACACTCCCCGGATCCTGGCCTAGATGCAGCAACCTCCCGGACCCAGATCATTGTGTGAGAGGGATGGGTGTGCAATATGGCTGGGAGATTCCGTCCGGTGGCATTGTGGGAGGGGTCGAGGTGTCAATCTGACATGGGTGCCACACCCGCCCCCAGTCCAGACCACACCTCAGCCCCTCCCACACATGCAAAGGTCAGCGCCCTGCCCTGCGCTCTTGCCTATGGCTGTATCCATGTGTGAGAGGGATGGGTGTGCAATATGGCTGGGAGATTCCGTCCGGTGGCATTGTGGGAGGGGTCGAGGTGTCAATCTGACATGGGTGCCACACCCGCCCCCAGTCCAGACCACACCTCAGCCCCTCCCACACAATCAAAGGTCAGCGCCCTGCCCTGCGCTCTTGCCTATGGCTGTATCCATGTGTGAGAGGGATGGGTGTGCAATATGGCTGGGAGATTCCGTCCGGTGGCATTATGGGAGGGGTCGAGGTGTCAATCTGACATGGGTGCCACACCCACCCCCAGTCCACACCACACCTCAGCCCCTCCCACACATGCAAAGGTCAGCGCCCTGCCCTGCGCCCTTGCCTATGGCTGTATCCATGTGTGAGAGGGATGGGTGTGCAATATGGCTGGGAGATTCCGTCCGGTGGAATTGTGGGAGGGGTCGAGGTGTCGATCTGACATGGGTGCCACACCCGCCCCCAGTCCAGACCACACCTCAGCCCCTCCCACACATGCAAAGGTCAGCACCCTGCCCTGCGCTCTTGCCTATGGCTGTATCCATGTGTGGGAGGGATGGGTGTGCAATATGGCTGGGAGATTCCGTCGGATGTGTGGCTAAGACCCTTTCCCTTTCCGAGCAGCCGTACCCCGGTGGCCAACATGTCCACTGATGTAGTGGAGGCTACGACTGAATGGCCACCAGGGCGCTCCACACCCCCAGTGGCCACACGACCCACCTATGGCGTGCCCGCTGCGTGCCTGCCGGAGGCTCCCTGGCGCGCATGGGCACTCGCCACGCAGCCCTGCGTTGGCCCCTTTGCTCCCCCCACACCCCACCCCACACACACACACACTCACGGCACACACACTAGCAGTGACTGAATCCACCACGTGCTGCATCCACAACGACTCCGTGGAAGCTCACGCATGCGCCCCGTTTACTGCTGCTCGTGGACTGTCAGGCCAGCAGCTGCTCGCAGCAGGGACCCCTCCCTCCCGTGCCTCCGTCCCCCCCTTGTCGAGTGACCCAGCCCCGCACCACCCTTACGTTTGCATCGAGGGGGTCTTTCCTAACCAAATCGTAACCAACGCCGTAGATATTGTCGATTCTACAAGCGTAGCTATAAGATCGTTAAATATAAGAAAGACGCGATTGGTTCAATTGACATCGCAAGACCCTAGTTTGACCGGGTGCGCTTGGTCTACTCAGAGGGGTGGTATGGGGGGTAGGATTGAGGTCGTGGCCGGTCACCCTGGCTGGATTGGGATGGCACAGGTCAGGATTGGACAGACACTTTAGGGATTGGGATAGGTCCGGTCAGGATTGGACCTCAACTTGTAGGATTGGGATAGCCCCGGCAAGGATTGGACCTGGCACTTCGTGGATTGGGATAGTCAGCATAGCCCGGTCAGGACTGCCGTTTGGCACTGGCCCTTGAACGCCCGCCGGCAACCCGTCCGCCCCCCGCACGCCCCGCCCTCCACGCCCCCGTCCCCTCCGTCCCCCCGCCCTCGTCGCCCAGCCCGCAACCCGTCGCGGGCCTGCGGGTTCGTGCGGAACCATGACCGCCTTCTGCATGACACCGATACTGCGCTAATTCGCTGCCCCTGTTGTTTTTTACACATTCAAAGCGTTTTCCAAAGCGAACCCATAGCATCCCGCAGTGCAAGGCTTGCTTCGCGGTCGGTCAATTTGTGCCCCCTCACGCGTTTACAGCGCTAGTTGTTGGCCCTTGTAGTCAAACGTGTAATGGATAATATGCCTAAAACTATGGAGGTCCCGAAGCGCTCTGAAACGCTGGAACGCAAAATGGCACCAATGGCGCACTTCTCGCTTCCAACCGGGTTGGCCTTACAAGGGCGGGGGCGGGCATCTGGGGTTGGAAGCCATGACTGAGTACCAAATAAGAAAGCTGGCAGTACATGGCTCGGCGCGTTGGCGGAGTTGCGCAGTGTAGCAGTCAAAATAGGGGGCGCGGCGGGGCGGGGGAAGGGGCTGTGGGCGGGGACTTGTCATTCAAAGAGCGTCCACTGTATGCGTGGACACAGCGTCCACCCCTATAGTGGCCCTCGGGGGCCACTGGGTCTGTGGCCACAAAACGGTACGATGACCTCCTAAAGGCCGTGTTGATCAAGCACCGCCACGTAATCCGTACGCGGTATGGAGGCTGATCAAGTGGCCAACCCTGTCAAAACCGTCGTGCCGTTTGGCCCCTCTCCCAGACCGGCGTCATACCCGTGTGATTGTTGGGGGGAGGCGGGAGACCTGGCGGGAGACGGAAGGGCGCGGTCCGTAGTCGCGTGGAGTCCGGGTTTGCGAGCGGCGCCGGGCCTGTTGCTGACGCCAAGCCGCGCCGAGGAGCGGGTTACAATATCCATGGACATACGGTCTGTTTTCCTCCAGGGTGGACGTTGGCGTCCCCAAGCGCGTCCGTGGAGGATTGACTCTCGCGAAGTAGCGAGGATAGTCACCCACGCCCGCGTTTATAGGGCCTATAAGTCAAAATATGTCGACGGTATTCAACTCGGGGAACTATGAGCAAGTTTGTGGTAACTTGCAGAGCCATGTCTGTCGCCCCTCCTGAATGCCGAGGAGCCCCAAGGTTGCTCCCACCCCGCGCCTAGCGCGAGGAGTGTCGGGCATCGGGGAGGTCTGGAGCGCGGTAGAGGTAGGGGGGGGGTAGAATCGTCCGAAACATACCCATGCTTCAAATGGATAGAGCTCAACGAGAGCGTTCAGAATCCGCTTTCAGAATAAAAAATGGGGTACTGGGTGCAAAGTTATGGGCCTCCAAAGTTTTGGGTCGGTCGGTCGGTCGGTCCAGGGTCCCCCAAGGTTTTGTCACGGTTTGTGCACACGGAGGGGTGGTATGGGGTACCTATCCCTGCTATCCCCTGGTCACCCCTAGGATAGGCCGATGTGCTATCCCAAGGTGGCCGACCCCCAATCCCAATCCTGCAAGTGGGGTCCCAATCCCTGCACCTCCAATCCCAATCCTGCGAGTGGGGTTCCAATCCCTGGACCCCCAATCCCAATCCTGCCCACCCTGCCGTTCTTCAATCCCAATCCTGCGACTGCACCTCCAATCCTGTGCTTGCGCGTGTGCTTGTGACACGCTATACGGCACGCATGTTGCCGAGCCGGCCTTCCTTGTTTGCGTAGAGCTCATAGCGATTATATATGTAACATGGCTCAAAACTTTAAAACAGCATGCGGTGCTCCTGCTGACCATTTCTAGCCGACGAACGCATTTGGCGCAACTCCGCCAACGCGCCGAGCCAAGTACTGCCAGCTTTCCTATTGGGTACTCAGTCATGGCTTCCAACCCCAGATGCCCGCCCCCGCCCTTGTAAGGCCAACCCGGTTGGACGCGAGAAGTGCGCCATTGGTGCCATTTTGCGTTCCAGCGTTTCAGAGCGCTTAGGGACCTCCATAGTTTTAGGCATGTTATCTGCTACATGTTTGACTACAAGGGCCAACAACTAGCGCTGTAAATGCGCGAGGGGGCACGAATTGACCGACCGCGAAGCAAGCCTTGCACTGCGGGATAATGTGCGTTCGCTTTGAAAAACGCTTTGAATGTGTAGAAACAACAGGGGCAGCGAAATGGCGCAGTATCGGTGTCATGCAGAAGGCGGTCATGGTTCCGCACGAACCCGCAGGCCCGCGACGGGTTGCGGGCTGGGGGACGAGGGCGGGGGGACGGAGGGGACGGGGGCGCGGAGGGCGGGGCGTGCGGGGGGCGGACGGGTTGCCGGCGGGCGTCAAGGGGCCAGTGCCAAACGGCAATCCTGACCGAGCTATGCTGACTATCCCAATCCACGAAGTGCCAGGTCCAATCCTTGCCGGGGCTATCCCAATCCTACAAGTTGAGGCCCAATCCTGACCGGACCTATCCCAATCCCCAAAGTGTCGGTCCAATCCTGACCTGTGCCATCCCAATCCAGCCAGGGTGACCGGCCACGACCTCAATCCTACCCCCCATACCACCCCTCTGGTGCACAACTTTGTCCGACGAGCCCCAAACGCTTCTGTAAGCTTGCGCGTGATACTTCAACACACTGTAGCAAATCAAGCAATGTTTGCAGCGATGGAGGACACTGCAGGAAGCAAGTACGTAGAAAGTTGTTGACATGTCGGCATGTCACCCAGCCACATAAACCCCAGTCCAATCGCGGTAAACCAACCGAGAGCATAACGTGTCACTATGCGCTTAGCCTGTTTCATTGTTGGCTGGGGTGGGTCATGCCCCGGGACATTTCCATGGATAGAAGTTTGCACATGTCGAAGTCACGTGCACGACCGGCAAATCGCACAGCGTGATAGAGCACATCAAGGGCAGTCGATTGGCACCACTCCGGCATTAAATGGAGGGGTAAAACCCCCTGAAACACACGTTTTTGTCCATGGGGGTCGGTCGGTCGGTCGGTCGGGGGGTCCGGGAGTTTTTGTGGCCTGGGGTCAAAAAAGTTTGTTTCTACCCCCCCCCCCCCCCCTGGTAGAGGGCTAGAAAGTGCTTAGGAATGGCAGCAAGGGGGCCCTTGACTCGCGTGGATGGCGTGTGGAAATTACACACGCGCACGCGCACGCGAGCCTTGTGCTGGCCAAGTCCTAACTCCTAAGCCCCGAGCTTGCGCATCTGTAGCGAGCCATGGGGTTGACATGCGCGAGGTGTCCGGGACATGTTTGGCACAGCCACCCCATTATAAATAAATCGGTGAGAAATGAGCTTTGAGCATGCCAAGGGAGCTCGGCGAGGTGGTTGACGGTTAGTCGCGAGGCGGTTTCGCGACTAAAGGAAAGTCGGGTTCCCCGAAGCACTGCCGAGCTAAGAGTTTCTCGACTGAATAAATAAATATGAAAACATCAAATATCATTCTGTTGTTTGAGGCTGTTGGAAGCAAGGTGACGATAGACGAAGTTGGACGTAGGTGACCCCTGGCAGAAACTGTGTGCACAAAGGAGTAGGCGCCAGGGGGCTGCCGGAAGCGCAAGCTGGAGGCAGCTCCAACTGCCCGAAGCTAAGGCGCTGAAGGGAGCCGCAGGTCGTACATTTTGGCCAGACCGCAGGTATTTAAGCTGCGGGGTGTGGCGGTAGAAGAAAGGAACAAGCAATCAACAAGCACAGAACAAGCAATCAACAACAACCCAACAAGCAAGCAAGCAAACAAGCAATACATAATAGGACGCATAATACAGACTGCGACCACAGCCAAGGGCTCAGAGTGTAACGAAGCGTACTCCAACACGCCACTCGTCCCGCCTCCCTCGAGCCTCCCACTCGTGGGGTAGGCCGGGGTAAAGGCCCGCTGGTAGAGTGGCAGCTTGCCGCTAACAGCGGACCGTCCAGCCGCCCCCGTATACAGGTGTCCGAGATCCCAGTCCCAGACGGCATCGAGTTGTTGACCTGTGGCTACCAGCAAGCTAGTGGTTCGTAAGTATTGAGAGCAGCCGCGTTGCGAGGGCCTAAGTCCGTATCTAACTGCCAGGCGGCAGCCCCTAGACCAGCGTAAGGCAACGAGGTGATAGGTGGGGTCGTGGTTTGGTGCCGCCGCCCCAGGCCGCACTGCTACGCAGTGACGCCAGCCCCCTCGGGCTACCCAGTAACCCTGTCCCGGAAGTGACGGTTGTTGACGGCAATTCGGACACTGAACGCCGGCGAGGGGGGTAGTCGCTCTCCTTGTCCTGCAGGGTGTGTGGAGCCAGCCCCAGGACGGCACACGCCCTGGACTGAGGCATCGCGACGCCCACGGTCTGAGCAACCCTCTGGGTGGTCTCTTCCAAGGGGTGTCGCCCACCAACTACCAACACGCGTCCGTAGGTAACCTCACCCTGCGCCTAGATAGCGCAGAGGGTGGGCCGCTGCATCTCTTAGCCCGAAGGTTTCGGACCTCAGGACGGCGTGCAATAGGCTGCCCTGAGACCAGCCGCAGAGCAGGCGGCTGGGCGAAGGGACCCGGGTCGGTTACACCTGCGTGTAGCTAGCCAATAGGGCCAGTAGCAATTAGCCAGTGCCAGTAGGGTGAATCCACGCAGGGGGCCGCACTAGGGGGGGGCGTGTCCTCACGGCACCCCTCTTGCACACGTCGTCGCCGTGTGTCCGGTGAACTCAATCTGACCTTGCCTTGCTGACAGAGCTTCCGCAACCGCTTCCGCACGCATCTCGAATCCCCAGCCCCTCGTGGGAGGGGAAGGGCTATCAGCACGGGTTGTGTCACCGGGGACACCCACTCAGGGCCAATCAGCCAAAGGCCCTCCTGTCTTACTGATTCCCGCAAGGTCCTGTTGTAAAGTTTCCCTCTGTTCCTTTGTGCGCTTGCCCCCAGGTACCACTACAGTTGGGAGTAGCTGCTGGTGATAGCTCGGGCGTCCACAAGACTGGGAGCAGACGACATCTGTAGTGCGCAGTGATAGCGTGACCGCGAACAGAGCACATAGGCTTTGCAGCACCGGTACGAGCCTGTCCTCATACAGTCGTGCTGACCACAGGCGCAAGCAGACCTGGGCGGTTTGACTCATTAGTGTGTCACGCGAAAAAAATCTCGTTGTGTACGCTATTGGTGTCACGCCTGGTTTTGTGGTATCGAGACTGGGGGCTTGCGCCTCTGGTCTCGTTAGCTGCATACGTGTGGTCACGTCACCGAGGCATAGCCTGTGGTTTCGTGCTGCATAAGGTCTGCTTAGTGTGTGAGCGTTGCATAACCCACGCACTCTGAGGTCCGGTTACCCACTGCTTCACTAGGGGTTTGAACATACGTGCGTGTCAGTGCGTGTGAACCCCAAATTTGGTAAGTGAATCCCGCCATTTCACCCAGTTCGGACGTTGAGTGTTCCAAAGCGAGCCGCTTGTAAACAAAGCTGTGTTCGCACAACACTGCACAGCAGCCCAGCGCTGACTGTGTTGGACCCATTGTAAGTCAGGTGTCAAAGCGCACCCGCATCTGGGCCGCAGCGTAAGGGTTACAGCCAATCGTACGGTGAGTCTCGTCGCACTCAGTGCGCCAGCCAGCCAATAGTACAATGGAACAAGATAACCCACCGGACGTCTCGCCTACCAGCCTCAACTCAGTGCCCTACTTTGAGCCTCGCGTGCATAACGCCCGTGCCTGGCTAGGGATACTAGAGAAGCATGGTAGGTTATTCAGATGGTCGCCTCAAGGGCACTTGCTGGCAGCGCGTCGGCTGGGCCCTGACGCTTCTGTCTGGGAGGACGGGGTGAGCAGCCGAATCCACTCGTACGAAGAGTTCAAGGATTCCTTCATAGAGCGGTTTGGCACGAAAGACAATGAGCTGCGAACGCGGCTCATGAACTGTAAGCAGCGAAAGGGGGAGGGTGTTCAGGCTTACGCGGACAGGTTCCGCTACATCCTGGCGTCGCTGGGTCAGACTGGTGACGAAACACCCCTCTACTTGGACATTCTCTTGAAGGGGATGGACAAGAAGCTAGCTAACAAAGTCTTTCGCACTCACCCTCGTGACCTTGACGACGCAATATCCGAAGCCGTGTATATCTCTACCGGCATCGGGTCGGGTGATGCTTCCGACGACGAAGGGCGCCCTGCTCGAAAGCCTGCGGGTGATCGGGACACGGCACGCCCTGGGAACACGGAGGCCTGGGAAAGGGCTCCCCAGTACAAAGAGGAGCGGGATCGCAAGGACAGGGACCAGTCTGCACAGCGGGCTCCTCCCCCACGCGATCCCGAACCTACCCGTACACGGGAGCCTCCGCGTGACAGCTTTCGCCCCCGGTTTGAGCAACGGGATCAGGGCAACGGTCAGACGCGGAGGTGGGACGAGCGGCGGCCTGTACGGCCGCAGCCTGCTCCACCGCCACGCTGGCCGCCCGGCCCAAGGGAACCTGCGAGCGGAAAGGAAAGGCAGTTGACGTCGAAGATTGACAATCTGACACGTCAAATGGCAGAGTTGAACCTCAACTTCGCCCGCCAAGTACCAACCCCAAAGCCCCTAATGCCGTACCAGGGAAACGGGTTTGGCCGCGGGGTAATGCCCGCGGCGCCAATCCATTACGCACCGTCGATGCCGCATGGTTGGGTCCATACACCCAGCAACGGTGATCACAGTGTGTACCAGTGCGATGCTGTAGATGCGGAGGCAGGTCTTGACTCAGCTTTCAGTTTTGCCCCTGCGTCAGTGTTTATGAAGAGGGTGGGGGAGTTCAAGGGGTCAGCACAACCACGCAAGCGCCCGGCGATACCGCTGAGGGACTTGTTGGCACGTCCTGACACCCCAGACTCCAGGTCGCGTGCGGCCGCACCCGCCCCCATGGACATTGATCGCGGGACTCCGGGGGGAGCAGCGGGCGTCAACACAGGAGTGTCGGCGCAGCGCCTCCCCACGTGGCCCCCGTCCGCAGCGACAGGGCCACGCACTCTTCCCCAGGGTGGGCACCCCTCGGGAGGCGGCCAGGTGCCGGAAAGGGCGCGGCTGCTGCCAGGTTCTGGCGGCGCCGACCCCAATCAGTTGGCCGGAAGGCAAGATGGAACGAGTCAGGGAGGCCAGCCCCCAACCAAGTCCGGCCCCCACAGTCCGAGCAGGCCCTCATGGCGCACCCGTGTGCCAGGGGCCCCCTCAGCGCGAACAGACCCTATCCCCACAGATCGAGTAGAGATGGAGAGGCAGCTTGTAAACGAGCTGTACTCCAAGCTCATGCGCTCAAACATACCTGCGGGAGTGGCGTCTGTAGTAGACCTCAACGATGTGCTGGGCAAAACAGCGGGGCGGGTATTCCACCACTGTAGGAGTACACGCCAGGGCGACAGCCCCTCGCGGACCCCTGCGGCCATGGTGTCGGAGCTGTGGGAGCCGCCTGCTTCGCAGGCTGCTCCTACGCCCGCATACCTGACCACAGGCGAGGCCGAGGAGCAGTCGAAGGCTTATAGCCTTAACCCAGGCGCCCCGCCGCCGCCGCAAATACATCAGGTCTGCAAAACATGGATCACAGTGCACAACGGTCAGGGCTGGGGTAAGGGAATTGAGGCGGTGGTGGACAGTGGCGCCACTACTAGCATCATCACCATGCCTGCTGCCCGGGCCCTGTACATGATCTCACGTTTGCAACCCGCGCACGCCAGTTTCCTCAACGCTGATGGTCAGCTGAGGGTGGCGAAGTACCGGATACCTCGGTTGAAAACCGAGCTGCCCGGTATGAGGGTCGTAGTCGACGTCCTGGTTAGCCAGGCGGACTCCTACGACATGTTGCTTGGCTGTGATTGGCTTTCCCAAGCACGGGCTACCATCAGCTATGAGGACAGCACGCTGCAGTACACGGATGATGAGGGTGAGCGGCGCTCAGTCGCCATCACCTTCACCCATACTGACTCAGCGGTCAACATGCTGGATGGGTATGCAACGTCCATCTCTGAGGACGACGTGTACATGGCTAGCACCGATCCGTCTGAGCAACACGCGTTGGATGCTGCACTCGCAGAACTGCGGGGTCAGCAACCACGCGAGTGCTGCGCAGCCACGGACGTGGGCCAGGGGGATGCGGAGGGCAAAGAGGCAGGAGCAGCTGACCCCGCCTGCGAGGGGCAGGCACACCACAGTGGGGACATCAGTCTCAGCGGTGGTGCGCCCGGTCCTGAGCTGGCAGGAGAGGCATCCGACCCTACGCTCTCGGCACCACCTCCCGCGGCAGACCCATTAAGGGACCCAACTCAAACCTCAAAGGAGGCCATAGAAAAGATTGCGGCACGCCTAAGCGCTACTGCGACTGCTCTAAAGCAACTCCACGAAGGGTTTGAGAAACGGTTCAGGGATAAGCAGGACCGTCTGGACGAGCTCTATAATGAGTGGTTCTCCAAACGGGCCCGGTGCAAGCGCGCAGCTCACCTCGAATGGGAGTCCGACGACCCCGAAGTAGAGGTGTATACAATACGCGCCGACCCATCAGAGCAGCACGCGCTAGACGCTGCTCTCGCCGAAGTGCGAGAGGGCCAAATAGCCGAGCATGACGCTCCTGTTGAGGCCGAGCCAGGGGAGCCACCGTTAGGAAGCATGGCCACACAGTACGCACACCCACCAGTGGGCCCGCGCACGCCGCGTGACCAAGGCATTACCCCTGACATGGCGGGGGACCGAGCGTTGCATCATTCCTCACCTCCGGCGGAGGGCGACGATACTGGGGAAGCACCTCCCCTTGTCGACGTGAGTGATGACGAGAGCACCGTTGGACTTGACCTGCTGGAGCCAGGGGGATTGGAAAAGGACATAAGTCTGGGAGCACGCATGCTGATGGATCTGGCGGAAGGGTGGGGTGATACCCACCTAGCCCCAGAACCCGAGGCGCGTGGCCTAGGCGATGATATGGACCTAACCACCACTCCCCAGGACTCGAGTGGCGGCTCATCACGAGCGGGGCCGGGGGAGGAGCGTGTTCATACGCCCTCACCTCCTAACCGCCGAACCATAACCACTCACCAAGTAGGTTGTGTTGAAGAGCTGCGCCTTGGCACGGCGGATTCTGGGGAGGAGATTGTTGGGCATGGGCATGAGATAACTCAGCCCTCGACTAACGAGACCATGCCCCCCACTCTGCCGCCAGGAACACCTCGGTCCTGCCTGTCGACACCACGGCGCTTTAAGCCGAAGCACACCTCGGGTGATGACCAGCTGCGCCTTGGCACGTGTGGTGATCACACGCCCTTCGCACACGCTGACTCTCCCCAAAGGCCTTACGCGCAATCTAGCGCAAAAGCCCAAGAGGGTGCGGTGCCAGGACCTGAGCAAGCACAGCCAAATGCGAAACCCGACTCACCTCCCCCATCCGAAGATGAGATGGAGCGCGAGTGGCGTACTTCACGTGAAATCGTCAGGCGGGCGCGGGAACGCGGTACGCCTGAGGGTCCACAGTGGGAGCGCGACCCGCTGAAGTCTCGGGAGGAGAACTTGATGAATCGTGCACAGCACTATGACTTTCGGGTCAAGTGGCACAATGACATCATAGCTTCCACCAACAAGGTGCGCGCGTTCTTTTGTGAGTGTCAAAGGAAAGCTCTACACTTCGATTTTGCGCGAGCGCTCAAGTGGTGCGAGGATGAGGTGGCTTACCACAGTGCTGAGCGAGAGAAAGATCTCGTAGAAGCACTCTGGAGTCGCATTGCTTGCACAGCAGCCAGTCGGCCACTAGGCGACATGCCGGATAACGCAGTGCCACCTGCCAGGGAAACCCGTACGGAGAGGGCACACAGCGTAGGGGGCGTCAGCCTCTGTAACTGGGTGCTGGAACCACCACGGGGGGCTGAGGCAGTGGGCACAATGCTTTCGGCCGCCGCCTTACCGGCGACCATGTCTCTGACCGAGCTCCGGGAGAGGGCGAAGGCGAGTGACCCCAAGTATGAGGGCCTCTTGTCCAAATTAGCCCTCTGCGAGGAGACCGTACGGGACAACAGGTCAGCCGCTGAGAAGTGTGACCAATGCATCCGGTGGCTCGGAAAACGCTATCCAACAACACCATCCCCGGAACTGCAAGTCACGGTGCAGGAGGAGAGGGCACGGCTCACCGCTCTCAGTAAGCGCGTGGCAGAATGCCAGCGGGATCTGTACCTAGCACAAAAAGCAGTACGGGAATACGAGTCCGACAAGTGGGGGCCCGCTATCGCGGGCAGTGCCCTCACGGCACGCACCTCCACGGATTCTGGAACATCCTCTCCGGGCGATGATATGGACGACGAGTCCGTGCCGCCGACCGCTCCAAAAACCCAAGCCGCTCTTGATGAGCTAGCGTTGCGCGCCCTGAGTGACGGACTGGCGCCTGAAGGGTGGGAGCAGGCAAAATGGGGTAGGTTTGTTCAGCTACAGCGCGAGGCAGTAACCTTAGCGCTGGCTCAAAGTGCGGCGGAAAAGAACGTACAAGACACACGGATCGCGATCAGCCAACTGCGCCACGTACCAAGTGACGCCTACCCTGGTCTGCACCAACGTCTGCACGACTTCGGTTCCGACGTACGAAAGCTGCTATCCGCCAGAGTGCACTGTGAGCGGGCCCTGGGTGGGCTACTGCCCGACAGCACCGGTGAGGCAGCTGAAAGGCCACCAGGGGGAGGAATTGCAGAGCAACCGTCCCCTGAGCCGGCCCTCCGCGCGGCAACCCCGCCGGACTCCCTCTTGGGAAAACTGTCGCATCTTACCCTCAACCGTACAGACAAAGTGACTGAACCGGAGCCAGATGACCTGTCCCCAAACACGAGGCGAATTCAGCTGGTAGCTGACGTAAGCCTCGGCTGGCGACGCCAGCGAGAACTGGAACAGGTCCAGGAGTCCGCACAGCACACTCTTCTGCATTGGAGGGAGCGACAAAGGGCAGTGCCGGGAGTGGATTATAGCGTCGAAATACGCGAAGCTGATAGGCTCCTAAGGGCCTATGCTGACAAGGCACACGAGGCAAAGCAGCGTTGGCAAAGTGCCGCGCGGGAACTGACGAGTCTGGATGCCAAGTGCTTTGCCCCTGGCAACCCCAGTCCCGACAGCCTGCCCCCGACGCCTACGCGCACCTCTGCTGCGCCCGACAGCGCACAAGCTGCACTCGCTGTGATAGCAGGCACCTACGTAATGCCGCCACCCAGTGAGCCGGTTAGCTACGACTTCGTTAAGACGCTGACCCCAGCCCAGCACGTTGAGCTAGCCACGCGACGAGGCGCAGAAGCGCGCGCCGCTAGGCCTCAGCAAGGGCCTGGCGATGAACTGAAGGCGATGTTGCTATCCAGTGTGGATCCGGACCTGAAACCGGAGCAGCAAGAGGCCATGAGCCAACTACTATTGCGCAACTGGGACATGTTTGCAACCAGCAACCGTGACCTAGGCAAAACCAACTGGGTACAACTCACCATCGACACTGGGGACGCACCCCCCGTGTACGTGCCGCCGTACAGGATGAGTCTCGTTGAGCGTGAAATGATCGAGGAAGAGGTGGCTAAGATGTACGCTGATGGCATCATTGAGCCGTCCAACTCGCCATGGGCCGCTCCTGTGTTAATGGTGCGCAAGCACGATGGCACAGGGCGGTTAGTGGTTGATCTGCGACGGTTGAATGCGGTCGTCAAGCCCATCCGTTACCCACTCGGCAACATGCAAGACATCCTGGACGCCTTGGCCCCTCCAGTAGGGCAGACGCGTGTGACTAGTACTCTGGATCTGAGGTCTGGTTACTACGCGGTCGAGTGTGATCCGACCACGGCACACAAGACCGGGTTTCACACTGCCACCTCCCACTGGCAGTTCAAGCGTATGCCCCAAGGCCTAGCCATAGCGCCACCCATCTTCGCCCAGTTGATGCGGCGCGTGCTTGGGCCCGTCCTAGCGGATGGTCCCCAAGCGCCGCGCCGAAGCAACATGGAGGGGGATAACGCTGTGACACGGCCTCGGGGTAGCAACTCCGCCATTCTGGATACAGATCAGAAGCCCAAGCGTTTCGCCAGTCTGTATCTTGATGACATCGCCCTTGCTAGCCCGGACTTTGAGACTCACCTCGTACAGCTACAGCTTGTACTGGATCTGTTGCGTCTGGCGGGTCTGAAGGCTTCGGCGCAGAAATGCAAGTTCGGGCGGCGGAAGTTCTTGTTTCTGGGCCACCTGTTGGACGGGGAGTTAGGCACAATTGAGCCAAATCCACGAAACGTGACGGCCATCGAGTCCTTTCCCTCACCCAAAACCGTGCGTCAAATCAAGGCGTTTGTGGGCATGGTCAGCTACTACCGCAACATGATCCCGCAGATGAGCTTGATCGCCAAACCCCTTTTCGACTTGCTACGCAAGGACACACCTTGGCGCTGGGGGGAAGTTGAAGAGGAGGCGTTCCAACGGCTGAAGAAGGCACTGTGCAGTCATCCGATCGTTCGCGCTCCGGATTTCTCACGGCCTTTCATCGTTATGAGCGACTGGAGCAAGTACGCCGTGGGCGCCTGTCTTGCGCAAAAGGATGACATGGGGAAGGAGTACGTGGTTCAATACGCGAGCCGCCGCCTCAATCCCAGTGAAAGCAACATGTCGTCCGCAGACGGGGAAGCCTACGCGGCAGTATGGGCGGTCCAACACTTCCGCCCATACGTGTACGGCACGCACTTCTACCTGGTAACTGACAGCATGGCAGTGCGGCATATCCGCACCGCAGGCGCGTCTGATCTGCACGGTAGGCTTGCGCGCTACGCTTTCAAACTCATGCCGTACGACTTCACCGTGTTGCACCGACCTGGTGAAAAGCATGGCAACGTCGATGGATTGAGCAGGCTTGGGCATTTGGCAGAGGGCGGTCAGGATGACGATGAAGGTGAAGCCCCAGTCGTGCCGCCGCCATCTCCGCCGACGCCCTTGGCGTACTTCCAAGCCTGTATCCAGGACGAGGGGGAGGCAGCACCGTGTCAGGTCTTGATGACCAGTGGGATGCATGAGACGTACGACAGGCCTAGCGTCCGTCGGCGCCTCTTCACCTTGACGCAGGAGCAAGCAAGGCCCAGCGCACCAGACCCTGCTGTGGGCGAGGTAGCGGCGGCTGCAGCGCCGACCCCAAGTTCGACAGTAGGTGTGACTACACAAGGCGAGCAGCAGCAGCCCGCGCAACGGCCACAGTCGCAGCAGCGGTTGCAAGAACCTGCACCCACTTCACAGCCCACCAATGGTGGAGCTGCGGGGGCGTCGCCGCCAGACACACCAACTATCCAATTGACGCAGCCTGTGCATGAACTAGCGCCACCGCTATGCATCGTTCCTCCTAGCCAGCTACCAGACGATCTAATGTTCTTCACCCAGGATCCAGGACCTACCAGCCCCACCAGGCACTTCGTGTCTGCCGATGGAGCGGCGGGAGCCGGTCCCGGCGAGGTGCAGCGTCCAGGGCAGCCTGCAGGAGGCGTTGCAGCGGCCGCTGACCAGGATAGTGACAGCTCGGATGAAACACAACCTCCCGATGAGGAGGCTGGTGCAACCCACACTACCCACATCGAACCTGCTCAGCGTACCGGTGGTGACGTCCAAATGCAGGATGCCACCACTCCAGGCGCGCCCCGCACCTCTCGCCGCTCCCGGCAGTTGAGTAAACTGTTAAAGGGATACGAGGGAGTGGAGGAGTTGGAGTTGCTGGTTACTGACCACGACCCAATGCCTGAAGCTGTGTGTGTGGTGTGCCAACAGCCAAAGCCCACCCGGTCTATCGTACAATGTGATGTCCCGGAGTGCGGTAGGTTCTGGCATTTGCACTGCCTTCGCCCGTCACTAGCGAGCAAAGGTGTGCCCAAGGGGTATTGGGCGTGCCCAATGCACTCCGCGAGCTGGGCAAGGGGGGAGTACGCGGACGTGGCTAAGCGCATCCAGGACCGGGAGGCGCGAGCCGCTACTGCTGTGACTCATGCTGCCGATGACGGCGGCGGGGCTACCACCCCGGACCCCGACTCAGGGAGCGAGGACGTGTGTGAAAGCGAGGAGGACTATGAGACCCCGAACTCTGACGCTGGCTACGACTCCCCCGCTTACCAACCTTCCCAGGAGCTGGCTTCGGACAGCGAAGGGGGAGAGATGGAAGAAGAGGATGAGGAGCCTGCAAGGGATAGTAAGGGCAAGCCCTTCTTTAGCGATCACTCCGTCCTGCATTACATTCGCACCAAGCAGCTGAAGATTGATGCCCAGCATCTCGCTTCAGGTGACGGAGGTGTCCTGTCCCGTGAAATAGAACGCATCAAGCGGCGTGCTTCCCGCTTCCGGTTTGAGGATGGGCGGTACATGAAGCTCTCACCTAAGGGTGGGGTGCGCATCGTTCCGCCACCCGAGGAAAGGGAGCGTGTGATTGCTGGACTGCATGATATGGGTCACCAAGGACAGGCGAAGACGTACAGCATGGTGAGTCAGCGTTACTGGTGGGAAGGGATGAAGCCGCAAGTGCTAGAGTTTGTGCGGAACTGCGCTGAGTGCCACAGCAGCAAGCAAGTCTTACTGCGTGAACCCCAGTTACGCCCGCTCCCTATCGTGCCGTTCAACGCACGAGTGCACCTCGACATTGCGGGGCCATACCCTGAGACCCGGCGGGGAAACAAGTACCTGCTGGTCTGCATTGACTCGTGGTCCAAATACCCCGAAGTCATTCCCATCCCAGACCGCACCTCACTCACCGTGTGGTATGCGTTCTACCAGCACTGGGTGTGCCGATACGGGTCACCCGTTGAAGTGTTGACGGACGGTGCCGGGGACTTCGCGGGAACGTTTGATTCCGGGCTGGTCAACCACCGGATCAAGCACCTACGCACCGCGGGCTACCACCCCCAGTCAAACGGCCTAGCCGAGCGGCTTGTGGGAACCCTTGTGGATGCCCTGCGGAAAAAGGCATTGAATGACCCTCAACACTGGGATACGGAGGTGCATAAGGTGGCGTACGGTTACCGCTGCGCTAAGCACTCGTCTACGGGGGTCTCACCCGCGTTGGCGGTGTTTGGACGTGAGATGATCACGTCCGGGCAGCGGCCAGTGCCGCCCAGTGGCCCCTATCCTGCAGTAAGGGAGGGGGAGGAGTGGCTTGAAATGGAACCACAGCACCTAGCTGCCATGGAAGCCCGGAAGGAGCAGTTGGAGCGGATTGAGGAGAAGGTGGAAGCCAGGCAAGATGCAGCCAAGGCAAAGCAGGTGCGTGACTACGCTGCCCGTCAGCTGAAGTCACGGCCCCGCCAAACCAAACCTGCAAGCCAGGCTCAGCCCTCCTCCGCGCCACCAGCTCCGCTCCCCATACTTACCCCTGCAAGGGCCGGAGCCGCTGTAGCAACAGCACAGCCAGGCGCCGCAGCAGCAGGCAAACCCGTCCGTGCGCTCTCGAAGCCTCGGCCATCATCATTGCAACCTGCAAAGGGAGAGGTGGAGATGGCTGAGGGTGAGGGAGCGTACGGCGCAGCAGGAACGAGGGAAGCAGTACCGATGGCAAGGACGCAGGGCAGGGGTACGGGTCGCGGCCGAGGCCGGAGTGGCCAAAAGCAGGTCACCACCGTGTCGCAAGCAACGACCCCGGCACCTGGATCTGCAGTCGGACGAGCCGAACCCCGCACGTGGGAAGTATCGGATGATGAACTCCCCACAGCACCCTATATTCCGTTGAACACGCCATGCTACGTGAACGTGCCGATACGCGGCTCCAAGCTAGGAGCGTTGCAAGGTCGACGTGGCCCGTACGCATTCCAATTCTACCAGGAAGGTAGCAAGGGAGGCCGTGTGGTTCTGAAGGACGGGAATGGAGATTACTTCGTGATCAACCGATCCCGGCTGTTCGTTCCTCAACACGTCGCCCGAGCCTTACCCAACAACAACGACGAGGCGGGCCCCTCCACGTCTCCTGCACCCGTGCGGCGGACGCGGCCGGCCACTGGTCCTCCGAGTGTTGCTGAAGCTGAGCCCTCCAACGCCGCCACTGGTATGAAGAGCCCGCCGGGAGGCGAGCGTCCTGCAAAACAGCGCAAGCAAGGGGGGACCTAGGCCAGGTTCTAACCGCCGGCCAGCCGGCGTATGCGAAGGAGCCTTGCACGTGTCCTGAACACGAGTGAGCCCCTGAGCGTGCTGTTAGCAGCAGAGCTTTGATGTGACTAAACTGTATGTGAAGCCCGTATGTCTCGATACCTAGGACAAAAACGCGAGCGTGAGCATGCAGTGAGGCCATAGCAGAGCCTGTCACCCTAGGTCTAACCATGGTACCCCAACCGTGGTTGGTGTGCGCGGGGCATACCACGCGCGCATCCAAGGTACTCACGTCTCGATGCAAAAGCACCGGGATGAGGGCAAGAGGCACCAGGGTATCCAGGAGTTATGCACCCATCACGGCAACGCTCCCCCAAGTACTCTACCTGCATCGGCAGTGTACAACAGGGTAGCATTGTCACAATAACCAAAACAAAAAAATCTCGACCTGATGTATCAGTTTCCGCTTACAATACGCCAACCGTGCAACCGAGGAGCGCCGACAACACTGACAACCGCTCAAGCCAGCAAAGGGGCAAGGCCGCCAAAAGAAGCCGCCAACCTACCGCAGCCAAAGCTGGAAGGAGACCCCGTCGGACTCCACCAATAGGCCGACACGGACCCGTAACCACAACCACCAGGCGGCGGGCAACAAGTGGAGCGTGCTACCCTACGGTCATGACAACCAACCCGCTCAGTGGAATGATGCATGGGGAGGGACTAACAATAAGGCGGCACCTGGTTACACAACGCAGCCGCACAGCAAACCGCGAAGGGGCGCGGGGAACTGCATGCCTGCAGTTGTGGGGTTAGCCAGCCAACCCATTAGGATGCATGGGGTTTTGGGGCTGGGCCAAAGGACTGTCTTGCCCCCGAAGTGCTAACCAATACTCCCGGGTTCGTGCCCTGTAGAAAGAGCGCGATCTTGGGCCCCCAAGGTGCAAGCCGGAGCAACACGGCGCAACGGATCGGATGCCCAACTAGTGGATGGCTACGGTCGGAACGAAACGTCCAGGCTAGTTAGTCCTTACAAAAGCAGGCCGCTCAATTGAGGCACTCCGATAACCCTAGCGCGTGGAATCCAGCCGGCTGCAGAGGAATGCGTTAACCATCCAGAAATGGAAGGACCACCGCAGACTCCTCACCACGCAGCTTTGAGCTTTCAAAGCGAGCCATTTGGACCAGCTCCACGCAAAAGCTCGGCACGATTGCGTCGCCACACGCTGGAGAGGGACCTGGCCGCTTCGACTGGGCCAGAAACTGAAGCACCTCAGCTTAAGCAGTCGACTATGGGCCCTAAGCTCTGTCGAAAGCAGCCCAGGTAAGCGACTGGCCTAAGGCCAAACAAAGGGTGGGTGGCACTCGAGTGTTTTCCATAAGCCCTAATTTAAAACAAAGGCTATGGAAGGAGCATCACGCCACGAATTTTCCAAGGCTGAAGGTCAAGAACGTGGATTTTGGGTCGTGAAAGCAAGTCGGTTGACGACTTAGCCCTAAGCGCCCTAAAAAGAAACCTTCCCTTGAACCTATTTTAGCCCTGGAATTGGTCTGAGCATGATGCACCCAAACCTTCGATCCGCCAATATCCCATGCCTCCCTTCGACCTTCCCCCACGGGAGAGGACCGTTAACCAGCTTGCACACGCAGAGCGCTTGCTCACGCAGGCGCTACCGGCCAGACTACACGCAAAACGCCTCCGCACGTGTCTGGGCACCTCAGCCACGCGCCGAAGCGCTGCGCGCGTCGAAACGCCGGTCAATCTCCGGCCCACTGCACTTCCAGGCTGCCCAAAGGCCAGCGGACCGCCTGAAGGCGTCCACCTGCTGCCCTCAACTGCGAGCCTGCGGACGGCAGCTTCCCGTCGGAGGCTGGCTGAAGCCGGTGAGTTGCAACGTTGGCACTTGGCAGTACGGTGCAGGGATCGGGATCTGCCTCGCGCAGCGGGAAGACAGAAGAACTCGGCGGGTGTCCAACTAGTTTAAAAGCTCGGGAAGGGCACTATTTCCCTTAACCAGAGCACAACCACAAGATTACCCCCAAAGCCGAGTTTTACTGCGCAAGCTTACAGCAGCGCACCCAAAGCCGCTCAGCTCCTGCGGAGCTGAAGGCCGGACGTCACGCAAAGCCCACAAAGCTACGAGACGACCACCAGAATGATGGTAAGCGCCACGGGATCTGCACGCACCTGACGCTGCAACAGTGGGAGCAAGAGCCCCAACGTTGCACTTGTCCATGCTTGCACCACCAAAAGCGCTACCTATCAGCCGGGGTGATGCAGGCTAAAGGCAACAGTGGGCACTGCAGGAGGTGACGCAAAGCGCAGAGCCTCCTTCCAGTAACCTTGTCGCCCCTTCCCTCACTTGACCAAATTGATCTCAGGACATGAAGGAGTCACGCCCCTTCATGAAGGGCGCTGCTGACGCCCATGACCTGATCAACTGTAAGGTGAGAGGATAGCCAACGTCTCGATCCTTAACAAGAGGGAGTCGACCGTGACAACAAAGGGGGGGGGGGCTAGCCATGGGGGCGTGGGTTGTCACCGGATCTTGCAACAAGATCTGGGCCGTCCACACGGGCTTGCAAGGGGACAGCAGGGATGAGGCATGAAGGGGTTAGGTGCGGATCTGTTCGCTTGGAATGCCCGGGAAAATGGCAGGTCAGCTCACAGCTCTCCCCAACCAGGAGAAGTTGTGATCTCGTACCTCTCTCTCCTCCCCCCATTCCCTGCAGAAGGACTGCCCGCGCCTCGTTGCCGAGCCCGCCGTCTACATGTATTGCCTCATCCGTGCGGCGTCCAAGACCCTGGAGCGTAAGGCCCCGGGTGGCACCATGCCGCCCGGCTCGCTGGCCTCTGGCTCGGTGATGCGGCCGCAGAAGACCCTCAAGTTCTGCCTCGAGAACCTGATGAACCTTCACCACACCCCCTGCCAGCTGACCACGCGCAGCGGCTGCCTCCTGGCCAGCAACCTCCGGGCTCTCCTCCCCCCCGGCCATGACCGCACGTTGGGCCAAGACATCTACGGCGTGTCCTTCAACGCCGCTGCCCAGGAGGGTTGCCTCGCCTTCCTGGACTACGTCAGGACCGACCCCCGCCTTCTGCCCATCCTCTGCACCGCGCTGCACAAGATGCTCCGCGCCTGCGGGTTTGAGGCTGAGGCGGCAACTCGGCTCATGATTCCCCTGGCGGAGAGCCGAAATTTCTTCATCGAGCTCGCGCAAGAACTGAAGAAGGAGCTAGCCTCCACCAAGGCCGACCTCGAGCAGGCGAACGTGAACACCATCATCGCCAACAGCAAGCTGACCGAGTTCAAGCGCCAGCTTGGCCAGTACCTGCAGCAGGGCCTCGACCTGCTCGCCTCCTTCTCCACTGGTGCTGACAGCGACTGCGCGGCCCTCGATGAGGCTGCACTCGGCATCAGCACTTCCAACAGCGCCGGCTCGACCCCCGTGCCGTCGCCCAAGGTCAGTGACCCCGCTGTGTGCGAGGTCAAGTCCGAGGGCAACGGTGACATGGGCTGCGAGCCGTCCACGGAGTTCGTGGACCTGCTGCTGGTAGGGGAAGGGGTGTCCTTGTGTATGTTCTGTGTATGCCAGCCCTGTGCTACCTGTGCCTAGGTTCGGTTGGGCTCGCGGGGGTGGAAGGGGCAGCAGCGCTATATCTTATCACCATGAGTGATGAGTGATGTGCCTGTCTCTAATCCCTGATGTGCTTTACCCGCCACCACACAGGAGGCCATCAACGACCCCGAGGGCGTGCCCGCCGCCGCCGCCAACGCGCCCCTGGGCCCCAGCACCGGCACCGACATGTCGCTGCCGCAGCTGGACCAGGTCAGTGCCTTGGCAGGAGCAGGGCAAGGGGTAACATGCAACCGGCAATAACGGCAATGAGTGGTGGGCGCGTCCAGCTTAAGGCTGTACGCAAACCACTACCACGCTTCCAGCAACTGCTGGGGCAACCATGACTTGGAAACCTGCGACAATGATTGGGGGGGTGATCAGCAGCGTGTAGATGCGTGTGGCGTGCCACACGACCTCGTAACGCCACTGTTTCCCCTCCTCGACCCAACCTGCCGCAGCTGGACCAGCCGGACCAGATGAGCGAGGACCCGCGCGTGCTGCTGAGCACCACCCTGGACGGCATCACCAACGCCGCCAAGGAGCTGTATGCGCCTATGGAGCCTAGCAACGCCGGCGCGACCAACGCCATGGACCTGGTCATGGACACCTGCAACGGCGACGCCACCACGCCGCTGTCGCAGGCCCAGGTTAGTGTCCACATGGTCCGTGCTAAATCTGACAAAACTCAGGGAACAGTTAGACTTATTGTGTCCACCAAGCTCGGTTGCTAAGGGGTTAACCACTGGCCTCCAGGGGTTTCGGGTGTGTGTCAAGAAGGGGCGACAGTCAGCTTGAGCCGTGCCGTGTTGCGAAACACCGCAGACGCATGACTCAAACCTGCCTGTGCCCGCATCTTGTCTACCCTCCAGACGCCCCTGAGCCCCGGCGGCTACACCAACGACAGCCAGTGGCTCAGCAGCAGCGCCTTCGCGACCGGCAACCTGGGTTCGATCAGCGGCACCGCACCGGTGCCCATCCCCCAGGTGGCCGGGCACGGCACCTCCACCGCCTGCTGGTCCCGGCAGGTGAAGACGGAGGGGCCCCGCGAGCCGGCCTACAAGCCGTCCTTCACGCGGCCCGTGCTGACCAGCGGCCCCATCGACACCTATCTGCCAGTACCCACGCCCACGCGCCCCAGCCCTTTCGCGCTGAACAACCAGAAGCGCCGGAGTGGCGAGGCCGGCGTGGACCTGGGAGACGAGCGCCCGGGCGTGCCCGGGCCGGCGCCGACGCGCTGGAAGGGGGAGCCGGTGGCTGGCGGTGGCTCCATGCTGCCGCCGCCGCCGCCTACCTCGCCCTCGGGTCTGCAGGCCGGCCGCGACACTCCGCCCGCGGGCAGCAACGCCTGGTATTCACCGGCGGCGCTCCCCGGCCTGAGCCAGCCGCTCGTTGCCCTGCAGTACCGGCAGCAGCCGGCACCCTACCAGCCGCTTGACCCGCGTCTGCGCCTGTCGTCGGCCGGCGCGCTGCCGACGTACTCTTGTGCGCCGTCACCGCCGCCGCCGCCTCCGCCGCCTCCGCCTCCGCCTCCGCCGCCGACCAAGACACCGTCGCCGCCACCCTACGTGGCGCCGACGCTGCCTCGTTCGCCGCCGCCGGCAGCCATCAACAGCTGCAAGACCTACCTCGACCTCATCAACTTGGTTCGCGAGGAGTCAGCGTTGGGCTTCAACGAGTCCCGTGACGGCTACACCATCCCGGTGCCGCCGCTGCGGCTGCCTCCGTCGTGGGCCATTCCCGTGGCCGTGTAAGACTCCACTAACGGCATGACAGACCCCACCAACTCTGCCGCTGGTGGGTTGATCGAGCGCAAGGGACATGATGAAGAGCTGAGACAGTGCGAAGAGCAACAATAAGTTTGACACAATCGCAGAGTGACTGATTTTGTCGTCGTAAGGCGTGCCGTGTGACCTGCATGGGACAACCGTCCCATAACCACAAGCGTGCGCCATTTGCATACGGCCCATTGGCCCCAAGGACATTGATAAACGTGGAACAGCATTTTGTGACGCCACCGCATTGATGTTGACCTGGTACAGCTCGAGGCTTGAACGGTGTACAGTAGGAAGGCGACCATACACGAGCATTGGTGCAGGACAATAACCACAACCCAAGTGTGAGTTGGGTGCCACAGGCAAGCATGGAGCACGGTGCCTGAGTTAGCCAGCACCGGAACATTGACTATAGGATGTGACGAGTGGGGGAGTACGCTTCGGTGACTGACAATGTGTGTGTGAGAGAGAGGGTATGTGTGCTGCGGTTGGCACGGGTTAGCCGTGCCAACACGCCAAGCAACACGTCGTTGCTCCTGCTCATGACCTGTCGGCTAACAAACGTGAGGCCGGTGCAAACATGATCCCGTCCGCCAGCGTACCTACTGCTGGAGGGGTTGTATCAATAAAGGCATGTCGCGCTGAATGTCGTGTGACCACAAGGGACGTGGTCAGTGCGCCTTGGCAAACACTACAGCTGTAGCGAGCCATGGGGTTGACATGCGCGAGGTGTCCGGGACATGTTTGGCACAGCCACCCCATTATAAATAAATCGGTGAGAAATGAGCTTTGAGCATGCCAAGGGAGCTCGGCGAGGTGGTTGACGGTTAGTCGCGAGGCGGTTTCGCGACTAAAGGAAAGTCGGGTTCCCCGAAGCACTGCCGAGCTAAGAGTTTCTCGACTGAATAAATAAATATGAAAACATCAAATATCATTCTGTTGTTTGAGGCTGTTGGAAGCAAGGTGACGATAGACGAAGTTGGACGTAGGTGACCCCTGGCAGAAACTGTGTGCACAAAGGAGTAGGCGCCAGGGGGCTGCCGGAAGCGCAAGCTGGAGGCAGCTCCAACTGCCCGAAGCTAAGGCGCTGAAGGGAGCCGCAGGTCGTACATTTTGGCCAGACCGCAGGTATTTAAGCTGCGGGGTGTGGCGGTAGAAGAAAGGAACAAGCAATCAACAAGCACAGAACAAGCAATCAACAACAACCCAACAAGCAAGCAAGCAAACAAGCAATACATAATAGGACGCATAATACAGACTGCGACCACAGCCAAGGGCTCAGAGTGTAACGAAGCGTACTCCAACACGCCACTCGTCCCGCCTCCCACTCGTGGGGTAGGCCGGGGTAAAGGCCCGCTGGTAGAGTGGCAGCTTGCCGCTAACAGCGGACCGTCCAGCCGCCCCCGTATACAGGTGTCCGAGATCCCAGTCCCAGACGGCATCGAGTTGTTGACCTGTGGCTACCAGCAAGCTAGTGGTTCGTAAGTATTGAGAGCAGCCGCGTTGCGAGGGCCTAAGTCCGTATCTAACTGCCAGGCGGCAGCCCCTAGACCAGCGTAAGGCAACGAGGTGATAGGTGGGGTCGTGGTTTGGTGCCGCCGCCCCAGGCCGCACTGCTACGCAGTGACGCCAGCCCCCTCGGGCTACCCAGTAACCCTGTCCCGGAAGTGACGGTTGTTGACGGCAATTCGGACACTGAACGCCGGCGAGGGGGGTAGTCGCTCTCCTTGTCCTGCAGGGTGTGTGGAGCCAGCCCCAGGACGGCACACGCCCTGGACTGAGGCATCGCGACGCCCACGGTCTGAGCAACCCTCTGGGTGGTCTCTTCCAAGGGGTGTCGCCCACCAACTACCAACACGCGTCCGTAGGTAACCTCACCCTGCGCCTAGATAGCGCAGAGGGTGGGCCGCTGCATCTCTTAGCCCGAAGGTTTCGGACCTCAGGACGGCGTGCAGTAGGCTGCCCTGAGACCAGCCGCAGAGCAGGCGGCTGGGCGAAGGGACCCGGGTCGGTTACACCTGCGTGTAGCTAGCCAATAGGGCCAGTAGCAATTAGCCAGTGCCAGTAGGGTGAATCCACGCAGGGGGCCGCACTAGGGGGGGGCGTGTCCTCACGGCACCCCTCTTGCACACGTCGTCGCCGTGTGTCCGGTGAACTCAATCTGACCTTGCCTTGCTGACAGAGCTTCCGCAACCGCTTCCGCACGCATCTCGAATCCCCAGCCCCTCGTGGGAGGGGAAGGGCTATCAGCACGGGTTGTGTCACCGGGGACACCCACTCAGGGCCAATCAGCCAAAGGCCCTCCTGTCTTACTGATTCCCGCAAGGTCCTGTTGTAAAGTTTCCCTCTGTTCCTTTGTGCGCTTGCCCCCAGGTAC
Source organism: Chlamydomonas schloesseri (assembly GCA_016834595.1). Taxonomy (NCBI): domain Eukaryota; kingdom Viridiplantae; phylum Chlorophyta; class Chlorophyceae; order Chlamydomonadales; family Chlamydomonadaceae; genus Chlamydomonas; species Chlamydomonas schloesseri. Next base: position 792,146 of record JAEHOD010000030.1, read on the forward strand.
CACTACAGTTGGGAGTAGCTGCTGGTGATAGCTCGGGCGTCCACAAGACTGGGAGCAGACGACATCTGTAGTGCGCAGTGATAGCGTGACCGCGAACAGAGCACATAGGCTTTGCAGCACCGGTACGAGCCTGTCCTCATACAGTCGTGCTGACCACAGGCGCAAGCAGACCTGGGCGGTTTGACTCATTAGTGTGTCACGCGAAAAAAATCTCGTTGTGTACGCTATTGGTGTCACGCCTGGTTTTGAACACTACACATCGTCGGCATGGGCCTAAAGCTCACTCACTTGAAGCAGCCCCCCACTCCGTGACTGTATTGGGGCTCAGCCCATTTTCCAACTGTACAAAGCTGACACCCCTTGTCTCAAACGTCTGAGCATAGACATTTGTACAAAACATTTAAAGCTTTTCAGGACGTTCAGGATAAGTCAGTCCTAGCGGGCACTAACCGGTCAACGTAAGCGGCGCGGTCTCCACAATGCAACACAACGAGCACAAAGTGACGAACGCCTTCCACACGTTATAGCCTGTAGTCAAATGCCACTGCGCTGCGGTTGGCGCGCCACAAAGAAACACTGTGTATGGTGGCGATTTAGGCGGCCTCTCGCGCTCGAGGCTCCTCCATGCCTCTCCCGCCCAGCAGGCTCCTCCGCGCCGCTTAATTGCCAACGAGCGTACACCATAAAGATCATTGACTGGTGTATATGATGTGCCCGAACGCCGCTTATTCAGTCAAGTCTGGCAAGCATCACACCGTCTCCTTGACGGCAGCACCATTACCTGCCCGATGCACCCGCCGCCAATGCGGCCTTCAACACCTTTTCCACCGCCTCCCGCAGCATCGCCTCCATGACACGTAATGACCGACTATCTGGTGGGATAAAGATATCCCGGTATGAATCGTAAACAGACTTATATGAGGACCATAGTACGGACATCGGGACCGTGTCATACCCGCATGCCGTTACACGGGGAGTCGAGGGGGAAACCCCGCCGTACTGAGTAATGGTAACGATGCTCGTTACACTCCACGTCCACCACCACCGCCTGCTGCTGCTGCTGGTCACGCCCGCCCTGCTGCGCCTCTGAGCTCTCCGGCCTTTGTGCCGCCGCCTCGGCGGCCTGCCCAGCAGCAGCCTCAACCTGCTGGGCGCCCCGCACCGAGGAGCCCAGCCTCTGCGGCGGCTGGTGCGGCAGCGAGGGTGCAGTGGACACCACCGTAGCGGGCCCGGGCGGCTCCGCGGCAGGCGGCCTGATGGAAGAGGCGCGGAGCGGGTGGAGCGAGAGAAAGGTGCGCTGCGGGTCCATGGAGGGGAGGCCCCGCGCGCCGCCGCCGCTGCGCCCCGCCTGCCCCAGGTGGCCCTGCTGCCGCGCCAGGAGCTTGTGGATGCTGCGCACCTGCGGTTTCAAGCCAGGCGCATGCACAACACAAGCAATGCTAAACGCAGATGCAGTTGCCGCTGCTTTGCGAGCACTCAACACCAGACCGTGCGCCACACACTGCAGCACGCCGCTGTTTAGGGCTAACCTATGCAGCGGTATGCATGCATCCATGACACACGGTTTCCCAGCAGGGGCTAAGAATCAGCGGAAACGGCAGCTTGGCCGCACGACCAGCAGAATACAAACAACGATGCACACAGCGAGCAGCCCACGCACGCACCTGCGCACGGCTGCCCCTCAGCTCCGCCAGCTCGCGCTGCTGGCGCTCACTGATGCGCGGCACCATGGGGCCGTACACAGCCACCAGCGCGCGGACCAGCTGCATGTGGGATCAGTGGTTGATGATGACGAGCGGGGGGACAAAAGCGAGTGGGATGGAGGGCCGAGGGGGTCATTGCAGGGCCGTAAGGTTTGCAGGGTGAAGGCTTATACAGGAGCGGTTGGTTAGCGGAATCCGGTAAACAGGCATCCACTGGGTCGTATATAGAGACACGCGCTGGTGCAGGGAAGTACCTAAAGAAGGACCATCCCAGGCAATCGCCCTCAATCCGCTTGTACAACGGGCCAGGCCTGCTGGGCACACACCCCGTGCCCTTGTCCATGCATGCCGTCTCCAGCAGCGCCCTGCCCCCGCCCCATGGCTCCCCACCATGCACACCTTCTTGAGGTCCTCATCGTGCCCGTCCAGTGAACTCTCCAGGAAGGGCCAGAAGGGGTTGGGCCGGGTCCACAAAAGCACGGCCCGGCACCACAGCCCCGCAAGTGTGGCGGCCCGCCCGCACCAGCTGCCCAGCCGCCGCCACCACGTCTGAGCTGCTCCGCCGGGCAGTTGCTGTTCCGGTTGCTGCTCGCCTGGCCCCGGCGCCAGCTGCCCAGCGGCAGTACCACCACCAGCGGCTACAGGGCCAGGGCCCGGGTCGGCCGCCGGTACCACGGCCCCGCCGCCGCCGCCAGGTCTGCTGGCGGAGGCTGAGGTGGAAGCCACAGCCGCGCGTGAGCCGCCGAAGTGGGCTTCCCTGTACTCCCGGAAGTGCTCCCAGGCCCGCTCCACCTGCGCCTTCAGCGCCAGACCCGCCCGGCACGGCCCCTTCACCGGCAGCCGCATCACCTCAGCCTCGTACGCCTGTGCGGGAGATGCCAGTGGCAAGGTTTACCGTGCAAACGAACACACAATGCTCATCTACGCGCTTCATGCCGCGCGTCGGTTTGCGTGCCCATCGAACCAGTGAGAAGGCGCATGCGAGAAAGCTTCCTTTCACATGTGCGTCGGCCCCCATCCATCCAGCCGCACATCCACCAGCGCACCTAATAAGATACCGCAACCCTGCGGGACCCAGCCAGCCACGCCCACCTCCACATAGAACTTGAGCTCCATGGCATCCAGAAGCACCACGGGCGCCGTGATTGCGGCCGCATCACCCAAGCCCTCAGACGGGGCCCCAAGCACGTCCTTGGCGGGCGCTGGCGTCGCGCCTGCCAAGGGCGGCGTCACCACCGCCGGCGCGGACTTGCACGCGGACGCCTTCTTGGGCCGCGGCGCCAGCATCTGCAGCTGCGGCAGCAGCCGCACCGGGCCCCACTGCATCCGCGCGCCGACCGAGCCGCCGCTGCCCAGCGGCCACAGGCTGTTCCCCGTGCTGACGCCGCCGCTCCCCCCACCTGCCCCGCCACTGCTGCCCTGGCCGGCAGGACCGGAGGCGCTGCCGGCGGCGGCAACGCCGGCCGCGTCATTGCTGTTGCTGCCGCTCACGGCCAGACGCAGTCGCCACATGCTGTATACGGCTTCCGCATCCTCCAGGTCCGCAGGGTCCGCATCCTCCTCCTCTGCGGGCGGCCGCTCGCCCTCCTCCGCACCATCCCCGCACGCAGACATGCGAGGGTACTTTTCCTTCGCGCCGCTGCCAGAGCTGCGCCGCGGGACCCCACCAGCCGCCTCTATCGCCAGCAGTGCGGCTGGCGGCGGCTGCGTAGTCGCAAAGGGGCTCGCCTGGGGCCCAGCCGGCATGACGGGCTGCGCGGCGCCCGTCAGGCTCGGCGCCGCCGCCGCCGCAGGTGTCACCGCAGCATCGACCAGACCCGGCCCCTCGTTGCTGCCGTCGGCGAGAGCGGCTGCTGCGCTGGCGTCTGCATCGCCGGGCTCCTCCTCCACGAGCACCGCGAGCACAGGCGTCGGCCGCAGGGCCTTGCACGAGCCACCAGATGGCATAGCCAAGCTGCTGCCATTGCTGCCGGCAGCAGCAGGGCTCATCCCGCCGTCCTTCGCGGGTGCGGAGCTGGCGGCTGCTGCAGCTGCAGCTGCACTGGCCGTCGCAGATGCTGCGCCCGCTGCTGCGGTCTTGGCCATGAGCTCAGCCACCGCCGCGGCTTTGGCCTCGCGTCGGGCCTCTTCCACAGCGTGCACCTGTGGGGCGTGTTCGCGCAAGTTGGGGGTACTCAGCCGCATTCATAGGCGGCGACTATAACCCGCACGCAGGAACTCTTTGCAAGCAGACAGTGTGTGATGTAGGAGATCCAACACGCACCGGCAGCACGTTGAGCCGGGCCATGGCCTCGTCGTTGAAGAACGCAACCAGCGCCGCCATTTGCGGACTGGAGGCCAGCCGCCAGCGGGCCAGCGTGAAGGAGAAGGTGCGCGTAGGGTCTGGGGTTTCGTGAACATGGGTGGCGGGAAGTGCGGATGCGAGCTGAGCAAGTATGAGGCGGGGGGGCGCGCAAGGCAGGTTCCTACGTGCACGGTCCCGCTACTGACACGAGCCGCGCACGCCGCTCACCTCGAAGCGTGCTGCCCTTGCTCAGGATAAGCAGCTTCTGTCGCTGCTGCTGCACAAACCTGTTTGTGCACAGCAAAGTAAAAGCGCATGTATTGGGATCATATTCGGTGGGAATAGTTGGGCTGGAGCCGCACCTGCTTGGCGCCGCCGCCTTCTTGGCGTCCCCCGCCGCCAGCAGCTCGAAGTCGCGCAGGTGCGCCTCCGCCCAGTACACACGCAGGCGGTACGGCAGGCCGGCCAGGTACCACACGGCGCGCTGGAAGGCCAGGAGCCAGCCGTGGGCACCAGGGACAGCTGCGGACTGCTGCTGGGCGCCAGCCATACGCTGCTGCTGCTGAGGCGGTGGCTGCGGCTGCAGCTGCGGCTGCGGCTGCGGCTGCGGCTGCAGCTGCGGCTGCGGCTGCGGCTGCGGCTGCGGCTGCGGCTGCGGCTGCGGCTGCGGCTGCAGCTGCGGCTGCAGTCCCTGAGATGGGTCGCTGATGCCAGTGGATGTGGGTAGGGAGGGCATGCTGCCACCCAAGCTGCCGCTGGCGCTCGCCCCGTGAGCCGTTGCCGTGACTGCAACAGCGAGCGGGCCCCCGCCGGCAGGAGCAGCAGCCGCGCCGCGGCCGTTGTGCGTCACCTGCGGCCTCAGGTAGCGGTCGAGCGAGCCCAGCCGCCACTGCTGGTCATGCTGACTGGTCATGCGAAAGTTGGCGGCCCGCTGCAGGCGTGGCTGGCCCTGGGGACTGGGGGTGCTTGACGCGCCTTCGCCCCCACCCGCACCCGCACCCGCACTTGCGCCCGCACCTGCGCCGCCGGTGGCTGTGTCTGCGGCGCCGGCGCCGCCGCCACTGCCCAAGCCGCCACTGCCCAGGTCGCCGGCGCCACTGCCCACGGTCGCAGCGCTGCCCGCATCGCCATCGCTCACGCCGTTCTGCAGTGCGTAGGCCCGGCTCCAGTACACCCAGTGCCGGGTGCGCATGCGGCCGCTGCCGCTGTGCGACTGGCCCTCGCCACCTCCGTCTGTGCCCTTCGGGCTGCTGCCCGATCGCCGCCGCGACGGATCGTAGCACGTGACGCCGAGAGGGTCTGTGACCAGCGCCCACACGGCCGTGAGCAGGTAGTTGCGGGCACGGTAGGTGCAGAGGAAGCAGAAGTCGTACAGCGCATGCAACAGGAAAATGGAGTCCTGTGCGCCGCCCGCCGCGGCGCCCTGCTTCGCTGTCTCGTAGGCGCGCGTGAAGATCTGGCGGTAACAGGCGCGCAACGCAGCGGGCGAGGTAGCAGTGAGATCGGGCGCCCAGCACGCGCCTCCCGGCCCTTCTCCCCTGCAGGACCGTGTCCCTTTCGCAACACCCCACAGGATTGACACGTTGCGGGTTGACTGTCCCGTTCCTCCCCATTCCCCTCACTTGCCAGCCAGCTGCCCCTAAATGCGCCGTCCACCCTTCCTCCTTCCTCCCGTTCTCATGCCCAGCAGCCGATGACTCACCGCCAGCAGTGTGTTCTGCACCACCAGCACCAACAGCACCACGCTCACCCTGGCGGGAGGCGAACGAAGAGGAGGGGAGGCCATCCAAAGGTGTAACGGGGCGAAATAAGTCCTTGCACACCATGCGCCCCGACCCAAGCCCCTCCACGCTGATGTCAACAGGGACGATGTGACGGGCGGAGGCAGAGAACTGAGATGTAGAAGGACCGGCCCTGGTACCGGTGCTGGGACGACCTTAGCTAGGCACAACCAAAGCCCCCCGCCTTCCTCCCCTCGCCCCTAACGCTGCCTCACCAGAAGAACACCTCCACCGCGGCACCGTAGGACCCCAGCCCGTTGCCGTCCTGCATAGGACACGGGCGCACGGCAACGAGTGTCGTGCGTGAGCTAAGCTTGTCCTGTTATTGAGTGACATCGGCGAGCACCATAACCCGCTAGAAGCTTCAGTCGCGCGCTCACTCGACAAACGGGACTCACATTCACGAAGGTGCCGTAGTCGAGGAAGCCGAAGGACAGGCGGGTCAGGGCCGATAGCCCATCGCCGAACACCGTGAATACGCTGTTGCCGCCAGAGATGATGAAAATACCTGCCGAAGGGAGGGCGGCATCAGCTTGATGTGCAGAAAGCTGAGAGACCACGAAGGTGGAAGGTGTGCACCTCCCGCGACACGGCATGCGGCCCCACCCCACGACCCCGGGCCTCTTGCTCTTACCAGAGATGGCTGTGGCGAGCAAGACGGCTATGCCAATCATAAACGTTGCGAACTCCAGGATGTCATAGTAAGCCAACCTGCCGATCACGCACGCGGGATCCGGAAGGAAGATTTACGTCCCACTCATGACGGGGCGGCGCATGACATTTGCACTGACTTGTCGCAGCGATCTGTCGCAACACCTCCAAGACGTTAGTTGCCTTTCTCTTCATCAAACCATATGCCCAGTCAGCCAGCCAGTAAGCCAGCCAGCCAGCGAGCTGTCACCTGAACAGGGTGTAGAAGATGCGCAGCCCGTCGTGGTGCTTGAGGTACCTCAGGCTCCGCAGCCCCGCCACCAGGAACATGGCCAGGCCCATGTACAGCCACGCGGTGAACAGCTGGGCGGAGGAGCTCAGGGAGGCCAGCTCCTGGAGGGGGTGCGGGGGGCGGGGCGGGGGAAAATAGATTTACCAAGCAGAGTCATGGTAGAGGTCAGGAAATGTGCGGTAAAGGCAGGTGAACGGACCATCCAACCCAAGCAGGCCGCACCTTGGCGCTCTGCGTCGCGTACTTGCCCACCACACCGCGGCAGCAGCACAGTAGGTAGGTCAGCGACTCCTGCAATCATTGAGGGCAGTTACCAATGGGGTGCCCCATCAGCAGCACATATCTGCTTGCATGAAAGGTGCTGCTGCAGCCTCGCCTCGCCACCATCATCCCCTCCAACATTCCCCACGCACGCATGCACATCATTCCAAAATTGAGCATCCTCTTTAAAAGGGAGTCATCAATAGGACGCCCTTCCAGCTTCCCATGTGATGTATCATAGCACATCCTTTCAAAACCCAGGCGGGCCACCCAGCCTCACCTGCATTTCTTCCAGGCTGACTTTGCCCGCAAAGTCTGGCCAGAGCCGCACGTGCATGCACCAGGTCCACCACAGCCCGATTCTTGGCCTGGTTATGAAAGCTGGCCGGGGTCTTAACGCTCCCCTTCACCGCGTCCTCTTGCATGTAGGCCCGAAGCGTGCGCGGCAGGCCCGTGCCTGGGTGCGCGCAGAAGCAGGCGCGGCCGCTGGCGCCCGCCTGCTGCGGCTGTTGCTGCTGCTGCGACGTTTGTCCATCGCCCTGGTCCGGGATAGGCGTGCACCGTCTGCACGCGGGGAAGGCATTGGTTGGAAGCGTTTTGGCACATGGGCGTGGGCAGCGTTGGTAGTGTTGGTAGCTTGGGGCCGCCGGTGTTCGCAGCAGAAGTGAGGGGCCATCCTTACACCCGCATCACAGCCGCAATGACACTGCCCCCATCCACCGCCTAAAACCCTTATATGCAACACACACCTGATATAGCCCGGGGCGCACGTCTTGTCGTCAGGCGACAAAGCCACCAGTCCGGAATCTGTGTGGGCGGACGTGATGGTATGCGTGACCAAAGCTGCATATGCTGCAGCACTGAGACTCGGAGTTGAGAGGCACGCATCGCCGCACATGCATCACGGCGCGACACGCACCCACGGAGGCTGCGGGCCTTGAGATTGCCTGCGGCAGCTACAAGACACGACACGTCGCCACAGACACCGCGCGGCACGGCACGGTACGGCACCACACACAGTACACGCACCCTCGTCATAGTAGTCGTACAGTCTGGCGCCGCCGCCACCCGGCCCAACCTCCTGCCGCGGCAGCCGCCCCACCAGGTCCAGGAATGAGTAATAGTCCACCTGTGGGTGTTGGTGAGAAGATGCGGCCAAGAACGAGGGTGCGTGGAGGTTCGTATTCGGAGAGGAGGGAGGAGCACGCGGTTGTGCGTGACTCCGCATGAATGGGACCCAAAGCGATCATGACATCTTGGCACGCCGCCGGCGCAGGGTAGGCAGTAAACACTAGGCTGACCTAGGCCCTAGACAGGCGTACATTCTATCGCAAGTGCCCGACATAAAGCGTGTGCTCCTGAGCAATTGCAACGGCGCCCCTGCCCACCACGCTGCCCCGCACGCCTACCTCGAAGCCGGACAGCTCCCCTCCGTAGCGCTTGTTGAACAGCACGTTGCGGACGTTGTCGGTCCGCGAATCGCCAAGGCCATCCGCTGCATCCACGGCCAGAGTTTGGGGCGCCAAATCCATACGGTGATCCGTGAGATCCAGGATTCCGGAGGTCAGCTGCGAGGTGGGCAGCGACGCCCCCGTCGTGCTCGTGGGCACGGCCGCAGGCAGGTCGGACACGCCGCCTGCGCCCGCCGTGCCACCCTCGGTGTACCTGTTGCGGACGCACGAGCACAACCAACCTGCGAATGTCAGGCTCATAAATAATACTAGGAATGGTAGGCTCAATTCGTACACACTCGTCTCACGCTGCTTCAAGCGCTAGCCTTACGCTTCCCCTTCTTAGCCCCTTCATCTCCCCTTCACCTGCCGATGCAAGCCCAGCAGCACCCACCTCCTGAGGTCGGGATTGCCCAACAGCGGCACCAGGCTGTTGCGCAGCCTCTGCATGGACTCCCGCACCCGGCTCTTGGCGTCCGCGGAGGGGCAGGACCCAGCAAACTTGATCTGCGCGCCCACGCAGCACACCATCCATTTATCCCGACAACATAAGCCGCTAGGCCTACTTGAAATGGCGAATCTCCAAGCCCCAACGGCCAATCAAAGGCCATGCAGTGCCGGCATGGCGACCGTGCCATTCCCAACCAATTCTTACTTACAGGCCGGCAGAGTGACTGCCGCACCGGCGCTGCATCCGCCCCATCCGCCCCATTTTCAATGCCGCGCAAACCGCAACCCACAACGACTCGAAGTCCGGGCCCCTCAACATGTCCCAGGTCCAGTCCCATGCCCCGAACCCCAGGCCCTTATCACCTCCAGCTGCGCGTACGTGACGTGCGCAAAGTCGCCCAGGTACAGGAAGCTGCCTGCCTCGGGTGCCACCTCGCCGGAGCTGCGGAGCGCGTTGTCCAGGTACCTGCCGCAGTTGGGATTAACATTGGAACGCGGGAGTGATTCATCAGGGCGGACTAGGCAAATGCATCACCCATTCATCCATACATGCCTCAGCAGGGCGAGGGGCAAGGCAGCCAAGGCAAGCGCATGGTCAGAGGCGACGTCATGAAAGCGCTAAACAGGACAGGACCCCCGCCCATGCCGACGTCGCTCTGCCGGCCTGCTGCCTCTCTCACTTGACCATGTACTCGAAGGCGTCCGAGGTGGACCCCACGCCGTGCAGGTCCGAGGACTCCCAGGCGTTGCCTGTGTCGTAGGACTGTGTTTTGGTGGGAGGGGGGCGGGGCCACGCAGGGGCTGGTTACGGTCAGGGTATGTAGTTGGCGACTGCGGCACAAGACGGGCCGTGCACAGACACATCCAGGGATGTGCGTGCCTTGGGGTTAAAAGTTAGTGCACGCGTGTGCTTCCTGTCCCTGCAAAGCAATGGCGGACGCAATCGGCAGAAGGCAGGTGCCATCGGGCTGCGGTAAGAAGCATGTACCAGAGATGGTGTGACCTGAAAGCTGGCCCGCAATGTGCAATGTGTTGCTGTGTGCCAGGCAATCAAATAATGGAGATGCGCCCGTTCCGCCACGGCAACGCACGCGGCACGCCCCGCACGCCCTCCCTCCACCCGCGCCCACTAAGCCGTACACACGGCACCCACCACACGGCCAGAAAGATGAGGAGGAAGAAGATGCCGTACGCGTACAGCTTCTTAATGCCGTGCCAGCAGTACGAATCCAGCAGCGCGTTCTCCACGAACACGCAGCCGCGGGTGCCGGCGCCGCCACCCGCGACTGTGCCAGAGCCCCGGGACCGTGCGCGCTGCAGCAAAGACAGCTGCGGCGGCAGGTGCTGGGACGCCTGTCACTGCTGCAGCTTACTAGCGGCGTCGCCACGCGCACGCAGGGGGCGGGTCACGTTCGCCCCGCTGCATTCGAGCCCCTCAGCACTGTCCGAGGCGGTGACGAGAGCGCCGCTGCTGAGCCAACGTTTTGGCTGCTGCTGCTGCTGCTGCTGCTGCTGCTGCTGCTGCTGCTGCTGCTGCTGTTGCTGCTGCTGCTGCTGCTGCTGCTGCTGCTGCTGCTGTGTTTTGGAACTCTGAGCGCCGACAGTGTAGGGGCCTTGCAGTTGCCCACCGGCCGGCGCGATGTTAACCACACACGCGTCCTCCTGCTCAGCCTGCGCATCTCTGCTCTGCTCTGAGGTGTGGCTGGATGCCGCTGGGCTGCTTGCTGCCGCCGTTGGATCCAGCGCAGTGTTAAGGGCTTGCTGTGGGCATTCCTGATCTGTCCCAGTTGCCATGGTTGTTCCATAGGACGGTAAGGGCTGCGATGAGGCGTCTGGCTCTGATTGCGGAAACCTGCTCCGCCGCGGGCTTTGGGGCGGGAAACCCCGGCGGTTGGCACGCCCGTCGGGCTCGGAACCGGCGCCGAGCCAAGCGAGGCTTGCCCTGTTGCGCTGTGCGCCACAAACGGCCACATATTCACTGGCATGCGGGCTTGCTGGGCAGCTGCAGCCTTCACGCCTGCGCGCAGACGTTGGCAATGCCGCGAATGGCGAAGCTTACATGGGCCAGGAGAGTGATGAGCCAGGGGACATGCCGATGATTGCGTACGCGACTTGTGACAAGCATATGCATGCTGCCTGGCCCTAAAACTGCTCGAGGCGCGAAAGGATGGCAGCGAACTTGCGCAGCGCAGCCCCAGACTCTAAGACAATCAAGTACGCAGAGATACGCAATTGCTATGCTATACTTGTTAAAGCCCGCCAAAGCGGGTCCGCGAAGTGAGCGAGAAGTGCCGACTGACGTGCCCTCCTCAAGCCCCTCACCAGTGCTGAGGACCTTTATATACCTACAGAAAATATGGATTACTGCTCAGGGCAGGCCAGTGCTGTCTGCATCGCAATCTGACGTTTCGGATCCAGCGAGCGAGGAGGTCACTGCTTTCTTCGCGGCCTAGGAGGCTGTTCCTGACTTAGCATCCTCATGGAACTGTGAGAGAATGTTCATCCACAATGCGCAGCTGTGGACCGCCCGCCGGCGGTTTCTCGTTGCAAACGCGCGGTCTGGTCTCTCGCCAAAACACTTCAAGCACAGGATCTTGTGCAGCTTAGCTGGTGCAAATGACAAAGGCATCGGGCTATGAGGCCAGCAATCAAGTATTCTTGGGCAAGCTCGCTGACAGTTTGATTCGTCCGAAACCGACCCCGAAGCCGACCCCGAAACCGAGTCGCGAAGCCAGGCCCCCCCCCCCTTCGCGAACCTGGCTTCGACAAAACATACTCGGCTTCGCTATGCCTGAACATTCTAAATTGCTATATTATTATAGCCATGTGCAGTGCAAGTTCGCGGACACCCAACATACAGCAGCAGCGAGCACCAGAAATTCTTGTGTTGGTCGCGAGGGACCCAGCAGAAAGTGACTGAAATTTACGGATGTGCGCACAAATGAAATATCGTTTGCTGTATTCCGGTTTGCAAGGGGCGGGGGGGGGGGGGGCAACGTGTTTCTGGGCGAGCGGAGCGGTTCGGCCAGGTCTGAAACCCCACACGCCTCCCTGGCTTCAGACGGTATCAGCGAGTACGCAGTTTGCGCTGAAAAAACATGCACGGGGCGGTGGGCCGAGTGCCGACGAGTAATGTACGAGAGTGCCGACGAGTGCGGAGTGCCGACGAGAAGACAAGTTTGCGCGCAGGTTCACACGGAATGGGGCCGCGCAGGAGTATGCAAACATTCGCCATCGCCATCGCCATCGCCATCGCCCCCATCGCGTCAATGTCAACAAGGATACATGCTACACAGCATTGTTTCCTTTTCGCTCACAATAATATTTCACTTCTACAGTTCATTACCAACCAGGAACTCGCATCATTTGAACTTGCGACGTGTGGCCATCGGTGTGAGCTCACAGAGGATCAGGAGGTATTGCCCGGTATTGCCCATTACTTCTGCTTCTGCTGTGAGGGCGTTATTGCGGAAGTACGGTGGGTCTATGGTCAGCAGTGGCAGAACTCGGCGGGGATTTTCGCCGGCCCTGCCTGCTCTTGTCCTGGTGGGCCGCCTGCACTTCAGATTCGCCCACGTGCAATACGTATAGATTTGTGTTAGGGAACGCTACTGCAAATCTGCGTGCGGCTGCGGGTACTGGACCACCCATCATACATGTCAGCCACTTAAATAAAAGCATGCATATTGATCTTATCATGGGAATCTACGATGCGCTGTGGTATTTTGCATACTTTGGCCTCACAGGTTCGCTCTTCCTCGCGCGCCAGCAACTCTTACAACTTGTTCTGGCCACGGCCGTTTGTGCTGTTTTTCTGAACGTGCGCTTACTGAGATTACTGAGATGAAGCGCCCGGTTCGGGCTCAAGCTGGGCGGCGACGAACCCTGGGTTTCGTCTTCCTCGCCTTTGTGCTACGTTGTCAAATCTTGGCCTCCACTCCCCCACGGCCGCCACCACCAATTGGTAGGCGTGAACTGCAACAATTCGGTAAGCCGGGACATTTGGTTAGGGCGGGGGGTAGCCATCCATAGGATGGTGTTTTTCAATTGTTAGTGAAGTGCCGATGTCCTGTGTCACGCCGCAGGGAAACCCGAAGACGCGCCATGTGTGAGGGAGGCAGACAAAAATAGGCAGGGACCGTTAAGGCGAGGGCGGCAAGGCAAACAGAGAGAGGTCGCATGCGTGTGCACCTACAAATAAAAGACACAAACATGCACGCGACCAAGACAGCGGACGGCATGGGAGCAACCGGACACGCGCACACACACCGGCACGCACACGCACACCGACACGCAACTCGCCGTCGGACGCAACACAGGGGGGGGGGAACATCCAGGGGGGCGGAAGGTCCAGAGGCTGGAAGGTCTGCAAGCGGGCCTGCATCCATGACCATGTATCCGCCGCTAAATTTGCCTCTGGGCAAGCATGTCGCGACTCGTTGAACGGCCCAGTTGTGGCGGTTGATGTGAGCTCCTTTCATTTTGGGGTGTGTACATTCCTCCCAGGATGTGGCTTCCCGAGTCTGGTGTGTGGCACAGCGGGCAGTTGCCATTCCCTCCCAATTGGTATCAGCGTTTGAGCTGGGAGTTAACCGACCATGGAAGTCAGGTAGCCGGCCTCCATACGGGCAACATGCGCCCGTCATCCCCGACTCGGCACGGTAGCAGACGCTTGTACAGGGGGGCGGGCTTGCCCTCCTCGCCGCGTCGGCTCCCTTAATCCACGCCATGACCTATGGAAAGGCGTTCACATTTATTTATTTACCGTATTGCTACCACGTTCTGCCGCTTTACATGCAGGCCCATCACCGCCACCACCACCACCGAGCCCTTGTGCAACCGGGTCGGACCGCGTGTCCCTGAGCCAGGGACCATACGGCCTTGGCCCCGCGGGCGCCCAGGCCACGTTTGATGATTGGACGGCCTGGAATGCCAGTGGCAAAAAGCCCATTTCTGAAATGGTGGTCACATCAGGGTGGTGGATTGACTCCATCCAGGTACGGTATTGTTATGTGCATGTGCTCACAGCTATAGATGATTGCAATGCAACTACAGTAGCGCGTACACTGTTATTCTGTCCGTATTGGTCTGTCCGGAACACAACTGGTTATTGTCTATCCGTTCGTCGTCGCGCCTCGCAGGTCCGCTACGGGGACACTTGGGCGCCGCGCCACGGTGGCCCGGGTGGCACACTGAAGGCGTCACTGGTGCTGTCTCCCGGCGAGTCCATTGTGTGGGTCTCCATCCGCTATGGGTGGTACGTGGACGGCATGACTGTCCGCACCAGCACAGGGCAGGTGCGTGCGTGGGTGAAGTTTCTGGACGGTTACACAACTATCTACTTGAGGAATGTATTCATCATGTTGACGGGCAGGGTGGTTTTCGTGTGGTTCGGTGAGGTGCCTGCCATGCGCTCCCCCTTAAGTATATAACGACGAACACCTGCTTATCTGCTTGAATGCTTATCAGATTCTGGGTTCAGGGTACGTAACCAACTCTGCGGTTGCCACGCCGTGCGTCTCCTTCGGTCAGCCGCGGCTGCTGTACATCAAAGGTGAGGAGTTCGGAGGCCGGGGCTGCCGGGGTTGTGCTTGGTGCTGGGCTGAGGTGCATACATGTATGGCGATCCACACGGCGGCACATACGGTGGCACAGACGTACATGTGCCCCTTGCGCCTGATTGTACAGGGAGATCGGGGGCATACCTGGAATCTATCACCTTCGTTTGGGCCAGCAGTGGCGCCCCCACACCACCACCACTTGGTGAGCTCACCCCACATTATGAATCGACCACGCAAGGGTGCCCCGCACCCAGGTCAAGAACGACCATCTCTTGCCAAAATGTAAACCATATGTATGTAACACCAAAGCGCACTGAATGTGGGGCAAGGCAGGGCGGGCTTGCAATTACAGGATGGCACCCTGGGCGCGCGCTATGCACGCTCTTGAGGGCTTGAAACTAGTTTTTTGGGGGTAGGGGTGCTTTGTAAAGGCCATATATATACCCGCTCTATCTCGCGGCTGGTGGCAACTCAAATTCATCTGCTTGCTGGAACTCATGCATGCGCTTCAGCCGCTCAGCAAGCAGCATGCTCTGCCCCACCCAGTGTCATGGCCGAGTAGAGCCTCCAGAGGTGACAGAGATGCTCGCCACCATAATCTTCTTCATCTTATGACCACATACTACTGAGGCAGGGTCGCAAATCGCGATGCACTTCAGACAGTTGAATCAGCGGGGATGACACCTTGCACCCTATCCATGTATCCTATATATAAGTACTAGTCAAAGATACGTATGTATGCACTGACAACCGGCTGTATACGCGTCTTGTGAAGCCCCGAAGAGGATGTCGGCGGCGTGGAGGCTGTAGTAGCTCGTGGCTTTCCCAGTGCAGTTAAGTCGGGAGGCAAAGCGCTCAGTGATTTGGGGTGGCTGGCCGTTGCCGGGGTGCGTGGAGGTGAGGCACTTAAACAGCTCTAATTAAAGGTTCTGGGAGTGAGCGTTCCCGAGGGGGTGCCTCCTTGCAGTTTTTGCCGTTGTTGCCTACACTGGTGCAGATGAGGAGTTTATCCAGGCCTTCTGGGAAGCCACCCTTGGCCCTGTGAGGTTGGGTGGCTTCGGGGTAGGCGGCGAGGGCGTGGTCATATCGGGCTTTACAGGTCAGGAGGGTGCCTAGGGTGATGGAAGCACACACGGCGGGGGCCAGACCCCCCCATCGAGACCCCCCAATGTCAACGGCTTATAACTTTTGCTCTGCACGGTGTTAACACAAACTAACTAGGTAGGGACCTAAATGGCCCGATATGTGGCCACACTTCCGGTGGCCCACTTGACCCACCCCCAGAGTGGAAGCTGCCCCCCCGCATAGAGTGGACGCAAATTAGCCAATACCTCGCCCCCTATTTTCCCGCCGCGGCCCCCGATTTAATTTGCGCTCGCAGCAAATCGCACGCGCGCGACTGCCCCATGCAACCCGGGTGCGATCAATGTCAAGCGAACACATAGAAGGCTGCATAATTCTAGTGTAACAAGCTTACGCAACACATCAAGTATGAGCGACGTTGACGATGACGTACCGGGTGTAGGCCCGAGCTCACCAAGAACCGCGCAAGCTTTAAAACTTTGCAATGCTGAAAGCGGGTCTGCTGAGGGCGAGGCCGCGCCGCCCACGCCTGGAGTGGGCGTAGGATTGTTGGCTGGTGGGACGAACGGCTGTGCTTGCGGCGTGGCGGACACATTAATTTACCGTATTGCTACCACGTTCTGCCGCTTTACATGCAGGCCCATCACCGCCACCACCACCACCACCACCGAGCCCTTGTGCAGCCGGGTCGGACCGCGAGTCCCTGAGCCAGGGACCATACGGCCTTGGCCCCGCGGGCGCCCAGGCCACGTTTGATGATTGGAAGGCCTGGGTGGCCAGTGGCAAAAAGCCCATTTCTGAAATGATGGTCATATCAGGGGGCTGGATTGAGTCCATCCAGGTACGGTATTGTTATGTGCATGTGCTCACAGCTATAGATGATTGCAATGCAACTACAGTAGCGCGTACACTGTTATTCTGTCCGTATTGGTCTGTCCGGAACACAACTGGTTATTGTCTATCCGTTCGTCGTCGCGCCTCGCAGGTCCGCTACGGGGACACTTGGGCGCCGCGCCGCGGTGGCCCGGGTGGCACACTGAAGGCGTCACTGGTGCTGTCTCCCGGCGAGTCCATTGTGTGGGTCTCCATCCGCTATGGGCGGTACGTGGACGGCATGACTGTCCGCACCAGCACAGGGCACACGCAGGTGCGTGCGTGGGTGAAGTTTCTGGACGGTTACGCAACTATCTACTTGAGGAATGTATTCATCATGTTCACGGGCAGGGTGGTTTTCGTGTGGTTCGGTGAGGTGCCTGCCATGCGCTCCCCCACAAGTATATAACGATGAACACCTGCCTATCTGCTTGAATGCTTATCAGATTATGGGAACAGAGTTCGTACCCAACTCTGCGGTTGCCACGCCGTGCGTCTCCTTCGGTCAGCCGCGGCTGCTGTACATCAAAGGTGAGGAGTTCGGAGGCCGGGGCTGCCGGGGTTGTGCTTGGTGCTGGGCTGAGGTGCATACATGTATGGTGATCCACACGGCGGCACATACGGTGGCACAGACACTCAGAACTGAACTGCACGTACGTGTGCCCCTTGCGCCTGATTGTACAGGGATATCGAAGACATACCTGGAATCTATTACCTTCGTTTGGGCCAGCAGTGGCGCCCCCACACCACCACCACTTGGTGAGCTCACCCCACATTACGAATCGACCACGCAAGGGTGTCCCGCACCCAGGTCAAGAACGACCATCTCTTGCCAAAATGTAAACCATATGTATGTAACACCAAAGCGCACTGAATGTGAGGCAAGGCAGGGCGGGCTTGCAATTACAGGATGGCACCCTGGGCGCGCGCTATGCACGCTCTTGAGGGCTTGAAACTAGTTTTTGGGGGTAGGGGTGCTTTGTAAAGGCCATCTACCCGCTCTATCTTGCGGCTGGTGGCAACTCAAATTCATCTGCTTGCTGGAACTCATGCATGCGCTTCAGCCGCTCAGCAAGCAGCATGCTCTGCCCCACCCAGTGTCATGGCCGAGTAGAGCCTCCAGAGGTGACAGAGATGCTCGCCACCATAATCTTCTTCATCTTATGACCACATACTACTGAGGCAGGGTCTCAAATCGCGATGCACTTCAGACAGTTGAATCAGCGGGGATGACACCTTGCACCCTATCCATGTATCCTATATATAAGTACTAGTCAAAGATACGTATGTATGCACTGACAACCGGCTGTATACGCGTCTTGTGAAGCCCCGAAGAGGATGTCGGCGGCGTGGAGGCTGTAGTAGCTCGTGGCTTTCCCAGTGCAGCAGAGGGGTGGTATGGGGGGTAGGATTGAGGTTGTGGCCGGTCACCCCTGGCTGGATTGGAATTGCACAGGTCAGGATTGGACCGACACTTTGGGGATTGGGATAGGTCCGGTCAGGATTGGACCTCAACTTGTAGGATTGGGATAGCCCCGGCAAGGATTGGACCTGGCACTTCGTGGATTGGGATAGTCAGCATAGCTCGGTCAGGATTGCCGTTTGGCACTGGCCCCTTGACGCCCGCCAGCAACCCGTCCGCCCCGCGCACGCCCCGTCCTCCGCGCCCCCGTCCCCTCCGTCCCCCCGCCCTCGTCCCCCAGCCCGCAACCCGTCGCGGGCCTGCGGGTTCGTGCGGAACCATGACCGCCTTCTGCATGACACCGATACTGCGCTAATTCGCTGCCCCTGTTGTTTTTACACATTCAAAGCGTTTTATAAAGCGAACCCATAGTATCCCGTAGTGTAAGGCTTGCTTCGTGGTCGGTCAATTTGTGCCCCCCTCGCGCGCTTACAGCGCTAGTTGTTGGCCCTGGTAGTCAAACGTGTAGTAGATAACATGCCTAAAACTATGGAGGTCCCGAAGCGCTCTGAATCGCTGGAACGCAAAATGGCACCAATGGCGCACTTCTCGCGTCCAACCGGGTTGGCCTTACAAGGGCGGGGGCGGGCATCTGGGGTTGGAAGCCATGACTGAGTACCCAATAGGAAAGCTGGCAGTACTTGGCTCGGCGCGTTGGCGGAGTTGCGCCAAATTCGTTCGTCGGCTAGAAATTGTCAGCAGGAGCACCGCATGCTGTTTTGAAGTTTTGAGCCATGTTACATATATAATCGCTATGAGCTCTGCGCAAACAAGGAAGGCCGGCTCGGCAACATGCGTGCCGTATAGCGTGTCACACGCGCAAGCACAGGATTGGAGGTGCAGTCGCAGGATTGGGATTGAAGAACGGCAGGGTGGGCAGGATTGGGATTGGGGGTCCAGGGATTGGAACCCCACTCGCAGGATTGGGATTGGAGGTGCAGGGATTGGGACCCCGCTTACAGGATTGGGATTGGGGGTCGGCCACCTTGGGATAGCACATCGGCCTATCCTAGGGGTGAGCAGGGGATAGCAGGGATAGGTACCCCATACCACCCCTCCGAGTGCAGTTAAGTGGGGAGGCGAAGCGCTCAGTGATTTGGGGTTGCTGGCCGTTGTCGGGGTGCGTGGAGGTGAGGCAGTTATACAGCGCTCTAATTAAAGGTTCTGGGAGTGAGCGTTCCCGAGGGGGTGCCTCCTTGCAGTTTTTGCCGTTGTGGGGCTGGGGGGTCTGAACACTGTCTCTGGTAGGTCCATACCAGAACCATCATTGAAACTGTGCCATCTGGAGTATCTTTGTTTGTAGTTTGTGCTTAGGGAGGTGCTTCCTTGCCGACGGCCGATATACGCACACCAGGACGGATCCGGGGCCCAACAATACCCCTTCCGCAGCGTTTCACCAGTGCATTCCCAAATTGATATCGCACAAGTTGCAGCACGAATACAGCGACGGCGACCGCGCCACATGGCCTCACTCCTAAACGTCGAGTGCGCTCGGATGGACGAACCCAACCATGGCGCCAGTTTTTTTTGCTGAGCGCATAAGTATGCACAGATTGCATCCGGATCAGGAAACCGGGATGTCGCCCATAACTTTCGTGAAGTCGCGGCCCCGGCGTCCACCTCTTGCACACATGAATTTCTAATCGCCAGAATCATATCTGGGTCCCTCACGGCCGCTCAGACATGGAAAACGCGGCACCCCAGGAACTCCCGGTCTGCAGCGCGCGCGCTAATTCTGCAGCACCACAACCAAAACCTGGGTCCCGCACGGTGGGGAGCGGCATCAAACTAACAGCGCTCCAGGGGAACTTCACGACCCTTCGCCGCACATGGCGCGCGGCGCGCGTGGCGCTCGGGTAGTCAGCGCGCGCGGTGTAGAGGGCTGAAAATAATAATAATAATAATAATAATAAGGTGTAGAGGGCTGAGAGGGTGGGCGGAGGCGCAGAGCAGATGTGGAGGCTACGCCGTGGGGGCGCGTTGCAGCTGGTGAGTTGTTGAGCGCGAGTTTTGGCGCGGTGAGAGTATGGTCTGGTTATGTTGGGGGTTCGGTCGCGGGGGAGGATGACCCGGGCCGGCCAGGCGGCGGGTTTGTGCTGCGTCGGTGTTGTGAGGGGTGTCGGGGGTGTGGCCCCAAGGTCGGTCAGGGCTTTTTGAAGCCGCGTAAGGTTGCCGTTAGAGTTAGAGTTAGAGTAACGCCTATACACCGGTGGTGTTAGCGATGAGGATGAGTAGCAGGCCATGTTTGCCGCTGTCCGAGGTGGCTGTGGTCCCGAGCCCTTCGAGCATGATCGCAGCGGGTGTCCCGGCAGGGATGTGCGCCAGGGGGGTGACGTGGGCACTGGCAAGGCTTTGCATAGCGGGCCCATTGTGTTGCGGGAGTACCATGAGCGTAATTGCGGGTGTGGCTTGGTTTTCCAGTTGTTCGATAGATGCTGTGGCCCAAGCAAGTGCTTTGGCGCAGGAGGCGGGTTCAGGGTCTGGGTGGGCGAGGGAGAGACCGTTGAAGGGGGCTGCATACGTGTCGTGTGAAGCCCCGAAGAGGATGTCGGCGGCGTGGAGGCTGTAGTAGCTCGTGGCTTTCCCAGTGCAGTTAAGTCGGGAGGCAAAGCGCTCAGTGATTTGGGGTGGCTGCCCGTTGTCGGGGTGCGTGGAGGTGAGGCAGTTATACAGCGCTCTTATCAAATGCTCTGGGAGTGAGCGTTCCCGAGGGGGTGCCACCTTGCAGTTTCTGCCGTTGTTGCCTACCCTGGTGCGGATGAGGAGTTTATCCAGGCCTTCTGGGAAGCCGCCCTTGGCCCTGTGAGGTTGGGTGGCTTCGGGGTAGGCGGCGAAGGCGTGGTCAGATCGGGCTTTAAGGGTCAGGAGGGTGCCTAGGGTGATGGAAGCACACACGGCCCCCCCATCAAGACCGGCTTATAACTTTTGCTCTGCACGGTGTTAACACAAACTAACTAGGTAGGCAGATAATTGTGGATCCCACCAGGTTCAGAGGTGTTAACACACTGCGGGCTACGGTCCGCCTAGGGCCTTTAGTGAAACATGCTGGGGAGGGTGGATGGGCGGGTTCCATGCATGCAGGCCGCACCGTACCCTTTATCATGTGTTGTGCCAACACAACAATATTGCCCTTATTACACATTATTGATGCTGGGCAGGGGGAAAGGGATGGGGAAACGGCACATAACATTAAAACTATTGCCTGGAGGGGTTTCTGGGCATGCCGTCGGGACAGGCTCTGGAGCCCCTAGCCTCGCTCGCTGTCGGCCCCTTGCCGGCCCCATGACACGGGCCATGAAAGACCCTCCGAATGGCCATTTCCCCATTCCTTTCCCCCTGACCACCAACAATATTGTGTAATAATTGTATTGTTATCGTAGCATGCACGGTATGGTACGTCCTGCCTGCCGTGGCCCTCTTCACGCGCCCCCCAAACACATGCTTCACAGCCAGCCTAGCCCCACCCAGGATGACCTGCGTTAACACCTCTGAACCTGGTGGGATCCACAATTATCCCAAGGCCCCACCCACCCACCCACCCACCCACCCACCCACCCACCCACCCACCCACCCACCCTCTGCCCTCCCGCCCACCCAACGTGCCCGCCCACCTCGATCTCCAGCAGGCAGGTTGCGCCCTCGCCGTCCCAAGGAAGCCGCCTATCTAGTTTGTGTTAACGCAGGTCATTTTAAAAGTTATGACACTTTGAAGTTGGGGGGTCTCGATGGGGGGGTCTGACCCCCGTGTGGGGAAACGGTCATATGGAGGGTCTTTGATGACCCGTGTCAAGGGGCTGGCGAGGGGCCGACAGTGAGCACTCGGGGAAAGCCCACTGTCCGAACCTGGTCCGAACCCGGTCTGAACCCCGTCCGAAGCTAAGTTCAGAAGGCCCATCTGAACCTGTAACCAGTTCGAATGTGCATCGATTCATCCGAAAATGACCCCATCGAACCTGCTTTGAAACTGCTTCGAAACTGCCCACGCCCTCCGCAGCCCCTACCCTCGACACCGCTTACGAGGACTACAGCGACCTCCTCGAGGAGCTGGTGAACTCACTGCCCCCGCCCTCCGCCACGGCCGCTGCTGCTACAGCCTTTGAGCGGGCGGGGCTGGAGGCGCCCGCCGCGCGCTACTGCGCGACCCTGGGGGCGTCGCTCGACCTGCTGCACAATGGCTTGATGCCGTCGCTCAACCGAACCCTCAACGCCTCCGTGGGCGGCACGCCGGCACGGTCGCGCCGCGCCGGGCTGGTGGAGGCGGCGGTTCCCCACTGCCGCACGCTGCAGAGCCTGTTCCCATGGCTGTACCAGGTGCAGGCGGGCGGGGGGGCATTGCGTCGTGCGTGCTCTACATGTGTTATAAAATCAAAAAGGATAGGAAGTGTGCTCTACATGTGTGTGCATTGATGACAGGGTTGTCTTCCATGTGTGCATCCTTGTCACCGCACACACACAACAAGCGTTTCCAGCCAGCCGTTTCCCAAGCTACAACCGGAAACCTGCCGGAAACTACTACACGTGCGCAACCCCTCCCCTTCTGCCCCCCGCCCGCTCCACCTCCCATCAATGCACGCGCGTCCTCGCCCAACCTGCTGTATTTCACTGTACCCACCATCCAGGCGCTGGGAGACGGCGGCCTGAGTACCGGCTGCTACCGCGCCACGTTTACCTCCAGATCCTCCGACCCCTCCTTCACACCAAGAAATCCCGGGCTGATGCTGATCCCGGTTGCCAACGTGGGGCTGCTGCAGCTGGGCCGGGCGGTGGCGGGCGGCCTGATACAGCTCAGCATCGATTTTTGCAACGGCGAGGTGCCGGGTGAGTAGTGAGTACGACAGTGGGGTCCCGCTGGCCTGGCTCGTGCATTAGTAAAACGGGGTAGATGATATGTACTGCAGGAGGGCATACTGATCGCAGCAGCAGGTCTGGGCCCTGCGTGCTGATTGGGTCTGGAGAAGCAGGGGCCTCGGCTCAGTCGGGTGATGCCACCAATCGTGCGTGTGCATGCCTGTCCATCCCTCCGAGCGAGGTTACCTCGTAGCGTATGCATGTATGATCCATCCCCGCGGCCTGCTAATGCTTCCTGCCCTTTTATGTGCTCACCCATCCATCCCACAGGCGACTGGGGCCAGCCTTACGGCTCCGAGTTGTTCTTTGCCTTTTCCTTTGCAAACGCCTTCATCAACGGCGATGACGGCGGCAGCGGCGGCAGTGGCGGCGGCGGCGGCGGCAATGCCCCGCCGCCTGCCAACTTGTGGAGCACCGCCAGCCCCCGGCCCTCGCCTTCGCTGTACGACAACGGTTTGAGATAGGCTGTCGTCTTACGTTTGCGAGAGGCCGGGCAGCGTAACTAACTGCGCACATGTCTGCCTGACCTTACAACCTTTGCTCCCACCGTCTACACACAAAGTAACCTCGCAAGCGACCGTTCATGTCTTAAGCAACTGTTATGTCTCTCCGACTCCTGTTCTATATGCATTGTTGAATGTGCCGGCCCGGGGGCAGGCAAATTATGATTGGGGGAGAAGTAGCCTGTCCGGCGCCGCCGCGCCGCGTGCGCCTTGGCCACCTAGCCGCTCCGCCTGGGCTGCGGCTGCGTGTCTACCCGGCAGCTGTTCTGCCTACTCCTGCCGAGCAGAAACCTACCCCCCAGCAACCAGCACACCAGCAACGAGAGACCACCACCAAGTACCCAAACCAGCCGAAACAGCGCAACGCAATAACAGGGAGACAGCAAACAGTGGGGTGGGCGGGCGGGAAAACAAAGCCAGTCCGCTAGCTACGCGGCTCGCGAGTCTGCTACAACTGGATAGAAAACTACGAAACGACTGACGCCACAGATGGGAAGCCTCCGAAAGACTCCCTGTCTCAGCAGACCATCGTCAGGGCACGAACCCATCCGCAACAGCCGGCGACCACAACCCCCTTCCCCGCGAGGGAGGCCTCCCCAAGCCTATAGCCGCCACCTCCTTCAAAATCTATTTTAATGATGGGACACTAAAATGACCCTTTGAGATAGGCTGTCGTCTTACGTTTGCGAGAGGCCGGGCAGCGTAACTAACTGCGCACATGTCTGCCTGACCTTACAACCTTTGCTCCCACCGTCTACACACAAAGTAACCTCGCAAGCGACCGTTCATGTCTTAAGCAACCGTTATGTCTCTCCGACTCCTGTTCTATATGCATTGTTGAATGTGCCGGCCCGGGGGCAGGCAAATTATGATTGGGGGAGAAGTAGCCTGTCCGGCGCCGCCGCGCCGCGTGCGCCTTGGCCACCTAGCCGCTCCGCCTGGGCTGCGGCTGCGTGTCTACCCGGCAGCTGTTCTGCCTACTCCTGCCGAGCAGAAACCTACCCCCCACCCCAATCCTCACATGCACGCCACCACCCGCTGCCTCGCCCGCGCTGACTTCTTGATGTACGCCCGCACGGCGTCGGACCGCCAGCGCCCCTGCTCCTGGATGTCCTCGAGTGCGACGCCTGCGTTCGCTGCTGCTGTGGCACCTCCCCGTCGCAAGCTGTGTGCGGCGAACCGGGCCACGTCTAGCCCCCCTGCCACCTGTGGCTGCGCGGCCCCGAGCTGGAGCAGCAGCCCGCGCAGCCGCGGTGTGAACCACGCGCGGGGCGTGGCGGTGCCCCTCACCCGGCCCGCCATTCACACGAACAGCGAGTCGTCGGGCCCGGCTCCGGCCGCCAGGCGGTTGCGGAGGTGGCGCGTGACGATGGCGCCGATAGGCACCCCGCTGCGCGTGCGCGCGGCGTAGTGGGCCGCCGAGCCCACGCCGCGCTGGTCGGTCTTACTGGACCGTACCAGCACCGCCAGGGGCCCGCCCGCGCCGTCTTGCACCACGTCCCCTAGCTTCAGTGCTGCCAGCTCGCTGCGCCGCAGCATTCCGAAGAACCCCAGCACGAGCCAGCACGAGTCCTGTGTGCACTCCACCTGCAGGGACGGCTGCAGCTCCACCCGCCCCGCCAGCCAGCCTACCAGTGCGGTCAGCACGTTGATGGGCAGCGGCGCCATCTGCCGTGGCCCGCCGCTGCCGCGCTCCAGCTGCCCCAGGATCTGCTTCACGAGCGGGTGTTGGCTGATTAGGGCCGCGCCGCTGAAGCCCTTGGACCGCTGCCAGTCTGCGAGCGCGCTGACGGTGCCCTCCAGCGTGCTGAAAGCCAGCCGGCGACCGTCGTGCGCCAGGTAGAGGCTCACCACCACGGGGTTGAGGTCTGTGCCCGGCGCCCGCGGCAGCAGCACGTCCTCGGGCAGCCCAAGCTGCTTCCACCCGAACTTGACCACGCGCCGGCGCGCTGCTGCATAGGTGATAGCTGAGCTATCCCCCACTGAGCTGCCTGCCAGCACCACTAGGCTCTGGGCCAGTGCCAATGCCCCCGCCGGCGCTGTCGCCTCGGCCACGCCCGCCGCCGCTAGTGTGCAGCGTGCGCAGCGGAACAGCCCGCTGGGATAGGCGGTGGCGGGCAGCCCGGCGCACTGGCGGTGTAGCTCCAGGCCGCACCTGTTGCAGCACAGGTCTGATGGGCCGCAACTGGACGCGCACACGGCACAGCCGCGGCCTGGGATGTCTGCTGGAGGGTGCGGGGCAGGGCGTCAGTTCATCCGCACAGGCTGCTGAAGAAAGCCAGTCCGCTAGCTACGCGGCTCGCGAGTCTGCTACAACTGGATAGAAAACTACGAAACAACTGACGTCACAGATGGCAAGCCTCCGAAAGACTCCCTGTCTCAGCAGACCATCGTCAGGGCACGAACCCATCCGCAACAGCCGGCGACCACAACCCCCTTCCCCGCGAGGGAGGCCTCCCCAAGCCTATAGCCGCCACCTCCTTCATAATCTATTTTAATGATGGGACACTAAAATGACCCTTATGGTTCCAACAACGGCTACGGCAACAGTGGCTGGTACTATGACCCATACTACGGCTGGGCCCTCGGCCATCGGCGGCTGCTGTCGGTGCTGGAGGAGGACGCCGCGTCCGGGCGCGAGAGGTGCGTGCGTGGGTGCAGAGTGCGGGGGGTGGGGAGGGTGTAGCCATCCATCGGATGGTGTGTATCAAATTTTGCGAAGTACTGAAGTGCCGATGTCCAGAGGAACAGCGGGTACAACATCGGTGGCGCCAGCGCCTTGTTCCGCCGAGGCTGTGTTCCCGTTTGCTGGCTAATAGATAAGTCGGTTTGTGTGTCCAGGGGGGGGGCTTGCGTTGTTTACAGCAGCAGGGGTTGAGGATGCTATCGCAGTCATGACAACCATGTAACCCCACCGCCACTCCTCCAGTTTTGCCCGCTCCCCAACCCACTCCGTCCATGATATATTTCTTTCTTTCTATATTAGGAGGCTGCTGGCGGTCGGCTCATACAGCAACACCGGCCGCCGCCGCCTACTGCTGCATGGCAACGACCTTCCTGCTGCTGACGTGGATGGGGATGGGGATGAGGATGATGTTGGGCGGCTGGGCGTTTTTGCCCGGGCGATGCGGGAAGAGGTGGCGAGCGGCCGCGCCGCCGCTGACGGTGACCACAAACAGCAGGCTGGGGGCCGTGGCAACGGACTGCTGCGTCAGCCTGCTGAGGGCGACGCCAGCGCCGGCGGTGGGCTTTCTGGCCTGCTGCGGCGCCTGCTGTCAGATTTTGGCCTGGCGGTAGCGACCGGCGGCGGTGGCAGCGGTGGCGCAGATGAGTGGTGGGGCTCTCAGGCTGCTGAGGCGTTTGGGGGCACGCGGCGCCGCGGACGCCGCCTCATGCAGACGGGTAAGCCGCCGTGCTTTACGCGCGTCCAAGCACCCTTCCCTTGTGCAATCATCAGCACGGTGCGGTCTGCTTGTCGTGCTGTGCCGTGACGCGTTGCTGTGTTTACTGCGTTTGGGCCCACACGTTGCCTGCATGCGTTTTCAAATGATAACGAACACCCCCACCCGCCCCGCGCTCTTTCTCCACATGTATACGGTACATGCGTGCAGGCGCCAACCTGTGGGTGGCCCTGACCAACAGCTCCACGGACTCCTCCGGGCGCCTGGTGCGCGGGCGGCCCGAGGCGGCGGTGGAGCCCAACGGCACCCTGGGCAGCATCTGCGGTGAGCGTGTGCGTGTGTGCGTGTGCATCTAGTGCATCATGTGCCGCGTGCGTCGTCTGCGTGCTGGGCCGTGCGCGCGCATCCTCTCCACATCAACAGCAAGGTGCCACGAACACCGTGTTGCCCCCAGCTTTCCTCCTGTTAAACTGCCCCCACCCGCCCTAATGCCAAACGGCCCCTCATGCCGAACTGCCCCCACCCGCCCTCATGGCATGCACACTCCTATACGTATCTGTTGCAGACGACGCCTTCAGTGCCCGCTCCGCCGCCGTCATCTGCAGCCAGCTGGGCTACGGCGGCGGCGGGCTGGCCTACGCCGGGGCCGTTTTCGGTGTCGCCACCCGGCCCTACATCCTGGACCAGCTCAGTTGCACAGGTGGGCGGGCACGGGGGCAGGGGGAAGGGGGAAGGGGTTAGTTCGCTCCAGAAACCAAAGCGACCATTGCAACCCCAAAACCAGAACCTGGGGGGGACGGGGGCAACGGTATACATGGTTGCTAGTGATCGCAAAGGTCGTGCGTGGCCAGGCATCTGTGCTCACCGGTTTCCCTAATTCAATCCTTTGTGCGGCCTCCCTGAGTCCCTTCCTATCCAAATCCGTTACGCTCCCGTTGATTTCCACCACCAAAGCCCTGCAAACACGCTGCTCTGCTTTCATCACGCACCATCCGATCTCACCACGTTACCACACACAGGCCGCGAGAGCAACCTGGGCCAGTGCCCCTCCAACCCGCTGGGCGTCAACGACTGCTATGCCAACGAGGCGGCCGGCGTGGTGTGCTTCCCGGCCTTCAACGTGTCCTACTACTGCGCCGACGTCACCGCCAACATCTCCCGCTTCTACCCCACCATCACGCCTACCAGCCCCGACCCCAGCTCCTGGAGCCGCCAGCAGCGCCTGGACCGGTGCGGCCAGCTGCTAGGCCTCGCCTCTTCCGCCTCCACGCTCGTGGGGTACAAGTTCCCGGGGCAGTACGTGTCGTACCGCGAGGTGTCCTCGTATGCCTGTGGACGCGAGGATGTCGTGCCGGCCGTGACCGCGTGGGCGGCGGCGTGGCGGCGTGAGGTGGCGGCGTCGGGCTGCAGGGAGCTCATCCTGCCGTTCCTGTGGATGCAGCACTTTGGCGGCGGCGCGCTGCCGCCAGCGCCCTCACCGCCGCCCTCCAGCATCGACCGGGGCACGGTGCACCACCCGCCGCCGCTGCTGCCGCTGCCGCCGCTGCCGCCGGCCCGCACCAACGACCGCTGCCCCACGGCGGTTGCGGTGTGGCCGACCGCGGCGGACCGCGCTGCCGCCGACGCGGCGGCACCGTACGGGACGGCTGCCGTGCCCGCGCCCACCACTTACATGATCCTGAATTACGTGTCGGCGCATAACACATCAGGCTCCGTGCCCAACAGCAACAACAACGGCACCAGCAGCGGCAACACCTCGCCGCTGGACCTGACCTGCACGCCCCCAACCGCCTGGCTGGTGGCGGGTGGTGCGCCCAACCGTCGCACGCGCCGCAGCGTCAGCAGCAGAGGCCCCTCGCCGTCGCCCGCATCCGCTCCCACCCCCGCCCCTTCCCCCTCTTTCCGTGGACCGCCGCCCTCCTTCAGCTCCGGCGGCAGCAATGCGTCCTTCAACTCCTCCTACTCATACAACTACACCTCCTCCATCTCAGGCGCCGCACGCCGCCTCTTCCGCCGGTCACTGTTTGACTCCATAGCCGCTGCAACCTCAGCACATTTCTCCCTGTTAGCAGCGGCCGCACACAGCAGCAGCCGGCTCTTCCGGCGAGCACTGGCAGATGACGGCGCCGGCGCGCCCGCACCGCCGCCGCCGCCGCCGCCTCCACCGCCCCCTTCCGCCGCCTTCGTTCCGTACGGTGCCTCGTCAGCCATGTGGGCCTCGGCCTCGTCCGCCTTCGCCGGCATGTGGTCGCCACGAGACCTAGTCAACGTGTCCTCGCTGACACGAACCCTGGAGCTTGGCGGCCCCTCCGGGCTGCCATCCCGCCTCTCCGACCGCCGCCACCTGCTTGCCACGCTCGAGTCCTTCTCGCGCCCGGGCGGGATCGATCTGGTGTCCTCCGGCATTCTGGACACGGTCCGCTGGGCGCTGGCATCACTGCCTTCGCCCGCGCCGCCGCCCAACGCCAACCGCCCGCCACGCCCGCCCTCGCCGCCGCCCTTCCGCTGGACCGTCATCAACGACGACAAAGAAGCCGCCGCTGCTGACCCCGCGCCGCCCCGCCCCCCGCTGCGCAATGGGGGTGGTGGCGGCGCCGGCAGCCCGCCGCCGCCCGCGCCGCCATCACCGTCCTCACCGCCGCCGCCAGGGCCGCGTGCTGCCACACGACCCCTGGCGGCGGCCATGCCGCTCAAGCCCACGTGCGTGGCATATGACTCATCCTGGTCGGAAGCCAAAGGGTTCCGGTCGGGTTCGCGGCTCTTGGACTTCCTGGCTTCCAACGCGGCGTCTGCAGTAGACGGCGACTGGGACGGCTGGGGGCAGCAGGTGGCGCAGACCGAGACCGAGCTGCTGTACTGCAATGCGCGGCAGGAGCTGCAGGTGTGTGGATGGGTTCGCTCTAGCGGCTTCATTCTTCGCCTTCTTACAGCTGGATTGGGCCTGCATCCCAACTTATGCATGCCATGCCGCCTTACTACTCTTCACTCCCCTCCCATTACCCCGACAACCCCACACAGAGCCGGCACACCGTGTCTGGAATAGCCATCACCGGACTGGGCCTGTCTGGCGACGCCGCGTCGTCCGTTCGCACCCTGCTGCGCGGCGCCCGGCCCTTCAACGACGGCGATGGCAGCAGCAGCAACGACGACGATGCCAGCAGCGCTGCTGCTGCCATCGCCGCCGCCAACCTGGCATTCCTGGACCTGTCGGGCAACACCCTGACCGGCGGCGTGCCCGCCATCCCCGTGCCCGTACTGCACGTCAACCTCTCCTCCAACCGACTTTCCGGTAACCTGCGGGCCCAGCTGACAACCAACC
This sequence comes from Chlamydomonas schloesseri, assembly GCA_016834595.1. Lineage (NCBI taxonomy): Eukaryota > Viridiplantae > Chlorophyta > Chlorophyceae > Chlamydomonadales > Chlamydomonadaceae > Chlamydomonas > Chlamydomonas schloesseri. Next base: position 822,069 of record JAEHOD010000030.1, read on the forward strand.
TAACCGCCGCTGCCTTCACTGCCACGCTTGTGCTGGACCTCTCCAACAACCGCTTCACCGGCCAACTGCCGTCCATAGGCGACGCGGTCGCGACCCCCGCCGCCACCGCCGCCGGCAGCGACACGGCAAAGACGTCGTCCGCCAACGCCTGGATCTCGCTGCTCAACTCGGCCGTTCGGATCGACTTTTCCGGCAACGACCTGTCCGGCACGCTCCCGGCTGACTGGGCGCCCTTCCTGGCCAAGATGGATCTGGTGGTCACCCGCAACCCGGGCCTCACTGGCAGCGTGCCGGAGGCCTGGATTGCCGCCGCGCGCGGCCTGGCACCCTACGGCGACAGCGGCAGCGGCTCAGCTTCCGCAGCAGGCGCTGCTGCCTCTCCGCCTCACCCGCCCTCTCCGCCGGCCCCTGCTCCCGGCGCACCGCCGGCCGCCGGTAACCCGCCTCGCCAGGGCGCGCTGCTGATCGACCTCAGCGGATGCAGCGGCCTGAGCGGCCGCTTCAGCCTCACGGCTGACTACAGCACCCTGCGGGTGAGTGAGTGCGTGCTGCTGTGTGTGTGTGGGGGGGGGTTCTTAACTCCTGCCCTTGCTAGCCACCTAGCTAGCTAGCTAGCGCCTCCCTCACTCGCTCCTCATCCACCAATCACCATCCTGCCTGCCCATGCAGGTTCGCGGCACGGAGCTGATGCTGGACTGGAAGAAGCTGCCGGCAGCTGAGCGCAATTGGACGTACGTGGTGGACCGCGTGGCGCGAGGCCACATGGACTTTGAGCAAGTGGGTGCTTATTGTTGAAGCTAGTAGTGTGGGGCTAGCGGTGGTGCAAGTGTACGGCAGCGGGCAGCAAGGGGCGAAAGAATTCGGCAAATGCAAAACACATCCTAGGCATATAATAAGCGGTACTCTGAGCATGGGCTTATGGGGTTGGGGCACCCTTTTTGCGCGCCCCTGCAGGTGGCGTACCGCAAGACCGGCATTAGTAATGTGCTGACTAAGGCGCGCCTGCTGAATCCGGATGAGGTCATGGACGTGTGCGATGCGATCGACGACCTGCGCAACACCGAGCGCCGGGCCGCCGTCAGCTCTAGCAGCAGCGGCAGTAGCAGCAGCAGCGGCAGTAGCAGCAGCAGCGGCAGTAGCAGCAGCAGCGGCAGCGGCACTGGCGGCGGCTCGGAGGCGGGAGGTGGCGATGGCGTGGTGGTGGGGGTGCCGGTGTCCACGGAGCCGTGGCCGCGCGTGCGCAACCACCTGGAGGTGCACGACAGCTACACCGACTGGCAGACCGACCCGGCGGTGTGGTGCTACGGCGGCGCGGCGGCGCGGGTACGTGCCATCGCACATGCCTGGCACTTGCTACTATTTGCTTGCGTTTTATTAGTCATCATGGATGGCAGGCGCGCCCTGGCCTATCTACCTCCCATCTGCATGGGTGCCCCCCCGCCCCCTCAACACGTACACTTCCCCGCCCGCACCACTAAGCGTCTGCCCGTCCGCTCGCTCCTCTACCTCCTCAGGGCATCGTTGCGCTCAAGGTGTGGCTGCCTGTGATCATCCTCTCCGTGCTCGCCTGTGGCCTGGCGCTGCCCGCCCACCAGCTGCGGGCGCACTTCCGCCGCCGCGCCGCCGCCCGCTGGCAGCGCCAGCAGAACGCCGCCGCAGCAGCAGCCGCGGCAGCCGAGAGCAAGGACGGCAAGAAGAAGCGGCCGAAGGTCAACAGGCTGGGCGCACCCAAGGGCTGGCTGACCAGGGCGTGGCGGCGGACCAAGGAGGTGATGACCCCAGTGATCGAGATCGTGGAGCCGCGCCTCATCCTGGCTCTGTACTGGGTGGACCTGGTCTCGGTGCGTTTCCCCCTCGCACCAATCTTGCTACGCGGGCCTTGCTTTGCCGCCTTAAACTTGTTCATGTAACCTCATTCCGTCATTATCCTTCGCTCGCACACACACACACACACACACACACACACACACACACACACACACACACACACACACACACCGCGGTCAGCGGGGTCACTGCGGCTTATCGGGTTGGGCGACGCCACCCGGGATTGCGGGGTTTTTGCGTGGGGTTTTGGCACGTTCCGCAGCTCTGCAACCGCGCCCGCCACTGCGCCCCATTCCGCCGAGTTGTCTTAAGCGCGCCGCCTGCCCTGCCTCATCCTCTCCTCCACTAGGGAGGAGAGCCGTTTCCTGGGTTGGGATTCGGCGGGCTGCGTGTCCAGTTAGCTTGCTTGCTGCACGCCGTTAGCATTGCCGCCTCTTTTTCTTTGCCATGCCCGTGACACTTTCGCGCTGCCGCCCTTTGCCTATGCTTCCTCTGCCGCCTGTAGGTGAGACTACGGACAGCGGGCGGGAATCAGGGAATTAGGCGTGCTGGGTAAACGTTTTTAGGCGCATGTCACAAGCATATGGGTGCATGTCGGGGTCGGTTTGCTTCGCAAACGCCCGACGGGTTCCAGGCTATTATCTGCGGGTAAGTATGACTACCGGGGCTACGCGGTACCGTCCAAGAAGTATTCGGTGCGTATCCGTCAGTAACTGCGAGCGATTGCGGGGATTCCTCTCCGTTTCCGTTTACCAACACACACACACACACACACACACACACACACACACACACACACACACACACACACACACACACACACACGCAGGACATTGTGTTCATTGCCGGCTACAAGGGCTGGGGCCGCCAGCCCGCGCCCGCAATCGCCGTCATCATCATCCTGTTCGCCAACCTCACCGCCGGCTGGGTGCTGCGCCTGGTGCACCTGCGCCAGCACTTTGGCGACGGCGGCGGCGGCGGCGAGGGCTGGAGCGTGGCGCGCTGCGTGGTGGTGGGCATCCTCACTGCACCCTTTGGCATAGCGCTGGAGTGGCTGTGGAACGGCTTCCTGGCGCTTGTGACGTTTGTGGCCACCGTGCCGGCGCTGACCAAGGGCGATCGCAAGGCGCACGTGACCGCGGTGCAGCGCATCACACGCAACTGGCCGCTGCTGTTCAACTACGAGGGCAACATCAAGATCTTTGAGCAGATGGTGTGTGCTTGGTTGATTGATAATGACGCTTTGGGTGGGGTTGTAAATACCAGCCCAAGCAAAACCAAACCAAATGCATAAGAGCGAGGAGAAGAGCGTGGCCTATGATGGGAGACGGAGGAGGTGCAAGTCACAACCATTAATGGTTCAGTTCGGGTTGCGGAAATATGCCCGCAACCCGAACTGAACCCCAAAGTCCCAGCCGCCCAGACGTATCCTAGTACCGAGTTGGTGATGACCACCTCGGTCTCGGGCAGGGTTGACGGCAGCCGCCTTCACAATTGCCACCCAGGCTTGCACAACAAACCTCACGTCCTAACGAGCAGTGCTGGCTAGACAAGCATTGTACACCCACCTAATAGTCATGAATGGAGCCCGGGCGCCAGGCAGGGGACCAGCGCCAGCGCCAGGGCGGGACAGCGGCAGGTGCAAAAAGGGGAAAAGGCAATCAAACAGTGTGAGCGGAAAGGCATGTCTGCGAGAACGCAATACGGTATCCTAAGAACACGAGCTTGGGTGGCAAAAGATAAAGGGCTGTTAGCTTGCAGCAGAAGATATAAGCATGCATGGGGATGGGTCCACACGAGGGCCAAGGCAGGGAGGAGGGGGGAGGCACGGGCGGGGGAAAGGGGGGAAGTGCATGCTGCATAGCCAGCAGGGCTAGGGCTGTAGCTGCTGTCCGGGCAGCCTCTGCATTCATAGGACTGCTGCGGGAGGCTGGAATGATGCGGTGCCGATGTGGGGGTAGATGGGGCGGCGGGCGGCTGATGCGGTGCATACGCCACAGTTCTATCATGAGCAAGGCTGTGTGTCTGGTGCAACTGATGCACGCGTCCTAGTTTTCGCCGCTAGTCCATCACCATCCTGCACATGCTGCATACAGGTGCTGCTGGAGCCTGTGACTGAGTCGCTGCCCCAGGCCATCGTGCAGACCAGCTGCTACGGTGGGTACCCACCCGTGGTGGCTCCGGTGGTGGCCCGTGTGCTGGACTATTGCGTGCATGAAGGAATCATACCGTGCCCATGGGATTTGCAGCCTTTTCACTTCGCGGTATGCAGTGCTTGAGCGCTTCAGTTATATTTTGCGTACGGAGCATATATCCTGCAAATATATCCTGCAACCACTACTGCCCCTTCTGACAACCCTGTCCTTGCTGTTTCCTTCTTCCGTTCCCTTGTCCCACGTGTTTCCTCCACCCCTGCTCACTGCTGCACCTGCAGTCGTGGGGCGCAACGCGGGCATGGTCATTCTCACGCCCATCTTCCTCTTCTCAGCCATCCTGCAAGCCATCAGCATCTGCAAGTCCTGCCTGGTCCTGGCCTGGCGTGCGTACCGGGCCGGCAGCTGGGTGGAGGTCGTCACGCTTCGGGATAAGGGGCACGCCAATACCTTTAGCACGACGGACCAGGAGCACGAGGACGGGGATGGCGGTGACGGCAAGCAGCAGCAGGGCAGGAAGGACCAGCAGCAGGGCGGTGGCAGCAGCGGCGGCGATGGCGGCAGCAGCAGCGCCGGCTGCGGCGAGGGCGAGGACGGCGACGGCAGTGATGGCTTCGGCGGCGCATATAAAAGTGGCGATGGCGGCAAGGGTGGCGGCAAAAAGGATCGCCCTTCACGGCACACGACATCGTCCTCAGGAATCTCATCAGCCCTGACGGCCATGAGCAGCGGCGCGCTGCAGGCGGCCGGCGGCGGCGGTCCGCCACCGCCGCCGCCGGTCGCACCACCATCGCCGCCGCCGCCAACAGACGCGCAGCTGGCGGCCTTTCCTGGCGGACCTGGCGTGCCCGCTTTCCTCTACCAGCAGCAGCAATTGATGCAGCTGCAGCACGTGCAGGCGCCACCGCCAGCGGTGGTCGTGGCCGCGCCCGCGCCCGGCCCCCAGCCGCCGCCGCCACCGCCGCCGCTGGTACTGGTCCCTACTGCGCCGCCGCTGACGCTGCAGCTCTCGGCCTTCCAGCAGCCGCTACCTTTCCCGCCGCCAGCAGCTCCGCAGCTCATGGCGCTACCCGGCACAGGCGCCACGGCTTGGGGCATGCGCAACTGGGCGTCGCTGGCCGCCGCCATTTCTGCCACCTCGGCGCCTGAGGCACCCCACGATGAGGATTTCGTGGATGCAGAGGCAGCGTCCGCAAGCGAGGCGCCGCTGCAGGCGGACGAAGCTGCAGCGGCAGTAGGGCCGGCCGTGACAGAGCAAGACGTGACTCTGCAGTTTCCCGCCGTGACCACGCCGCCTTACACCACACCCGGCGGCGGTGCTTCGGCGCCGCAGCAGCTGGCGGTGCTGCAGCCGCAGCAGCCCATGGGGCTTGTGCAGCAGATGCAGCAGCAAACCCCACAGGTGCTGCAGCCGCCGCAGCCGGCGGCCGCGGCTGCTGCTGCTGGTGCAGCCTCGCCGCCTGCTGGCGGCTTTACAACTTGGGGCGCGGCGGGCGGCGTGGCTGATGCCGAGGGCGGTGACAAGTCAGGAGGCGCCCTGAAGGGCGTTTGGTCGGCCATGCGTGTCTTGCGCCGCGACCGCAAGTAGCGAGGGGTTACAGGAACCAGATGACATTTGTTCGTGTTGAAAAAGGCGCACATAAACCTGAGGCTACACAAGGTTTGTGAGGACAGTGGGGGTTGTTGGGCTTACGTGACGTACGTGTGACGTACGTGCGAGTGTTTCATTTGGGGGGGATGGGGCCGGAGTCAGGAGCCCGAATCCGGGCAAGCCATACCCCTGACCTGCTATGCTAAACGCAGCAGATAAGAGGGGAGCTTGCATTAGACGGAATGCTGCCTGACACTGACGGCGTTCACACAGCAAACTTGCCACATGGCCGCAATGCCGTCAGGGGTTCAACACGATGATGCTGTGACCCTACCCCAAAGAGCTGTGTTTCAATGCCCTGCCGCTTGTGTTCCGGCTAGCTGTTCAACATATATACATATGCAAAGGAGTACAAAGTCACAAACGTCAGAAGGTTTAGAAGGTTTTCGAAAGCGGAACTAAGCTGCCAGACTGCTGGCGGTCGTGTGTCAGCTTGTATGTCCATGGAGCGCATGCTGCGACGCGTGTCGCACTTCACGTTTCATGTCCTGCTCGCTATGTTCGCTCGCTCCGGGCGCTGCGTGCGTGCGTGTGGTTGTGCCCCAACACGTGTGCTCATGGCCTGAACCCCCGCCGTGCCGTGCATTTACGCACGCGGCTCAAATAAACACAAACTATTGCTGAAAATAGGAGACTTGCTGTTCACTTTGATTGTGAATGATGTGAGCTGCCGGCGGCCTTGGGTGAAACCTCTGGGTGAAGCATGCATGTTTTGGGGCGCGGGCTGTTTCTAGGGGCGGCCTAGAGCATTTGGCGCAACAATGTTCTTTTCCGCTGTTGTTGTATGTTACAGGATGGAAATGTGCATTCCAGTAACCCGTAACGAGACTAAACGAGCCTAGGACAAAACCAGCGCGGGCAGTGAAATGTTACAAATGTAACAGCGCGGAGGCTGGGAACTCCGGCAAAAATGTACAAAGTCTCTGGTTGTGCGGTTGTGGAAACCAGGGTTGGTGGAAACCGGTCCGTGCGGCAAGTGTCAAGTTTGGGCCGGCGCTCCCTGGCCCGCCCCAACTAAGATGCGGCGTGCCAGGCCAGACCCACCCCAGAAGTTGGCGTCCAGTGCCAACTTCCCACCCTCCTAACAGCGTGGGCCGGGGTGGCATGTCGGGGCGAGGGCTCCTCGTCTCTATTTACTGCTCCTACCGTACTGCTACGCATGATTTGTGACACCAGAATTCATGAAACGCTATTATTTTTGGGCTTTGAGATTTTGACGCCGCGTACCAGATTTCGTGACAGGATCATATGTAAAATGTGCTCCGGATTATCACCCCGTCACCAGATTTCGTTATTATGGTTGCGGAATTACAGAGGGGACAACCCGAGTGTGCAAGCACACAAGGGCCGTCGGAAGCTGCTGCAAACCCTCCCGCCACCATGGTCCGTGTGACTCCGCGCACAGCGAATCCTAGCCAAGCCGTAACCCGCCAGAGCCCCGCCGATTGCATCGCTGCCACAAATCCAAGAGCGGGATTACCGCACAGGTCAAAGGCGAACAGTACACCCTACCAGCACAACCTAACCTAACCAGGGCGCAAGCGTCCAGGTACCAGGCGGCCGCACGAAGCAGAGGCACTGCAATACGAACGCGCATGTCTTTAAGACGTAGGAACTCACGGCGACGGAGGCGGTGATTCGAAATCGTACGGCGGCCGCAACTCCATCCGACCACCACCGCCAGGAGCAATGAATGGGTGAGAAGGCGACACCGTGTCCCAATCCTTGGGGGGAATACCCAAACTAACAAACGTCTGCAGCCGACCCCAGAAATCCGTCACAACATCAAGGCCGACGCGGAGCACGTGCGCAGACGGCAACGTGCGCTTGGCAGCAAGGCCAGCCATGATCACACGTTGCCGACCCAAGTCCAAAGCATGTGGTGATCTGACTTGGGGGGCACGCGCTAGGTGTCGGGACACCTTTGCTCGCGAGGGGGTGAGGAGGGGGGTCAGGACGCGTGGCGTGTGTGTATTTGGATCCGAAGAGCTTGGACGCTTAGGCCCGCATGAAATGGATGCAATTGCGGATTTCAATACATGGGAGTGCCATGTTCATGTACGCGTCTGTGTGGCCGCATGCATGGAGGTTTGCCTATGGGCGTGTGTGCGCGTGCAGTCCTGCACGTGCAGAGCGTAACTTCTCTTACATGCGCGCCCGTCCGGCCTGTGTGGCCTGTGCTGTGCATAAAGTGGATCTATAAAGTGAAAAGTGCGCGTGCTTTGATCTGGCCTGGCCGGCCTGCTTTCCCTGGAGCGATTGACCCTCTGAGAGGGTATTTAAGGCGGAGTGCGGGCTAGGTCATTCATACCAGAAGCACTGTCGATACCAGACATAAGCTCTGAGTACCCTGGTCGATCCCGACCCTGCTATCCCCCTGTAAGTCATATGCTTGGCTTACCCGGCTCTGTGCCCCTTGCGCCCTTGTGCGCCAGCTTTCCACGGTTTCCCATTGCGCCCTCCGTGCGCCAGTCTCCCCCGGTTTCCCCTCGCGCCCCCGTGCGCCAGCCCTCCCCCGGTTTGCCTTTGCGCCCTCGTGCGCCACAGCCACAGCGCCTAAGTCCAGCTAACCCCAGCTCGGCAGCGCGGCCCCTTCTCCCTTCCCCTCTCTCCCCCTCCTCTTATCCCGTTCGCAGGGTCCCTATCCCCTCGCGTAATACCCCCCTCTTATCACCTCCACCTCTCTTCTCTCTCTCTTGGTGATATACAGAAGGCTCGGCTTAGGCGGGTACGTGTCAGCCGTTGACATGCAGGAGGTTACCGTGCTTGGCCACCTATTCCCCGTTACGTCAAGTTACCTTCCGCTGCTACTCTTCCACATCTCGATTATCTGTACACACAGTCTCGTTACTCTGCCACTCTATCTCGATACAGCTACCCGTTGCCTTTGAATACTAAGGAGCATACTCAGACCGAGACCCCAACAGTGGACGCCGTGCTGCGTGGACCTGTCACTCCGTCCCCACACGCGTGCCAGGTGGTGTTACCCGATCATTGGGCCCTCCATTCACACACGTAAGAAGTTTTATTTTTGGTGGTGTACACCTTGCGTGTGGTGGTGGTTTTGTGGTATCGAGACTTGGGGCTCCTAGTGCAGGCGAGGTCGCCGCACGCCTCGCGACACATCTGTGTTCACGCATACCTTTGGTTTTCCTTCTGTACTCCTTGCCTCCTTCTCCGTATCTCCTTGGTTTATATTCACCGCTCCTGCCTTCCTTGCTTTTATCTTGGCACCGTCTTGCAGTTACGATCATAACCGCTTGGTTATAACGACGCGGTTTTATACACACCCGATTTCGTGCCATCGAGCATCCACACCCGCCATCGCCTCTGGCCAGGGCCTTGCTCTTGATATCCCCTCCTTTGTTTCAGGTCTGCTAACGGCAGCAGACATCCACGTGCAAGCCTTGTGTATCCACACGCTACCTACACCTCAGGTCCGAATTCCATGGCTGACAGGCGCTACGGTATTACGCCCTCAAGCCTCAACCCCTGGCCCCGCACGCCCTCCACCACCCGCGCCCGCTAAGCCGTACACACGGCACCCACCACACGGCCAGAAAGATGAGGAGGAAGAAGATGCCGTACGCGTACAGCTTCTTAATGCCATGCCAGCAGTACGAATCCAGCAGCGCGTTCTCCACTGTGCCAGAGCCCCGGGACGGTGCGCGCTGCAGCACAGACACCTGCGGCGGCAGGTGCTGGGGCGCCTGTGACTGCTGCAGCTTACTAGCGGCGTCGCCACGCGCACGCAGTGGGCGGGTCACGTTCACCCCGCTGCATTCAAGCCCCCCAGCGCCGCTGCCCGAAGCGGTGACGAGAGCGCCGCTGCTGAGCCAACGTTTTGACTGCTGCAGCAGCAGCTGCTGCTGTGTTTTGGAACTTTGAGCGCCGACAGTGTAGGGGCCTTGCAGTTGCCCGCCGGCCGGCGCGATGTTAACCACACACGCGTCCTGTTGCTCAGCCTGCTCATCTCTGCTCTGCTCGGAGGTGTGGCTGGATGCCGCTTGGCTGCGTGCTGCCGCCGTTGGATCCAGCGCAGTGTTAAGGGCTTGCTGTGGGCATTCCTGATCTGTCCCAGTTGCCATGGTCGCCTTATAGGACGGTGAGGGCTGCGATGAGGCGTCTGGCTCTGATTGCGGAAAGCCTGCTCCGCCGCGGGCTTCAGGGCCGGAAACCCCGGCGGTTGGCACGCCCGTCGGGCTCGGAGCCGGTGCCGAGCCAAGCGAGGCTTGCCCTGTTGCGCTGCGCGCCACAAACGGCCACATATTTACTGGCATGTGGGCTTGCTGGGCAGCTGCAGCCTTCACGCCTGCGCGCAGGCGATGGCAATGCCGCGAATGGCGAAACTTGCATGGGCCCGGATAGTGATGAGCCAGGGAACATGCCAGTGATTGCGTACGTGCCTTGTGACAAGCATACGCATGTTGCCTGGCCCTAAAACTGCTCGAGGCGCGAAAGGACGGCAGCGAACTTGCGCAACGCAGCCACTACTTTCTTCGCGGCCTAGGGGGCTGTTTCTAATTCATCATCATCATCGAACTGTGAGAGAATGTTCATCCACAATGCGCAGGTTGCTGGTTGCGAAAGCGCGGTCTGGTCTCGCGCCAAAACACTTCCAGCACAGGATCTTGTCCAGCTTAGCTGGTGCAAACGACAAAGTCATTGTGCTATGAGACCAGCAATCAAATATTCATGGGCAACCTCGCTGACATTTTGTCCCGTTCATTCGTCCTGCCCGGGTGGGCCCCCCCAAACAAAAGCAAAATAACCGCATGCATTGCACCACATTGCCGTGGCACATGCCAAACCCAGCCCGTGCCAATGTGGCATGCGAAGTCGCTGTCGACTCAAAGTGCAGGTTCGCAAATTTCACATGGCCGGGCCTGCGGCCGCGGTCCCTTTTGCAATGCAGTGGCTACGATGTCACCTATGCCTATAGAATGTATTGAGGCAGGCGCGAGCGCCGGTGCGCTCCTGACGGGCACTTGATTGCTGACGTGTGCACTTTGGCCTCGGCGATCGAACGTCGAGCATGCAGAAACGCCTGCAGCCAGCAAATGCATGGCCAATTTTGACATACCATTAGAGGCTGATTAAGCACTATGCACTTTGGCACGCGCTCGCTGGCCAGTTTCGGGCGCTGGGGACGACACGTTCGAGGTTGCGATTGGCCACCGCGATTGGACGTACGCCGCTCCCGACAGCATATAAAGTCATTCAGGCCCTACAATTGGTACATCTCAACCCTCGAGCTGTCTTCCTGAGCTGCCTTTTGCGCTCGCAACTGCCGTTGCTCTCAAGCCCTGCTCGCTGCACCGTCCTTGCTGTAACGCAAGGTGAGTCTTTAGCGCACATGCGTGCATTGATATGGACATTGCGGCTGCGGGCGCTATCCTGGCAGTGCGTTTGGGCTTTTGGGTATGTTTCGGGACCCAGAATTGCGCGTGCGCCCGAGTTCGTCCTTGTCGATTGCGGTCGTTGCGGTGTGCCTCTGCATATGGGCTTGCTTCGCATGGTCTTGCTGCGTGGTCATGATCACAATTGGCTGAGTCCGGGGGCGCGTTAAGCTTGTGTCAGGGCGGTCGCCCAGGTTACGCTTCATGCAGCTTCGGCTCACATCCTCGGCGCACTCCTCTCCTGCATGCGCGCACTCGCTCTTTTGCTTGTACATGCTAACAACCGGCCGCACGGCCTCGGATCACCAGGGGTGCTCCCACTATGCTTTCGCACAGACTCCGCCCGCGGCCGGCATCCATGCCGGCCCGGGTTGTGATCTTGCGTTGCACTGCGGGCAGCTGAGAAAGACCCTCACCACCGGAACGAGATAATGCTCGCGTCGGGAGTGTGTTTCCGTGCCTGCGCGTGCGCGCGTGCGGCGCCTGGCGTGGCCGACACCCGTAACCATGGGTCGGTCACGCCAGGTCGCCGCAGCCGCCGTCGCCACCCTCCCCCCGCCCCTCTCCTGGCCGTCTCCCAGACTCGACCGCGCTAATCGGCTACGGCACCTCTTTGCTCTGGCGGCGGCTGCCGCGGCGCTGGCCTCCCACTTCCGGGCTCGCCATTGACGGTAGGTTGGCCACGAAGCCCTTCCTGCTGGGGGTTCTTTCACGTCTAGGGCACGGTCATGGCGTAATGGGGGTTACGTGGATACACGCTGTGCGCCTGTGGTGCTGCTACTACCACCTCGCAACGGGCACGCCCTTAATCTCGTCTGCTTGCGGTGCTGCTTCTGCGCGCTGGGGTCTCCTCCTCCCCTTCCCCCTCCCCTCCTCCCCCCGCCCCGGGCCACGCTGCCTCTGTGCAATGCGTTGTGGCGGCATACAGCCCCTCGCATCGGCCCGCGTCCGCGCTCCGCCCGCCCGCCGCCTCCCTCCCCTTTTCGCTCCCCCACGCCTTCCAGAACCCTCTTCTCCAACACCAAGAGATGGCCGCCATCAAGATGAACATCGCCTCTTCCAAGACCGCCGCCGCCGCCAAGGCCACCACCCGCGGCGCCCGCCTGGTGACCCGCGTGGCCCAGCCCCTGGCCCCCAACACCGCCGCCAACGCCGCAGCCGACGCCTCGCTGCTGGCGCGCGCCGGCCTGCCGCCCACCACCACCCCCTACGACAACTACAAGTTCGCCCCCATCCGTGAGGCCGAGGTGAGGGCGCCTGTGAATGCTTGGGGTTGTCTCACTGGACCGCTTGGCAAGGGGTTGCTGATGATCTCAAGTTCCAGCCGTCTTGCTGAATTTTTGTATGCGCTTGCATGGTAATTGCCCTTGCACGTCACCATTGTTGCCTGCTCGTCTACCGGTCGCCCCGCCCGCCCGCAATCTTCTCACACCCTCCCCCCAATTTCCGCCCCTTTTCCCCACACTACCAGGTCAACCGCGCCATGACCCGCCGCTACTTCAAGGACATGGACGAGTTCGCCGAGTCCGACGTGGTCATTGTGGGTGCCGGCAGCGCCGGCCTGGCCTGCGCCTTCGAGCTGGGCCGCATCGCGCCGCACCTGAAGGTGCGTTCGAGGCGCGCGCTGTTGAACACCCTGCTGATACGATTTGTGTTGCTAGTGCTTGGTGGCTCGGACCGCGTGTGCCCCTCTTGTTGTCACTGCGTGTCGCTTTCCGTGCCTGGTCCCTGGCCGCCGGAAGTCGCCTCATCTCCGTGCCGCACCTCACCCTAGTTGGTCTTACCCCTTAAGCACTGCTCTCTGCTCATCCCCTCCTCCTCCCACACCTTCTCCGCACCCCCGTCCCTCCCCTGGCTTTCTGCGCTCAGGTGGCCCTGCTGGAGCAGTCGGTGGCTCCCGGCGGCGGCGCCTGGCTGGGCGGGCAGCTGTTCAGCGCCATGGTGGTGCGCAAGCCCGCGCACGAGATGCTGGACGCGCTGGCGGTGCCGTACGAGGACGAGGGCCACTACGTCGTGGTGCGCCACGCCGCGCTGCTGACCTCCACCCTGATGAGCCACGTGCTCAAGGTGAGTCGTTATGTACTGTTTGCGTGTGTTAGGATTATTACTTTGTGTGTGCGAGTGTGTGTTGATGGATGTCAGTCGGTAGGGGCCCAAAGGGTGGCATGGTGATGCGTGCGACGCGGCGGCTTGTAGGCTTGACGCGCGCGTGTAGTGGTGTAACTTTTGTTGGCAAGCTGTGTGTGTGCGCGCGCATGCTTGCGGCTTGCTCCGCTGTGCGCGTGCTTGCGGCTTGCTCCGCTTGGCTGCCTTCCTACCTAACTAGCCTGACCCATGCCTTCCCTCACTCCTGTCCCATCCTCTTCCCTTCCTTTCCCTTGCTCCCCCTCTTCTCCCCCTTCCAGAACCCCAACGTCAAGCTGTTCAACGCCACCGCCGTGGAGGACCTGATCGTCAAGCCCGACGCCGCGCTGGGCCCCAACGGCCGCCGCGTGGCGGGCGTGGTGACCAACTGGTCGCTGGTGGCCCAGGCGCACGGCACCCAGTCCTGCATGGACCCCAACGTCATCGAGGCCGGCGTGGTGGTGTCGGCCTGCGGCCACGACGGCCCCTTCGGTGCCACCGGTGAGCTGCTGCTACCGTTGCTGCTACTGTTACTCCAGCTGCTGCTGTTGTGTGTTGCTGCATTGGCTTGTTTTGGGAAGTAATCGGATTGGCATGTGTTTGGTGTGTTTGACGTGATGCCAGGTTTCATGTAGAACGCACGGAAGTTGCCCTTGAACAGATCACATTGTTCTGACGGTCATTTCTCCTCCCTCTTCTTCTTCTTCCTCTTCCCCATCAGGTGTCAAGCGCCTTGCCAAGCTGGGCATGGTGCCGGGCGGCGAGGTGCCCGGCATGGGCGCCCTGGACATGGAGGCCGCCGAGGGCTCCATCGTCAACAACACCCGCGAGGTAAGAGGAGACAGCAGCATGCGCAGTTGACACAGAAAAGTGCGTATGTTTGTTGTTGATACCCCGAGCTCGTCATCAGCCAGCATATCGAACGCATCATCCTCCGCCTTGGTATGCCGAGGTGGTAGGCATCTTCTCTGACCGCCTCCTCACCGGCGGCCTTCTCTCACCTACCCCGCCCTACCCTACCCCACTCACCCCATCTCACCCTACCCCATCCCGCCCACCCTCGTGTGTCCTCCTTCCTCCCAGGTGGTTCCCGGCATGGTGCTGACCGGCATGGAGCTGGCCGAGGTGGACGGCAGCCCGCGCATGGGCCCCACCTTCGGCGCCATGATCGTGTCCGGCATGCGCGCCGCCCACATGGCCGTGGCCGCCCTGGAGCGGCGCCGCGCCCTGGCCGCCGCCGCCGCCGAGGGCGCCGCTGAGGCCCAGGCCTAAGCGGTCCGCCGGTGCTGCGCTGCGGCTGCTGTGCTGCGGTGTTGTCACTGTGAGGTGTGCGCGCCTGGGTGTTGCCCGCGCGGATGGTCTCAGCGGTGGCGCAGTTCGTGCTGCAAGCGGCCTTGAAAGATAGGTAGCTTCTGTGGTTGCGGGTCTGGCGGGCAGTGTCGGAGTTCCAAGCGCAACAATGCGCGTGTCACTGAAATAGTCCGTGGGGGTGGGTGGTAACATATATTGTGTTGCGCTTCTTTGTGGCCTGCCAGTTCGTTTTCGACCGTGAGCATATGTCCGGTTCCGGTCTGGTAGCAATGCGAGCATATGCCCCGCGGTATATGGTCGCGCGTCACGTAGAACCGCTCTGGTGTTGCTCCTGGGAGTTGCGCAGGTGGAGTTGTCGTGTGGAGGTCAGCTCGCAGCCCTTGCCGACTGGAGAGCGCAGCAGCTATGAATGCATGAATCATTGACACTTTTGAGTATGAGGCTGTGGGCGGCGGTACGGCAGTGGCATTGCGCATGCGCACCCGAAACTGCTGCAGCAGACCCGCGCCACAAAGTGACGAATCTTGTAAGAAGAACAGAAGATAGTTAACTGTCAGTCCCAGTCATGATCTGAAGCTGGGTTGCAGACACGTAAGCAGGGGTTTTAAAATCGTGTGTGTGGTTACAAGGTGGTGCACACTTCTCGTGTCTTCCAACCTCTTGAAAACCGAAGGCCCGGGCCGGGGTGACCCTTATAACGCCTAGTAAACTATGATTGTTCAACTCTCTTGACCGGCCCTCGCAAGGGGCACATTCCTGCTCCTAAATTCCCATATGGAGTCGAGCAGCGCAGCAAGCCTAGCCGGGTCCGCATTCCGCATCACTTCCTGCATGCCCTTGCTAAAATCGACGCCGCTGTCCGTCCTTAGTTGGTCGTAAGCCGTACATGTCATCAGGACGTGGTGTTCGTCCTCCACTTCGTTCGCTGTGCACAGCGGGCACGTCCTCTCCTCCCTAGGCCTATCCCATGCGCGATTAGCAGTAATTGGCCAACAGCATAGACGGAATCGCATCAGGAGTTTGTGTCGCGCAACAGTGATGTAAGCCCGGCAGTGGTCATGTAACACCAGCGGCGCGGCGCCCGTCGCACTTAGCCCCATCCAATGCTTATATTTGCACATATGAATGCCTGGTTGCTTGCCGTCTGAGGGGAAGGCGTGTGGGTCTGCTTGCAGCCGCTCATGGCTCCACGCCCGCATCAGGTGCTCCCTGAAGGTGGAGAGGGCAGGCCCATCGGGTAGGGGTGTACTGGCCCTCCATTCTTCCCTCGTCTCATGTGTCCCTGGCCAGTTCCAGACGTCAATGCCTTGTGCTGCTATGAAACGAAACATACGTGCACACCACCCATCACTCGCCCGGTTCCTCCATGCGTCACGAATTTCATCTACCAGCGTGTCGAAAGCCAGACTCCTGGTTTGTGCGCAGATCCTATTGTAGAAGCCCATACATTGCTTCGCTATGAACAAGTGTAGCGGTAGTTGGGCTAGCTCGGCAAACAAAAGCCGGTGTGACGGTTTAGCGGCACCCACAGTCTGGCGCATGTACTGAATTTGTAGCTTCACTGCTTCGTCTCTCAAGCATGCCTCAAACGGCCCCTGTGCCAGGTTATTGCTATCATTGCGCCGTGGCGGCGGCCCTCCGTCTAGCATTTCCACTAGTACGTCTGGCCCCCACACCTCGCAGCCATACGAAAGGATGGAGCGGATCTGCACTTCAAAACAGCGCATGCGGATGTCTGGCGCGAAAATGCGCAGACGGTTTAGTCTAGTGTTTAGTGCACACATACCCCTGCGCGCGGACTCGCACAGCGTCTCCCTGCAGCTGACAAATGCCCTACCGGGCCCGTACACCAGGCCCAAGTATCGTGCTTTGTCCACCGCGGGGATCGGCTGCCCTGCTAACCTCAGCCCCTGGCATTCTGTGCTTACCGCGCTAGCTACCTCCTCACTGGCTGCAAACACCAGCCTCTCACATTTGGCAACGTTTGCTTTCATTCCAAAAGCTAGGCAAAAAGTATAAACTAGCGACAGCAGATGCCGCATCCGCTCTGGGGTAGTGGCTAGCAGGGACACGTCGTCCGCGTACATTAGGAGTGACACCAGTTTCCCGTTGATCTCCGGGGAGCCAGTGGTCTCGTCCAAATCTTCTGAGTCAATATACTCGGCTAACGTTTCAATAAATAGACCAAACAGCTCAGTGCTAAGTGGGCATCCCTGCTTCACCCCCTGTGTAGTTGCAAATGGTGTGCTGAGTGTGCCTCCAGCCTTCACAACCATCATCACCCTTTCGTAAGCTTTTTTGATCAGGACTCCTATCTTTCCCTGAGGGTGGCTGGTGGACCTGAAAGCAGGCGGACAGGTTTGCGGAGGCGGTCGCCCTCCTGCCGCCTGGCTGGACGCGCACCGCGCGACTGGCGCGGGGTCGTGCCGCCACCCTGCCGCTGGAGGATGCAGCGTTAGCGCAGGCTACTGCGGAGTCTGTGCGGCAGGTGGTGCAGGGGCTGGGCTGGATGCACGAGGCCGGCCCACCCCTGCTGCTTACGGAGTATATGGTCAAGGCGGGGACGGTACTGCAGATGACACCGCACTTAGCGGCCCTGCGCGCTAAGCACCGGGCTTACATTCTGGATGCTGGTGTGTTAGATACGGACGTGCCGTTAGCGGCCAGGGCCTTTTCGGGAACTCTGGCGCGGTTGTGGGGCCTTAAATGGGAAAACCAGCACAAAGAGGCGTTGTGGTAGTTGTGGAGAGTGGCTGCGAATGCGTGCTGGGCTTTCCCCCTCCATGCACGGGAACTGGCTGCTGGTATCGCAGCTACGGTGTGCGAATGCAGGATGGGGACCGGCGCCATTGGTTTTGGGAGTGTCGGGTCGCCCAAGCGTTACGGGAGAGTATGGGCATGGCTATGGGATGGCTTCCGGAGGAGGCTCTGTCTGCCTTCTCTCGTGCGGAGCTGTGGCTGGTGCGGCCGCCTGCGGGTCTGCGCCAGCCAGTGTGGGACGTTGTGTGTCTTACCGCTATGTCAGCCATGGATCTTGGGCGGCAGCGGGTGGTGATGGCTGGTTTGGCGGCATAACAGCCTCTGTCGTCCGCCTTGGTTCTGAGCATTGGTTTGACTGTTGTTGCGGACTTTTGGGGACGTTTGCAAACGTTTGTGAGCCTGGGTATTCGGCCGAAGGGTTGGGACACGGTTTCGCCTGGCCAACCCTTCATCGCTCGTGCACATGATGATAGTATGCTCCTGGTGTTGCCGTACGACTATGAATCCCCGCCTCCGTCCCCTTAAAAGGGCTTGGGGTTTGGAGGTAGGGTGCCGTTTGGTATTTCGCACGGGTGCCTAGACGCTTGCGCCTTGGCTGGTGTGTGTACTTTGCGTCACCCTACTCGGTCTATTGCTGTGTGGGGTTCACCCCCACACGGGTATGACGCCGGTCTGGGGGAGGGGCCAAACGGCACGGCGGTTTTGACAGGGTTTACGATGTTGTTCCAATACCAAACTTTGGCGGCAGGTACCCGCGGCGCACGTGGATCTTTTGGAACAGCATCGTACCTAGCTGCTATGAGGCATTTTGTCCGGGGGGTGCATGTTGCCCTGTCGGCACGGTCCGGCACGACCGTCAGGCCGACCTCGCTATTAGAGTCCCGTAACTTATCCATAATATTATAATGTGATTAAGGTCCCATATCACTTATTTTTAGGGAAATCGGTGCTGTCACGGTCAACATGCTTCTTTCGCTTCCATAGTTGAGTGGCTTTGACACCGCTTGCAATTGCCGTCGTCTAAACTATCAACATGGAGACCAAAAAAACATTCCGCGGCCAAAAAGACGGACTGTAGCGTAAGCATGCTTCGCGAATTTTGGTGACAGCGACCCTCATAAATTGACTTGCCTGTCAGGACTTGAGATCCTTTTATGCTATAATAGCTATTTCCTGAGCGGCAGGGGCCAAATTACCGCGTGTGCAGAGAAACACGTGTGGACACGATTCCGCCCCTCCCTGAACCGGCGTCATACCCGTGTGGTTCACCCCTGTCGCGTGGCCACGATGCAAACGGTGAGGATCTGGCGGGCTATGGCTTGGCTCGGACTCACTGTGCTCGAAGTGACGCGGACTCAGACTGCGGGAGGGTTTGCTGCAGCTTCAGATGACCCTTGTGTGCTCGCACTGAGGGATGACACCGGGCCCCGATGCCGCTAAGGCCGTGTCGCAGGATGCCGCTGGCCTGCAAACGGGGTCCCACGGATGCCGCCGGGGTGGCAACGGGGATGCCGTCGGGCGGCCTCGGGATGCCGTCGGGGCGCTAACGGGATGCCGCTCAGGGACCTTGGGATGCCGCTGGGAGCTGTACGGATGGCGTGTGGGGGTCTACGGATGCCGCCGGGGGAGGCACCGCGGTGCGCCTTGCCGGGCGGGCCTTACCCGAGGAGGGCAGGGGGAAAGGTATGTACGCATACTTTTAACGCTGCGCGGCTTTCGCGGGGGGAAGCCCCGGGGGCAAGGGCGAAGGCGCCGGGCGTGTTGTGTTTGGGCTAGGTCAGGGGCGGCCATTTGCCAAGTTAACACGCCCTGGAATGTTATAGTTACTTCTACACTATCACACATATATGATGAATAATCTGGGGCCTGAAATATGCTGAGTGCGGAAGGGTGCGCCAATGGCGCACCCTTGACCGCCCCCTCAAACTGGTTCATCTCAACCTGCAACGAACTATATGTCAAAGGGCCAACGTCATAACGGCGCTCTAAGCGCGTTCTGTGCGGTCGGCCCGAAGGCCGCCCTCGCTCAGAGCCTGGCTCAGAGCGTCTCTAGCTCGTATGCGTATTACATGTGATTTGCATACGTGCGGCTTTGGCTGAGAGACGTTGGAGCAGCGAAAACGCCCACGTTTGACTGCCGAGCTTTGGGTGATTGGGTGCACCAATGGTGCACCTCTGCCGAAAGACAAGCAGGAAGTGCAATCATGTATAATATGTCTTCTATGATGGTGTGCAAACGAATTAATGGCCCAAACGACGGACCGAACCTTAGTCCCCGAACATCAGCCATAGCGATACACGCCACGCTCGAACCCCCGACCTTCCGGAGCCCAGCCCCGCGTAGTTGCGTAGTTGCATAGTGCAACGTTTTTGAGAGGGCGCCGTTGCAGTAGGTTTCCCGTGTCCCCTCCAGTACGGCTTCCGTGTGCTCGTTCGTGTGTGTAAGGGGGGGGCGATGCCGCTGTACGGGGTTACCGATGCTAATGCGGCTGACAGGGGTTGGGATGCCACAGCGTCGGGTTGCCGATGCCGCAGGCTGGGGTCGAGATGCCGCCGGCCGGGGTCGGGATACCACTGGGCCTGGGTCGGGGATGCCGCTGCGGGTCCGATGTGCGACACGCCGACCCCTGCCGATGCCAGGATGCCGGGCCCGGTGTCATCCCTCCAGCTCGCACACTCGGGATGTCCCCTCTGTAACACCGCAATCATGTCCTCTGCAGCAAACAGGACGCGATGGGTTACAGCAGGTTACAGCCTGTCCCTTCCTCTCTTTACTTTTTAGCCCGATGAAACTTGTTGCTGGGAATGCAACCCCCTTGTCTCCGGGCTGGCCCGCTTTCGCTTGCGCCTCACGTGCATGGGGACTCGTTGGCGTTGGCCGGTGACGGTCTGTGCGCGTTCCAGGAAGGAAGCCTAAGGACCTCTCTAGAGTCATGTCGGGTCACGCGCGCGCTCTCGATAGACGGGCCCCCGTGCTGTATGTGGCGTCCTGCTCCAATTTGCTCCGATTCTTAAGTATTCGTGCTCGCCACCCCTGCTGCTCCTTTGCTCACGCACCACACAACGATGGTCCCACGCCCTAACCTTTCGAAGAAGATGCGCACGATGTCAACACGGGCTCTTCAACTTCACGCGAGCTCGGAGGCAAAAAAACTCTTGTTTTCTAGTTATACATCACCACATGGGAAGACTCGCGCGCGGGGGCAGCTGCACGGAGCCCAGCGAGCGAGTCCGCTCAAGAGTCTGCTCGGCTTAGGCAGCTTCCAGCTCGTCCCACATGTACGGCGCGCGCGAGTTTCTTGCTATTGAATATGGCGTCTTTCGTGCATTAAAATCATAGGCTAGGTTTAGCACTTCATAGCACATCTTTAAAAGAGGCTTGTAAACATCGTTAGCGACAGCGGCTTGAGCCACACCACCAACATGCCGCGCCACATCTTGCGCCATCTTCGAGTCCTCTTGGTCGGCCTTTGCGTGAGGGGCCTCGCAGCACACGCCCGTATTTTAATGCAAGGCGAGGGAGGTGCTCTCCAAGCCGCAGGCAAGCAATGGTGCAGGAAAGCCTTCCGTGTGTCCCAAGGTCCCATGGTCCCACGCATTTGCATTTAGTAGCGCATTCCCGTGACGCCGCGTGACGGTTCACCTCTCGCCCACGTCTCGCTTCCCATCACTTCCTCTGCCCGTTCTTTCTTGCTTCGCCCGTCCCAAACCCTACAGACCTTGCAAGTGCAGCCACTGTACGCCGTGTCAGTGAGCGCCTTCTCCAACAACACAACCAGTATCAGCAACCAAACAGCGGCAATGGGGGCGGAGCGGGCGCTGGGCTGGGCCTCGGCAGTAGTGGCCTGGGTACTAGCGGCATCCCCGGCACGGTCACGCCCGGCGGCGGCCTGCCGTACAGCTGTGCCGGCATCTACCCGCCACCCTCCGGCGGCTTCCCGACTGGCCTGTCGGACTGCCCGCTGGACCCGGCAGCTGCGCCCACCTTCGAGGACTGCACGTGCGCGGCGCAGTGCCGCTTGATGGCCATGGCGGTTCAGTGCGCCACCGGCTTCGCCGCCTGCCAGCGCACCTGCCGCGGCCGGAACGCGGGCACGACCGAGGGGTCACAGTGCCCCACCTCCTGCGTATACCAGGTGGGCAAGGGGGGTAGCGGTGGGCAAGGGGGGTAGCGGTGGGCAAGATTACATTTTACTCATTTTTGTTCCTGGCGCGGGGCCTATCTAGGGCAGGGGAGGCTTGGTTGCGCGGACGATGCACTCCAGGCATGCCCCATTGCCCATCCTTTTCGTTGTGGACGCTGCTTTCTGTCTTTACTCGCTCTTTGTATGCCTGCCGGCTTGAACGTTCTCGCAAAACACACGCACGCAGGCGGGCTGGCCGGGCTCCAGCTACTCCTTCTGCAAGTGCACTGAGGCGGAGGCCAACCGGTGCGCGGAGGGCGTGGTGGCGTCCATGGAGCACCTGTGGAAGGACGTGTGCGCCAAAAAGCCCACGCGTGCCGGCGGCGTCGTGGCGTGCCCGCCGCCTCCCCCTCAGCCCTGCGCAAACTATGCTGACCTGGCGGCAGCGTGGCGGCAAGCACATCGCAACAACGCCTCCACGAATGGGAAGCCCATGCCGCCCATGCCCCCCATGCCACCTTGTGTGCCGGCGCCCCCCTCACCTCCTAGCCCACCGTCCCCGCGGAGCCCCAAGCCGCCCAGCCCCAAGCCGCCCAGCTCCAGCGCTCGCAGCCCCAAGCCGCCCAGCCCCAAGCCCCCTGGCCCCAAGCGCCCCGCTCCCGCTGGTGGCAACATAAGGCCTTCGCCACGCACGCAGCAGCAGTAGTGTCAGCCGGGTACTGGGCTGCTTGAGATAGGGGCAACGGGCACGTGGAAGATACATACCTTCGTACATAGTAACATAGGCCGTACATACCGTAGTTACATAGGTAATTGGCCGAAGAGCAGGATTGGGCGTAGCCTGGTAGGGCAACTAAGTGTGTGCCGCAAGTATACCACCATCATCCTTATCACATACGTACACGCGCCACGGCCTCTAGACTAAAAGCATTCATGCTCGTGCAAATGACGGTTGCGCCTCCATTCATGCTTTGGACATGTTGCAGCAGTGTATCGCTCTTTGCTTGGGCAAGTACGGTGGACTGTCTCCCGCGTGCGTGCAAGCCTGTCGACGCGCGCAATGCATTCATCTGGTCAGACTCATGCTGAGCCCCGCGAAGCGACTGTCCAAAGGACTCGGAACCGGACACGTGCTTGACTGGCGTAGAAAGATGCACCAGGATGTATGTTAGGATTTTATTTTTGTCTTGTGAGACATAATTGGTTACAATACGAGGCTATCCTAGCGTATCAAAAACAGCGAAAGTAACTGATTTGCTTGTGTCACTCATGAGCCTCTCTTGATGCAATGATTACCTCGTGCTCTACGCTTGCCCGTATCTAACACGCTTCCTGGCCGGTGGAAGCCTTGGCTCTGCTTTTCATTTGAAAGCACTCTTCGTTCACACACACCACCCAGCCCTCCCATCAGGGAAGGGGTCCCTCCTGCTCTCAACGCTCATTCCAACTTCTCCTTGTCCTAGCAGCAGCCCAGCACAAGAAAGCCCACCCGTACACCCAATAGCACGTGACCCAATAGCTTCATCACGCCTGTCCACCAGCGCTCCCGGCGCTCGCTGCTACTGCCGCCGCCGCAGTGCTGCCTTGAAGCCCGTCATCTCCGCGCTCCAGGGCCGCAGCCACGCGGTTGCTGATGAGCTGGACCATAAGGGGGTCGATGCCTGTGACGGGTGTTTGCGCGCAGTGGACAGCAGGAAACGCGAGTTGCTTTTTTGCGAACGGGTTAGATCCTAGGCGGATAATGAAATGGCGACATGATGTGTACCTTGTCTTCCAAAGCCTCGCTACTCCCACGGCGCAGCGTGGACCGCCCCCCGCGCCAGCCGGCAGCCTCCGCCCTGCAGCGCCCACGTTTGCCCGTGGCCCGCGCCCGCCCAAAGCCCTGCAGCAACCTCCCACCCGCACCCCCAAACAAGGCTCCCCGCCCCCAGAATGTGCATCCTCCCTGCGGACATGCACATGCACGTTATTGACCATAACGCCCGCGCACATCCGCCCTTGGTAGCCCCCACATCCTCCTTCCCTCCCCTGCCCGCTGCGAATCTTGAAGCCCCACCAGGCGCAACCGGCACGCCTGGCCCGCACGCCCGACGGTGTGGCTGGCTCACCAATGGGATCGGCAATGATGCACTTGAGCCCGGGGTGCTCCGCCTGCGCCTCCTTGACCAGGGCGGGGATATCCTCCTGCAGGCAGGCAAGGCGCGGCCCGAATGACCGGTGTATTGACGCTGGGAGACGCTCCGCACCCCCCTATGACTCCCTCCCCCACATGTGCGTGCACGGCAGTATACCGGTAGCGTGCACGCCCACCATGGGTTGGCGCCACCCTCCAGGTTTCAATCCAAGTTACCTGCCAGCGATGTCGCACTCCCGCGCCGGGCACATCCAGACTTTTATCCCGCGCACACGCAGACGCATACGTACACAAAGCGCGCCTTTCTCTGCTTTGATGTGCTCGACCTCACTTCGACACCTCAGCACCCACGTACCTGAATGTGCCGCCCCCGCGACAGGAAGTAGGGCGCAATGACCACCGTGCTCACACCCCGCTCCGCGCAGCGGCCTGCACAGCGGTTGCACAAATGCACGTTCAAAATGCTGGTGGACGCAGCCAAGCGAGCTTGCCAAGCGCGGCCCACACACCTCATTGCTGCTCCCCTTCCCCTGGGTACTCCCAAATGCCGGAAGCACATGGAGCAGACAACGATGCCCTCGCCCAGCGCACCCTGCGCCAGGCCCGAACAGTCCGGTTCCACGCCCTCTAGTCCCAGCTCACCCACGGCCTGCGCAATGGAGGGCTCCGCGATCTCCATGTGCGCCACCTCCACCACCTGCGCCCCCGTCAGCTCGCTGTAGAGCGACCCGAACTCGTGCAGCATGTCGTTCGAGGCGCGCTTACGCGAGCCGTGGTCCACAATCACCACTCCGACCTGTAAGAATCACAGGCACACCGGCTCAGGGGGACAAGAGAGAAATGTGTGGGGGTCTAGGCCCGTAGAAGGGCGCGGGGAGGGGCCGCAGGCAAACCAGAGCGCGTGGCAGCAGCAGTGCACACGTTCAGAGCTCGGGCCCAGCACACACCTTGCCAGACGCCGCCCCCGTCCCGTTGCCAGCGGCTGCTGCCGATACTCCAGAGCGGGTAGACGGAGACGACCGGCCAAGGAGATGGGCAACGGGCGCGTAGCTCGTAGAGCAGCAGTCCGCCGCAGGCGAGGCCATCGCTAACCGCGGAGCTACCGAGATGCGCTGGATAGCGGGCTTATTTGAGTAAGCAATCACTGTAGCGGTGCGACTGGCAGACGCTGGCGCGCTCGCGCGAGAGTTCACCGCGCGCCTCTCCATGGAAAGGGCCATCGTGGGAGGTCGTGAGGAAATGGCGGGTGCGGGTGTCGCAATTGTATAAATATCTCCCTGTATACAAGTAGAATTATCGAAAGTCACTTGGGCCTTTGAGCGACTTCTGCGCGGAATGAGACCCTAAAATCCAGAACCCGGTCTCGCTCGTGCCTGCTTCAAGTGTCCTATCAAAGCCAGCGATGATTATAATTTGATATGAGCTATATGGAGGCGAAATGGCGTTGCAAAATGCGTGGCAAAAAACCAAGGAGCGTGCGCGTGAGGCCTGGGCGCAACTCACCTGGTCAGAGGTCTCTGGCTCGCTGGGCGACTTGGGAACGTTCCTTCCGCTGCTGGTGAGCGGCTTCGTGGTCGGGTTGGCCAGCCGGCCCCAACCGTGGCACGGCCTGGGATGTGTCGGGGCGTGCGCGTCTCGCCGACACCAGAAAGACATCCGCCGGAACTTCGGCTGACTGCTATTCGTATGTAGGCATATTAGAAGACTTGGCATATGTAGATCCCGCTGGTGATATCCAGGCAGCGCTGGTGCGGCGGGCTTGCGTAGCGTAGCGTGCAGGACCCTGTTGCAGGACCAAGCAGGGTGGTTCGTTCCCATTCGGATTGTCACGGGCCCAAACCGTAACTCTTTATCATGTTCTGCGATCCATGAGCGCATGCCACTTTCAGCCCGTAAAGATTGTCTGCGCCAGTAAATCCGCAAGCCAGAGGCCCCCCCCATCCGCTGCCATCTGGGCAAACAATGAGAGTTGTTCGCCTCCAGAACCCGTCCGCCATTCCCCGCCCCCTATAACCTATCATGCCGCGCCTGCATTCCCTCCCTGAATACCTTGGCTGCAGATTGGACTTGTACAAAAAGTTCATCTGGACCTGGGGACGACCCTCATCGTCACGGGTGGGTGGGCGAACGCTGGCATTGAGTGAAGGGCGGGGCGCAACGGCCGGCTGCGGACTCTGCAGCAGCGATGGCCAGCACCCACCATCTGGCTCGTGGGTCGCGTGTCTTGGTATTGTGCCCACAGGCAGATCGTGTGGTACACATGGTTGCCCCCGTAACCGCTTTCTGCAAGCATCTGCAGCGCCGTGCCCGTGTGTGTTATACAGGCCTGTACAACATTATCAGCGGATGGCAGTTTCGCATCCCCATGTGCGTGCAGCCCATGAAGACCATCGCGGCGGTGGCGCTGGCGGGGGGCGCGGTGCGTGCTTGTGTGGGGACGGCGGGGCTGGTGGGTTGGATCTGGGCCGCGGCTGCTCGGGCGTGTGGGGAGTCGACCAGGCCATGCTGCATGACACGTTGAGTAGCAACCGAGGCGGGCGCACCCGGCTTGCTCGCCATGTACGGCACACTCCACACGGCAGCCCACCGTTTGTTGTACGGCACCATGTTGTTGTCACCGTGTTGAATGCGCACACCCACTACACCGTACCGCCACCCGCAATCACCGCAACCACCGCATCACCCGCTCGCCCTCGCTCGCCCCTCGCTCGCCCCGTGCCAGCAGGCCGGCCTGGACCTGCCCCAGCTGCTGCACGCGGGGCTGTTCGTGGCGGCTTGTGTGGGGCTGCTGGGCGTCACGCAGGTGGGGGTGGGGCCACTGGGGTGGGGCCCTGGATGCCAGCAGGAGCCAGCCATCGGCAGGAACCGGCCCAGGATGGGCAATGGGCATGATTGTATACCCTATCGCGCCTGCCATCTACGGCCTCTCCCTCCGTCTGTCGCGTTGGTCCGTGCTGTGCCTCGAAACAGGGCATCCGTACGCGTGCGCT
Organism: Chlamydomonas schloesseri; assembly: GCA_016834595.1. Classification (NCBI taxonomy): domain Eukaryota; kingdom Viridiplantae; phylum Chlorophyta; class Chlorophyceae; order Chlamydomonadales; family Chlamydomonadaceae; genus Chlamydomonas; species Chlamydomonas schloesseri. The sequence continues at coordinate 848,542 of JAEHOD010000030.1, forward strand.
ACCCGTTGTTACTTGTTGAGATATCCTCCGTGCGTGTGTGTCTGCTCTCACCGTGCCCCATCAGGCCATTGACCTGTTCAACTGGCTGGTGCCGCCGCCCGTCATTCGCGGCGTGCAGCTGGCGGTGGGCGCCAAGCTGGCCATGAAGGTGGCTGGGGGTGCGCTGGGCGGTTGGCTGGCTGGGTGGGTGGGTGGGTGCGGGGGAGGGAGAGGGAAATGTTACGCTGCGGCGCGTGGGCGATTTGAGGTGTGTTGAGTGGCTCGGAGGGTGAGCACAGCCTTTTGCCTGCCACTCCTCCACGACATGACAGGGCGTGGACCTTGCGCTGCGCGCCCACGGCGGCGCCTACGGCGGCTGGCGGCCCTGGCTGGGCACGGAGGGGCTGCTGGTGGGGGCGGTGGCGCTTGCGGCGCTGGTCGCCACAACCCTGCCGCCCAGAGGTGCGCGCCGGGTACAGGAGGTCAACCCGCCAGCAAGGGCGGCGATGAGACAAGGGGTCGGCGACCAAGGCTGGTCGGTACCTTTGGAGGGCTTCCCTCCTTCCGCCCATTTCCACCTCTCCTTGTTGCGGTGCGTGTCACCGCTTTGCCCTGCAGTGTCTCGGCCCGGCTCCCTGGACGCCGCTGACGAGGGCGGCCTGGGCCCTCGCCCCACCGACACGCCCTTCGAGCCGCTGCTGCGCCGCCTGCCCACCTGCTGCGGCGGCGGCGCCGCCGCTCCCGACGTCGACGGCGCCGCCGTCAGCGCGGAGCGCGCGGGCCTGCTTGCAAACGCCGAGGGCGGCGAGCGCAGCGGCGACCTGGATGACAGTGAGGCGGGCGGCGCCGGACGCACGGGCGGCATGGGCGCTGGAGGAAGCTGCGGAGGTGGAGGTGCCGCTGGAGGCTGTGGCGGCGGGGGACAGCAGGGCGGCCGGAGGGTACCCAGCGCCCTCATTGCGGTGCTGGTGGGGCTGGCGCTGGCGGTGCTGCACCGCCCTGGCCTGGTGCTGGAGCTGAGGGTGAGTGAGGGCCTGCAATAGCATGCGTGTTTGTTTCTTTTGTTGGCTTTGCTGGGCAGCTGTGTTTGGCTTGTTGCACATATTGCTGCTTTTCGCTCAAGCTTCTTTGCAGATCCTGCTAGGGGGACAACAACTTGCTTAGCCCGGCCGGACCACTCTCGTCTCACCTCATCGCCTGTCGGCCCTGTGCCGTGCCCCTTTCTCCCTTCCCCACACACCCCACGTGCAGCTGGGCCCCACAATGCCTCACCTGCTGCGCCCCTCCTGGCCCGACTTCAAGGCGGGGGCGCTGCGCGGCGGCCTGCCGCAGCTGCCACTCACCACCCTAAACTCCGTCATCGCCGTCACGCAGCTCGCCAACGCGCTCTTTGGCGACAAGTGGGTGTGGGGCAGGGTGTCGGTTGGGTGGGTGAAGTACAGTATTAAACGTAAATGCGAGCTAATCAGGGGCTGGATGGGGAAACGACTGTGATGGTCCGCGCACTTTCCCACCAAAGTGAAGATCCAGCCCGACTCAGCGGTCTCGGGCCAGACCGGCGGTTGCTGTCCGGACCCCGCTTCCTCTAAATAGCTTCAAACATCCAGCTGCCCACACGTGCCCCGCTCTCTTGCCGCCCGCCCACCAACCCCAGGCCCGAGGCCGAGCGGCGGCGCTGGCGGCCTTCTGCCGTGGCGCTGTCGGTGGCGCTGCTCAACGGCGCGGGCGTGTGGCTGGGGGCCATGCCCTGCTGCCACGGCGCGGGCGGGCTGGCGGCGCAGGTGTGTGTGTATGTTTGGAGGGAGGATAGCCATCCATACCACCGACATACGCTTGGGCCACCAACCTTGGGCCTTCCGACGCATCCACCAACACCGCCCGCTCGCGCACCACCCTCCTCCTCTGTGCAGTACAAGTTTGGCGCACGCACCGGCCACGCGCCCGTCCTGCTCGGCGCCATCAAGGCCGCCCTGGGGCTGCTGTTCGGGGGCAGCCTGGTGGTGCTGCTGGAGGTGAGAGGCGGAGCGAGATGGCTGGGGCGCCGGTGGTCCAGGTCGGCGGCAGGTGGCGGCATAAAGGGTGGGGCTCATTCATCTCATAACCCAAAGCCAAGCCAACCAAGTGAACCCAAACCCGCCGGCCTGCCCAGGGCGCGGGGGTGTGGCCGCAACCTGTGAATTTTGAGTCTTGAGTCTGGCTTGACATTGTAGTCTGGCTGTCGGTTGCGACGGCATGTGGGGCGTGCAATGTATTTCATGTTGCTAAAATGCGGTGGGCCACGAGCTGCAAGGCTTTACACCTCCCTGCCGCGCCGCAGGAATTACAAGCATTCCTTGACGCACGTGCGCATAATGCTGCTGACTGCTGCAATTTGCATGCACTCACGCCCTTCCCACTCTCCCCCCACCCTTCTGGATTCTGGGTTTTGGGGTTGCAATGGTCGCTTTGGTTTTGGAACCAACTAAGCCACCCCACCCCACCCCACTCCCCCGTTGCTGCAGGCGTTCCCGCAGCCCGTCCTGGGCGCGCTGCTCGCGGTGTCTGGCATTGAGCTGGCGTCCGTGGTACGACACACGAGGTGCGTGCGTGAAGGGCCCTGGGCCCTCATAGCCGTACTGAAAGGGAGGGCAATGGAAGGGCGTCGGAGCATGCTTAAGGTTGGCGGTATGTCGCAATAATGGCCGCCGCTGCGCCCGCCGGTGGCTTCAGCGCGTCCGCTCCATCCGGGGCCTGCATTCCGCTGTTGGCCACACGCCTGACGATGACTGACGGTACCCACCTACCAACTACATGCTTCGTGCTGCACGGCACCTGAGTCTTTGTTACGCTGCCCGCTTCTCTCTTCACTGGACGGCATGTGACAACCGCATTACTCATTGCATCCATGTGCCACATGCAGGTCTGCGCGCGGCTACACCTTTGCGCTGCTGACGGCGGTCGCCATCCTGGCCCTGGACAACACCGGAACCGGCTTCCTGGTGGGGCTGGCGGGCGTGGTGGCGGTTGCCGCATACGAGGGCGCGGCAGCGGCGGCGGCGGCGCGGCTGCCGCCGAGCTGGGGCAGCTGGTGGCGGTGACTCTACTCAACGCGATGCAGGACTGGACATGTCATTATTTCGGCTAGATGGCGATTGAAGCAATGCGTTACAAGGAGTGATGTTCCACAAGCTCACACGCAGATGATCCGCACCCGCACGAAGATACAAGCAGGGGCCATGTAGCGTCTCTGCCCGTGCTCCTGACGCACCATTGGCGGTCTTTGTCCGCCTCCCACGCAATGCGCCTGTGCTGCCACGTGGGCGCTATCGCCGCCATTGATTGCTGACAGCAGCGCGTGTAAGACTTAGAAGGCACAAAACCTCCTTCGCAGAACTAGCACTAGCACTCTGTCTGCCTTCTCCCTTCTGACAGCAGATGCGGGGACACACACATTCCTCCCACGCATTGCCCCGGTCTACTGCGGTCCGCCTGGCTTGCATCGAGGAACGACGCTCATCATAAACTAGCGTTCTTGCGCATTCCAAGGTGTAAGAGAAACCTGCATGCTGGCTACCCACCGAGCAGCGGACCATGCTGGGTACTGCGTTGCTAACTTAAACATCACCTACGCTGCTAGAAATCCACGCCAACCAGCTATGTGCACGCAACCTCGACTACCCCTCCCTCCTATCCCTGCAGGGCGCATGCACACGCCGCAAAGCAGCTTTGCAGCTATCAAGGCGCGTGATGGCCCAGCGTACGTTCACCCGCGCTTGGGGAACAAAGACAAAATGATGCAGGTTCAACACGACCCAGTGAGACGAAGCCAACAACGCCAGACAGTAGTGAGAGAAAATAACATCGGACAGGATGCCATACCATATACGAGCGAAAGGTACAGGCGCAGTCACATGAATGCGCCAAACACGCCTTTGTGGCCAAATCTGTAATGATGGGCCTTGCATCGCTGCAAGGCCCCTGCCAAGGCAAACAATCCAGGTTCCAGCAAACCCGCTGACAGCCGCGCCCAAACCCACACGTTGCACTCGGACACGCCACAATCGGGTCGAGCGCACACCTGCCGGCTAGCTGCCTTGCGTGCAGCTAACCCGCTCATCACAGAATGCCCGTGTGTATGCCTCGTCTATACTACATCAAATTCATTCAAGTATACGAGAGCAAACCCTCGACCTCAGGAGCTGGGCCCGAGGGGGCTCTTGGCCGGTGTGGGCGCGGCCACGCTTGAGCCCATGCTCAGAGGGTCGGGCGCTGATGCGAAACTGCCCTTACTGCGCCGCTCCCAGTCCTTAGAGGCCGCTTTCAGCTCTTGCTCAAGACCTGCCCCCTGCAACATGAGGCATAGGCAAGACAACGGGTAGTGTGTCATCGAGTGACCGACGGCTGCACCCAACGTTCCTGCCCGCGTGAACAGGCACGCGCGCTGTCCAGGCATCCTTACCAGCTTGTTATATTCTTTCATGCATTTTTGGTAATCCGCCCGTGCGCGGTCCTGTGAGGATGATCGCGAAGGGACCGGACGTGGGGTTGGGTGCGCATGCGGAAGACATCGGGACGTCGGGACGCGTCGCAAACTGGCAGTTCACACACACACAAGACGCGCCGTTTGGAGTCCCCGCAGCCAGGCGATAATCCAACGGCTGCAATAGGTCTATTATGTCGCCTTTTACGCATCACCAGTATGTGAGTCACGGTGTGGCCTGCCGCGACGGAGACAACGCACATGGCAAGTTACCCGCTCATCGTGACTCGCCTTTGGGGAAAAGAGGCCACATAATAGCGTCATCGTTACCAGTACAATGGCTGAGCGGCGTTGGGCCCAACACCCGGTGTCAGATGTCCCCCGGCGCGAGCTTGAATACTCCCCAAGCGAGAGTTGAAGCACCTGTGCAGAGATTTTAAGATAGATGTTTGTGACATATGAACTGCAACCATGCGTTCGCGTGACCTACAGCGGCCTACGTCCCCGAGCCGACCCGAGTACATGGAGCTGTGAAGGGAGCCATCCTTCGTTACCTCGCTTCTCGTTAGTTACCCGTAAACTTGCCTTTCGTTTGTTACACGGCTTCAGGAGTTATCTGTCCACCCAGCAGGCGCCTTTCGGTAAGCGCGCCTTGCCACGAAGCGAATGTGTCCTGTGTTCTTATGGGCACAACGTACATAAATGAGATAGCATGCTGTTTTCTGACATGCGCAGGAAGAGCGCGCGCGCCATTGAAAACTGGGCGGGTGTTCGTGCGATGCACGGATGACAGACCGCGACGGCTCGAACCTGAACAGCGTCGCGCGCTCAACGGCGTCCAGCGCATGTAGGTCGCATTCCGTGTTTCAGTCGCAAGCAGATAGTATGTGTTGTCACGCCATTCCAACCCGAGGGCATGACTGAGCGTTGGATATGGCTGTGGGTCATGCCCCAAAACCACTAAACCACGCGCAGCTGAGCCCGCGCTGACTGGGAACCCCCCCCAATGCCTTCAGCCAAATTTACACCAAAACAAGCAGCTTTTCAGGGCATGAGCTGAGCCATATACTTTTTGTGCGTCGGCGCTGTATCGACGTGCCTGATCGTGGAAGCATGTCTGGACTCAACGTCGAGATGCCTTTCGTGTAAAACCTACATATCCCGGCGTCACGGCGTTTGAAAGGCCAGTGAGCAGCTGTGTTGCTTACAAATGTGACCCAGCAGAACCTCATCCCGCCAAATGCTCAGAGGCGGCCCACAACAACCGCCCCTAGAAACAGCCCGCGCCCCAAAGCATCTATGCTTCACCCTGAGGCTTCACCGAAGGCCGCCGGCAGCTCGCACCATTAACAAACAAAGTGAGCAGCGAGTCACCTTGATCCAGCGATAGTTTGTGCTTATTCAAGCCGCGTGCGTGAATGCACGGCACGGCGGAGTTTCGTTCGGGCCATGAGCGAGCACACGTGGTGGGGCACAACCACAAGCACGCACGCAGCGCCCGGAGCGAGCGATCATAGCGAGTAAGACAAGAGGCATTAGTACGACACGCGTCGCGGCACGCACACCGCGGACATACAAGGTGACACACGACCGCCAGCAGTCTGTTGGCAGCTTAGTTCTGCCAACACTTCCTCTTCCGACGATGGTGACTCTGCATGCTGTACTCCTTTATACACGTGTTAACCATCCGGAACTAACCCGCAAGTATGTACGATACGTTGGAAATCACGCAAATAAGAATGGGCAGGGCATTGAAACACACCTCTATGGGCAGAATTATCACGGCACCCCTCTCGGCGTTACGGCCCGGAGGCAAGCTTGCTGCGTGAGCGCCGTCAGTGCCAGAGGCAGATGCCATCACATACGGCAGGTGCCCCTCTAATTGCTGCGTGGAGCAGATCACCAGGTGTATGGCTTGCCCGGATTCGGGCTCCTGACTCCCCCCCCCCAAGATGAAACACTCACACGTATATCACACGTACGCCCTTGCGTACGCCCACTGCGCTCGCGTACATTTTGTAGCCTCAGGTTCATGTGCGCCTTTTTCAACAAGATCAATGGTCCTCTGGTTCCTGTAACCCCTCGTTACTTGCGGTCGCGGCGCAAGCCACGCATGGCCGACCAAACGCCCTTCAGGGCGCCTCCTGACTTGTCACCGCCCTCGGCATCAGTCACGCCGCCCGCCGCGCCCCAAGTTGTAAAGCCGCCAGCAGGCGGCGAGGCTGCACCAGCAGCAGCAGCCGCGGGCGCGACGGCGGGCGCGCGCCAGCCCTGCAGGTGCGCGGTGAGGGGGCTGAAGCCAAAAGCCGCGGCCGCCGGCTGCGGCGGCTGTAGCACCTGTGGGGTTTGCTGCTGCATCTGCTGCATTGGCCCCATGGGCTGCTGCGGCTGCCGCACCGCCAGCTGCTGCGGTGCCGAAGCACCGCCGCCGGGTGTGGTGTAAGGAGGCGTGGTCGCGGCGGGAAACTGCAGAGTCACGTCTTGCTCTGTCACGGCCGGCCCTACTGCTGCCGCTGCAGCTTCGTCCGCCTGCAGCGGCGCCGCCTCGCTTGCGGACGCTGCCTCTGCATCAACAAACTCCTCATCGTGGGGTGCCTCAGGCGCCGAGGTGGCGGAGGCGGCGGCGGCCAGCGACGCCCAGTCGCGCATGCCCCAAGCCGTGGCGCCTGTGCCGGGCGCCGCCATGAGCTGCTGCGGAGCTGCTGGCGGCGGGAAAGGTAGCGGCTGCTGGAAGGCCGAGAGCTGCAGCGGCGGCGGTGGCGGCGCCGTGGGGAACAGAACCAGCGGCACCAGCGGCGGCGGTGGCGGCGGCGGCTGGGGGCCAGGGGCGGGCGCGGCCATGACCACCGCTGGCGGCGGCGCCTGCACCTGCTGCTGTTGCATCAACTGCTGCTGCTGGTAGAGGAAAGCGGGCACACCAGCAAAGGCCGCCAGCTGCGCGTCCGTTGGCGGCGGCGGCGGTGGTGGTGCGAACGGAAGCGGCGGTGGCGGCCCGCCGCCGGCCGCCTGCAGCGCGCCGCTGCTCATGGCCGTCAGGGTTGATGAGAATCCAGTCAGCGAGGAAGAAGTTGTGTGCCGTGAAGGGCGATCCCTCTTGCCACCACCCTTGCCGCCAGCGCCGCTTTCGAAGGCGCCGCCAAGGCCGTCGCTTCCACCGCCGTCCTCGCCCTCGCCCTCGCCGCCATCGCTGCTGCCTTGCTTCTGCTTTCCCTTCTGCTTGCCGTCACCGCCATCCCCATCCTCGTGCTCCTCATCCGTCTTGCTGAAGGTCTTGGCGTGTCCTTCGTCCCGAAGCGTGATGACCTCCACCCAGCTGCCGGCCTGGTATGCGCGCCAGGCCAGGACCAGGCAGGACTTGCAGATGCTGATGGCTTGCAGGATGGCTGAGAAGAGGAAGATGGGCGTGAGAATGACCATGCCCGCGTTGCGCCCCACGACTGCGAGCAGGGGTGGAGGAAACATGTGGGAGAACGGAAGGCAGTAAGGGAACAGCAATCAAGGACAGGAACGTCCTCAGGGGCAGTAGCGGTCGTAAGATGTGTCGTACACAGAGGCAGTACGGAAACTGCTACGCAGGCACGGCATACGGTGTTCATGCTGCGCCCTGCTTTCAACCCGAAATCATTTCGGAATTGTGACAGGCATCCAACCATGGTCGATTCCCTTCACGGCGGTAGGATGTCCTTCATGCACGCATTAGTCCAGCACACGAGCCACCACCGGTGGGTACCCACCGTAGCAGGTGGTCTGCACGATGGCCTGGGGCAGCGACTCGTTCACCGGCTCCAGCAGCACCTGTATGCAGCATGTGCAGGATGGTGATCGATTAGCGGCGAATGCGAGGACGCGTGCATGTGCAGCACCATACAGCCCCTCTCAAGAGCTGTACCATATCGCATCGAAGTCCAGCCTACAGCCCCATCCAGTACCCTTACCAACTCCAGCCCTAGCTAGCTGGTCATGCAACCCGTGCCCTCCCGCCCCCCTCTCAAAGCGATAGCATCAATCAATCAACCAATTTCGCACCGTCTGCTCGAAGATCTTGATGTTGCCCTCGTAGCTGAGCAGCAGCGGCCAGTTGCGCGTGATGCGCTGCACCGCGGTCACGTGCGCCTTGCGGTCGCCCTTGGCCAGCGCCGGCACCGTGGCCACAAACGTCACAAGCGCCAGGAAGCCGTTCCACAGCCACTCCAGCGCTATGCCAAAGGGTGCAGTGAGGATGCCCACCACCACGCAGCGCGCCACGCTCCAGCCCTCGCCGCCGGCGGCGCCGTCGCCAAAGTGCTGGCGCAGATGCACCAGGTGCAACACCCAGCCGGCGGTGAGGTTGGCGAGCAGGATGATGATGACGGCGATGGCGGGCGCGGGCTGGCGGCCCCAGCCCTTATAGCCGGCAATGAACACAATGTCCTGTGGGGGCGTGTGTGGGCGTGCGTGCGTGCGGCATGCGGGAAAGGGCGTGTACGTGTAAGGGGGCTTTCGCACGTGGATTCCCGACTGAGGGGATGAAGCAAGGGGCTCGAGCGAGCGAGGTATGCATGGGCTTGGCTGGCTGGGACGGCAAGGGCAGTGCAGAAAGGAAGCTTGGGGCTAGCGGCAGAAGTAAAGAGGCCACATACAACCCAGGGAAGATCAGAGCGACTACGCACGCAGCGTTACGTAAATGAAGTATGTCTTCAGCATGCAAGTTGCATAGCAGCTCACCGAGATGAGGTCCACCCAGTACAGTGCCAGGATGAGGCGCGGCTCCACAATCTCGATCACTGGGGTCATCACCTCCTTGGTACGCCGCCACGCCCTGGCCAGCCGGCCCTCGGGCGCACCCAGCCTGTTGACCTCCGGCCGCTTTTTCTTGCCGTCCTTGCTCTCTGCTGCCGCGGCTGCTGCTGCGGCGGCGGCGTTCTGCTGCTGCTGGCGCTGCCAGGCCGCGGCGCGGGCGGCGGCGCGGCGGCGGAAGTGCGCCCGCAGCTGGTGTGCTGGCAGCGCGAGGCCACAGGCGAGCACGGAGATGATGATCACAGGCAGCCACACCTTGAGCGCCACGATGCCCTGAATGCATACGGTATGCAAGCATGCAGCCGTGGGATGGGTGGGCAGTGTGTCATAAGGTTGTCTGGGACATGTGGGCGCGTGAGCCTTGACAACTGTTGAGGAGGAAGCTGCGCAAGTGATGGCCCCGGCCCCGGCCCTCCACGACCTGGCCCTGGCCGTGACTAATTGAATCTATCCGCACCCACACAGCAACCGCGCAATGGCACGCACCCGCGCCTCCGCGCCACCGTAGCACCACACCGCCGGGTCAGTCTGCCAGTCGGTGTAGCTGTCGTGCACCTCCAGGTACTTGCGCACGCGCGGCCACGGCTCCGTGGCCGCCACCACCACCACGCCATCGCCACCTCCCGCCGCCGAGCCGCCGTTAGTGCCGGTGCTGCTACTGCCGCTGTTGCTGCTACTGCTGCTACTGCTGACGGCGGCCCGGCGCTCGGTGTTGCGCAGGCCGTCGATTGCATCGCACACGTCCATGACCTCATCCGGATCCAGCAGGCGCGCCTTAGTCAGCACATTACTAATGCCGGTCTTGCGGTACGCCACCTGCAGGGGCGTGCAGAAAGGGTGCCCCATCCCAATCAGCCCGTGCTCAGAGTACCGCTTATTATATGCCTAGGATTTGTTTCCATTCGCCGAACTCTTTCGCCCCTTGCTGTCCGCTGCCGTACACTTGCACCACCGCTAGCCCCACACTAGCTTCAACAATAAGCACCCACCTGCTCAAAGTCCATGTGGCCCCGCGCCACGCGGTCCACCACGTACGTCCAATTGCGCTCAGCTGCCGGCAGCTTCTTCCAGTCTAGCATCAGCTCCGTGCCGCGAACCTGCATGGGCCGGATGGTGAGTTGTGGATGAGGAGCGAGTGAGGGAGGCGCTAGCTAGCTACCTAGGTGGCTAGCAGGGCAGGAGTTAAGAAACCCCCCCCCCACACACACACACAGCAGCACGCACTCGCTCACCCGCAGGGTGCTGTAGTCAGCCGTGTGGCTGAAGCGGCCGCTCAGGCCGCTGCAGCCGCTGAGGTCGATCAGCAGCGCGCCCTGGCGCGGCGGGTTGCCGGCGGCCGGCGGCGCGCCGGGAGCAGGGGCCGGCGGAGAGGGCGGGCGGGGCGGGGAGGCAGCAGCGCCAGCTGCGGACGCTGAGCCGCTGCCGCTGTCGCCGTAGGGTGCCAGGCCGCGCGCGGCGGCAATCCAGGCCTCCGGCACGCCTCCGGTGAGGCCCGGGTTGCGGGTGACCACCAGATCCATCTTGGCCAGGAAGGGCGCCCAGTCAGCCGGGAGTGTGCCGGACAGGTCGTTGCCGGAAAAGTCGATCCGAACGGCCGAGTTGAGCAGCGAGATCCAGGCGTTGGCGGACGACGTCTTTGCCGTGTCGCTGCCGGCGGCGGTGGCGGCGGGGGTCGCGACCGCGTCGCCTATGGACGGCAGTTGGCCGGTGAAGCGGTTGTTGGAAAGGTCCAGCACGAGCGTGGCAGTGAAGGCGGCGGCGGTTAGGTTGGTTGTCAGTTGGGCCCGCAGGTTACCGGAAAGTCGGTTGGAGGAGAGGTTGACGTGCAGTACGGGCACGGGAATGGCGGGGACGCCGCCGGTCAGGGTGTTGCCGGACAGGTCCAGGAATGCTAGGTTGGCGGCGGCGATGGCAGCGGCAGCGCTGCTGGCATCGTCGTCGCCGCTGCTGCCGCTGTCGTTGAAGGGCCGGGCGCCGCGCAGCAGGGTGCGAACGGACGACGCGGCGTCGCCAGACAGGCCCAGTCCGGTGATGGCTATTCCAGACATGGTGTGCCGGCTCTGTGTGGGGTTGTTGGGGTAATGGGAGGGGAGTGAGGAGTAGTAAGGCGGCATGGCACGCGTGCGTGGGACGGATCCAGGCCCAATCCAGCTGCAAGAAGGCGAAGAATCAAGCCGCTAGAGCGAACCCACCCACACACCTGCAGCTCCTGCCGCGCATTGCAGTACAGCAGCTCGGTCTCGGTCTGCGCCACCTGCTGCCCCCAGCCGTCCCAGTCGCCGTCTGCGGACGCCGCGTTGGAAGCCAGGAAGTCCAAGAGCCGCGAGCCCGACCGGAACCCTTCGGCTTCCGACCAGGATGAGTCATATGCTACGCACGTGGGCTTCAGCGGCATGGCCGCCGCCAGGGGCCGGGTGGCGGCGCGCGGCCCTGGCGGCGGCGGCGAGGGCGGTGATGGCGGCGCTGGTGGCGGCGGGCTGCTGGCGCCACCGCCGCCGCCGTTGCGCAGCGGCGGGCGGGGCGGCGCGGGGTCCGCGGCGGCGGCTTCTTTGTCGTCGTTGCCGCCGGTCCAGCGGAAGGGCGGCGGCGAGGGCGGGCGTGGCGGGCGGTTGGCGTCGGGCGGCGGCGCGGCCGAAGGCAGCGATGCCAGCGCCCAGCGGACCGTGTCCAGGATGCCGGAGGACACCAGATCAATCCCGCCCGGGCGCGAGAAGGACTCGAGCGTGGCAAGCAGGTGGCGGCGGTCGGAGAGGCGGGAGGGCAGCCAAGAGGGGCCGCCGCGCGCCAGGGTTCGTGTCAGCGAGGACACGTTGACCAGGTCACGTGGCGACCACATGCCGGCGAAGGCGGACGAGGCCGAGGCCCACATGGCTGACGAGGCACCGTACGGAACGAAGGCGGCGGAAGGCGGCGGCGGAGGCGGAGGCGGCGGAGGCGGTGCAGGCGCGCCGGCGCCGTCATCCGCCAATGCTCGCCGGAAAAGCCAGCTGCTGCTGTGTGCGGCCGCTGCCAACATTGAAGAATGGGCTGAGGTTGCAGCGGCGGTGGAGTCGAACAGTGACCGGCGGAAGAGGCGGCGTGCGGCGCCTGAGATGTAGGAGGTGTAGTAATAAGAGGAGTTGAAGGTCGAGTTGCTGCCGCCGGAGCGGTAGGGGGGCGGCGGTCCACGGAAAGAGGGGGAAGGGGCGGGGGTGGGAGCGGATGAGGGCGACGGCGAGGGGCCGCGCGCGCCGCTCGTGCTGCTGCTGACGCTGCGGCGCGTGCGACGGTTGGGAGCGCCGCCCGCCGCCAGCCAGGCGGTCGGGGGCGTGCAGGTCAGGTCCAGCGGCGAGGTGTTGCCGCTGCTGGTGCCGCTGCTGTTGCTGTTGAGCACGGATCCTGATGCGTTTTGCGCCGACACGTAATCCAGGATCATGTAAGTGGCGGGCGCGGGCACGGCAGCCGTCCCGTACGGTGCCGCCGCGTCGGCGGCAGCGCGGTCCGCCACGGTCGGCCACACCGCAACCGCCGTGGGGCAGCGGTCGTTGGTGCGGGCCGGCGGCGCCGGCGGCAGCGGCGGCGGCGGCGGGCGGCGCACCGTGCCCCGGTCTATGCTGGAGGGCGGCGGCGAGGGCGCCGACGGCAGCGCGCCGCCGCCAAAGCGCTGCATCCACAGGAACGGCACGATGAGCTCCCTGCAGCCCGACGCCACCACCTCGCGCCTCCACGCCGCCGCCCAGGCGGTCACGGCCGGCACGACATCCTCGCGTCCGCAGGCGTACGACGTGACCTCGCGGTACGACATGAACTGCCCCGGGAACTTGTACCCCACGAGCGTGGAGGCGGAGGAGGCGAGGCCTAGCAGCTGGCCGCACCGGTCCAGGCGCTGCTGGCGGCTCCAGGAGCTGGGGTCGGGGCTGGTGGGCGTGATGGTGGGGTAGAAGCGGGAGATGTTGGCGGTGACGTCGGCGCAGTAGTAGGACACGTTGAAGGCCGGGAAGCACACCACGCCAGCCGCCTCGTTGGCAAAGCAATCGTTGACGCCCAGCGGGTTGGAGGGGCACTGGCCCAGGTTGCTCTCGCGGCCTGTGGATGGCGAGGTTGGATGGTGCATGTGTGATGAGAGCAGAGCAGCGTGCTTGCAGGGCTTTGGTGTTGGAAATCAACCGGCGGTGCGAAACGGATTTGGAAAGTAAGGGACTCAGGGAGGCCGCACAAAAGGTGTCAAGTGGGGGAACCGACGAGCGAGGAGGCACCGGATAGAACCCTGCTGTCCACCGCACTGTGTGCGCGGACCCTTATTTGCCGTCACTTGCAACCATGCATGCGTACCGTTGCCCCCGTGCCCGCCCACCTGTGCAATTGAGCTGGTCCAGGATGTAGGGCCGGGTGGCGACACCGAACACGGCCCCGGCGTAGGCCAGCCCGCCGCCGCCGTAGCCCAGCTGGCGGCAGATGACGGCAGCGGAGCCGGCGCTGAAGGCGTCGTCTGCAACAGATACATATAGGAGTGTGCATGCCATGAGGGAGGGTGGGGGCAGTTCGGCATGAGGGGCCGCTTGGCATTAGGGCGGGTGGGGCAGTTTGACAGGTGGGAAGCTTCTGGGGGCAACACGGAAGTGTTCGTGGCACCTTGCTGTTGATGTGGAGGGGATGCGCGCGCACGGCCCAGCACGCAGACGACGCACGCGGCACATGATGCACACACACACACACGCACACACACACACATACACACACACACACATCTCCCTTGTGGACTCTAACACACACACACACACACACACACACACACACACACACACACACACACACACACACACACACACACACACACACACACACACACACACACACACACACGCACGCACGCGCTCACCGCAGATGCTGCCCAGGGTGCCGTTGGGCTCCACCGCCGCCTCGGGCCGCCCGCGCACCAGGCGCCCGGAGGAGTCCGTGGAGCTGTTGGTCAGGGCCACCCGCAGGTTGGCGCCTGCACGCATGTACCGTATACATGTGGAGCAAGAGCGCGGGGCGGGTGGGGGTGTTCGTTATCATTTGAAAACGCATACAGGCAACGTGTGGGCCCAAACGCGGTAAACTCAGCAACGCGTCACGGCACAGCACGACAAGCGGACCGCACCGTGCTGATGATTGCACAAGGGAAGGGTGCTTGGACGCGCGTAAAGCACGGCGGCTTACCCGTCTGCATGAGGCGGCGTCCGCGGCGCCGCGCGCCTCCAAACGCCTCGGCAGCCTGAGGGCCCTGCCACTCGCCGGTGCCACTGCTGCCAACGCCGTCGGTTGCTGCCGCCAGGCCCAAATCTGACAGCAGGTGCCGCAGCAGGCCCGAAAGCCCACCGCCGGCACTGGCGTCGCCCTCAGCAGGCTGACGCAGCAGTCCGTTGCCACGGCCCCCAGCCTGCTGCTTGTGGTCATCGTCAGCGGCGGCGCGGCCGCTCGCCACCTCTGCCCGCATCGCCCGGGCGAAAACGTCCAGTCCCTCAACCTCATCCCCATCCCCATCCTCAGCCGCGTCAGCAGCAGGAAGGTCGTCGCCATGCAGCAGCAGGCGGCGGCGGCCGAAGCCGCCGCCGGTGTTGCCGTACGAGTCGACCGCCAGCAGGCCCCTATCATTACCGGAATGAAGGAAACGAACATCGTGCACGGAACGGATCGGCGAGCGGGGGCGGAACGAACTGGAGGAGTGGAAGTGGTTGCGCAGCGGCGATTGGACGCCCTTGACGCCCCTACCTGCCGGCAACTGCAAACGCTACCCCATCCCCCCTCCGCACTCTGCACCCACGCACGCACCTCTCGCGCCCGGACGCGGCGTCCTCCTCCAGCACCGACAGCAGCCGCCGCCGGCCGTAGGTCCAGCCGTAGTATGGGTCATAGTACCAGCCACTGTTGCCGTAGCCGTTGTTGTAACCATAACCGTTGTCGTACAGAGAGGGCGGCGGCGGCGGGCTGGCGGTGCTCCACCAATCGTAGGAGTCAGCGGGCGGCGATGCGTCGCTGCCGCCGCCGCCGCTGCCGCCGTCATCGCCGCGGATGACGGCGGTTGCAAAGGAATAGGCGAAATAAAACTCGGAGCCGTAGGGCTGGCCCCAGTCGCCTTTGGGATAGGTGGGTGCGCACGCAGAAGAAAGGAGAGGAAGCGTAAGGCAGCAGCAGGGATGGACCTCTTCATCACCTCTTGCTTGTACGCATAATACTGGGTGGGCAGGCGTGCGCTGTCTACATGCACGCAGCCGGTGGCTACTCCTTTGACTTCCACCGACCCGCATCTACACCCAATCAAGCACGCAGGGCCCAGACCTGCATCACGTACATATCATCTATCCCTTTTTATTTACTACCGTATGCACAAGCCAGACCAGAGAGACCCCACCAGCTCCCGCACTCACTAGTCACTCACTACTCACCCGGCACCTCGCCGTTGCAGAAGCCGATGCTGAGCTGCATCAGGCCGCCCGCCACCGCCCGGCCCAGCTGCAGCAGCCCCACGTTGGCGACCGGGCTCAGCACCAGCCCGGGATCGGTGCTGCTGGAGGAGGAGTTGAACGTGGCGCGGTAGCAGCCGGTACTCAGGCCGCCGTCTCCCAGCGCCTGGATGGTGGGTACAGTAAAACATACAGCAGGTTAACTAACGTTGGGCGATGACGCGTTCATTGATGGGATATGGAGCGGGCGGGGGGCAGAAGGTGAGGGGTGCGCACGCGTGGTTGGGTTGAGTAGTTTCCGGCAGGTTTCCGGTTGTAGCTTGGGAAGCAAGTGGCTGGTTGGAAACGCGTGTTGAGTGTGTGCGGTGACAGGGATGCACACATGAAAGACAACCCGCCTGTCATCAATGCACACACATGTAGAGCACGCACGACGCAATGCCCGCCCGCCCGCCTGTACCTGGTATAGCCAGGGAAACAGGCTCTGCAGCGTGCGGCAGTGGGGGACCGCCGCCACCACCAGCCCGGCGCGGCGCGACCGTGCCGGCGTGCCGCCCACGGAGGCGTTGAGGGTGCGGTTGAGCGACGGCATCAAGCCATTGTGCAGCAGGTCGAGCGACGCCCCCAGGGTGGCGCAGTAGCGCGCGGCGGGCGCCTCCAGCCCCGCCCGCTCGAAGGCTGTAGCAGCAGCGGCCGTGGCGGAGGGCCGGGGCAGTGAGTTCACCAGCTCCTCGAGGAGGTCGCTGTAGTCCTCGTAAGCGGTGTCGAGGGTGGGGGCTGCGGAGGGCGTGGGGCCCAGGCTGTCTTGCTGGAGCGAGGGGCCCGGGGAGGGGGACGGGGATGCGGGCTTGGGCGAAGGCGAAGGCTGCAGCTGAGGCGTGAAGGTGGGTGTTGGCGAGATGGGCGAGCGTGGCGGGGGAGAAGAGAAGGTTGGCGGGGGCGGGGGCCGCAGTGAGGGGGGAGGGGGAAAGGCAAGGTTGCGAGGAGGCGGAGGCGGGGGGCGAGAACTGCTTGGCGAACTGATGAAGCGTCGAGGGGGCGGCGGTGCGAACAAGTCGGCTGAGTCCGGCGGGGGCCCATTGCCTGAAGGGTGCCACGCCGCGACGGGAGGCGCGAGCAGGATGGATGCTAATGATGCCAGCAGCGCTAGTAGTAATGTGACGGAGCGCCTGGCGCGCGCCGGCGCGTTAGCGCCTCGAGGTTGGCGCGCAACGCACATCGTATCGGAGTGGCGTTGTTCCCCGGAATGCGCTGAAATGTGGCCGCAATCTAATGTGCTGGTTTAGACTGGATCAGTATGGATTGGCTGCGCGTGCCAAAGTTCGGAGGTGGTCTGGCCTCAGCACCCTCGGTGATGGCGAGAACAGGGCACTCTGCGTCGGGCGCGCGGCCGGCAGCAGCGCCCCACAGTACTGCAATTTGACGTCGATAGGTTTCACGTTTGTATTGATATATCTATGGAACCGTGTTGCAATTACGTTCTGCTTTTATAAACTGAGCGCATGGGCTCCGCCCAACCGTCGTCGTAGGGTCCCATCCCATCGGACCGTGGGAAGCTGCCGAGGAGGCCTGCCCGTTCTGCTGTACACGATTCATCAGAAGGCGCATGTAAAACACTTCTAGGACGCACCAGTAGACTACTTGCAACACCAAAACGGGGCCGATCCCGGCCCGACTGGTTTTGCGGCCGTGAAAAAGCAATACAAAAAATTTCGCTTTTCATACCACGGCTCCCTAGAGATTAACCAACGTTATGAGTTATTCATCGATGGCTGCCACACGCGAGAAGCGCACAGCAAGCTTGCGTCGAACACGGCGTTGAACGGGGCGCCACAGCACTGACCAAGTATCGCGGCGAAGCTCCCTTGTGTGCGTTTCATGAGGCAATGAATTAGACGGTTCCGCTGGTTCGAGACGTGCTAGAAAAGCGCCGGGTGGCAGCAAATGCCGACAATGCGCGTCTTCTGAGGAGGCCTGGCCCCGCGCGGTTGGGTCCTGGGTTTGGGCGTTGACTTGCGCACGAGATATACCTCGCTGCATTCCAGCATGTTCCTAAGCCCTCGTCTCTTCGCGACGGCACCGGCGCCTACCCGACCAGCCCTCGCCCCCCTGACAGCCCCTGAGCATCGCTCCCCAGCCAGCCCAACAGCTTGCGCCACCCTCGTGACGCACCTGAGCAGTCGCCGCAAAGCAGGGATGCGTGTGGCTTGTCGGGGCGGGTTGACAGCGCCAGACTGCCAGCAAGCGCTGTCACGGTCTCCACACCTCCTCTGGGCGCGTCCGCTTCCAGCCACTTCCGCCGCCTCCCCTAACACCCGCCCTCGCCTTTGCGGCTTGCGTGCTCCTTCGCAATCTCCACACTCCGGCGAGCATACAAATGCGCTACTTCCAACAGCTGAAGAGGATTGACTGGACGTGTCCAGGTGGTCAGCCAGGCATGTCCGTGACTTTCATGTCCAGGCATGCAATTTAGCGCACGTCCGTAACTTGCTTAAAAGCACTCGCCCTTGCCTTTAATCATCCTCAAGTCCCAGTAGCGCATCAAATGCCGAAGCCGTGGTCCGGGTGCCCGATGACGGCTTGGACGCCTTGCTCCCCGACCCCTCCTTTTTCTTCTTCTTGGGCTTGGCGGCGGCGGCGCCAGGTTTGACCACGGCCTCCGGTTCCACCTCACATGCCATCGCGCTGACAGCACCCGTTTCTGTCGCCACCGCGGCAGTGCCGCTTGCATCTCCGGCGCTGCCCGCCCCGCCGACTGCCTCGTCGCCTGGGGCTTGCCCCGCTGCTCCGCTGCCCTTCTTGCTCCTGCCAGGCGCGTTGCTGCTCCCGGCGCCGCTGCCTCCCTCCTCCTTGCCCGCCTTAGCGGTCTTGCTGCTCGCGGCTTTCTTCTTGGCTGGCGCCCCGCCCGCCGCGGCCCCAGCCCCAGCCGCTGCGCCGTCGCCTGTTCGCCCAGGGGCGGACGGCGCTTCGCTGGACTCGCAGCCCACGCCAGCTGTTGCTGTGGCTGCGCCTGCTGTGCCAGCATCTGTCCCGGCTGCGGCCGCTGCTGCGGCTGGGACCAGGGTTTGCCCGGGCGCGGCCACAGCGGCGCCGCTGCCGTCCGCCGTAAACACTAGCCGGGTCGAGGGAACGATGCGGGCTGGGCAATCGGGGGCGGGCGGCGCGGGTGCCAAGCGTACCACCTGGACTGCCACCGTGTCCTGCGGGGCCGCGCGGGCGTGGTGCGAGTAGGCACGGGCCGAGGCAGTGGTCATCACCGGGCGCACGGCGCGCGCGAGGTATGCGTTCCTCACCGCCCAGTCTGAACACGCCCAGACGTGAGCCCCGACATGTGCGCGTGTTCGCCTTCCCCCTGTTGAACCTGCAGGTACCTCCGCCCAACTCTAGCTACAGCAACCCATGGAGCTGGGGGCTCAGCAGCCCCACACGGCCACCTCTGCGACCCACCGACAGCCGCACGTAGCAGCCGGGCAGCACCAGCGCCTGGTGCAGCTTGAAGGGCAGCCGCTCCGACAGCGCGGCCTGCGTGTCCCACAGCGCGCCGGACGCTGCGGCGGCTCCGACGGATGCCGGAAGCGACCCGGCGCTGGCCGCCGCCGCCGCCGCAGCAGCGGTCTGCTGCTGGCCGACAAGCCGTAGCTGTGCGTGAGGCGCGGATGTGCGTGAAAAAAGGACATGGGTTGCATGGGGGCGTGTTACCGTAGCTAAATATTTCCAATACACGAAGTTGCGGTTTAAACATGAGCAAAGATCTCAGAGACAGCATGCCGGTGCCCGCAGCTTGCAACCGCGGGTTCCGCATGCGTGCGGCACACACCTGGACCTCCGCAGCCACGGGAACGGTGTTTGTGCCCGGGCATGGCGTCACCACCGCCGCCGCCGCCGCCGCTGCAAGTTGCGATGCATCTGCTACTACTGATGACGTCGACGCCACAGCCTCCTGCTGCGACAGGGTTGCGGACATTGCCCCTGAGGACGCGGCTGTAGCTGTGGCTGCAGCCAGTGCCGCGTGCACCTCCCATGGTTGCCGCCCCGGCGGCGGCAGCACGATCGTGGCGTCGAGCACGGCTCGGTCTACCAAGCTCTGGGCGCTTGAAGCGCCGCCGCTGCTGTTGATGCTACTGCTGCTGCTGCTGCTACTGCCACTGCGGCTGGCGACATCCAGCACATCGTCATGCGCGATGGCGGTGACGCACAGGAGGCGCCAGGGCTGCTCCGAGCCGCCTGCATTGATATGGGCACGTGGGCGCGCACCACGGTGAGTGGCCGGTGTCGTTCCTGAGTGTGTTCTGCTGAACACTTTCAAGCCTTTCTTCCTTTCTCCCAGCCAGCCATCTTCCTGCCTTTGAACCACACCTACCCAAAGACCTGAGGGTGACGATCACCGGCTTGTGGTAGGGCAGGCCGCACGAGGCCGGCAGGCGCACGCGGCACGAGCCCCGGTCAGGGCTGTCGGCTGACGCTGAGTCTACGCGCCGCACCAGCACGCGAGCAGCAGCTCCGCCGGCCGCTCCCGGCGCCGGCATGACGGTCCACGCTAGTTTCGATGCTATAAGGAGCACATGTTGTCTGCCGGTCGCTTCACTCGTGCGTCGTTTCACCAGCAGAAGGTCGATTCGGCAAATTGCAATTGCAGAATCCAAGGGAGCCCGGGTTTGTCTTGCAATGTTAAGTTATTTATTTTGCACGAAACACTATATGAAAAAAACACCATTAGCTAGGCGAACGAGCTGCTTTCATTCAGCTGCATCAAACGTGTTGTTTGCGCTGCTGGAACCCGAGGTCTTGCTACGGGTAGCTGTGAACATGTAAGCATCGTGCTTAAATGTAGCATTTATGCAAAAGGGGCAGCTTGAGCCATGAAGTAGACTAGAATTCTGTCAAACCTCGCGCTGCGCCATCATGAATATCCAGCACCAGAGGGGCCAGCAGTATGATAGTCAGCGAGGAGGACCTGGCCAGGGCGCGGCACAAAACCAGCAGGCGCAGCAAAACCAGGCAGCAGCGGCCACCCCGCCCATCTCATCCAGCTCCTCCGTGTGGGACAAGTTTGAGAAGGGCGACAAGATCGGTGAGCTTGTGGCTATGGCATGAAGAGGTGGAATTTCGGGGTTAGCTTCCAGTAACTTGCTGCACCAGGCAGCAGGCTAGGCAGCGGTTTGGGTGGGTGGGCGGCTCAACACCGTCGCGCAGAAACCCCCTTCCTACCTGTACACTGACACCCTTGACCCTTTGCATGATTCGTGATGCTTACCAGGCGAGGGCACATACGGGCTAGTGTACCATGCCCGCAGCAAGGAGACGGGCGGGCGCTATGCCATCAAGCAGTTCAAGGGCGGCAGGGTGGGTGCTTGGGACGGAAGGGTGGACACGTCGCTGCGCTCCAACTCTAATAGAGCCGTCACGCGTGGGCCTCGCGTTGTGGCACCACACATCCCTGGAAGCAGTAGCACACCCCAACTCACACGTTATGACCAAATGCCGTGTGACACGCCATCATCTGCAACAGGAGGGCGACGGCGTGTCGCCAACCGCCATCCGGGAGATCATGCTGCTGCGCGAGATGCGGCACCCCAACATCGTCAAGGTACTGGTCAAGTCGTTCTTGCAGCAGGGACTGCCTTCGACCGTGCTGGCTTTGCAGAGACTGCATTGTAAAGCGTAGCAAGAGCGTGCGTGCGCATGCGTTGGACATTTCCTGGTTCGGGGTTTCTTTACTAAGGTGGTGGTGCGGGGATCCCCTCAGAAATCCGTACACCTCTCCCCCCTGGGCTCCCTACAGTCGGCTCCACACTCCCCTGTTAACTATGCTTCCCTGTACTCCCGCTAACCTCTTCTCCACTCTCAACCCCCCATCGGTACACCCTCTGTGTCGCAACGTCTGTCTACATCTCCCCCGTCACTTATTAAACATGCATGGCATCCCCCGCCCCCAGCTGGAGTCGGCCTACATAAACCGCTCAGAGCCGTCGCTGTGGCTGGCCTTCGAGTACGCCGAGTACGACCTGTACGAGATGATCAAGTTCCACCGCGACCACAAGGAGAACACGCGCGACAACCCGTTCGGTGAGGAGGTGTGTGTATATATCCTGGTTAGCGAGGGCGAGGGAGGGCAAGGGCGACGAGGAAGAGGGCGAGGAGGACGAGGGCGAGGAGGGCTTCGTCACATGTGTTGAGCCAGGGCCTGCCTGCCTGCCTGCCTGGCTGGCTGGCTGGCTCACTACCCGCCTGGTTGCCTTGCCGCCCCTGCCTCGCCTGGTGCAGCTGCGTGTTTGCGTGTATGCATGTTGCGTGTATGCGCCTGCACACAACATTGACGTCATGCTACAGACTCGACATATCTCGCGTTGCGCTTCCGTTCTGCTGCTACTGCTACTGCTACTGCTACCGCTATTGCTACTGCTACGGCCGATGCCGCCGCCCTCTGTACTGCCGCCCACTGTACTGCCGCCCACTGTACCGCTGCCGCATCTTCAGGCCTGATGCCGCAGTACATCGTCAAGACGGTCATGTGGCACCTGCTCAACGGGCTGAGCTACATGCACCAGCACTGGGTGGTGCACCGAGACCTCAAGGTGTGCGTGCGAGTGCGAGCGCTAGCGGCTTATTAACGCCGATACAATGTAGCAGTTGAGCCGATAAGCCGATGAGCAGTTGAGCAGATGTTACTACTACTACAAATGCAACACCTACCTGCCGCACGCGGCCCACCTAACACGGCAAGCACCGCGCCACCACGCGCCTGCCACGTCACACGCGCGCGCCCCTCCGCCCGCAGCCCTCCAACGTGCTGGTCATGGGCGAGGACCCGGCCGTGGCGCCGCACCAGCACGGCTGCGTCAAGATCGCCGACTTTGGCCTGGCGCGCATCTTCCAGGTGTGTGGGTGTGTGGGTGTGGGAGGGGGTGTGGGGGTATGGTTGTGGGTGTGGTTGTGGGTGTGGTTGTGGGTGTGGGTGTGAGTGGGCGTGGGCGCGGGTGTGGGTGTGGTCGGGGGAATCTGCAGGAATGACAGGGGTGGGGGGCCAGCAGGGGCGCAGCTGTACGCAAATGCCTGCGAATCCCGGCGTCACGCTTGCGAGCAAGCGGCGAGGAGACGTGCCACTCCGCACTCAGCGCCACTGCCGCTCAACCTGGACCGCCCTCGCCCGAGCTGTCCTCTGTTCCCTAATTCCCTCACCCGCACCTCCCTCCAGTCGCCTGCCCGGCCTCTGTCGGACAACGGAGTGGTGGTAACCATCTGGTACCGGTGAGTGAGTGGGCGCGGTGCGGTGCGGTGCGGTGCGGTGCCGTGCCGGTGAGAGCACATGCACGTGTGCATCAGTGCACAGCTGGCCTGGCGTGCTGGCCGTTCCTCCCGTATGCGGTGGCCGGCTAAGTGAGGCTAGACCAGGCTTGCGGTAGGTCGTGTGTGGTGGATGGACCCCGGCCACGTGTTCAAACACGCCCCTGCCTCGCTCTCTCTCCTGCCCACTCCCACTCCCTCCCTCACCCCCCGCCTTGCAGCGCCCCCGAGCTGCTGCTGGGCGCGCGGCACTACACGCGCGCGGTGGACGTGTGGGCGGCGGGCTGTATCTTCGCGGAGCTGCTCACGCTCAAGCCGCTTTTCCAGGTGTGTAGGGGGGTGGTTTTGGTGCGGGCTGGGGTGGGGTGGGACGGTTGCGGTCCCCCAATCTGCTACGGAAGCGCATTACCACACCCGATGTTGCTGCTCTTAGGCCAACGACGCCATTCCGCAGCCGACCTGTTGCCAGCGCTCTGTCCGTGCCTTGTCGACCAAGGGCCACGCCGGCGTCTCTTGAACAGCTCGCCTGCCGTCTGAGCCGCGCCTGCCTTGCTGACCCCCCACCACCAACAACACCACCAACACCACCAACAACAACACCACAACTACAACCACCCCCACCACAGGGCCAGGAGCGCAAGACGCCCGGCAACGTGTTCCAGGCCGACCAGCTGGACAAGTGGGTGCACGTGCCTGCTTGCGTGCGTGCTTGCGTGCGTGTCCGTACGTGCGTGCGTGCGTGCGTGTGTGTGTGTGTCCGTGCGTGCGTTGCGTGCTATTGTCGATTAAGTGAATGTGTGTGTTACGGGCGGACCAGCTGGGCACGTGGATGTGGTGTGCAAGAGGGTTGGGGAAAGCCAGCGTGGGAAAGAGGAAATGGGTGGGGGGTTGAGCTTGCGCGCTTGCCGTGTCACCAGCGCTACCCTGCTGCCCGCCCGCTTGCCCCTCATCCCCGCCGCCCTGCCGCCCTTGTTGCCTGTCCACCAGGATCTTCCGGGTGCTGGGCCACCCCAGCATCAAGACCTGGCCAGAGCTGGAGGTGGGTGTGCCGCAGGCGGGGTGGGCTACTGGTCAACAGTCCTGGTGAGAAAACAAAAGCGAAGAACATGACTGCGCTGCAACTGGGAAACGCAGCCGCGTCTGCGAGCTACTGAACATCAATCACCGTATTCGGCCGGGCGGGCTCGGGCAATGGAGCGGCAGGTGGACGACGGAGTCCAGGCGGGGTGGGGTAGCCATCCACGCGGACGGTGTTAAGCAGCAGTGGAGAATGTAGTGGCGACGTCCAGGGGTACAGCGGGAACATTACCGTTGACGCCAGTGCGTCGTGGGGTGGTGTACTGCATTCCTATGCATCGAATCGGCCATCACAGCGGGCTTGCGTGCCTGGCTGGGTGACATGTAGTGGTTTGCTGGGTCATGCGACGATGCCCATCATGCAGATGTCCGGTTGGACAGTGCCTGTCTTGCTGTACGAGCTCCGTTGTGCCCTGCACCGCACTGCACTACACTACACCGCACTGCACCGCACCGCACCGCACCGCACCCACGCACGCATGTGTGTAACCCCACCACTGCCAGGTGCTGCCCCACTGGGTGGAGAACACCGACAACGTGCGCGTCAAGCGGCCAGAGTGGTGCGTTCAGCTGTTCACGGAGCCTGGCAGGACTGCTGCTGTTTGGAAGGCGCACTGTCGGGGGCGTGTCTGGCCACAGGTCTCATTTGTCTTGTTCTCGCTAGGCTGGTGTTCGCAACCGGAGCGCGCCTAACGTGGACGGGGACACGGGCCAGGGACCACCACCACCACCACTGCCGCCGCCGCTGATGTTATGATTATTGTCGTTGCTGTTGTGGATCCTGGACCCTGGATCCTGGATCCATCGTCCGCAGGAGCGGCACGGGGCTGCACACGGCGGTGCTGGAGGCCATGAGGGGCGCGGCGCCGTCCTGGGCGCAGGGGCACGTGCCGCAGGTCGGTGGGCGCGGGTCGGGTCGGATGGGCGGGCGGGTGGGTGGGCTGAATTGCAGTCGGGTGTGAGTGTGTTAGAGATCACAAGGAGATAAGAAGCAAATCAAAGACCGTGCTTGGAGCGTGTGTGTGTGGGGGGGGTGAGTAGTTCATTCAGGGGGGCAAGTGCGTGTGTGGGGAGGGGGGCGAGGGCGCTGTGATTGACATACAGATGTAAGGCTTCCTGTGTGCTGTTGAGGTGGTCTGGGGGGTCGGCGGGTGCCGCCGCGTTCGCTGACAGGCCGTGTCAGCCTTGACAGCCAGGTCGATGATGCACCCCGGCGCCCCCACACAAATCGCGCCTCACGCCCCCCACGCCCCCCATCCCCCCAAAACACATCACCAACACCACCAACACCCACACCCACACCACCACCACAGGAGTGTGTGCCGCCGCGCGAGGCCATCGACCTGATGCACCGCATGCTGGACTACAACCCCTCCACCCGCGCCACCGCCGAGGAATGCCTGCGCCACGAGTGGTTCCGGCAGGAGCCCAAGCCAGGGCCCAACGTGTTCCGGCTGCCGGTGAGAGCCTTGGGCCTTGAGCCGTTCTTACTAGGCAGCCGTGCCGTACTGCAGCTCGCGCAGTTGCCAAAGCCCTAGCCTCGCGCTCTCTTTGTGTTAGAGTTTACTTTGTGTGTGTGTGCGTAACGCACGGCATGTAGACATGTTTGGAAGGGGCAGAGAGAAGCCAGTGGCCGGGCGGCGGGGCTGCGAGGCTGTGGGCCAACTAGGAGACGTGTGAAGTTGTCCACGCGTCGGCGGGTTGTGAGCCGGGCCACGGATTCCGGTATGGCCCGTGCCTTTTGAACATGTGGGTCTTTGCCGCTGTTGTCGCACAGGGCGCCTCCACTCCGCTGGTCAAGTACCCGCGGCGGCCCATGAGTCTGGACAGGGTGCCGCCCGGAGCGCCAGGAGGAGGAGGTGGAGGACCAGGAGATGGCGGCGGCGGCGGCGGGCTGCCGGGGCCGCCGCCGGGGCCGCCTGGCAGCGGCCGGCCGGGCGGCGGCCCCGGCGGCCCGGGCGGGGGCATGCGCGGCTCCTCGCAGGCGGCGGCGATGCTGGCGCAGAGCGGGCCGCAGGGCAAGCGGCGGAGAATGGAGAATGTGCCGGGGTTCCGGTGAGGCTCCGCATTGCGGAGCTTGGCTGTGGGAAATGCATGCGTGGAGGGCGCGGGCTGAGTTGCCGGGTGGGCGGCAGCTGTGGAAAGCGGTGCTGACGACACGAGGCGTGATGAGACGTTGACGCCCGTTGCCGATAATTTCACGGTAATTTCTTATGTCAATGTGTATGAAGGTCGCAATAAGCCTGCATGGTGTCACTTCGAAGCTGTGGCCTAGTACCGGACAGGGGAAGGTGTGCGGGAGGGGGAAGGCACGCTTCTCTGCATGGGGCGGTCCGAACTTTTTTACTTAGGGCCCCTCTTCACAAATCCACATACTGATTCTTCGCAAATCAATTTACAACCATGGACGACTGGGACTACCTCGAAAAGCAAGTGGACGCGCCTGGGGCAAGCCCCAAGGCAGCTGCGCAAAACGGTTCACCTAGTCAACCTAAAGAAGGCCGCGAGAGCCGTGAACGAAGTGAGAAACCTAAAGAGAAAGACCGTGACCGCGAAAAGGAGCGCGACCGCGAGAAGGACCGGGACAAGGAGCGGCGGCGAAGCAGGAGCCGCAGCAGGGACCGCAAGAAGGAGAAGGATGACCGGCGCCGCTCGCGGAGCCGGGACAGGCGTGAGAAGGAGCGGCGAAGCCGCAGTCGGGAACGGCGCGACCGCGATCGTGACCGCCGGGACGACCGCGACCGGGGCCGGCGAGCGGAGCCTTCTTATGAGCGCAGGTGTGCAATATTGTTGGGGCGGAATGGCTGGTTCGAGCTTCCCTTGGGCAGGGGAATTTCCACGCTTGTGTTTGACGGAAAAGCCCTGTATGTATGCCCGCAGGCGCGAGAGGGACCGGACTCCGCCTGAGGTGCGCGCGGCGCGCGAGGCCGAGAAGGTGAGCTGGAAGGCAAACATTAGCGCGGGGCCCATGCGAGGATTTCTCCGAAGCTCGCTGCTATGGTCTGAGCTGGATGTTTCTTGAACCTCCACGTTCTTCTCCCTTTGTTCTTGTAGGAGCTGCGCGAGATGG
The DNA here is from genome assembly GCA_016834595.1 of Chlamydomonas schloesseri. Lineage (NCBI taxonomy): Eukaryota > Viridiplantae > Chlorophyta > Chlorophyceae > Chlamydomonadales > Chlamydomonadaceae > Chlamydomonas > Chlamydomonas schloesseri. The sequence goes on from JAEHOD010000030.1 coordinate 875,612, forward strand.
AGCGCTCCACGCGCACCGCGTTTGCGTACAACCTGCCCCTGAAGGCGGACGAGCGGGACATCTACCAGTACTTCTCTAAGGTGCGGGGGGAGTGGCACCCGAGGCCAGGCAGGCGGCCGCGCAGCGGGAAATTGTGCTCAGTCGGTAACTTGGTTGGGACAAGAGCGGCGGGGCAACCGCGGGGTTCGGGCGCCGGGTGAGGGTGGTGAGGGAGCCGGGCACGCGAGGCAGCGCCTCTGAAATGGGCAAGCCCTGTGTGCCAAGCCCACCTCGACACAATCCGGAGTCCTCTCACGCTCCCCAACCCCCTCTCCTCTGCTGCCGCTGCTGCCTCGTCGTCCACCCCCAGGTTGGCAAGGTGGTGGACATCAAGGTAGGAGCCACGAGGTCTGGGGGTCTTGGGGCTGGGGCCTGGGTGGAGGTGTGTGCTGCTCGGTGTCGCGGTGTGCCGGCCGAACAACATCACAGTCCAGCCAGGCACCACAGTGCTGGACAGGGGGCACTTGGCCATACCGTTTTGGGGTCGTGCAGACGTGCGGGTCTGCGAGAGGGGCGGCCTTCGCACGGCTAAATTAGCTGTCGCCCCTGGCGTTGACCCACAATTCATACGTCCTGCCGCTGTCCCTCCCTCTCTCTCACACACACAGCTCATCACGGACAAGGCCACGCGGCGCAGCAAGGGCTTTGCCTACATCGAGTTCAGCAAGGTGTGTCATGAAGGCGCGGGAGCATGAGGGGCGGTGGAGGTAGGGCAGGGGTGCAAAACCAGGTGGAGGCAGGGCCTGGCCTGTGGGGGCGCTGCGTGGAGGCGGGGGCCGCGGAGCGGGGGCGCGGGGTGAGGGCTGCCGGACGCCCGTGACATAATGTCCTCGCTTGCAACGGCAATACGGTTGATGGTACCCGATCACGTGCACACATGACTTTGAAAGCAACACACCGCGGCTTGTACTGCACGCGCGCGCAGGTGGAGGAGGTGATTGCGGCGGTGGCGCTGACGGGCAGCGTGTTCATGGGCCAGGCCATCATGGTCAAGAGCAGCGAGCACGAGAAGAACCTGGCGTGGGTGAGACTGTGGCGGGGCGCCAAGGAACCCCGGGAGGGGAGGGTGCAGGGGAGGGCAAGGGTGGGGGTGCCGGTTCAGGGGAGAGGGGGGGCCGGTGCAGGGAAGAGGGGGGCGCAGGGAAGGGGAGCGGGGTGTCAACAGGTTCTGCGAAGTCGTGGGACAGTTGCCTTTGCGTGGCACTACATACAACGGGAGGTTGTGCGCGTGGTCTCAGGCCTCGCGGGCGTGGGTCCGGCATGTTCCCCGCACTCCGTTCTTCGCTGCCCAAGCACACCACCACCACCACCACCTGCTGACCACCCACACCACCACCACCTGCTGACCACCACCGCCTCCTCCCGCACCCGACCTCAACTCCCCCCGCTGCCCCGCCGTTTCTGGAATGAACTACCTCCCCCCACCCACCCACCCACCCACCCACCCCGCTCCACAGGAGGCCCAGCAACAGGCCAAGCAGAGCCAGCTCAAGGCCGCCACGCTGCTGAGCCAGGCGGGCGGCGACAACCCGGTGCCAGTGGGGCCCTGCAAGCTGTACGTGGCCAACCTCAACCAGGTGGGTGGGGGCGGGAGGGGATGGAGGGGGGGGGGAATGGAAGGAGGGGGGCCGGGAAAGGAAGGGCGGGAGGTAAGGGAGGGAGGGACGGGTAGCGTTGTTTACAGGAGGAAGAGCGGGAGAGGCGGGCGAAGGGGCGGGTGTTGCTCGTGGTGAGCACGCGCGTGGGAGAAGAGCGTACAGAGTTGTTTTGCAGTTGACGCACCGTGTATGCAACTGCACGCCTCTGCCGCGGCCCACCCACACGCACGCACCCCCCACACGCTGCATGCAGGCCATCGCGGAGCCGGACCTACAGCAGCTGTTCGCGCCCTTCGGCAACATCGAGAGCGTGCAGATTGTGCGCGACACCAACGGCAAATCCTCGGTAAGTGGGCGGAGGAGGACAAGGCTTGGTGGATGGGTGGGCCTGGCAGGCGGAATGAACAGGAGCTGTGGCGGACGGGGATGTGGCAGGCAGCCACGGCATTGCCGCGCTTTGCACTCTCTGCCACGTCCAACCAATCCGAGCATGCATGGAACCCTCACAAAACACAACACCGCATGCCCACACAACCGCTACCGTACCCACCCCACCCCACACTAACCACTCGCAACCAATTGCAAACAATCGCAACCACCGCAGGGCTACGGCTACGTGACGTTCACCATGGTGCTGGACGCCACCAAGGCGCAGGAGCACTGGAACGGCCGCATGGTGGTGGACAGCGCGCTCAAGGTGAGGCGTGGACAGCGTTGAAAGCCTAGGCGGCGCTAGGGAGGGTGGGGAGGAGGCGGAAGGAAGGGAGCGGAGGGAGCGGCGGTGGGGGAGGAGGAGCCCGGGGTTTGTGTTGTGGTAGCTGAGGGACAGGGGTTGCCCTGTGATGAGGCGGGGAGGGGGGTGGCGCGGCACGGGTACAGGTGCCATGGCGGCGAGCTTGATCACCCGGCCTGTGCTGGCACCAACACGTCCTCACACCGCCCGCCGCCTTGCCCTCTCCAGGTCTCAGTCTCCTCGCTCGCGCCCTCCGCCACCGCCGCGGCGGCGGCGGCGCTGCCCGTGCTGGCGGCCACGCCGAACCTGTTCGCTGCGGGCGGCCTGGGCGCCGCGCTGCCCGGCGCGCTGCCCGGCGCGCTGCCCGGCGCCCTGCCCGGCGCGCTGCCCAACCTGTCTGCGCTGGGCGGCCTGGGCGGCACCCTCAACATCCCCAGTGACGTGGCCAGCCGCTTCGGCCTGGCCATGCCGGGCGCCGCGCCGGCCGCGGGCGCCGCCGCGCTGCCCGGCGCGCTGCCGGGGCTGGTGCTGCCCGGCCCGCCGGCGGTGGCGCCCGCTGCGGCGGTGCCGCCGCCGGTGGTGGACTCTGGCATTGGTGAGCGGGGCTTGGTCGGAAGGGTGCGGGGACTGGGTATTACGATCGGACCGAAGCAGCTGCGACCTGAGCGACAGGCAAGGGCTGCGGGGCGTCAGGCTGGGGAGGGCGGCGCATGCGTGATCCAGCTGCCCGCAGCGCCTCTAAGTAACCAGCCCCACCAAACTCCCTAGCCCCGGATCACCGCCACCGCCATCACATCCATGGCCACAACCTCCACCCCGTCAACAAACGCAACACCCTTCTCCTTCCTTCCATAGGCGAGCTGGACGAGGAGGAGTCGCGCGGCGGGCTGAAGCTGACGTCGGACAAGCGCCAGGCGCTCATGGCTCGTCTGGCCACCTCGGCCGGCCTGGCGCCGCACACGCCCGCGCTGCCGCCCGGCGTGGCCGTGCCCGGCATGCCCGCGCCCGTGGCGCTGCCCGGCCCGCCGCCGCTGCCAACCGCTGCGGCGGCCGCCGCCGGTCCTAAACTGGACCCGGGGCTGTCTCTCATCCAGTCCGTGCTGGGGCCCAGCTCGCCCATCCCCACGCCGTGCCTGCTCATCAAGAACATGTTCGAGCCGGCGGAGGCGGAGGCGGAGAGCGGGCCGGGCTGGGCGGAGGAGATCGCGGCGGACGTGCAGGACGAGTGCGCCAAGTACGGCGCGGTGCTGCATGTGCACGTGGACAAGGCCAGCAAGGTGCGGGGAAGGAAGGAAGGCGAGGCAGGGGCAAGGAGCAGGAAGGAGCAGAGGGAAAAGCACGGGCGGGCAGGTGCAAAGGCGAGAGGGAGGCGGGGCGGGGCGATGGGAAATGGGTTTGGGAGGGGAGCGGGGCGTGACGGGATGGGGTGGGGGCGTGGTATGGGCCTACGGCTGTAGGATGTGGTAGGGCACGGGAAGAGGTAAACGCCCTCACTGCCCGCACCTTGGCCACCCCAACAACGCCGCACATACACGGCCGCAACACGCAGTGTCGTTGCGCTGTCGCCCCGCCAGCCGGATGCGGCGGCCCTGTCGCCTCCGCGCTGTCCGCGGGCCCAGGGGTCTCCCCAGGCACCTTGCCCGCGCCCCGCACACACAAAGAGCGTGTCGCGTGCGGGGCCAGGTATGTGCCGTACGGCGACGGCTCACAGTCTGCGGCATGGCCAAACAAAGGAGGACGACAAGCGCAACACGTGTGAACAGCAGTCGCGTGTAGAATTAATTGTCAGGGCGCCAGCGGTCCATGCCTTCTGCCCCCCCCCGCGTCTGCCCACGCGCTGTAACAGCGCCTGGCGTGTCGCCCAACGCAGGTGGCCTGGAACGGTCGCGCGCACTGCCCTCGTTTTTCTTATTCCATGACAGGCGCACGGGATAGCGTGGAGGGCGCGTGCATGTGTGCTCCTGCTTGGCTTGTTGCTCCCCAACAGGCTTCCATGCCATGCCTTCCAAGGACTCGGTTGCCCGCCCCCAAAAGCATGCGAGAACATTGCGGCTGTGTGATCTTTTGGTAGTTCTTGTGGGCTATGAGGCTGGGGCACATGGAACCGGTGTTGTCGGGCTCACCGCTGCGGTGTGCGTGCAGGTGCCAGCTTTCTGCTGGGCTGGAGCCGGAACCGCTTTCCCCATGAACCTCCCTGCAGGCTGAGCGTGTGCCCGAGCGTGCCACCCGGGCTTCCCTGTTCCTGCATCATAAGGTTTAGGCAAGGCCTGGCTCCTCCACGTTTCTTCCATCCTGTCCGGTGGCCCCGCTTGCCGTGCATACCCCGACATAATGCTGCACGGCCACTGCCATCCCGCTGTTCCATCACCTCTTACCAGTTCCCCTCTGCATCGCGCCACCCCCTCCCTGCCCCACACAGGGCTGCGTGTACCTCAAGTTCGGGAGCGTGGAGGCGGCATCAGCGGCGCAGCACGCGATGAACGGGCGCTGGTTTGCGGGGCGGCAGATTGGCGTAGAATACCAGTTCCTGCAGCCCTACAACTCGCACTTCAAGTGCTGAAGTGCTAATCCATCAGTGCTGCCGGCCGCAACTAAGTGGGATTCTTCGCGGGCAGGTCCTGGTGGCGGCGTGGGCTGGCGGAGCGGTTGTGGAGCTGTTGCGGCGGGCGGCGACGGCGGCGGCGGTGCGGGGCGCTGCCGCCGAGCGAGTGCGCGGCGGAGTCAACCTCAGGTGGAGCTGGTGGTGACTCAGTCCCGCCAACCGCAGTGGTAGGGGCACACCGCTCTCGACCGCGCCCTGCATGGTGGTTACTACACAGGTGGTGGAGCGGATGTAGCAAGCTAGCCGGCGGAGCGTCTGGAGCTGCGCCGCTTGGCGTGCAGGTGCAGGAGCAGGAGCCGCATGCGGATGGGCAACGACGCGACCGGCAGGAGCTAGCAGCAGGCGCTGGGGTCAGCGGCAGGCACTGGCGGCTGCGGTGGCTGGCTCGTGGCCGACCGCGGACATGTGGCGTTCATGACGTGCGTCACCCCGTTGATCCCTCAGGTCGAGCGGCTTCGAGGCGACGTGTCATCCCGCTTAGTGTCATCCTGACAGGTTTTGCAGATGGTGCAAACGACTGCAGTGAGATTTGCGTGAGTGTGTGGAGTGTGTTCCTCGATTTCGGTATCTCTTGTGGCGCAGAGCATTGCAAGTGTGACGGCATGGGTCTATCATGTTTACACGATTGCCACAAAAGATCACGAGTGTTGTCTGACTGACTGAGTTCTTGTTGAGTTGGACCCCTGTACGGGTTCTGAGTTGAGCGAGACAGACAGACAACTGTAAACAAAGAACAGTGGACACTAGCACGCGCCCTCATGGACTTCACCAATGTTTGCCACAGCTCAGAGAGTTACGGTGGCATGGAACCCAAACAGCGCATCAAAACCAGGGGGGGTAGGATCTTCCGAAACATACCCCATGGTCCAAAGTTAAAGAGCTTAACGAGAGCGTTCAGAATCCGCTTTCAAGCCTGACATGGTTATCTTGGTGCAAAGATATGGGGGCTCAAAGTTGGGGGACGGACCCCCCCCCCAGGGTTTTGTGGGCGGATTTGCTAGATTTCATCTTTGGGCTTCAAACGCTGCCAAATGCACACCGAAGCGTTTCCAGCTGATCTCACCTGCAGTGCCCGTATCTTGTAGATGCCCCTGGGCCCCCGGTGTCTACTACCGTGTAGATGCCCCCTTCTGATTTATCTACCCGAAAAATTTTCTTGGGGGGCAAGCCCCCAAAACCCCCCAAAATTCTACCCTTTCCCCCCCCCTTTCCGCACCAAAACGTGCCAAAACGTCTACCTCCTAGACGTGCGCCCCACCAACCCCTGAAAGCTTCTACGTTTTCGGCCGAAAAGGGGCAAATTTCTACCGGTAGAAGGAAGATACTGGCACTGCTCACGGGATGCACGTAAGATGGCTGAGTACGACCGCATTGAGCACTACCTTAGGGGGTTACTGCCTGCGATTCGGAAGTGGTGCTGGGTGGATGTGAAGGGCGACGAGTGGGAGTCCCTGGACGACCTCATTGCATACGCCCAGGGACAGGGGTCCATCATCAATGAGTCCAAAAGCAAGGACGCTACGCTCGTGTTTGCTAACGCTTCGTCCCCCTCACGCCCCCGTAAGCAGGGCAACGCCAACAAGGGCGGCCACTGCCACCGCCAGGGTGGCGGCGGTGGCAAGGAGGGCAAGCACCAGAAGGTCTGGCCTGGCAAGAACCAGTGCCACTACTGCTGGACCGACTTCCCCAACGGCTTCAAGCCGGAGGACCTGGACAACTGTGTCGCCTACCAGAACCGCAAGAGGACGCTGGAGCACTCCAGGAGCACATGCTTCATGGGCCCTAGGCTGGCAGGTGGTGGCTCTCAATCACGGATCGGCCCCGGTGTGTTTCGCGTGTGCCTAGGTTACCCTTCGATGCTGCACCCGTCCCCAAGCTCCGCATCGGAGCTTGGGCAACTCGACCACTTAGCTTGCGGGAAGGGGTGTACTTCAGCAATCTTGAAGTGCCGACTCGGCAATGCAGATGTGTCGGGGTGGGGGCGACTCGGCAACTGGGATGCCGACTCGGCAATCCGGGATGCCGAGGTGGGTGGGTGGGGGGGGCTTCGGCAAGCCAGGTTGCCGAACCAACCACCTAACTTGCTGAAGTGAGGGGGCTTCGGCACCTACATGACCGGAGGTTTCGGCAAGCCCGACAAACTCCCACTCTCCTCGAGCAGCGCCCCCACGCGCGGAGCCCTCAGCCATGCATGTACCTACATGCGCTCAAATGCGAATCAGTATCGGCGCATACATGCATGACGGCAGCACGCGGGTTACGGCTCGTATGGATGCGTGCCATGCCGGCCGCAGGGGCAGGTAGGCAAGGCTACAGTGCGCAGCACCCCTGGTGCGCAGTGGGGCGGTATGTAGAGCAACTGAGCAAGCCCCTCAGGCTGCCAGCGAGCCAGTGTCGGTGCCTTTCGCACATACGGCATACCGTATACCAGGGCCATGTCGATGCACCTCCGCCGCACATTCCGCCTCGTTAGCATCCGCGCTGCAACAACCATCAGCACGCGCGTGTTTGCTTACATGGGCTTCGGCAGCAACCTGCATACCGTAATGGCGACACGCCCGCGCTCGAATGGGTCTCAGGACGGCTGCACCGCAGCACGCACTTCGCACCTCCTATCTAACACATGTAACCCTGTCCCTACAGCCACCTCAGGATTGCAGCTGGACCCCCGGCAGTGAACTTCACGCATCCGGCATCCATCCCCCAAACAGCGCCCTTCACGCCGGCGTCCACGCACAAGAGAAATCGCACACCCCGCATGCATGCCTCTCCTCGAGTGCCGTTTGATTGACATTGCACATCCTCGCGACTACTTGTTGTTGAAACACGAAACACGATGCATTGCATGCAGCTATCTATCCATAGCACGGCTCACCCTACAGGTGCCGGCACGGTTTAACTACGTACTGCGGCCTACGGACTAGTGATATGCTTGTACAAGCCCCCTTCCTTGGCGGCCAAAGCAGCACACACACACACAGATGTGCTGCGTTCAACGCCGTGCTGCTTCTTCATTCCCGCCTGCTGCCGCCTCGGTCCTTGCATCACATCACATCGCATCACGTCATGGTAGGTTCCACGGAGTAGAAGAGCACCTGTGCGGAAGGGGGGGGGCGCAAGGGGGCGGAAGGGGGGGCGCAAGGGGGCGGAGGGGGGGGCGCAAGGAGGTACAGGACGTGGGCATCATCATCCGTTGTCAGGACACGCACGCGCGCACACGGGCTTCGCGTTGCCTGCTGGCGAACACGGCTGGCTACACGCGTTGCGAGCGTCATTCCCCCCACCCCACCCGTTCAACCCCCGTGCTAGCAGTCATTCCGTTTGGTGCACTTGATTGGAGCTCCTTTGCGAGCTCCTGGGTGCACATGCATGCCCTGGCGCCCTCCAAACCTCCAACCAAGCCCGGTATAAAGCATAGTTCAACCCACTCACCAGGTGTGAATAGTCACCGCTGCTTCCTCCGCCGCCGCCAGCACTCGCCTCGCCTGGACCAGGGGTGCTCATCGACCCCCGCCTCGACAGCGCGCCCCCGCCCCCGCCCCCGCCCCCGCCACTCGCTGTGCTGAACGTGCTGCTGCCCTCCCTGCTGCGGCTCCTATCCGCACCGCCACCACCACCGCCGCCGCCGCCACCACCAGCTGCCCCGCCGCTGCCGCTGCCCGGCGGCGGCGCGCGCAGCTCCGCCGCCAGCGCCCCCAGCGTGGTGCAGCCGCGCAGGTAGCGGTGGTGGCGCTGGCAGCCGCTCGCGGGCTCCAGCCGGATGCAGGAGGCGGGGCAGGGAGCCAGCAGCCCGCCGCCGCCGCCGCCGCCATCGCCTGCTGCCGCTGAGGAAGAGGAGGCGGCGGCCGCGCCGCTGCCGCCACCACTTGCAGCGGCGGCGGCGGCTGGTAGGCGCCGAGGCGGCAGCCACAGGCTCAGTAGCTGCGATTGAAGGAGGAGTGGGAGGGGCCGGAAAGGAAGAAGTAGGCGCGTATGATGACATGAGGGATGCATGACGTGCGCTACCAACAGACCCAACACCAACAAACCTGAAAGCGGGCGTACGGGCGCAGTCAGCCGCGTGCCGCTGCAAGCAGCCCCCTCCCTCCCCCCCCCCCCCCCCCCGAGTGCGTACGCACACAGCAGCGGGTACGCCGTCGAACCCCTTGCCCCCCTGGGTATGACTTATTGGGCTTGTCACGACACCCCGCCCCCTCCCCAAAAAAACAACACCCCCTCCCCTTGCGCAGATACTGCTGCACACCTGCCGCGCACTCCTGCTGGGGGCTGCCCTGCCCCACTGGGACCGCCCTGCCCCCAACCATGACAAGCGGACCTCGTCGCACACTCCTCGAACGCACCCGCCCGCCCACCCACCCCCGCCCGCCCGCCCACCTGCGCAATGTGTGCCACAGTCCATTTGAGTGGGACCAGTCTGCGCAAAACGGGCAAAACGCAAGCGCGGGAATATATGGTCCTGGACGTTCCGTGCACAACCATGCCGACCAAGAATAAACAAAGACCCACATACCGTAGTGCGCATGCGTAATGGCGCATGCGTGACTGCTTCATGCCCCTCGCGTGCCTGGAGTGCCTGCCACCCCCCACCCCACATGGGGAGGAATCGGGCGTGCTCCCTATGTGGCCGCACCCCCAGCACAGGCGGCTGCGTTTCCCAGCTGCAGCGCTGTCATGTTCATTCTCACCGGGACTGTTTACCAGTAAACCCCCCTCCCGCAGATCAGACAAACTCGACGAGCGACGAAAACATGAGGCGAGCCCACAGGCAGGCAGGCAGGCAGGCGGGTGGGTCGGTCAACATGCGGGAGCAATCAAATCAAAGCACTCACAGGAATGGCTTTTCCAGGGGCGGCAGGGTGGCGGAGCGAAGCACTCGCCCGCCTGCTGTCCCCCCGCCGGTTCCCCCAGCCGCCGCGGCCGCCGCCGCCGCCGCCTCGCCCGCCGCCGCCGCCACAGCCTCCAGCGGTGCCGGCCGCAGCTGCAAGACCACCTGCACGTGTGCATGCAATCATGCAATCATGCATGGATGTGCTGGGTCAGCAAAGTCTACCGCATGTGCAAGAAGCTAGGGTAATGATTGGCGCAAGGAGGGGCCGCAGCGCACGGATGCGCTGTGTGACTGGCTGATGCGCACTGCGTTGCCGGTGGGGGCGATGATGACTAACCCTGCGGCGTAGCCCCGAACCCTGAAAGCCTGCGGGCTATAGCGCCGCGCCGCGGTCAGGCATGCGCCCCATACCGTATGCCGCCCAGCCGGCTCGCCCCTCCCTGCGCAGCCATGCTCCCACAAAGACCCCATTCACTCCCAACCCCCTACACAGATTGTTTACCAGTAACCCACACACACACACACAGACACACGTCCGGCCCCACACCCCGCCCCGTCTCTCCTCCTTTCCCCTGTCATTCCCCGCCTTTTCCCGCCTCCTATCCCCGCACATGCACGCACGCACGCACGCACGCACGCACGCACGCACACGCACACACACATACACACACACACACATACGCACCATCGAGGGGTGGCGGTAGGACAGCTCCGCGGCGCAGCGCGCAGTGGGCACCGCCAGGTGGGCGCCACGCGCCAGCTGCGGCAGCGGCAGCGGCAGCCCACCCGCCCCACCTACCCCACTGCCGCCCCCGCCGCCGCCGCCGCCGCCGGCCCCACCGGCCACACCACTGGCGCCCAAGTTTGTCGGGCTGCCCACCTGCTGCTGCTGCTGCTGCTGCTGCTGCTGGTGCTGCGGGCCTGCTGCCGTGGCCGGGCCTTTGAGCGAGCCAGGGCCGCCGTGGCTGAGGCCGGGGCTGGCGGGTACCGTGTGTGTGTCGTGGCCGATGGAAGCACGTTGCTGGTGGCCGCCGCCGCCGCCGCCACCGTGGTGGGCGTGGACGTGGGCGTGTGCGTGGTGGCGATGGTGTGCGAGAGGTCGGGGCTGGGGAGAGGGCTGCGGTGAGCCGCCGCGGCCGCTGCCGGCGCGCGAGGGCGTGCCGGCGGCGGCGGCGGCGGCGGCGGCGGTGGGGGGGCCGGAGGCCGCTGGCGCCGCAGCGGGCGGCGGCGAGGCCAGCCTGCTTGAGGCCCGCCGCCCCAAGCCTGACCCCTGCGCCCCTTGCTGCTGCTGCTGCTGCTGCTGCTGTTGCTGGCATTGCGGCGGCGGCTGCGGGACCGAGAAGCGCCGTGTCAGGCCGCCGCCGCCGTCACCGCCGCCGGTACCTGCTGACGCGCCATTGCCATTGGCGCCAGCGGGCCCCAGCGCGCCGCCGCCGCCGCCGCCGCCGCCGCTCACGCCCGCTCCAGTGGTGGACCCGCACGCCGGCGGCAGCAGCGGCAGCAGCGCGCCGCTGCCCGCCGCGGCCGAGGCAGGGCCCCCAGCAGGCAGCTGCTGCGCCGAGGGCCGCCGCTTGGCGCGAGGCGAGCCGCAGGCGCCGGCTCCGTCGGCGGCGGCGGCAGCGGCAGCGGCGGCCGCAGCATCACAGCTGGGCTCCCGAGAGCGCTTGTGCGCGGCGGCGTGGCTGTAGCCGTGGCCGCGGTTGCCGGCGGCGGCGGCGGCGGCGGCGGCGCCTTCGGAGCCAATGCCTCCCGCGCCTCCGGCGCCGTCGCTGGTGGTGCTGGTGGTGGTGTTGGAGGACTGTCGGGCGATGGCCAGTGCTGAGGGCGTGCTGCCTGTGCGTGTGTGTGTGTGTGTATGTGAGTGTGTATGTGATTGTGTATGAATGTCCCGTGCCGGAAACGGTGTTGAAGAACAAGGTGTGCGTTTGAGGAGGTCCGGTTTGGAAGGACGTGCTGGACTGAACGACTGTGACTGGAACTGGGGAACGGACACACGCCACGCACTGCACGCCCTCCACGCCGAAGTGAAACATCGAGAACGCGCGCTTGCCTGGACAGCGCCAAGGCGGCACTCCCCACCAACCTTCGCAATCGCCGCACGGCTCCGACACGCCGACTCACCCGTCCGGGCGCAAGCCGCGCCGCCTCCCGCGCTCGCCGCGCCGCCGCCCCGTGCGCCACGGTAGTACGGCCAGTTGGTCGCCAGCGCCTCCGCCTGCGCCGCCTTCTGCGCCCGCCGCAGCGCCTCCTCCTCGGCCGCCGCCGCCGACCGCGCCGCGGCCGCGTTGCGCTCCGCCACCAGCGCGTCCTCGGCAGCGCCGTACGCCGCCACGTCGCCGTACAGCGCGCGCAGCAGGCGGTCAAAGGAAGGGTCCTGGATGGAATGGAGAGAAAGAGCCAGGTCAACGGCCGGCCGGTCGACAACGGGGAAGGGCCAGAGGGGTGCACGAGCTGTGGATTCGTGAACTTGGCTGAAGCATGGGGTGCGAATCAGCGGGGGGTCGGGCTGTCATGATGTGTTCTTGTAGACCGCCAGCGTCGGTTCTCGTGGTTCACCGGCTCCATTGCGGCCCCTAGACCTAGACGCCCTCTTCGCCCTCCTTCAAAATGCCCAATGACATGTATGCGCGCGGCGCGCCTGCCTCGATACCCACCGGCCGCAGGGACCGCCTGCTGTGCAGGTTGGTCCGGCACACCGGGCAGTCCTTGTGGTCTGGCGGCCTGAGAGTCGGTGGTGGCGGCGGGGCCGGCGGGCAGGGAGGGGGGAGGGGGGGCAGACATCAGTGAATGAGGGCGCAGCTGGGCAGGAGGGCGCAAGCGCATGCATGGCAGGCGGTAATGAGCGCCTCTCAGGACAAAGCTCACCGCTTACATTGTTGATAACAAGGCGATGCAGCCCGGCAACGGCACGTCAAAGTGCACTAAGCACATGTGCGCCCGGCCCCTGGAAGCACACACACACACCCGGGCGCACCTGCCCGCCAAGCAAGTGTCGATGCATTGGGCGCAGAAGCGGTGCAGGCACACGGTTGATGTGACTGTGCGCCTCAAGATGCCTGCAGTGATAGAAGCCAGGCGGCAAGGTGGCGGGTCGTTCGTTCCGGGACGCCTGCGCGGAAGGTACCTCCGCGGAAGGGGCTGCAGCACGGCGCTGGCGCGCACCGTCAGCCCCGACGCTGCACCCGGCTGGAGAGGGGGTTTTCGCGTCACATCCAGCTCACCGAAGCAAACCGGACACCGGGTATCATCCGCAAGCCGAGCGAGGGCCACGGGCACGGTCCTGCACGCACGCCGAGCGGAAATGCAATTTCGCGAGTCGAGCCGGGAGTCACTTTTCGGAACCACGGGAGCAGCCCACCCGTATTAGTCAAACGCAATCTAATCGATAGCTGCAATCCGAATACCGCATACCCTTGAGAAGGAGGCATTCGTGCAGGAAATGCGCCGGCGGGTTGAGCTGTCGGGAACTGGGGACAAGCCCTGCGAAGCGCCCTTGTGCCAAATTCCTATTTCATAATCATGCGCAACTTGCGGAAAGCATCCAGCGACAAGTTCAAGAGGACGAAGGATTTCTTCTGGGTTTGCGTCGATGCAGAGCGCCTCTGACCGTGTCAGCTTCTCACAAATATATAGGTGCAATGTAGATGGCAGCGTTAAACATAGCGCAGGCCCGCAGCCGTAGCAGCTCTTTCGGGGCGCCAGCGTGCGCCATCGTGTCAGAGGGCGCGGCAGCACACGCCTCTGCTTTCATCTCCTCAGAGTCTACGTGAGCCAGCGGCCCATGGACACCTTCGGGAAAGCTGCTATCACATGAAATCAACTGGTCCTACGCAGGCATGAAGCATATTGTGGTTGGGCTCCTTTCACAGCTAAACACAGAAGCAGGTGTCGGCTAGTACCCGGCACGCACTTGTCCGAGTATTGTCCTTCTCACGGTCACCAGCCTTCAATGCCACCCGCAGGCGCCTTTAAGCTCCCTGCTGCAGATGACGGCAGGCGCAGCTGGTCCGGCCCCCGGGGCTGTAGCAGGCCTCCCTCCGCCTCCGCCTCCGCCACCGCTGCCGTTGGCAGTAGCAGCAGCGGCGTGGTGTGGGCCAGGGCGGCGGGGCGCAGGCTGGTTGCCCGGGCCGCCGCGTGCTTGCCTGCGATCTGCGGCCATGAATGGTGATGAATGGTGAATTGGTGATGACCACAAGTCCCGCACTATAACTGAAGGGTTAAGCTGGCAAACCGGCTTACGTTTTCGTTTCGCAATTTAGAGCATGTCCGTAAATGTAATTGCAATTGACCCGTGTGGCCCTTCTTCTTTCCCGGCTTAATTCCTCACCTGCCCGCCACCAAAACCGCCCACCACCAACCCCCGCAACTTCATTTCCTCCCTCAGTCCCTCCCCAGCATCATTCCACAAACGCACTCCAGGCCCCGTACCGTACACATACCCACCCGCCCACCCTTCACATGGCGCACACACACGCACACACACACACACACACACACACACACACACGCGTTATTACCCTCGCACGCATGCACACGCCCCCCAACCACCTGCAGCCGGAACAGCTCGGGGAAGCGCCGCTCCGCCTCGGACCGCGTGTCGTCGTACCAGGCCAGTGCCCCCCAGTCCCGCACCACGTCCGCGTCGCGGCACAGCTGCACATTTCGGGGGGCGGGGGGGGCAATCAAGGAGGGTGCGGACGGGCACACTGCGACATGGGCGCAATCCAAACTTCTAGCTAGCAGGCAGGCAGAGAGCTGAGTGTCTCGCCTCTCACGCAGCGCACCCACCCACCCTGCCCAACCCGCCCACGCACCCTGTCCACCCAGTCGGTGGGCCGCTGCAGCCGCTCGCCAACCGTCAGCCGCAGCAGCGCCGCCAGCCCATCATCGCCCTCGCCCTCCTCCTCCACCTCCTCCACCTCCTCCGCATCAGCACTGCCATCCTCCTCGCCGTGCACATCGCCATCGCCATCCGCGTGCTGCTGCTGTGCTTTCCCCACTGCTGCTGCTACTGCGGCTGTGGCACCGCCGCCGCTGCCGCCGCCCACTCCAGCCGCCCGGCCAAGCGCCGCCCGCTCAACCGCCGCCAGCGCCGTACGCGCCACGCCGCCGGCCGCCACGTGGCGTACGGCCATGTCGTACAGCTCCATGAGCACGCGGCCGCGGGGGGAGTGGGTGTTGAAGGCCGGGTGCAGCGAGTGCGAGGCGAGGCGCTGGAGGAAGGTGCGGGTGCCGCCCGCGTCGCGGCTACTGCTGATGCTGGGGCTGCTACTGCTGATGCTGGGGCTGCTACTGCTGATGCTGGGGCTGCTACTGCTGATGCTGGGGCTGCTACTGCCGCCTGTGGCGTTGGTGATTCTGTTGCTGTTGCTGTTGTTGTTGCTGCTGGCGGCGGCAGGTGCCAACAGCTGGTCTGCCAGGTCGCAGGCTGCTGGCGGCGGTTTGGCGGGCGTGGCGGGCGCCCCCGTTGGCAGTAGTACGGCGATGCCCGCAGCGGCCTGGGCGGCGGCTCCGGCGGTTGGTGAGCTGGTCTCGCAGGTGCTGGTGCACTGGGTAGCGGCGGCAACGGCGGCGGCCGCAGCGGTTGTGTTAGCGCTGCCGTCAGCAGGCAGCGCCTGCTGGTCACCCGCTGCGGCCGCCGCCGCCATGCCGCCGCTGCATGGGGGCGTGTCCTCATCTGAACGGCTGCCTGCTGCTGGGAGCTGTTGCTGCTGCGGCGGCTGCTGCTGCGCATCCAGCTGCGGCTGCTGCGCTGACGCCAGCCGCCGCTGCAGCTGCTGTGGCCGCCGCCGCCGCTGGCGCCGTTGCTCCAGTCGCTCCAGCGCCCGCCGTTCCTCGTGGTAGTCCGCCATCGCCGCCAGCACCTGCTGGCGAGCCAGTCAGCAGCGGCAACCACAAATACACATGATTGGTCGCAGCCTTGGAACTAGGCCCAAACAAACACTCCTGCAATGCCAGCCTCATCAAAACGATCCCCATGTTTACTTGGGGATGATCATGGCACTCGCTCGATCGCACCTGCGCCAGCTCGGGCCCGGGCGCCACCTCCGCCGCCAGCGCCCAGCCCTCCAGCAGACGACACGCCTGCAGCGCCGCCGCACGCACCGAGGGCGGCCGCGCCCGCAGCACCTGCGCTGCCCTCGCTGTGACAGAGGCGGCGGCGGCGGCAGCGGCAGCAGCAGCGCTGGTCCCGCTACTGCCGGGGCTGTGGCCAAGGCTGACGCTGCTACTGCCGGTGCCGCGGGCTGTAGCAGGCGGCGGAGGGGGGCGAGGGGGCTCTGCAGGCGCCAGGGTGAGGACCAGGGCGAGGTTGTCTAGCAGGGGCGGGAAGGGGCTGCCACTGCTGCTGCTACTGCTGCCACTGCCACTGCCGGCGGCGGCATTGCTACTGCCGTGCAAGGTAGCAGCCGGCGGCTGCGGCGGCTGTGGCAGTAGCTCTGAGTGCAGGAACCAGCCCGCCGGCACATACAGCGCATCGCCCGGCTGCAGCAGTGCCGCCGCGCCCCGCACGCCGCCACCTTTGCTGCGCCCAGTCCCGCCACCTGCAATGGGTCTAGCTGCAGCGCAGCTGCCACGGCCGCTGCTGCCGTCTCTGCTACTGCCGTTGACGCCGCCGCCTCCGGCCGCGTGCGGCAGTAGCGTGTGCGGCCAGGCAGACAGCACCTCCTGCCGCGCGCGGGCCACGTCCACGCCCGGCGTCTCCATTACCAGGCTGTGTGCCACTGTGGAAAGGCAGGCAGGCATGGAGGCACGGTAGGGAGGCAGGCCAGGCAGGGCAGAGAGGCACAGGTCAGGGCAGGGTAAGGCAGATGGAGAGGGGATGGAGAGGGGCAGAGGTCGGGGCAGGCAGGCCGGGAGGCAGGCACGGCACGGCAGGCCGGAGGAAGGCAAGGGGTTGAGGTCGTCAGGTCAGGCAACATGCGGGTGAAGCATGGGGTGGGTCATTCTAGAACCCGCAGCAAACCGGCGGGGACGAGGCGCGAAAGTAGGGAGTCACGGCAACGTATTGTGTTCGGCAGAACCGGGTATGCTAAGCGCTAAGCGAATATATACAGCAGACGTTTTAGCAGACAACCACGCTCCCGAGCGGTTATGGCCGCCGTACGGAGCACACTCACCCGCGGGCTGGCTGTAGCAGTCGTAGGGGTGCAGCAGCGGGAAGGGCGCCAGGCCGCCGGGGGCTGCTACAGCCGCCTCGGGCGGCACCAACAGCACGCGGCGGCTGCCGCGCAGCTGCGTGCGTGCGTGCAGGTAGGAGGCGGAGGCGGAGGGGGAGGAGGGCACGGGAAGGGGTGGGGGTTGTAAGTACCAGCCCAAGCTAAGCCAAACCAAATGCATATTAAGAGCGAGAGGGGGGAGGACGTGGGCGCGGGCATGTTCACACAACAGCACTGTGAGGATGTGCACAGCCGATACGAGAGGAAAGGACAGGAGAGGAGCGGACAGGCAAGGCATCCAGCAGGCCGTGCGCACGTGTGTGACGACAGCGATTCTGGAATCACACACGCACGCTGTTGTGGCACGCTCCTGTAAAGCATGGTTACGGTACCGTGTTGGCAGGGCTGGGTCCCGTGCGTGCCATGCGCGCCGTGTGCGGCGCCTGACCCGTTACGGTAGGTTTCGTAGTGACGGTTAAACGGTACCACGGGTCTGAGGCAGGGGTCTGAAGCTGTACCGCTGTAACCGCTTGAGTGCGACAGTCAGCCCACCAATCCAACGTGGGACCCATCAAGTCCGTGGAGGCCTTGAATCCTGCCACCCATTTGAAAGCCCGCATTCACCCGCCCGCCCGCCGGCTGGCTCCACCCCCCCACTCACCCACCCACCAAAACACCCACCAAACCACCCAACCGCTCCACCCACCCGTGCCCCCCACACGCACACCCAGCCACCTGCATGACCACACGGTCCTGGTTGGGGTCACAGCGCAGCGGCAGTAGCGCGCCGGCGCCCGCCCACTCCAGCCCCAGCACGCCGCCGGCGTAGGGCGGCAGTAGCACCACCTCCTCAGCCCCATCACCATCGTCGCCTCCACAGCCCGCAGCAGCGCCCGCCTCGGCATTGATACTGCCAATTCCATCACGCTGGGTGTTGCTGCTGCCACTGCGGAGGCTGCTACTGCTGCTACAGCTACTGCTGCCGGCGCCAGCAGCTGTGGGGGGCTGCGCGGTCCGAGCCTGCGCCGCCTGGGCCTGCGTCTGGATCCAGTAGCTGCCCAGCAGGTGGCTCCGGATCCAGGTCAACACCGGATCCAGAATTCCCTGCATGTTCAGGAGCCATCTGTATGTCAGTCAGCGATCAACATTGACGCACGCGGGGACGGGGGCTTCGTTGAAAAGGAGGGAAATGCGCATGTGCGCACGTGACCAGCCGTATTCGGCACGCTCCTCCACCCACCTGGCATTCAACCATCCACTCCCCAACATTCGCTGGCTCCACCTCCACCTGCCAGCATCCACTGCTTCTGCTGCTGCTACTGCTGATGCTGATGCCACCGCCACCGGCGTGGTGTCCCTGTGCAACCGCCGCCGCCGCCGCCGCCGCCGCCGCCATGATGGTGGCGGTGCTGCCCGCCGGCCGCATCACCAGGCGGCAGAGGTCCAGCTGCACTCAGGAGCGCAGGCATTGCAACAGCAGGGCGACAGACGGGTGCGATGCTACAGGAAGGCGAAGATACATACGGTACGCTGCACAGCAGCAGGCGCAGCTGCTAATGCGCTGCCGTGACGCCGCGCTTCAGCACTTTATTCCATAAGTACTGACCCATACCGTTGGCGGCATGGAGTGCTCCCTACCCCTCCCTCGCCATTGGAAACGGGAATATATTACACCCCTCCCCCCTCCCGGGCGACATACATAAGTGGAGGACAAGAGAGTTGACACGCAGGGCGTAACGACTGCGGCGGGTCAAGCTACGGGTGTTTGAATCCAACGGCACGGCGCCACCCATCTCCAAGGCTGCACCCCGCACCACCACCCGCACACCGACCTGCAGCAGCAGCTGGTGCTGCTGCCAGCTGTCGGCACAGCGCAGTGCGTCACACAGCCTCGGCCGGACGCTGCGCAGCCCGTCGGCTGTAGCAACATTGGCGGCCGCAGCGGCGGCAGTAGCAGAGTCGCCGCCCCCAGCCGCAGCCGCAGCCGCAGCCGTGGCCGCGGCAGCTGTCGCCAGTGATGCTGTGCCTGCGGCTGCTGCACCGGCCCTGGGGCTACTGCCACGGCCGTAGCCGCTGCTACAGCCACCGCTGCTGATGACGCTGTGGTCACCGCAGTCGGCAGCTGTGAGGGGGGAGGTGTCCGGGCAGCGCAGCTGGTAGGGGCCCTGCGAGGTGTTTGGAGAGCATGGCGTGTGTGCGTGTGTATGTGCGTGCGTACCGTGTTGCATGCGTGTCAAATGCATTACGTGTCAAATGCATTACGTGTCAATGGCATACTCAGCAACCTCAGGCCTTCACGGCGGGAGGCCGCCCGGGCCCCATGCACCCACCCCCCCCATCGGAACGTTTTGGCTTGGGACGGACTTGTAACAACAACAAACGGCATGCCCCCTCGCTCTCCACTCCTCTTGCTACTCTTCCGCGGTCGCGCCCCGCCGCACCCGCCCACCCACCTTCAGCGCCTGCTTGACCTCGCAGTGGCACAGGAAGCGGTGCGTGTCAGGCCGGCAGCGCCAGGCGGAGGTCAGCCGCGGGGAGCAGCCGCCGCCGTCGTCGCCGCCGCCACCGGCACAGCCCCTGCTACTGCCGACCCTGCTGCCGCCGCCGCGTCCGCTACTGCTACCGCAGCCGGATCGGCGGGCCTGTCGTGCATGGGGAGATCTAGATTAGGGTTGGAAGCTACCAGCTACCAGCTACCAGCAAACAAACCGCCACCTCCCGAGCTGCCTTCACACGAGGCGGCGCAAGAGACTCGCGGACTGCGCTGCGCCTTTGTTCCTTCCCCCACCGCCCCCCACCGCAGCCCCCTCTAAACACACGCCGTCCATCTCTGGCCTCCTCGTCTGCATTGGGTTCAGCTTGCTTCTACTACACGGCTATTAGTTACAAACTTCCACCCCACCCATCCTCCCTTCACGCGAGCAAAACTCAAGGAGGCGCCCCTCAATAGTAATCACCATCAACACTCACGTGCGCCGCTAGTGCCGCCGCCAGCCGGCCGGGCTGCTCCAGCACGCCCACCAGCCGTACGGGGGCGCTGCCGTACAGACACGCGCCCGCCACCGCCCGGCCCTCGGGCCAGTCGGGCCGGCAGGAGTGCAGCAGCGGCGGCGGCGGCGGCTGTGGCGGCTGTGGCGCTGGCGCCGCCGCTGGCTCATGGGGTGGCGGGTGTGGCCGCCCTTGCGGCTGTTGCGGCTGTTGGGTGGACGTGCAAGACGTGGCGGTGACGTGGAAAGCGGCAGAAGAGGAGGAGGGGGTGCTTGTTGGTGCCGGGGCGGTCAGGGCGGTCAGGGCGGTGCAGTCGGTAACTTGGAAGCTGGGGGGCCAGCGCGGCGGCGGCAGCAGGGTCGGCGGCTGACCCTGTTGTTGTTGCTGCTGCTGCTGGCGCCTGTGGGAGTGCGGTACCCGGGAGTGCGGGAGTACGCAGAAAGGGGCGTGTGCTGAAGCGGGAGTGCGGTGCATGAGTTGGTCACCCACGGGTGTCACGCCAAGTGGTCATGCGCTCCCAACCCCAACCCCGTGCTCTCCTCCTCGCTCTTTTGCATGGGTAGGGTTTAATTGGGCTGGTATTTACAACCCCCCTCCCCAAAACACCCATGCGGACTCTAACACACCTTTCGCACCTTTCGCACAAGTCTTGCATTTGTTCTCTCTCTTGTGAACCCTAACGCACCCTTGTGTGCGGTCAGGCATAAACTGAAGGCTCACTGACTGCCAGGGAAACCCCTTCTGACTGCTGCTCGGTACCACACTACTGCCATTGCCATCCTTCGGCTCGGTGTCCCCTTCCATCACCCCTGAATACGTGCGTGGCTGCGACATAATATATCCCTCGCAAGCCCCGCTCACCGCTCCCACAGGGCCCCTCCCGAGGGCCCACTCCCCACCCCCCTCCCCACCCCCACGCACAGACCTCTGGGAAACGACGACCAGCGCACTCGAGGCAGCAGCAGCAGCAGCAGCAGCAGCAGCAGCCGCAGGAGCAGGAGCAGCGCGGCCCTCACCGGCCGCCCCTGATGTTGCCCCTTGCCTTTCGCCTCCCGCTCCTCCCTGTCCATCATGGCTACCACTGCTGCTTACGTCGTTGCCGGCGCCTGCTGCTGTTGCGGCAGCGGGAGGCGCGCCGCTGGCTGTTGCGCTCGGGCCCGTGGCCACTGCCGGCAGCACGCGCCCGCAGCCCCGCCGCGGTGTGCGCACGAACATGATTTAAGTATGTGGGGCGGGGGCCGTGGTGTGAGGTGACCTGGGGCAGGTAAAGGGGGCAGGTGTGTTGCAAGGCCGGAGTTCGATCTGGATGCAGCCTCTCGGACCGGCCCACACACACCATGCAAGTGCCGAGCCCCAACGCAAGGCAAAGGCCCTGCTCGATGCTTGCGCCTGCATGGCCCGTCCACCCCCTAATTCAATGCATATAAACACTCTATTCATGCTCACCACAGGAGCTCGGGGCTCGGGCACGGGAGCTGGTCTGAGCTTGGACATTCCTACACCTCGCGCCAGCTCGCGCGCCAAAATGCAACCGAAGTCCTGAGCTTGGTTCCTTACACCAGCGTTTATACTTGCTTGCACAAATACTTTCAGGTAGCGCTGTAGTCAGCTTGGATTCAGCGGTCGGCGACGTCGGGTAACTTTCTAAGCGCAACGCATAAGAAACACATATTCCACATAACAATAAAACGATAAAAGCTTAACCATCAACAATGCGGAAAAACATTTGGCCCGTATCGGGATCGAACCGATGACCTTGGCGTTATTAGCACCACGCTCTAACCAGCTGAGCTAACAGGCCTGTAACTGATGCCAAACATGGCATTTAGGATACATATGTACTAATTATGCAGGTAAATACGAATCATGATTTGCGCTCAACTCTAGCAAACACTCTAGCAAACCTAGCACCAGGGACCACCTGTAACACTCAACTCAACTCAACCTAGCAACGCGACGCCGACTTACCTGAACGCTAGCCGCGCGTTTTACTTTTTTAGTTGCCTTTGGTTATCTGTGTGCCTAGTTTCTGGTTTACGGCTTATATAGCTTCTCGAGTCGGTCGGCCCGACCGCTTTTTCAACTGACATCCGCCTCAGCCCTTCCGACACAGCGCTCCTACTCGCAGTTAATACAGCTCAGCCATAGCAGACTACAGCAGCTCTCGCCCACAGCAGCTCCGCGCTTTTTGGGACCGTGTTTGCAACCAGTGGTACCGGCCCCTGTTGGTTGGGCCTCCGACACAGCCTCGGTGCCAAGTATCTATATATCAGCAGCAATACAGCTCAACTTCAGTCGTTGCCGCTTGGCGGCGACGTCCAGCAGCGGATGTCATCCAAACCGGACGTCGACATGGCTGGCCCGAGCACATCCGGGACACGCCCAATAATTCGACACGTCAACGGTCGCACTGTCGTCATACAGTGGCTCCTTTCCGCGGCTACGGACGCCAGCTCGGCGCACGAGGCGGCGAAGCTGGTCACGGCCGCCATCGCCAAGCTGCTCCCCGGCGCACGTGTCGGCCAGTACATGTTTAAATATGGCGACGACCCCGGCGCGGGTACGGGCTCGCCCCGGGCTCACAGCCTTCTCTTTCCGGTCAGCGCTCCCCCCAGCGTGCTGGCGCAGTTGCAGTCAGGCTCCCTGGTGGTGCCGCACGTCAACCTGCTGGGCACGGGTGGCACCCTTGTGCTGACCGTTATTGACTGGGGCGATGGCAGTGCTGCGTACACAGTGGGCGGTTTCCCCCCCGACGTCCGGGATGAGGATCTGGCAGCTTTCCTGCAGGAGCGGTATCAGCCTGCCTGTATCACCCGCGTGCTGCGGGAGAACGACCAGCGTGCGTATGTGACGGTCCAGCAGGGGTCCACCCTGCTGCCGCCCAAGCTGGAGTACTCTGACGGCGGTGTCGCGGATCACCCCGCGCGCTTTTCGTGGCTCATGACCGCCCGGGCGGCTGGGCGTGAGGGGCCACCGCAGCGCCAGGATTGTGTCTTTCCAGCCCTGGCTCCTTGCCCGCGGGGGCGCCGTGGCCAAGGGGCCGCCGCAGGCCTGCCGGCCGGCAGCAGCCCTGCCCAACCGCCCTCTGCGGCTGGGGGGTCGCCGCCCGCACCCGTGGGGCCCGTCTACCTACTCATGCAGCAGCTGTCGGTAACCTCATCAGCCAGCCCGGCCACCACGATGCAGGGTGGGGTGGGGCCCGCGGCGGGCCCGGGTGGGCTGGCGCTGCCGGCCGGGCTCTTTGGTCGTCCGCCCCCGCCGCCCCCGCCGCCGCGGGGCGGCGCCCCGCCATCCCAGTTGCAGGCGCCGCCTCCGCCTCAGGCGCTGCCGGCGCAGCAGCAGCAGCAGCTGCTGCAGCCGCAGCGCCCGCAGCTGCAGGAGCAACAGCAGCAACAGCAACAGCAACAGCAGCAGCAGCGGCCGCAGCAGCAGTCTGGGCCCGTGGCTGGCCCGGGTGGGCTGGCGCTGCCGGCCAAGCTCTTCCCCCTTCCGCCCCCGGTGCCCTCGGCACAGCCGCTGGCGCAGCCGCCGGCGCAGCCGCCGGCGCAGCCGCCGGCGCAGCCGCCGGCGCAGCCGCCGGCGCAGCCGCCGGCGCAGCCGCCGGCGCCGCAGCCGGCGCAGCCGCCGAAACAGCCGCCGACGCAGCAGCAGGCGCAGCAGCAGACGCAGCAGCAGGCGCAGCAGCAGGCGCAGCAGCAGACGCAGCAACAGGCGCAGCCGCAGGTGCAGCAGCAGGCTCAGCAGCAGGCGCCACAGCAGGCGCCACAGCAGGCACAGCATCAGGCGCAGCAGCAGGCGCAGCAGCAGGCGCAGCAGCAGGCGCAGCAGCAGCCATCCCTGTCGCAGGCCGGCCTGGGTTCCTATGCGGCTGTGCTTCAGCTGCCGGCGGTCTCGGCGCTGACCACTATGCTGCGGAGTCTCCCGTCGCTGGCCCTGGGCGCCGCGGCCCCGCCGCCCCCAGCGCCGGTCATGGATGCGGGGGATACCGGCGGGGGCAGCAGCCTTGCGGTACCGGTGCCCTCACCTGGCCCCATCGCAGCGGCGGCCAGCCGTGCAGCAATGGCGGACGGGTCCTCGGCCGCGCAGGTGGCCGTCAGTGCCGCGGCCGGCCCGCCGGCGGTGTTGGACGCGCCAGCGGAGGCAGGCATGCCTGGACCGCTGGCCGCAGTGGACGCGCCGGTAGGCACCACCCACCCTGCGCGCGTCGCTGTGGTGGTGCCGCGGTCAGCCCCCGGTGCTGTGGTGGCTGGGCGGCGCCGCAGTGGCCGCCTTGCCGCTGGGCTCCAGGTGGATATTCCCCTGCCGGCTGCGCCGTCTCCGCCGCACCAGCTGGTTGGGGCTGTTGCCAAACGCATACGGCGGGACCGCACCGCACCCGCCGCAGCCCGCAAGCACCCCCCTGCGTCTGGCCTGGCAGCGGCCCACGCCGCCGCAGGCCTGGCCGCCGCCGCTACTGCTGCCCTGACTGCCATGGAGACTGGCGGCGGTGAGGCCGCGGTCAACCATGCCATGGCCGCCTTCTGTGCGGCCGCTGGACCGGCGACGGGAGCTGTGCCCGCGGCAGGCTCGCCAAGCCCCCGGGGCAGTGGCCCGCCTGGTGGCGGCACCGTGCAGCTACGCGCGCGCGGCACCAACCCGTTCGCCGCCCTGGCCGTTGCCGGCAGCGCCGGTGACGCGGATGGCGGCATGGACACGGCGGAGGACGATTAGGACCGGGCCGTCACATGACACGGCGCCGGGCACGCCAGGGTTGGCAGCTGCCGTTTCGACCGCTTCGAATTGGCACGCACAACCTTGGCGGCATAGCATTCCCCCAGCAACTCAACAAACTAGCAGCCGCCGCGAAGACGTGGGTCACGTTACGCCTGGACGTGGTGTGCATCCAGGAGACTCATCATCGCAGCCTTAGTGACCGCGGCCGTTTTGAAGCGGCTCTCCAGTCCGTGGCTAAGCAGCTTCACGTGCCCGGTTGGAGATTAGTCGCGTACCGGGCCACGCCGGTTGAAGACCCGTACGCTGGCGTCGCTATCTTGGTGCGAGCCGACTTGCTGGCATCCCACCTCCTCAGCCCAGCAGCCACGCCGCCGCCAGCACAGTCCCCTCAGCCCCACAGCGACGCCCCCCCTCCTCCCCCTTCCCCCCAACCCGGCACCCCCGGCAACGACGCCGCAGCGACGCCCGACGGCAGCTCCCCTCCCCTCTCCCCGCCGGCGCCGGCGCCGGCGGCCAGCCCTAGCAGCTCTCCAGCCGCCGCCGGACCGCCTGCCGCCGCCCCTGCCGCCGCTCGGGCGTCGCCCACCGGCCGTCTTGCCACCTTCTCCTTCACCTGGCTCGGGCACACCATCCACCTTACCAACGTCTACCTGCCCGCTCACTCGCCAACAGCCCGAGCCCAGTTCGTGCAGCAACACGTCGCCCCAAGGGTTTCCTCCCCTGGACTGCACGTTCTGGTTGGCGATTTCAACTTTGTCGTGAATGCAGCATTGGACAGCACCAACCCAGGCCGCGCGCAGCGTGATGGTTACGCTGCCTCCCTCTTCACCAGCCTCTGTCCCGACTTGGTGGACGCCCACCGCCACCTGCACCCCGCCAGCCGCGACTATACGCACCTGCAAAAGCTGGCTCACGGGGACGCCAGTGGCGCGCGCCTCGATCGAATGTACGTCTCCAGCGCGCTCCTGCCGTACGTGCCCAGCACCACGGTGGAAACCAGCTCGCCCTCTGACCACCGTGTGGCCACCATGCTCCTCCTTCCCCGCCGCCCGCCCGCGCGTGGCCCCGGCTCGCGCCGCAGCGGCATTGCCTTCGTGGATCATGACGACTTGGTGGATCAGCTTCGCAGTTGGCTGGCGGGCCAGCAGGCGGCCATGCCGCCAGCTGGCGAGGAATTCCTGCTGTGGTATCCAGCCTACAAGCGGCGCCTCTCCGCCATACTCGCCACCCTCAATAACGCAGCCAAGCGGCGCGTGCTTCGGGCATCGCAAGCAGTGAGCACAGCGCGTGCAAACCTGGCGGCAGCCCGTGCCGCGGCCGATGCTTCGCAGCAGCCCACTGCCCACGCCAGTGCCATGGCCGCAGCCCAGGCTGCGCTTGCTGCCGCTCTGCGGGCGGAGGCTGCAGCCACCGCACACCGCATGCGGGTTGACTGGATCCGCACTGGCGAGCGCCCCAACCCCTGCATCACCGAGGCCCTTCATCCCCCGCAAGAAGCGACCGTCATTGCGGCTCTGCGCGACGCGCATGGCCATCTGGTTACGGATCCCGGGCGCACGGCACAAGTTGTGGCGGACTTCTGGGCTGCCATCGGGCAGCCCCCGCCCGATCTCAACCCGGTGGACAAGACGGCGGTGCTGGCTGCCGTCACAGCACACTCAGCTCAGCTACCAGCCGATCGCATGGAGGAGGCGGGCGCCAGCGCAGTGTCGCAGGAGGAGGTGTTGGCGGTCATTGCGGCGAGCAAACCTGGCAAGTCGCCGGGCTGGGATGGCCTTCCCACCGACATCTACAAGTCTGCCCCGGATGCCTTTGCACCCCTTCTTGCGCGGCTGTTCACCTCCATCGGCACCACCCAGCACACACCGCCGGACTTCACGAAGGGCATCATTACCGTGCTGTACAAGGGGCGTGGTGATCGGGCCAACGCTGGCAGCTATCGGCCCATCACCCTCTTGTGCTCCGACTACCGGCTCCTTACCAAGGCGCTGGCCAACCGCCTCAGCCCTGCCCTGGCAGCCACCATCCCACTGGAGCAATCGGCGTTCCTCCCTGGGCGCGACATTGGCAGCAACATCCTCTTCCTCCGCTCCCTCCCCCTGCTCTTGACAAGGCAGCGCCGGTCAGCCATCATCGCCTTCCTGGACTTTGCCAAGGCGTACGACACCATTGACCGCGACTTCCTGTATGACGTGATGGCCACTATGGGCGCCGGCGCAAGCTTTATCTCCTGGGTGCGGCTGCTGCTCACCGATACCGTGTCTGTGGCTCGGGTCAACGGATTCCTCTCTCGCCCGGCCAAGATCTACGCTGGTGTGCGCCAAGGCTGCCCCCTCGCCCCCCTGTTGTATCTCTTCATTGCCCACGCCCTCTTCTGCTGGCTGAAGGAGTGTGGCGTCGGTATCCCCATCGACCCCGCGGACCCGCAGCAGTCCACTGCCATTGAGGCGGCTTTTGCTGATGACACAGAAGCAGCGCTGGCCTCAGCGGCGGAGCTGCCGGCATTCTTGGGCTACATGGACCGTTTTGCGCGCGCGACCGGTCAGAAATTGAACTTGGACAAGGTGGAACTTCTGCTGGTGGGTCACGCCAGCGGTGCCCCTGCCCGTGCTCCGACAGCCCCCGCCGCCGCCGCGCCCGCCGGCCCCAGCGCCGCCGCCCCCGCCCCCGCTCCCGCCCCCGCCGGCCCCGCCGCCGCCGCCGCCCCCGCCCCCACTCCCGCCCCAGCCCCCGCCGCTGCCCCCGCCGCCCCCCACCGCCGCCCCCCACCGCCGCCCCCCACCGCCGCAGCCGCCCCCGCCGGCCCTGCCGCTGCCGCCCCCGCCGCCGCCGCCGCCTCCGCCGCCGCCCCCGCCGCCGCCCCCGCCGCCGCCCCCGCCCCCGCCGCTGCCACCGCCGCCCCCCACCGCCGCCGCCGCCCCCGCCGCCCCCGCGGCCCCCGCCACTGCCGCCCCCGCCGCCCTCGCCGCCCCAGCCGCCCCCGCCGCTGCCGCCGCCCCCGCCGCCCCCGCCGCCCCCGCCGCAGCCGCCCCCGCCGCTGCCCCCGCCGCCCCCACCGCCGCCGCCGCCCCCGCCCCCGCCGCCCCCCGCCGCCCCTCGCCGCCCCCGCCGCCCCCGCCCCCGCCGCAGCCGCCCCCGCCGCCCCCGCCGCCCCAGCCGCCCCAGCCGCCCCAGCCGCCCTCGCCGCTGCCGCCGCCCCCGCCGCCCCCACCGCAGCCGCCCCCGCCGCTGCCGCTGCCGCCGCCCTCACCGCCCCAGCCGCCCCCGCCGCTTCCGCCGCGCCCCTGCCCGCCGCGCCCCTGCCCACCGCCACTGGCGCGCCACACGACGCACCTTCCATTGCTGGTATCCGCGTCGTCACGTCTGCCACGGCGCTGGGCGTGCCGTTCACCAACCCGCCCACAGTGCCCGACCTGGACTGGAAGCACCGAACGGAGGAGGCGGCTCGGCGCCTGGATAAGATTAGCCACATGCACCTGTCCATGTTCGGGCGTGCCTCCACTGCCGCCGCGTATGGTACCCA
The DNA here is from genome assembly GCA_016834595.1 of Chlamydomonas schloesseri. NCBI lineage: Eukaryota > Viridiplantae > Chlorophyta > Chlorophyceae > Chlamydomonadales > Chlamydomonadaceae > Chlamydomonas > Chlamydomonas schloesseri. The sequence continues at coordinate 903,793 of JAEHOD010000030.1, forward strand.
CATGGCCACGTACCACATGGAGCATTCCGGCCTACCGCCGCCCGACACGTTGGCCACCTGGGAGGCGGCGGTAGCCAAGCTGGTCGACCGCAGCCAGGGCCCATCCCAGCACGACCGACGGCTCACCGGCGTTCCCGCCCGCCTCCTACCGGGACACCCTGTATCCGGCGGCTTTGGGAGTCTTCCCCTGCGGCAGCACATCTATGCACGCTGGGCAAAACGCGCTGCCGCCTACGCGAGTGGTGACGGCTCTACCCGCCCCATTGCAACCCAGGCGCCGTGGCAGCGCGTATTTGGGCAGCTCCTCCGGTCCTACCATCCCTGCTTCCGCCCCATGGCGCTGCTGACGGCCCGCGCCGATGGCCCGTGGCTGGGCACCACTTCTCTGCCACCGGACGTCCACCGCATTGTCACGGCTCTGGCACACCTCCCTCCCGCGGTCGACATCGGCGCTACCCCACTCACTCCTGGCCCGTGGTGCGTCAATGTGCCGCTCTGGGGCAACCCGCTGCTGCCCAACGCGCCGCCCCTGGGTCGCCGCCCCGGGCTCGAAGCGTACCACCTGCAGCTCACGGAATGCCGCCACCTGCGCACATTGGGTGACGCTGTGCGTGTTTATGACGCGTTTGCCGCTTATGAAGCCTCGTGGCGTCAGCGCCTAGCCACGGCCCCGGGCATCCACATCTTCACTGTGCTGGCCATGGAGTGGGCGCAGCTAGTGCGGGAGCAACTGCAGCCATCTGGCGCCGTGGCCAGCGCCTCTACCGACCGGGTACAGGCCATCGCCGCCGTCAACTCCCTCCTGTCAGATGTCCATCCCACGTGGGCGGCGGCAGCGCGCCAGCACCTGCACGCTAGCACAGACACGCCACAGGCCGTCCCCACCCCCTCTGCAGCCCACCATCCCCCCGGCGGTATCCCAGCCCCAGCTGCCCCCGCAGCGGACCCTCCAGCGACCCCCCCAGCAGCCCCAACAGCCCCAGCAGCCCCAGCCTTGGCCACGGAGGTGCCCACGGAAGACCAGGTGGTGGCCATGATAGTAGGCCGCGTGGGTTGGCACGTCCAGGGGCACCAGCGCCCCGTTCCCCTAGCTGCATTGACTGTACGGGATGGGACCGCCATGCAACTATCCGGCGTCAACGAGGAGCGATCGCGATTGCACAACGCATATGTGGCTGAAGCACTCGGCATCACGTTGCCCCCCGCCCCTGGACGCCAGCGCTTGGTGCTGTTCCGGCGGCACATGACGTCGGTATGGTATGTACGGTGGGAGCTGAAGCACAAGGAGGTTCTGTGGCGGCTGGCCGTAGACGGCGTCGGCATGCTGGGCAACACGCACATCCATGGCAGCGCACCCGAAACATGTGTCTGCAGCACATATCCCCCTCAGCCCTTGTCTACGGCGGCAGCACCGGCACCGTCGCCCTCACCCCGCCTGCATCACTTCTGGGAGTGCCCCATCGCGCAAAGTGTGGTGGAGCTGCTGCAAGACACGATCAACGCTGAGCGCACCGACATGGGCTGCCCTGTACGGCGGCATCATGTGTGGCTGCTGGAGAGCCCGGATCCGGCGCAGATACAGCAATGCGTTTGGGAGGTGGTGGCGCTGGCTGCTCTGAACGCGATGGAGTGTGCACGGCGGTACATGCGGGCGCGGCGACCATTCGGAGTGAGGGCTTTAGAACGGGCAACGGCGGTGGCCCTGGCTAGCTTCAGAGGCTTGTTGACCGACTTCGCTTCCCTTGGAATACCACGGCGCCGGCGGGATAAGGCGTGGCAGAAGGTGACCGACACACACCCTTTTTTGCGTATACGCGGAGACAGGTTGGAAGTGGCCGTTCCGGATGTGCGTGCGCCTGAAGATGTATGAGTGTGCTGTCGTACCTACTACACTAAAATACTGCACTGCTGCTCAGCATGACAGTAGGCCAAATGAACTGAAAAAACATGAGTCGCGAGTGTCATAGCCATGTGTGTGTCTTTTGAGATGGGAAGAAGTTGCAGGTCCGGTGGGGATTCAGGGATGTTGGGACACTGGTTTTGACGGGTTCCCTTGTATTTACCTGCGTTTCTGCCTGTTGAACAGCATGGGGTGCCACTTTCCTGATTCAGTGATGCACTCGCTAGTCCTAACACTGCTGAGTCGACACTGGACTTGACTGAGGCAAACATCTCATGACACAAACACGGCTAGCTCTTATCGCCAGGTGTGATGGTCAGGGGAGTGACCCGCGAGCCCGAGAAGGGACCACCTGTAACACTCAACTCAACTCAACTTTGCGCACACGGCTAGCTTTTCTCGCCAGGTGTGGTGGTCAGGGGAGTGACCCGCTAGCCCGAGAAGGGACCACCTGTAACACTCAAACTCATGATAACAGGCCCTAATCTGCTGCACAACGGACCCGCCTGTACACGGTTCGGCAAGCATAGGTGGGGCAGATTGGGAGAATGCAACACGCAACACGCGGCGGGCAGCATGGGCGTGCTTTCGCTTTCGTTTCGCAATTTGGCGCATGTCTTTAATGCAGTCCGCCATTCTCCGTGATTCTCATCTACGCAGTGTGGAGACGGGTACAGCCTGAGTGGCCTCTTGGTCATCACCAGTCGCAGGCCTGTTAGCTCAGCTGGTTAGAGCGTGGTGCTAATAACGCCAAGGTCATCGACTCGCAGGAGGACGGCGCGGGCATGGACAGGGGTACCCATGGGCATGAATGATAGTCGATGGTGATATTGGTTGCATGCAAGATGCATACGCTCCGACACGGAGCTTGGCCACGCCTCACAACCGCTACGCACGGCTTCTTTCAATCGCTACAGAGGCGGGGGACTGCGGTGTCCCTACCCGTACGTTCTCCCTGCATGCTGTCGCGTCCCGCCCTGTGCCCAGGCCATCACTTTCCCTCCTGTCGTCTTTTTGTAGAGCCCCTTCCGCAATCTTCTTGCCGTCTTCCCCACGGCCCATCCAAGTAGCTTCGCATTCACGCATAGCTGACGCGTCACCGACGCGCAGTGCCCAACACACGAACACACACACACACACACACATACGCCCACACACCTCAAATATACGTAAGTAGCTCCGAGCGATTGCGGGGGATTCTCTCCATTTCCGTTTACTAACGCACCTCAAAAGTCCAAACCAACGAGGCAAGCCACGTCAATGTAGCCCAGGCGGCTTCGACAGCTTCCAGTCCAGCAGTGGGTGCTTAGCACACACAGCCTCGAGTCACGTGGGAGACAGCGATGTAACGTACACAATACTGTAACGCCAGGTTCCAGCAGGTCAGAAATTATCCAAGCATCAGTTATGCCAAAGTTCCACAACTCAAACCTCTTAAGAATAATTTTCTTTACTTGCGCGGGTGCGACCGGCGTGCAGTCCCGAGCACCAAGTACTGCAATTGCTTTCGCGAGAGCCACGGATGGGCCACCGTGGGTCCATTGATTGCCCGTGGAGGCACTGTAATAATGCTGCCAATGCATTATCTTTAAGCCCGCCACACTTTGATGAATCTGCATTCCATGTCATACATCAAGCCCTGTATGTTGCCCCTGAGCCTCATGAATACAAACTAACCAGATTGGACCCCGCACCATGCTGACCCGCGCCATCCAGCAGGCCGCAACTACTAATCGTCAAAGCACCTTGTCGTCGCATCATCATTCAGTCCCATTGCCAATTAAGCATTCGCATTACCGGCATCATATGAATACCACCGTACTGTTAGACGCATTGGTGTTACCCGTCTCGTTGTGAGGCCATGCATGGCGTGTGAGTGCATGCGTGCACGCCTATGATGTACGTATGACCCAGCAGTCGCCAGCGCCCCACCACTCATTCCGTTTGCACCTTGCTGCCAGCAGTCTCACTCCTTTTGCACCTTGTGCAGCGCCTTAAAAAGCCGCGTGACCAGGCCGTGCCCCGGCCCGCCGCCGCCGCTGCCACCTGCCGCCGTGCCCTTGCCACCGCCACCGCCACCGGCCTTGCCCATCAGCGCACTCCCATCGCCGTGGCTCCTCAGCAGCAGCCCGGCTCCTCCTGCCCCAGCAGCCGACGCCGCGGCAGCAGCTGTCCCCGCCGCCGCAGGGCTGACCAGGATGACGCCGCCAGTGCCATCGCCCGCAGCAGCAGCAGCACCGGTGCCGCCCCGGCGCGCAGCCGAGGCCAGCGGCAGCAGCTGCCGGCCGCTGCCGCCGCCGCCGCCGCCGCCCACGCTGTGGCCGCTTCGCTCCGGAGCCAGCGCCAGCGCCAGCGGCTCCGACATCATCAGCAGCGCAGCGCTGCCGGCGGCGCTGGCGCCGCCGCTGGCGGCGGCACCGCCATTGACGCCAGCAGCCGCAGGCAGGCCGGCAGCACCGTCCGCCGGTGCTGCCACTGCCGCTCCCAGGAATGGCGCCTGCGGGGCGCCGGCGCAGCTCTGCTGCTGGCACTGCGCCGCCTCCAGCATGGCCCTGCGGGCCGCGAGGTACTGCTCATCGAGGGACTTGCGCCGGCCGCTGAGGCCCGCCGCATTGGGCGGCGGCGGCGGCGGCGGCGGCGCTGAAGCCGACGCCGGTCCCGCCGGCCCAGTTAGCCCTGCCGAGGGCGCTGCCGCGGAGGGGCTGGGGCAGGCCGCGGCGGGCGGCGAGAGCGGCGGCGCGGCGCCGAACGCGGCAGCAGCCGCGTGGGCGGAGGGCGAGGCGGCGGCGGCGGGCCAGGGCTCCGGGGCGACCTGCGAGGCGCGGCGCGAGCGGGAGCGGCTGCTACTGCTGCCGCCCCCGGTGGGGCTGTGCAGCGCCAGCAGCCGCGGCAGCAGCGAGTGCTGCTGCTGCTGCTGCTGCTGCTGTTGCGAGGATGCCCCTGCTGCTTGAGAGTTAAAGTGGGCATGAGGGGCGCCGCCGCCGTAGAAGGACGCGTCGCTGGAGCCGATGGTGGCAAAGGGCTGCTGGGAATGCTGGCTGCCCGAGCACGGCTGCTGGGACAAGGAGTGGAAGTCGCCGCAGGACGCCCGGCGGCCTTTTGCAGCAGAAGCAGCAGTACTGGCAGTAGCAGCGCCACCGGCAGTAGCAGCAGTAGCCGGGGGAGCCAGCAGCAGCCCAGCAGCGCCTTGCGGCGGCGCCGCCACCAGCGGCGCAGCCGAGGCGGCGGCTGTGGCAGCGTCCAACATTGAGAACATGAGCGCCGCGCTGCCACTGCCGCTGTTGTGCGGTTTGTGCGGCTGCTGCTGCTGCTGCTGCTGGTGCAGGGAGCGGCTTGCGCTGCTGTCTGCTACGGCCCGGCTGCGGACGCTGCTACTGCCAAAGCTTCCAAAGCTGCGGCCGGCACCGTCGTCGTCGCAGCCGCCGCTGCCGATGGCTGTAGCAGCCCATGGGTGAGTGCCGCCGCTGGCGGCGCCGCCAGTGTCGCTGAGCATGGCAAAGCCGCTCCCGGTGCTGCAGGCACTGCCGCCGTAATCGTGAATGATGGGGTGGGAGGTCGGGGCCAGCTGCCCCATCGGTACTATCTTCATTCCGCCGTTAGCGACAGGCGACACGACGGGTGGCGTGGAGCAGCGCCCAAAGCCACCCTCGCCATAGCCGCCCGGCGGCAGCAGGGGCGCCGGTGCCACGCGGCGGCGGCTGCCGGGCAGGATGTGCAAACGACTGCCGCTGACGCTGCCGCCTCCACCTCCCACTCCGCTTCCGCCACCACCAGTGGCGCTGCCACCGCTAGGCTGGATCACGAATCCTGCGGCGCCGCTGACGGCGTGGGGGCTGGTGCTGCCACTCATGAAGCCCCCGTTGACAGCGGCGGCGGCGGCGGCAGCGGCGGCGGCGGCGGCGCCGCCCCCGCTGCTTGCATTGCCGCCGCCGCCGCCGCCGCCTGCGGCAGTCGCCATGGCCGCCATCGCCCGGTGACCGGCGTGGGTGAAGCTCTGCCAGGCCCGGTCAACAAGTCGCCTCGCCGCGCCGCCGCCACCGCCGCTGCCCTTGCTTCCGACCGCCGCGCCATCCTCAGTGCTGCCATCCGCCACCACAGCCGTGCACGCCGTGTGGTCTGCGCCCGACGCCGAGGCTACAGCCACCGGGCTACAGCCGCCGCAGCCGCCGCCGTCCGCAGCCGCGCCCGCAGGCTGCTGCGGCGCCTGCTCGCCCGAGCCCGACGACAGGGGCATGCCCTGCTGCTGCCGGACCAGGCGGGGCGGCTGTAGCAGCAGAGGCCCGCTGCTGCTGGCGTCAGACGAAAGGCCGGTCAGGGAGCCGAAAGGCCCGCGGTGGCTGCTGCCGAAGGCGGCCGCAGACGGTGACAGCGCAGCCTGGCTGGATGCCGTGCCTGTGCGGCTCAGGTAGCGGCGCGCGGGCGTCTCGACTGCGCCCGCCAGTCCGGCCGGCCCGCTCGCGGCGTTGGCGATTCCGCCGCCGGCGACGGCTGTAGCAGCGCCGGCGCCACCGCCGCCGTTCGGCGACAGCATGCAGGTGGTGCGGCTGCGCGCCAGCGCGGCCTGCTGGTGCAGCACCGCCAGCTGCGGCGAGCTGGCGTAGTGGTGCGCCAGGGACGTGCCGGGCCGCGGCTGTAGCAAGGCTGCAGTAGCACCGCCTGCGGCGACGCCAGCGGCACCGCTGACAGCAGCAGCGCCCAGCAGCGCGGCCGCTTCGCTGGCTCCGCTGTCCACGGGCTGTAGCACGAGCCCGGCGCTACTGCCGAGCGGCGCGCACGGCGGGTAGGGCATGTCCAGGTCTTCCGCGCCCTCCATGGTCGTGGTCAGCAGCAGGGGGTAGGCGCCGCCGCGGCCGCCGGCGCTACTGCTGCTCATGCCGGAGCCGCCGCCACTGGCGTCCACCACGTTTGAGCCGCAGCTGGCGCTGCCGCGCATCGCCGCCCGTATGAGCGCACTGCCGCCGGCAGCGCCAGCAGTAGCACCAGCAGCCGTGACGCCGCCGCTGGCTGTAGCAGCACCCTTGTGCAGCAGGCCGAGGCGGGAGGTGGAATGGATGCCGTGGATGCCCCCGGCGGCTGCGGCAGCAGCGCCAGCGCCTCCGCTGCCTCCGCCGCAGCTACTGCCGCTACTGCCGCCGCGGCCGGGAGGCGAGATGAGGCCGCCAGAGCCACTGATGGAGCCGGGCGCTGCTGCTGCCGCGCCCGTCGCCCCTGCTACAGCCGCGCCAACCGACGGCGCGGCTGCTGCGTAAGGGCTGGTACTGCCGTTGTCCACCGACCAGCGTCGGTAGCAGGACCGCTGCTGCTGCGCCGGTGGCGTCGGCGCCAGAGCCCTGCCGCTACAGCCTCCAGAGGCGGCAGTAGCAGCGGCGTAGTACGCGCCGTGCAGGGGGTCCGGCACGAGCAAGTCCCCGCCACCGGGTGTGCCGAGGCCGCCTGCTGGGCTCGCCTCATCGCCGCCCCAGTCCATGTCCGGTGCTGGCACGTACACCCGCAGGTGTGGCTGCTGCTGCTGCTGCTGCTGCTGCTGCAGCTGGTTCTGGAGTATCGCGCCTCCACCAGGCAGCTGGCTGTAGCATTGCTGGATGTACTCCTGCGCCGAGATGCTGCTGCCACTGCCGCCGCCGCCGCCGCCGCTGCCACCGCCCTGCTGGTGCTCCGGTGAGATCTGCTTGCGCGACTTGCTCGACAGCAGCCGTCGCGTCGTGCGCCAGCCGCCCGCACCGGCGGCTGTAGCCACCGCGCCGGCAACAGAAGCAACGGCTGCAGTCGCGGCAGCGGCGGCAGGAGCCGCAGCAGCATCTGCGCCAGCAGCGGATGGGAAGACGAAGCGAATGGGCAGGGACGCCACCACGTACCGGTCCTGCACCGCGGCCGCCGCCGCTGCTGCTGCTGAGGCGTCCTGCTGTGAAGCGGCACCGTCCGCCACCGTGCCCGCCGCGCTGCCGTGACGGCGGCAGTCCGGTGCATCAGCACTGCCGCCGCCGCCGCCGCCGCCGCCGCCCCCAGCAATGGGCACCGGCCGTGCGCCGCCACAGGCTGCCGCTGTGCGAGACGCCACCGCCGAGTCAAGCGCCGCTGCGGCGGCGGCGGCGGCAGCCGCTGCCATCTCCGTCCAGCTCCCGCCGGCCTCGCCTTCCCCCGCTTCCTCACCTTCGCCCTCCCCTTCATCACTCTCAGCCCGAGGCCTCGCGTCTCCCATAGCCGGGGGGCAGTGGCGCGCGCTCTGCCGCCGCCGCCGCTGCTCCGCAGCCGCCTCCCGCTCCGCAGCCTGCCCAAACTTGGCGCGTGCCCTTTCGACCAGCTGGGTGTCTACCTCCCGCCTCTCGGCCTCCATCAGGTCTCGAAGCGCCCCCGCCGCCCCCGTAGTAGCGCGGCTGCTACAGCCAGCGGGGCAACCACCAGGGCTGGCAGTAGCAGCGGTGCCAAGCGCGCTGGCGGACGCAACCGCTGCTGCGCCGAGCGCGGAGGAAGGTGGAGCTCCCTGCTGCTGCTGAGTAGGAGTGCCGCCGCAGCCAGCGCGGGTAATGGCCAGCTGCGTTGTGAAGGACCCACCGGCGCAGGCGCCCTTCAAGGCATTGTTGCGGTCAAGGAGGCCCTCGCCGTCGTCAAAGTACTCGTCTCCGTACTGAACCCGCGTCTCCAGTCGTCTTGCCAGAATAACCTGTCTCCAGAAGACGCATGACAGGCAAGCGGGTTCGCCGGGCGGAATTGTGAAACCGTGTGCGCAAAGCCCGCGAGGTCCCGGGTGCCGAGCAAGACCTCCCCGACGCCCGCGAAAAATCCCCGAATGCAAATTGCAGCGGGAGAAAGCTGCGCAGCACTCGCCTCATGGTGCGCGAGGAGGGCCGAGTTGAGTTCTCCCCGCTTCTTGCCCAGCGTGTCGCGCACCGTTGCCGACAAAAGCTCTTCAACGCGGGGACCTGCCGCCAGCTTCTCGGGGTAGTACTTTGCCTGTAAGCGGGTTGTGATTGCCACAACGCACATGTGGAGCCGGGTCCACTAAACTTCGGGGTCCGACAGCCCCGTCATCAACGCATGCCGCCCGCAACAGCGGACTGGGTGCCCAAACCAATCAGCTGAGACAGTTTTCGTAAAATGCTACGTATACAAATATCCGAGGGGCCCAGAAGCCGGCGGCTTCAAGCTGTGGCAAGAATTGCCGGAAGGGAGACGCGTTGCGGACTCACAATGCATTCCAGGCGATATCGCTCCAAAGTCTTCTCCTGTTCCATTCTTTGCAGTTAGCGCAATGAACCTGTCGGCGCAGCGCGCGTTGTCGGGACCACTACTAAAGGCTCACGAACTCCTCGTTGCCTTTGCTGTTAGAGTCCAACAAGTTCTCGTCTCATACTTGAGTTTCCAAGTAACGGAAGTGAAGTCAAGGGGTCGCTAAAATGTTTGCCCAACAAGAAAAGAATTGAGTTGTCCGGGAGCCTGGTTTCCTTGGCTTTCTGCTCCGTATTTGCATCAATATGCTATAAGGAGTCATTCAATTTTGGCCAAAACACGGTCTGTGGGTATAGAAAGATGAACGCATTCGGGTGCCGATCCTTGCAGGGACACAGTGGGGGGTCCCGAACCGGCAATTTTTTAACATACAACCAGCTGTGTTGTAATAAGACTAACAACTTTATATGTTTGACCTATTGCTTATTAGTTCCATTCATTCTCGCGAAATCAACCTTGTTTTGCACCCCCTTCATCGCTACAAACGACAGCTGCCTACGCCCTTAACCAAGGTGCTGGCTCACATAGGCTAGCATCATTCCGCAGCACCTTTAGACAAAGATGCGGGCGTCCTTGCCGCGCATGCTCACAAACTGCGCCTTCACGACCGCCCGCTCGCAGCCGGCCTTGGTGAGCTCCAGTAGCCTAGTGTAGCCGGCAATCTGGCTGCCGAAATTCTCGGGCGGCTCGGCCATGCTGCCCCACGCGCGCCAGACTTGACCTGCAACCCCCCCGTCGCCGGCACCTGCCGCTCCTGTCGCCACACCCGCTGCCCCGCCCGCTGCCCCGCCTCCTGCCGCAGAGTTGCCCAGAGCCGTCTCCATCCACTCCCTGTCGAAGTCGACCACGCGCACGCTCGTGGTCGTCACCGTGTACTCCATGTACAGGCAGGTTTGCGTGTTGCTTGCCAGCATCGCCAGCTGCACTTGGGCGTAGTGGGTGGGCGGCATGGTCTTGGCGAAACGCTTGTGCGGCGCGTACAGGTAGTGCTCCTCTCCGTTCTCCTGGTCAGGCGCCATGTTGTAGGGAAAGCGGGACTTGAACTCCAGAGTGTAGCTCTTGGGCGTAGTGGCGGCCTGGGGACCTGGCCATGCCATAAGAATGCCGTCTGGGGAGGCGCCGAGAGGTGGCAAGTTCGCTTGCTTTGGCATGGCAATGAAGCCCTGCTCAAGCACGACGGTGTTGCGCACCCACTCAAAACCCTTGATGGTCTGCAAGTTGTTGAGCAGCTGCCATGTGCAGTTGGGCTCATGCCGGTGACCCCACTCCAGGCACGGCTTGAGCTCCTGCTGCCCTGCTCCCCCGTGCAGGGTCTTCCACAAGTCAGCCGCCTTGGCGTGTCCCACCATGTAGGCTGGACCGCCCAGGAACTGCGCTGCACCAGGCTCGCACATACCAAGGAACACTCCGAAGGTGCTGGCCGTTATGCGGCCCTGCCGCAGCGCATGCCACAGCTCACAGCCTTGCGGCGCGAACTTGAACAGCTCGGCACAGTACTGCGGGCTGCAGCCCGAAAGCTGCTGCAGCTGCATCGCAGCGGGGTCGGGCAGGTACGGTGGCCGCAATGCATTGAGCGTGATGTACCGCCCCTCACACATGCGGATGAGCTCATTGTGCTCCAGCGCAAACAGCCTGACGTTCGGCCGTCCCCGCTGCTCATTGAACCCCACGTTGTAGGTGGATGGGGGGTGCAGCGGTTGGCGGCCGGTGGATGGCCCGGCGTCCGCCTCCTGCTGGCGCTGTTGCAGCAGCTGTGGCAGCGGAAACGGCCGCTTGTCCTGTGCTTCTTTCTTCTTGCGGCCCGGCTCCTTGCCCTTCACGAACTCTAGCGGTTCTGGAGGCTGCAGCATCCTTGCCCCGCCGCCGTCAGCCCTGCCGCGCAGCTGCAGCACTCCGCTCGCAGCTTCACCACCCCGCTGCAGCGGTGTTCTGCCGGCAACCGCGCCACGCTGCGGCTGCGTTTCGCCGGCAGGCGTAGCATGCTGCAGCGGCGTCCTGCCCGCGGCCGTACCACCACGCTGCAGCGGCGTCCCGCCGGCGGCCGCGCCACCACGCCGCAGCGGCGTCCCGCCCGCGGCCGTACCACCACGCCGCAGCGGCGTCCCGCCCGCGGCCGTACCACCACGCCGCAGCGGCGTCCCGCCGGCGGCCGCGCCACCACGCCGCAGCGGCGTCCCGCCGGCGGCCGTGCCACCACGCCGCAGCGGCGTCCCGCCCGTGGCGTTGCTGCTGGGCTGACCGCGCCGCTGCATAGGTGTGCGAGCTGACTGGACCGGTGTCCCCGTGAGCCTCCGGCGCTTGTGGCGACCTTCAACTTCACGGAAAACACTAGCAGGTAGGTGGCTCCGTGTGGCCTCCCACAGCGTGCGCAGTCCCTCTAGCATCGCCGGCAGATGTGCATTGTGTACGTCAAACGTTGCACCTCGCAGCAAGTCCGCCAGCTGCTTTGCCTCTGCGCGCTGTTTAGCCTCCAGCCGCTCATTGCCTGCCGTTGTGTCTCCGCCCGCCGCCTGCTCCCTGTCATCCGCAGCCCCAGCGTCACCAGCGGCGCCCGCTGTCTCCAGCATGCCCTCAGATGCCTCTGCGGTGGCGGCGGCCTCAGCCGCCGCAGCCTCAAGCTCCGCTTGGGCGTCCGTCTCGCGGTCCAGGCGTTCGTGCTCCTGTGTGAGCTGCTGCAGCGTGAATGGGCAGCCGTGAACCACCGCTTCATCAACCACCAGGTGCGATTGCTTGAGCAGGCTGGCACTGACGTCCGCCCATGACAGCTGCGTACGCTCGAACACCATGAAGAAGTGCTTGCACGGCATGCAGTGCGCGCCAAAGTCGCCGCACGTGCAGGACCCGCCGCGCACATCTGTCACGTAGCACCGCTGCTCGGGCTCCAGGCTGTTAGCGAAGTCAGGCAGCTTGGCCTTGGCATGAAGCAGCCCGTCTGCCTGCTGGTTGGCGAGCATGACTTTGAGTGTTTCACTGCCGCGCGGCACCAAGTACACGCCGTCTCTCCCCGGTGCCTGCTGTAGGTCGTCTGGTAGTGAGGCCAGGGCTTCACGGGCACGCTGCTTGCGCAGCTGAAGGGCTGCCACCACGGGGCCAGGCCGCCCATTTGCCCATGGCTCCAGAGGTGTCACGCGCTGCATGGCGAGGCTGCGTACGGACTGCACGTTGTCCAGCAGGTATTTGCGGCTGTAGTATGGGGAGACAACACGAATCCACACGCGCAGCAGGGACTCCATGCGCTTGTCCACACGCCCGTTGAGCCACTTGTGCTTTAGGACGCGGTTCATGGCCTCGAGGTAGTTGTTGGTGTTGATGCCGCCGTGGAAGGCCTGCGGTTGCGTGCGTGGGAGCGGTGTTAGCATGCGCCATAGTGACATCCAGCGCCTCCACATTTCCGCAGGTCCCTGGCGCGCTCCAAGCACCCACCGTGCGGTAGCAGGAGGCCCACTTCGGCACCTCTCGCAGCCACTCCACTTCCAGGTAGGCTTGCACTAGAGGCGTCCACATGCTTGAGCCCTTCAGCTGCTCGAGGCGGGTGTTGAAGCTCTCCAAGGTTGGGGCGTTGGCGATGTTTTGCAGCGCGTGGAACAGGCCCTCCTTGTCCTTGACGTTGTGGTCGCTGTTACTGATCCAGCGCCACCACGCCTGCAGGCGGTGGAAGTCGCACAGCAGCAGGCGTGTGGAGTCGCCAAACACGTCCGCCACTGCGTTTTGCTCGGCGTCCGACTTATCCACCATGAAGTGCTGCGGCTGCCAGGTGGGGTTCCATTCTCGAAGTACGCGTAGCGCCTCAGCAATCATGTCGCCCGTCTCCTCCTCCACAAAGAACAATGCTACCGGTTGTCCGCGGCTGTGGTTGTCCACCACGTTCAGCAGGAAGAGGGGAAACCCCCACTGGCTAGTCTTGTAAGTCGCGTCCATGCCCACGATGTTGCTGCCGTACAGCGACAGCATCCGCCGCTGCTCCTCAGTCTGAAGCACAAGCAGCATGCGCTCGTCTGGTCCACTGCGGCGGAAGTGGATGTGGTCGCGTGGTGCCTGCTCGGTGTGCTGCGCCACTAGCCTCGCCACTGCCTCCTGGTCCACCTTATGTAACCGCTGCTCCCCCGCGCACCGCTGCACCAGGTTGCGGAGCACATCATCGCGCGGAAAGAAGCGGCCATCAATGGAGTGCGGCTGCTCCACCCCCAGCTGCCGGGCTAGGTCCCGGCCAAACTGCGCAATCTGGGCCTGGATGACGGGGAGCGGCGTGCCAAGCTGTGCAAGCTCGCGCACTTTGGCCACCAGCTCGGGGCGCATGGGCTGCCCCATCAGATCCACCAGACTGTGCGGCTGGTGACCCGTGTGCTGGAGGTGGAGGAACACCGTAATGGTCGTTCGCACGGGTCCAGCAGGAGCAGCAGCACGCACCGCATTCCTTCTCCAGGTCTCAGGTGTCATTCCAGGCTCAGGTATGCCATCTACTGAGCTCGCCGCCGAGAACATCGGTGTAACACTGAGCGCAGAGCACCTCCTGCGGAAAGCACCGGGGCACGGTTTTGCCGCGTGTGCTGCACCGACACGCCCCCCGTCCGATCAGCCGGCGGGACACGCCCGGTTCCGACCCCGCGTGTTGCAGTTGCCGTGGCTGAACACGATGCGTTACACACAAGCAAAATTTTCACCCTTTTTAAGGGAGCTGGATTGCAGCCACGATTGCATCTGCTCCTTCCGCAAGATGCACTCGGTCACGCGTGGTCACGTTCCGACGTGCGTATGCCGCTCAATATGCCGCATATATGGCTACGGTTTTACGTTTGCCTTTGCCCGGGGGATTAGCTGCACAAGTCTGCGCATCTAGAGGCCAGTCGGCAAAAACCGAACCGCGCAGTGGTTGAGGAAAGGCACAGCTCCGAGTGTGCTCCAGGTGAATTGCCTGCGCAAGAGCACACGTACATAACAGCCAGGTAAGTAGCAGCCCGGAGCCGCGAGCTTTGTAAGCGGGGAAGGCCGGAAGGGAAGGTTGGAATCTGACACGGGGGAAGCGTTGGTCGATTTGGTTCGGGGTTTTGAATTCCATCGTTCGCCAAGGCCCCTTCTGTGCAGCGCACAAGTATGCATAAGCATACTTGTCCAGGAGAAACAATGGAAGATTTCCTTAGCTGCCAAATTGGTCCACTTGCACAGGACGTTTGGCCCGCATGCGTTGCCAATGGAATATGGGCCGGCCGCGCAACGACCCTAGTAGTTCGTGTTGACTTGGAAGCAAATGTGTCATTCCATACGGTGAAGGGAGTCAACTCGCGCGGCGAGGCGATGGGCTTTGGGCCGGCGCTGAAGCTCGTTGGGTGCGTGCCAGTGCTCGTAGACAAATTGGTCTGGGACTCATACTCTGGCTCTTTCGTCGCTCTGGATAGCTGGTCGGTACTGAGCCTGCGGCCTCACGGCGAGGACACGCTTCTGGTCTCGATGCTGGCTGGCTCACGGCACTCCCCGAACGAGCCGCCCGTAGATGGCGCGGGATCGGTCGCTCGCTTTGAGTCGCCCATGAAAGGGACTCTGACCTCGGACCACTGCGGTGCGCTGTACCTGGTGGACCGGCAGCTCGGGGAGGTGGTGGAGGGCGGGCGCCCGCGCAGCCACTGTGTGCTTCGAAAGCTGCAGCTGCCCGAGGCGCTTGGCTGCAGCGAGGCCAGCCGGGCCGCCCCCGCCCCCGTAGCAGGCGAAACAGCCGCCGAGCCACCAGCGGCAGGCGTTCCCAGCCCGGGGCCGGCGGCAGGCGGCGCTGCAGCGGGCGCTGCCGTGGCGTCGGGCGGTGCGTTCGCTGCAGCGGCGGAGCAGGTCGTGGTTCGCTCGCTGCGGCTGCCCGAGGCCTGGACCAACAGCTTAGGGGCTGGGGTCAATGCGCTGGAGATGGTGCACCATCACGACGGCAGCGGCGGCGAGTGCCTGCTGCTGTCGGCGGGGGCTGCCATTTACCGACTGCCGCTGGGCGCACAACCGGCGCCGGCTTCACCGCCGCTGGTGCAGCAGGAGGCGGCGCAGCCTTTCACTGAGCTGACGCAGACGGGGCTGCGCCCACCGGCGGCGCAGCCAGATGAGGCGCCGGCTCCGCAGCTTCTAGCCGGGGCTGACGCAAAGACCGCGAGTGCCAAGTCAGCCCCAGCAGACGGGTTCGGCGACGCGGCGCGCTTTGGCCGCGTCATGAGCAACCTGGTGGAGGATGGGCGCGGCGCGCTGCTGCTGCTGGATGGGGGCGTGGGGCGCCCGGACGAGATCGCCGAGCTCTGCGCGATACGCCGCGTCCACCCACACACCGGCGCGGTGGCCACCGTAGGACGCCTGAAGTGCCGCGCGGACTTTGCCAGCCTCAGCATCACGGCCAACGGCTGGCTGTTTGTGTCATGGGCTGACGCCTGCGACGGCACGTTGATCGACCTAGGCCTAGTGCCGCCGCCGAGCCTGCAGCCCCGCCGCCGCACCCTGCCCGCCGACCTGGGCGCGCTGCTGGGATGGGAGCGGACGGCCGGCGGCGGCGGTGGCGGCGGCAGCGGCGGCGGCAGTGACAGCGCTGCGGCGGATGTCACCATCCGGGTGGGCGAGCGCAGCTTCCCAGCGCACCGCCTCATCCTGTCCGCGCGCTGCGACTACTTCAAGCAGCGGCTGGCGGGCGATGGTGGCTTTGCGGACGGGCGCGCCGCGGAGCTGGAGCTGGCGGACGCGGACCCGGACGCTTTCGCGCTGGTGCTGCGCTGGCTGTACACGGGCGGCGCGCACATTCCAGCCGAGCAGGCGCGCGGCGTGGGGGGGCTGGCGGACCGTCTGCTGCTGCCGGAGCTGTGCGATGCGGCTCTGGAGGTGATGGTTGAGACGCTGGCGCCCGAAACCGTGGTCGACAGCCTGCTGTGGGCGGCACGCATGGCGCACCTCAGCCGCGGCTTCGCCCAGCGGCTGGAGGAGCTGAAGGCCTGGTACGTGGCGCACCATGAGCTGGTGTGCCAGCGGGCGCCGGCCAGCGTGCGGCGGCTTATGGAGGCACGGTCGGACCTGGCGTTTGAGCTCATGTGCGCACAGAGCCGCGGCGCCAGCAGGCGCGAGCAGGTGTAGGTGCTAACGCCGGAGGGGCGGGCGGGGGGGCAGGGGCTGGGGCATCCCCTGGGCAGGGGGATGCAGGATGAGAGCTGTAATGTAGTTTAGTCCATGCAGGGCAGTCAGGATCGCAGGATGTGCAATGCGATACAGTGTGGGGATTGGAAGAGTGCAGGTGGCGCAGGATCCCATGGGAGCTGCAAAAGCGTTGGCCTGCGTGGGCATAGGCCTGGAGGGAGGCATTGTGATTCTAGGACTGCACTATACCATTGATTGCGTACGCGCCTTGATGTGCACGCACGCAGCAGATATTGGACAAAGGAGCGCATAGCCGTATACAACGCCATGTGGCGGCGAGGGTGCTGATTGTATGAGCTTTCATTTTGCAGTTAAGTGTGCATGTGCTCTGTGATAGTTCAGTGGCGGTAGGAGGCGGTGACAAGGACAGGTGGTCACCCCATCCGTGGAGGCATCCGTGGAGGCAAGGGGCGCGTGGGGTGCTAGCTGTGGCAACCGTGTGCACGCTGCTTGCGCAGGCCGCGGGCACGCTTGCCTACTGCCCTCTTTCTCTGGTAAGGGTGCCCGCGGGCTCAGATGCGCTTGAGTATACTTAAGGCGCCGAGCCCACACGGCTTCGAGCTGCCTATGACTGGGTGTTGGATTGTGGCAGGTGATGCCAGGCCTTGCGTCTGTGAGGGGAGGTCCGAAAGCAACGCAGGGTTTCATGCCAAACCGACGCGCTCGCATCTCATGGCTGAGCGACAGCTGTTTCAAAAACTGTAAATTCATGCTGAGAATGCTATGATTTACACTTAATTCAGAAGAGCCTCTGCGGTCGTTGTCTCGCCTTCCCGCGCAAAATGCATCCGTGGCTTTCAGTGTTCCTGCCGTCGAGCTTTTCTTGATAAACAAACGATGCAATAGATACAACCGGTTGCAGCAAAAGTTAATGATGTAGGGTGCACCTCGCTGGTAAAGGCAGCAATGCATGCTCGAGAACCCGGCTCTGCGCCGCGCGTGCAGCTCCCGCCGGTGCTGGTACGGCTATATGACACTGTTGAGAGTGTATATGACTACATGGTCCGGCTGTCAGCTGCCACGCACCCGGAGCTCGCGAGCATCCTGCTCCAGCCCGGCGATGGTCCCGAGTACCGCCGAGTGCTGCTCGGCAGCTACGTTTGCTGGGTGGGCCCGGCCCCCGCTGCGTCTTGCCTGAGGCCGGGACAGATTCTGCAGAATAGCTGCAGCCAGCAGGAGGTGCGTGGCCTTAGCTTTGTTTGTTCGCCACAGCGGGGTGGGTGGGGGGAAACTCACTGGGCCGTGATGCCCTTTCAGGAGAGAGAAGGCGCCCCTTGCCCACAAGCGCGGCCCATGCTGCTGCTTCTGTGCAAAGGCGCGCGCTAATAATACCGAGCATGCACAGGTGCTGTACCGAGCCATTGACACGCTCGTGCGCTCCGGCGTGGACAGCGTGTTGCGCAGCGGTTACCGGAAGGTGGGCGGCGGGGCGTTGTGTGGGGTCTGGCTCAGCCTTTGAACACAGGTGCTCCGAGCAACTTAGGGTCAATGTCGTGCTTCTTCACTCCAGCACCCACCTGATCCCTCGCGCTCCTGCTCGTTCCACCACCTCCTGCTCATACCACAGCGCCGCCCCAACAGCAACTGGGCGGGCTACGCGCGCGGCATGCGACATGCGGAGCCCTGGTGAGCTCTTGTGATGTTACAGCTGTGGGCCTGCCTCCGACCCGGGCCCGGCACACGGCCTCTGCAGCCTACCAGCTCTTCTACACCGGCCCCGCGCCATGTGTAGCGCACAACTGCTGCACAGTCTTACGGGTGGCCTCCAGGGCTCCTGGACATTCCCCGCCGAACAAGATACGAGCCCTGGACTGGAGCCCCATCGCGCCTTGTGTGTATGTGTGCGTCACCACCGCACCTCCGCAGTGCACGGTACTCATCCCGCAGCCCTGGCAATCCTCACAACCCTCTGCCCATCCTCTGCCCTGCACTGCCCTGTCTCACATCCGGCACCCGCCTCCTGCCCAAACCTTTCACACACACCCACACCCTTCGCTCCCCTGCTGCCGCAGGTGCGCCACCTCCGCCGGCGCCGCGCTGCTGACCCCCGCCTGGCGGCAGCTGCTGTCTCGGGCTGGGGACGACCTAATGCTGCACCTGCTCACCGCCCCCGGGGCCGCGCTGTTCGTGCCGCTGCCGCCGCCGCCGCCGCCGCCAGTGGCAGCGACTGCAGCAGCAGCACCGCCATCCGCAGCAGCGCCACCAGCCACGGCAGTGGGGGCGTGGGGGGCAGCGGCGTCGCGGGCGGCGGCAGCAGGCGCGGCAGCGCGGACTGGCGGCGGCGGCGGCGCCGACAGCGGCAACCTGCTGCAGGTGTCAGGCCGGGCCATCACCGAGGTGGGTGTGGCGGCTGGCGACGACTCTGATTAGGCAAGGGTGTATCGTCACGGCGGGGCCGTTCACGGAGCGCTCCCCGCCATACTGCCAGCGTCACGGCGTCCTGTCCCTTGCGCCCGCCCTGCCTGACTGTGGTCCTTGATAAACCTTGATAAACCTTGGGACGTTGCAAGCTTGAACGCCACGCTTACACGTCTCGACGTACGTACGGCACACACGCGTGTGTGTGCGTGTGTGTGTGTGTGTGTGTGCGTGTGTGTATGTGTATATGTGTGTGCAGCTGGCGCGGGAGCGGTGTGTGTGTGTGTGTGTGTGTGTGTGTGTGTGTGTTAGTACACGGAAGCAGAGAGGATTCCCTGCAATCGCTCGGAGTTACTTACGTGTGTGTGTGTGTGTGTGTGTGTGTGTGTGTGTGTGTGTGTGCGCGCGCGCGTGCGTGTGTGTGTGTGTGTGTGTTAGGAAAGCACAAGGAGAAAAAGGTCGACACCGTGGGTGCAGCATGCGTAGGCAACGGCGCGCCATCGATCGTCGGTCGCTGCGCGTGTTACCTCGTTACCGCGTCATCGGGCCGAAGCAGCTCCACATACTTACCCGAATCGCGTGACCCCTCCCTGTGTGTGTGTGTGTGTGTGTGTGTGTGTGTGTGTGTGTGTGTGTGTGCACAGCTTGCGCGGGAGCGGTACCAGGCGCACGGCCGGCCCAGCTGCCCCGAGCCGCCGCGGTCCTCTGTGCCGGTGGCAGGTGCAGCTGCGGGCGGCGGCGGTGGCGGCGGGGCAGCCGCTATCCCAGCAGGGGCCGACCAAGCCGCAGGGCCGCCGGGTTCCCGCCCGCCGCTGCCGCTGCGGTACTCCTGGTTTGCCGCAAGCCTTGCTGAGGCGTTGGCGGCGGTGGCGGCGCGGCGGCGGCGGGCGGGGAGCATGGCACCCACCATGGCGGACGCACCCAGGACAGCAGCAGCGGCAGCAGCAGCCGGGACTGCGGCCGCGGGGGCTGCTGCAGCCGGGGCTGTCGCAGCAGCGGCGGCAGCGGCAGCGGCAGTAGCAGCGGCGCGAGGAGGCAGCGCTGAGGCAGCGGCGGCAGCAGCGCCAGGTCCGTCGGCCAGGGCCGCTGCAGCTGCGGCGGCCGCGGCCGCGGACGCGGACACGGACGCGGACGCAGCCGCCGCGCCGACCGCGGCTCCGCGTCAGCAACTGCTGCTGCCGGCGCCTGGTGCCAGCGGGGACGCCGCGGTCCGGACCGACAGGCGGCTGGATGCTGGTGTGGAGGTGGAGCCAGCCGTAGCCCGAGTCGCAGCCAGGGAGGGGGCGCCAGCAGCGCATGGGCCAGGCGGCGCGGCGCCACTAGAGCCGGAGGGGCAACCGCTGCAGCGCCCGGACGGGCAAGGCCCACCGGGGCGGCGGCGGCGGCGGGCGCGTGCGTGGCAGCGCCGGAAGGAAGCAAAGCTCAGAGCAGCAGCAGCGGCAGCAGCAGCAGCAGCAGCAGCGGCAGCAGCAGTCACTGGCGGTGCGCCGCTGCAAGGTGAAGCGCAGCCGGGGCCGGGGCGGGCGCCTGTGGAGCAGGGCGAGAGCGAGGGGAGTGCGGGTGCGGCTGCTGCTGCTGCTGCTGCTGGGGGGCGCGCGGAGCCGCAGCAGCAAGGCGAAGACGACGAGGGGGAGGCCTGGGAGGTGCTATCGTGTGGCAGCCTGGACGAGCCCGCAACACAGGTGGGGTGCGGGTTGCCGAGGCACGGGCTACTGTAAGGGGTGGGCGACCCATGTCGAGGGGGTGGGGGGATGGGGAGGGCAGCAGCTTCCAGGCAGCAGCCCCCGGACGTGCCATTGGCAGCCTCCCGGATTGTGGTGGCGGTTGCCCGAGCCACGTGATTGCAAGAGGATGCAAGTGTTGAGGTTTAGAGCATTCCCGGGCTGTAGGGAAGGAACTAAAGGCTCAAACTAGTGTGACGTTCACGTTCTGGCAGGCAGCTATTGCGTGCCTCGGCCATCGGCCTCG
Source organism: Chlamydomonas schloesseri (assembly GCA_016834595.1). NCBI lineage: Eukaryota > Viridiplantae > Chlorophyta > Chlorophyceae > Chlamydomonadales > Chlamydomonadaceae > Chlamydomonas > Chlamydomonas schloesseri. The sequence goes on from JAEHOD010000030.1 coordinate 924,389, forward strand.
TGCCTTGAACTTCTTACCGAGCTGCACACCTACAAACCCTGGGTCGCACAGGTCCTTGTCACCAGCCCTTGGCCGCTGTGGGAGTACGGGGAGGACGGCGGCGGGGGCGATGACGCCAGCTGTGGTGGTGCTGGGGCCGGCGGCGGCGGCGGCGGCACCGCCGACGGCAGGGCGGCAGGTGTGCCGCTGCACCTTCAGTCCACGCCGCCGCACCGGCAGCGCTACGGCCCCCGGCTGCTGGAGCGGTACGGAGACGATGAGGGCGCCGCTGGGGGCGCTGTTGGGACTGTTGACGCTGAGGGTGGCGCTGGCAGCGCCGCTGGTGGCGCCGCTGGGGGTGATGTTGACAGTGGGCATCGCCGCCGCCAGCAAGGGCCCGCTGGCCCTGGAGCTAACCCGGGTGGGGGCGGTGCGGGCGGGGGCTCCCCGGTGCGTGGCATGGAGGTTGACGTTGAGGGCTTGGACATGGAGGACGTGGGCGGAGGGGCCGCAGCCGCAGCCGCAGCCGCAGCCCAGGGCGCCGGCCGCGGCGCGGGGGCCTGGGGCCTGGGCCCCGGGGGCTGTGGCGGCGCGGGGGTGCCGCCGCCAGGCGGTACGCACGTGGATGCGCACGTGGCGGGCGCGGGTGCGGGCGCGGGTGCGGGTGCGGGTGCGGGTGCGGGTGCGGGTGCGGGTGCGCACCAGCCGCCGGGGCAAGCACCGGGGGACGCGACAGCTGCCGGCGCGGCGCCGACGGCATTGGCGGGGACGGGGGCAGGAGCAGAGGCAGGAGCAACGGTGGGGTCAGGAGCAGCGGTGTGGGCAGCACTAGCGGCAGCGACGGCGGGGTCAGGAGCAGCGGGGCCGCAAGCCGCGGCCGCTGCGAAAGGCCGCAGCCGGCGCCGCAGCCGTCGGCCGCGGCGCCCGCCCGCTGCCACACCCGCCGCGGCTGCCGGCGCGCCTGCCGCCGCAGCGGTTGCAGGTGCAGGCGCAGGTGCAGGTGCAGGTGCAGGTGCAGGCGCAGATGCGAACGCCGGCGCCGATGTAGGAGCAAGGGCGGGTGCCGGTCCCGGGCCGGCGGGGGCCCTCCCTCCTCCTCCGCACCACCCCAACCCCCACCACCGGCACCAGCAGCACCAGCACTCGACCGGTGGCGCTGGCAGCGGCGGCTGGCTGCCTCCCCCCAACCAGCAGGTGGTCCCCCGCGCCCACGTGTTCTACTGCGCCACCTTCCACCCACGGCCAGGCCTGCCCGCAAAGCGTGAGTGACTGAGTGCTGTTGAAGTCGCAAGGCGCACCGCTTGCAGCTCAGGGCACAGCATGGCCGCCCCGTGGCATGGCCGCCCGGTGGCGCGCTGCCATTGCGCGATACAGGAAGTACGTCCGTTGTTGCGTGTCGGGAATTACCGCCGTGTTTGATCACGTGTGTGTGTACCGCATGTGCCGCTTGCTGATTACTACAGACCTGCTAAACGTGCTGGTGCGCGCCGCCGCCGCCACCACACCGGCGGCCGCCCGCGCCCACCACCGCCTATTCGCACACATTTTTCTTCCGCCTCAAACCCAGCCGCAGCAGCAGCAGCAGCAGCAGCAGCAGCCGCAGCAGCAGCAGCAGCCGCAGCAGCAGCAGCAGCAGCAGCAGCAGCAGCAGCAGCCGCAACCGCACCAAGGCGCAGTTGCGGACGGCGCCACAGCGGGCGCAGCTGCAGCAGCGGCCGCACCTGCCGGGGGCGGCTCAATGCCGTCTGTCGCAGCGGGGTCGGCCCCGGCTATCGCAGCAGGCTCTGCCCCGGCTGTAGCAGCATTGGCCCCGGCCCCGGCCCCGGCCGCGGCACCAGCACCCGCATCCACACCAGCGGCCCGCGCCCACCAGACCCTGATGCCGGGACAGCTGCGGCCGGACCTGCCCGACACGCTCCGGCCGGCGGTGCGGCGGCGACACCGCGTGCTGCTGCGGCTGATGCGCTCGGTGCTAGGTGAGGGGACTGGTGGCGGCGTGGTGTTCTAAGCAGTGGGCTCGGGCGTGTGTGTGTGTAGGGCGGTGCATTCGCTGCTTTGCCGGCGCCAATGGTGGAACGCCCAATCTCTATGGTGATGAAGGGTTATGTGCAAGGGAACAAAGGGGGCGGTTACGTGCCTGCGACGCATACCTATGATATCATTGCATCCATCCAGGCTGTGTGGGCTCACCGCGTGCTACTACTGCTGCTGCTGCTGCTGCTGCTGCTGCTGCTGCTGCTGCTGCTGCTGCTGCGCAGTCCGGGTCCGGCGCTGCCGCTTCGCGCTGCTGCTGGAGCGTCACTGCCCGCTGCCGCCCGTGCTGCAGCGGAAGCGACAGCGCACGGCGGCGGCGGCGGTGGCGGCGACGGCGCGGCGGTCTGGGGGGCAGCCGCCGTCGCAGCCACCTGCAGGATTCGCCCCTGGGGGGGTAGCCGCTGCCGCTGCTGTTGTTGCCGGCAGTGCGGCTGGGGCATGTGGCGAACGGGCTCAGGCAGGCGCGGCGCAGGCGGCACCGCACGGGGCCGGGGGTGCAGTACAGAACGACCCCCAGGAGCTTGTACCGCACGCGCAACTGCCACAACTGCCACAACTGCCACAACTGCCACAACTGCCACAACTGCCACAACTGCCGCCGCCGCCGCCGCCCCTGCATCAGGAGCAGCAGCAGCAGCAGCTGTACCGACCTGGGACGAGCTCGGCTTCTGCCGGCGCCGCAGCGGCGTTCGCAGGTGGCGGCGCCGGCGGCGGCGGCCAGGACGCCGTCAGTGGGCAGGACCAGCAACCGCAGCTACAGAAGCACCACTCGCCGCCGCCCCCGGACTGGAGCATGGGCGCCGCCATGGGCTTTGGCACCCAAGCGCTGCCGCCTAGCCCGGGGGGGCACGCGGCGCTCGGGCAGTTCGGTGCGAAGCCTTGCGACCACAACGGTACGGCACCTGTACGGCAGGCGGCGGCGGCGCCGGCGGCGGCGCCGCCGGGCTTCGGGCATGGTGCGTGGGTGGTCGCCGTGGGCACAGCAGGAGCCGCCGGCGTGGGAGAGGCCGCGGCTGCTGCCGGGGCCCAGGTCGGGGGCACGCAAGGCCACAGCGTGGGTGGAGGCGCGTGCGCACATTTGGCTCCGACGCAGGCGCTGCTGCCCCCATCGGCAGCACTGGCGGCGGTGGCGCCGCGCCCCGCGGCGTCCCGCCGCTCGGCCTTGGAGCGGGTGATAGCCGAGCTGTCCTTCCAGCCGCCGCCGCTGCCGGCCCCGCTGCCACAGCGCAGGGCGGCGGCAGTAGCAGCAGCAGCAGCCGCTGCCGCGGCCGCGGCCGGTGCGGCTGTAGCGGGCACGGGGGCGAGCCAGCTGCCGCCGACGCAGCCAGTCCCGCCGCTGACGCAGCAGCAGCAGCAGCAGCCGGCGCTGACGCAGCAGCAGCAGCAGCCGGCGCTGACGCAGCAGCAGGCGCCGAGCGGCGGCAGCAGGCGGCTGGGCCGCGGCGGCGCGTGCCGTCGCAAGCGCAGCAGCGCGACTGCTGCTGCTGCCACCGGCGGCGGCGGCGCCGATGCTACTGCTGCTGCGACTGCTGCTGCTGCTGCTGCCGTAGGTGGGGTGGATCACATGGAGCTGCGTCGAGGCGCGACGCAGCAAACCGCCGCTGCTTGCGGGGGCGGCGCGGCCGGGAGCCCGACGCAGCAGTCCATGGGCACGGGCGCGGCGGCGGCGGCAGCAGCAACGCAGCAGGCGGCCCGTGCCGCTGCGGCAGGGGGCTGCGGAGGAGTGCCCAGCCCGGCACACACGCACGACGATGCGGGCCTTCGCGGCGCGGCGGCTGCAGGCTGCAACATTGCCGGCGTTGGCGCCATGGGCGGAGCCGTGGGCGGCGCTGGTGGTGTTGCCGCTGCCGGGGGCGATCACAGCGGCGGCGGAGGAGGAGGAGGAGGAGGAGGAGGAGGAGGAGGAGGAGGAGGAGGAGGTGGAGGCGGAGCGACCCCTGCTGGAGCTGCAGCTGGAGCTCGAGGGGGAGCCGGGGCTGCAGTTTCAGCTGGGGATGGAGATGGGGCTGGGGCTGGGGCTGGGGCTGGCGACGGCGGCGGCGGCGGCAGCGGCTCACTGCTGCCGTGCTGCGTGCCGCCTGCGCGGGTGACGTCCTTCCTGTGGTCGGCCCTGAGGCACTTGGTGCCGCCGCCGCTGCTGGGCAACGCCCGCAACCGGCAGTGAGTGTGTCGCTGCTCCCTTGGTTATGTTTTTTTATATGCTAGACCCACTACTCCACTTCTCTTGTATTGCCGGCCAGCCCACGCAATGTGCGTGCCGGATTCTTGCGGCGGCACCCGCCATGTGCCGTGCGCGGTGCCCCGGACCTGACCTGACCTGACCTGACCTGACCTGACCTGACCTGACCTGACCTGACCTGACCTGACCTGACCTGGCCTGACCTGGCCTGACCTGACCAGAGCGACGCCGCCCCGCCACACGCGTCGCGCCTTTATTTGCCCCCCTGCGCCCGCGTGCCCTTCCTCTCTGTATTGCATCCCCGCCCCCGTCGCGCCCTCTCGCTGCTGATGCCGCCGCCACCGCCACCGCCGCCGCTCCCTCTCGCCGCAGGTGCCTGCGCCGCACGCTGGCGCGGCTGGTCTCCATGCGGCGTCATGAGCACCTCACACTGCACCAGGCCCTGCAGGTAGGTGGTGGTGGCGGCGGTGGTGACGGGGCATAAATATGTGTGGGTTTGGATTGTGTGTGTGTTGTGGATTTTGTTATCATTGTTTGCCTCGAGATTTACAGGTGCTCAGATTTGCAGGCGGCGCCTGATGTTGCATGGCTTTACGGCCTTGCCCGCTGCAGCTTGCTATACCTAACCCTTTGCTGAATTCCCTGAGACGTCTCTCAGCCAGCCAGCCAGCCAGCCAACCAACCAAACGACCGCCCCCACGCCCGCAGCGACTGTCTCCGGGCCTGGGCTGCTGGGGCTGGCTGCCCAAGCTCAAAGGCGGTGCCGCGTCAGGTGCGTGCCTCCGCGTCAGGTGCATCGTGGTGTCGCCTCATCCTCACAATCCTCGCCGCTTCCACCTCCCTGACCTAAACCCGCCCCCCCCCTGCCCTCGTGCGCCCCTTCCCCGCCCCTCCCCGCCTTCCCCGCTGCTGCCGCTGCCCAAAACCCACAAGGCCGCCCCGCCTCCCGCGCCGCCGCCGACCGGCGGCTGCTGGCCTGCTGGGTGCGCTGGCTGCTGTGTGACGTGGCGGTGCCGCTGCTGCGAGCCAACTTCTACGTCACGGAGAGCGAGCCCTACAGGCAGCAGGTCGGTGGGTCGGTCGACTGAGGAGGACGGCTGGGTGGGCGCGTGGGCGAGAGCTTCTTGTGTGGGGAAGAGACTTGGGTTGGGGCTGCGCTGGGGCCGGGGCTGCGCTGTGGTCGGGGCTGTGCTGTGGTCGGGGCTGTGCTGTGGTCGCTTATCATGGTAACTACATTGACAAGTTTAAGACACGTTCCCGAACCACTTTGGTCAGGTGTTCTACTACCGCAAGCCGGTGTGGGCGCGGCTGCAGGGCGCGGCGCTTGCCGACCTGCAGCAGCAGCGGCTGCAGGTGGGCGGCGCGCTGACGTACTGTCTACTGTATGTGTGGGCCTGTGTGTGTGGGCATGTGTGTGTGTGTGGGCCTGTGTGTGTGTGTGTGGGCCTGTGTGTGTGGGCCCGCCTGGCTTGCTTGCATTTGCGATGGCAGCAGCCAATTAGCGCGAGCGAGGCAACTGGCGAAGCACGCGTTGACCGCGGCAAGCCGTGGCAGGCATGCCCTTTGCCTCCACCACCACCGTTTGCCACTATCAACCCGTTTGCCACCACCACCGTTTGCCACTATCAACCCGTTTGCCACCACCACCGTTTGCCACTATCAACCCATTTGCCACCACCACCGTTTGCCACTACCACCACCACGACCGTTTCCCACCACTCAGGCCATTTCCACGGAGGAGGCGCGGCGCCTTCTGTCCAGTCGGGCCCTGGGACCCGCCCGCCTGCGCTTGGTGCCCAAGATGAGCGGTGGGTGGCGGGGCGTGCTTGAATGCAACCGAGGTTGCATGGTGCGTGCGTGGGCGCGCCGCCGTGTGTGGTGCTGCACGGCTGCATGGTGCAAGCGCACGGCCAGGCCGATGCCAGGACCCGCAACTGCTGTGGGTGCAGGTATTGCCCTTCCTGCTGCCTTGCTTTGCCCACATGATGCGCCCATGATCCTGCATACGCCCGCGTTGTTATCGTGCCGCCTTATTCCGACTTGCTTTTGCCTGGTGTTCGTCTGCAACCTTCACCACCACAGGCATGCGGCCCATTGTGAACCTGGGCAAGCCCACGGTCGTGCGCTTCGAGGCCGCCGCGGCAAAAGCTCGCCGCACCCGGCAGGGGCCGGGCCAGGGCCAAGGGCGGGGCCCGGGCGAGCGGCCCGCGCGGCGACAGCGCCGGGAGCAGCAGCAGGAGCAGCAGGAGCAGGAGGAGGAGGAGGAGGAGGACTATGCGGCGGTGCAGGCAGTGGCAATGGCGGTGGCGGTGGTGGACGCAGCTGCTGGAGGGGAAGCGGCGGCCGCAGGGCGAGCGGGATCCATGGCTGGAGCGGGTGGGATGGAGGTTGTGGCGGCTGGCGGCGCAGTGGAGTGCGATGCCGCCGGACCGTCGGCGATGGCGCATTTCGTCGCGCCTCCTCCTCCTGTTCCACCGCCGCATGCTCTGCCTCCGCCGCCGCCGCTGCAGCCGCCGCCGCTGCCTCAGCCCCTGCTGCCGCCGCCGCCGCAGCCCCTACCCCTGCTTCGCGCGCCCCCGCCGCCGCCGCCCCAGCCGCTTCCGCCGCCTCCTGCCAGCCGCAAGCGCCCAGCCTCCGGCGGCAGCGGCGCCCCGGGTGCCGGCCGAAGCCGTGGTGGTGGCGGCGGCGCGGGGGCCGGCGAGGAAGCCGGCGGTGGCGGCATTGACACGGGGAGCCGAGCTGCCAACCACAGGACCACCCCCCCGGCCGCCGCCACCACACTGACGTTCAAGAGCGTCAACAGCGTGTTGCAGAACGCGCAGCTGGTGGGTCAGTGGGTCAGTGGGTCAGTCGGTCTGGTGCGGGTGGGTCGGTCAGTCAGGCAGCCCGGGGGGCAGTGCGGGTCCGCACAACCGCCGCCGCCTCATCCGGCAGCCGTGAGGAGCGCATGAGTAAGTGGGGCCTACATGGATGGACCCGAATCCATGTAACAATGTTGTTGCTGTAGGAGCACATTGCATCCAATAACGCCTCTTGCGCAGCGCAGAGAGTCGCGCAGCTCTCTCGGCTTTAAACATGGCCGCCGCCCTTCCCCACCCCCACCCCCTGCACCTGGCCAAGCCTCCTCCTAACTCAACTCAATGCGCGTAATCCCCGCTAAGCCTTCTCCTCCTTGCAAGCGAAGCAAGCATGCTACATACCACACCCAACTGTGTCCACCCACATGTACCCACAGGCGCTCAAGGCCTCTCTGGACCGGCGGCCCGGCTCGTTGGGCAGCTCGGTGTTTGGGCTGGACGGCATATACAGGGCCTACGCGCCCTTTGTGCGCAGGTGGAGGGCCGAGCGCGCAGCCGCCGCCTGTGCTGGTGCGGGTGGCTCTGGTGGCGCTGGTGCTGGTGGCTCTGGTGCCGGTGGTGCGGGCGGAGGTGGAGGGCCGGGTGGCGGCGGCAGAGGGCCAGATGGCGGCGGCGGCGGCGGCGGCGGCTCTCAGTCGTCCGGGCTGATGAGGCCGCAGCGGCAGGCGCTCGCGCACGGCAACGCCCCCGCTGGCGCCGGCGTGTCTGTTAATGCTGGTGTTGCAGGTGTTGCTGGTGGCGGCGGCCGCAGGCTGGTTGACTCGACATCGCGGGAGCTGCAGTGGCTGCTGGGGGCGCGGCGCCGGGCGCTGAGGTTCCGCCTAGGGCTGGCAGCGGGCGGCGACGCTGGCTGCGGTGCTGGCGGCGGTGCTGGCTGCCTGAGCGGCGGCGGTGGTGGCGGCGGAAGTGGTACGGACACGGGCACTGCGGCGCCGCATGGGGGGATGGCTGGCGGCGGCGGTACGGCAGGGCGGAGCAGCCCCGGACCTGGGTGTGGGGAATCAGGTCCTGGCCTGGCGGCCGAGGCTGCAGCCGTGGCTGCCACAGCTGCTGGGGCGGTCGCTGCCGCCACCCCCGCAGCGGCAGTGGGGGCGGCCGCCGCCGCGGCTGTCGTAGGAGCGGCGGGCGGCGCGTGCGCCCCTGCGCCCGCCGCCGCGCCAGCAGCAGCAGCAGCAGCAGCAGCAGCAGTAGCAGCAGCAGTAGCAGCAGTAGCGCACCTGCAGCCGGGTGCAACAGCACCGGCGGCGGCGGCGGTGCAGCAGCAGCAGCAGCAGCAGCAGCAGCAGCAGATTGGCGGGCGCAAGCGGCGTCTGCAGCAGCCGCAGCAGCAGCCCCAAGGCCGCCGCACCGCGGTGTGGGGTGCTAGCGGGGGCCCGACAAGCCCGGCAGCCACTGGCGCCCACCCTGGCGCCGCCGCCGCCAAGCGCAGCCGCCTGGCACACGCCATCTGCGCTGCTGGGCAGGCGGCGGCGGCGGCCGCCTCGGCTGCGGCTGGGGTGGGGCCGCCGGCTGTAGCTCTGCCGGCTGTAGCTCTGCCGGCTGTAGCACCAACGCCGCCGCCGCCACCTCCACAGCTTCCTGCTACAGCCACCGGGGCCGCACCCGCCGCCGCCGCTGCTGCTGCTGCTGCTGCTGCTGCTGCTGCTGCCGGACCCTCTGCTCCGACGGCTGGTGGTGATGGCGCCGCCCCTGCCCCTGCTGCTCCTGCTGCTCCTGCAACCCCCGCTGCCGCCATCTACATTGTCAGTGCGGACATCAGCAAGGCCTTTGACAGCCTGTTGCAGGTGGGGCAGGTTTGGGGGGGGGCAGGTTTGGGGGGAGGGGCAGGTTGCGGGGGGGGGCGGGTAGTTCATTCCAGAAACCAAAAGCGAAGCGGGCAGGTTGGGGGGGGGGGGGGCGGGCAGGTTTGGGGGGGGCAAGGTGGGGGGCAAGGTGGGGGGCAGTGGGGCGGACGGCCAGGGGCCAGGGAACGTGAGCGAGGGGGCGTGGGCGGCCACGGATCCACACGCACACAGACGAGGGCGCGCCTGCCTCTGTCGCACACACCCCTCTGTCACACACACGTCCCACCCACCCACCCACCCACCCCACAGCCCAAGCTGCTGAGCCTGCTGGAGCCGCTGCTGGACGGCCCCGACTACCTGCTGCTGCGGAGCGGTGAGGGCAGGGGGTCGCTGGGGGGCGGAGGGGGGGGGCAGCGGGATGTGCAAGGTGGGGGGCGGGCGGGCGGGCGGGCAGGAGGCAGGTGGGTGGGTGGGTGGGGCCTGTACACGTACGTGACCACTACCCGGGGGCAGCAGGGCCAGAGCATACAGCTGCATACAGTCGCCGTAATAAGGCGTGCAGGCATGAAATTTGCCTGACACGTTGCTGCCCTCCCTCTCCCCTTTTCCCTCTCCCCCTTTCCCTCTCCCCCTTTCCCCCTCCCACTCGCACCCGCCAACAGCCGAGGTGACGCCGGCGGTGGGGCTGCACGGCGTGCGCAGCCGGCCCGCGCACGCCGCCCACCCCGGCGCCGCCTCCTACCCCGGGCTGCCGGCCTGGCTGGCGGGCCACCGGGCAGACGCCTTCAACACCGTGTTCATGGACAAGGTGGGTGATGTAATTGGCGGCGAATTGTCCGGACATACAAATAAAATAAAATATTTGGTGCAGCAAATGTATATAGGAGGTATTGCTTGTGGGCACGGCTACTGAAGTAAAATGGCTGTGTTTGTGCAGCAGAGGACTACAGTGTGATTTGCTCCAGCATTATACGATTGCAACCATGTGCTTCGGATGTGGTGACAACAACGGACTGACCTGGGTCTCTCTCTCTCCCGCACGTGTGCCGCGTGACCGCCCTGTGTACGGCATGCGCGTGCTGCAGCTGCCGCTGCTGCGGCCGCTGCCTCGCTCCGAGGTGGCGGGGCTGTTGCGGCAGGCGGTGGGGGCGAACCTGCTGCGCATCGGGCGGCGCTGGTACCGCCAGGCCACCGGCATCGCGCAGGTGGGGGCGTGGGTGTGTGTGTTTTGTGGGCGGGTGTGTGTTTTGTGGGTGGGTGGGTTCGTGGGTGGGTGGGTTCGTGGGTGGGTGGGTGGATATCGGCAGGCAGTTGGGGAGGCACCCCTTGTGGGTGTGTGGGTGTGTGGGTAAATGGGGGCTCACTAACAAACACGGGGCACCCACACGCCCGCTTGGCGCCCCTGCCTGACCTGACCTGCTTGCGCCCCCCCCCTCGCCCTAGACCTCACTCTCACATGCCCTCACACCCTCTCACCCTCATGCACCCACAAACCCCTCATGTCACCTCACACCCTCTCACCCCGCACCCACAACCCACAACCCCTCACCTCACCTCACGTCCGTGTTGGGGGGGCCCCACCCCACAGGGCGCCGTGACCTCCAGCCTGCTGTGCTCACTGTACATGGCCGCCCTGGAGGCCGAGCACCTGCTGCCGCTGCTGCCCACAGCACCGCCGCGACCCGCACCCGCACACGCACACGCACCCGCACCCGCCGGCTCAGCAGCAGCAGCAGCAGCAGCAGCAGCGGCGGCGGGCGGCAGTGGCGTTGGCACTGCCGGCGGGGGCCGTGATGGAGCAGCAGCAGGAGGTGCAGCAGCAGCAGCAGCAGTAGCAGCAGCAGGTGGGGGTGAAAGACAGGGCCCGCTGGGACTGCCGCGGCTGCGCCGCCGTGGGCGCCGTGCAGGGGGACGGCCAGGGCCGTCGCAGCAGCAGGGGCAGCAGCAGCCGCAGCCGCAGCCGCTGCCCGGAACAGGAGCGGCGGAGCCGCCGCCGCCGCCGCCGCGACCGCCGCTTCCGGCTGACGAGGCGGCCGCTGCAGGGCCACATGGGTGTGGGACAGGCACCTCCGGACCGCCTGACGCGGCCGCCGTCGCTCAGCAGCCTCCGCAGCAGCAGCAGCAGCAGCAGCCGTACGTGACGCACCCGCGCGCTGCGGTGGCGGCGCAGTCCCCCGCGACACCGGCCGCCGCTGCTGTGGCGGAGGCGGCGGCCGGGGCTGCCGGCGCCAGCCCCAGCGGCCTGACGGCGCTGGCGGCGGCCATGAGTCATGCGGCCACGGCCAGCGCCGCCGCCGCGGCGGCGGCGGCCGCCGCTGCAGCACGCCAGGGCGGCGCCGGCGCCGCGATGCCGCATGCAGTGCTTATCCTGGGAGGCAGCGGCGGCGGTGGCGGCGGCGCTCGGCCGGCCGTGACGACACCGCTGGCGGCCGCGACGGCGGCGCCAAGGGCGGCGGCTGCAGCGGCTGTGCCGCAGTCGGCGCTAGCGATGGGAGCTGCTACAACCGTGGCTGGCGGTTGCGGTGGCGGCGGCGGCGGCGGCGGCGGCGGGATCACGTGCATGCCTGGCGGCATCAGCCCCGGCGGCAGCGGCGGCAGCGACGGCAGTGGCGGTGGCTGTGGCCCGGGCCTGACAGCCCTGGCGGCGGTCTTCAGCGCCGCCGCCGCCGCCACCACCACCACCACCGGCGCCGCCACCGGTGCGGCGCTGCAGACCCCGGGTTCGGGATCCAAAACGGTAGGACAGGATCCAGCACAGCACTTGGCCACGCCAGACGTGGGCTCTGGATCCAAATCCACGGCGGCCGGCGCCGCTGCTACTGCTGCTGCTGCTGCGGCGGCGGCGGCAGAGGGCGCGGAGGCCCGACGCCATGAGGGTGTGGTGGCCACGCCCGGCGTTGGCACGCCTGCACCGCTGGGGCCTGGCGGGGAGCATCTGAGGGCGGAGGCTGGAGGGCGGGCTCTGCTACAGCCGATGGAACAGCAGCCGCCGGGCGTTGGTGTGCAGCTACAGCCACAGCTACAGCCTCCACCGCATCATCATCATCAAGTTCAAGGTGGCCTTTTTGCGACGCCGCTGCCGCAGCCCGCCGGCAGGCTGCAGCCCGCGCCTCGGGCTGCAGCAGGTGCAGCAGCCGTGACACCGGCAGACGCGGGAGAGGCTGTAGCTGCGGCGCCGGGAGCGGCTGTAGCAGGCGCGCCGTTGTCGGCTGGTCCTGCCACAGCCGCCTTTGGCGGGCTGCCGCGGGGCCCGGCCGGCGTCGTCGCACGGCGTGGCGGCGCGGCGGCGCTGATGGCAAGGGCCGCCGCAAATGCAGCGGCTGTAGCAGCTGGCGGCGCGGTGCCTGGAGCTGTAGCAGGGGGGCACCGCAACCCGCAGCAGCAGCAGCAGCAGCAGCCAGGGTCTGTGGTGGCTTCAGCGCCTCACGGGGGTGGACGGCGGCTGCCGGCTGGCAGCGGGGCCGCACGTGACGGCGGCGACCCCGCTGCTGCGGGCGACGACGATGACTCGGACACGCCCGCACGACACCTTCGGCTGACGCAGGCGGCGGCTGTAGCATCGCAGCAGCAGCAGCAGCAGCAGCAGGAGCTACAGCCGCCGGCGCTATCTCAGGCTGCGGTGGCGGCGCGGCCGCGGCCGCCGCCGCTGCTGCCAGCGCTACAGGACGAAAGCGGCGGCATTGACGGCGGTGACGGCGGCGCTGGCACGGCGCCGCGGGACGGGAGTGCGGATGAGCTACAGACCGCGACTGAAGGGGAGCCGCTGCAAGCGTACTACGGCACCGCACCGCAGCCGCACGCAGCCGACTTGGGCCGTCCCGCGGGCTCCAGCGGCACTGCCAGCGGCACTGCCAGCGCGGGCGCCGCGGGCATGGGCATGCGGTGGTATTCAGGAGGAGGAGGTGGTGGTGGTGGAGGAGGTGGAGGCGGCGGCAGCGGCAGCGGTGTGGGCGTGATCCTGGAGACGCCGCTGCACCTGCTGCCGGCCACGCTACTGCCGCTGACGCTGCCAGGGGACTCCGTGGGCAGCGCCGGCCTGCTACAGCCGCCGCCGTCGGAGGCGGCTGTAGCAGCGCAGCCGCCGGGGGGCCCTGGCGGCGTGGGCGCGCAGCCGCCGCCACGTGCATCCACGTCGATGGGGGTTGTTGCCGTGATGGGTTCCGAGCCGACGTCTGAGGAGCAGGATCCGCCATGCGGCCAGCCGCCGCCGCGGGATGCGGCAACGCCACCGCAGGCGCAGACGCCGCCCGCCGTGCTACAGCCGCCCGCCGTGCTACAGCCGTACCGCCAGCCTCACTCGCCGCTGCCGCCGCTGCTGCCGCCGCTGCTGCCGCCTACGGGGCTCACCCCGTCCGGCTCGGGGCCAGGCTCTGAGCCCGCTGCCACCGTCGCGACGGCCGCTGGTGCTGGTGCTGGTGCTGGTGCTGGTGCTGGTGCTGGTGCTGGTGCTGGTGCTGGTGCTGGTGCTGGTGCTGGTGCTGGTGCTCATGATGCCGCCATGGAGGGAGCCGAGGGGCTGCAGGCAGGCCCGGCGGCGGCGGCGGCGGCGGACTGCGACATCGTTGCCATGGCGGCGGCCGCAGCTGCTGCGGCCGCCGCCGCAGAGATGGTCGGAGGAGCAGGGTCGGCGGAGCAAGGGCAAGGACGCAACGGCCATGCAGCGCCGCCGCCGCCGCCGCTGCCGTTGAGCACGCGTGCATCCAACTGGCAGAATGCGGGTGCTGGCGGCGGCGACGGCGGCAGCGGGGGCGGCGGCGGCGGCGGTGGTGGTGGTGGCGGCGGCGGCGGCGGCGCCCTTGGGCTTGCGGCGTCCCCCGCCTCCTCGGGAGCCCACACGGGCTCACAGCACTCAGGTGGGGATGCGGCGGTTGCGGTGGCAGCGGCGGCAGCAGGCAGCGGTCGCAGTGCCCCGATGAGCGTCTCCCAAACCAGCGGCGGCAGTCGCAGCAGCAGCGGCGGCGCGGCTGCAGCGCCCGCGGCGGCGGCTGGTGCTGCTGCTGCTACTGCCGCCCGGCCGAGCACCGCGGTGACAGGGGCGCTGGTGCCGCCGCCGGCGCTGCTACAGCCTCAGCCTGCTGCTTACTGCAGCCCACCGGGTGGCGGACGCGGCGAGCCCGCCCCTTTGCCTCTGCCGCGCAAGGCGGCGCCGCTGGGTCTGCTGGGCCTGCTTGGTCCTCCGCCCCACCAGCAGCATGCGCATAGGTCCAGGGCCATTATGGGGGTCGAGCCAGCGGAAGCTGCCGGCGCTGCCGCCCAGGCAGCGGCCCCGCCGGGGCCAGGGCCGCAGTCGGCGCCTGGGCAGGCGCAGGGGCAGCGGGAGCTGCAGGAGCAGGGGCAGCAGGAGCAGCAGGGGCAGGGGCGGCGGGAGGTGCAGGTGGATGGAGGAGGCGGCAATCAGGAGCAGGAGGCAGCGGAGGCAGCTGAGGCAGCGGAGGGCGAGGACGAGGGCGAGGAGGTGCCGGAGCTGGAGCTGCGCCTCTTCCTCACCGCGCCGCCGCCCCTGCCGACGCCGCTCCCGACGCAGCTGCTGCGGCGGCGCGCCGCCGCCGCCGCCGCCACGCCGTTGCAGCAGCTGACACCGCCGTGGCAGGTCACTGCTGCTGCTGACGCTGCTGATGCTGCTGCTGCGGCGGCGTGCATGCCTGCAGGCCGTGGCCAGGCGGGGGCAGCTGCAACGGTGGCCGCGCCCCAATCGGTGGACCGCGAGTTGCAGCCCGAGGTGGTTGAGGTGGTTGAGGTGGTTGAGATCTTGGACACGCCCTCTGAGGGAGAGCGCCGCTCCCCGAGGGGGCCGCAAGACGACGGGTCGCAAGGCGATGCGGCACAGTGTCGCTCCTCCGGCTCGGCCGGATTTGCGGCGGCAGTAGGCGCAGCGGCGGCGGCGGCGGCGGCGGCGGCGGTGGCGGGGCGAGGGGCCGGGCAGGAGCAGGAGCAGGAGGCGAGGGAGGCCAAGCGGCAGCGGCGCTGCAGTGACGCCGGTGGTCCGGCTCTGCCAAGTGGTGCTGCTGGGCTCCTTGCTGCTGCCGTGCCGGGTCCTGCGGTTGCGGTGGCGACCGCGGGCGCAGCAGCGGGCGCGGCAGCAGCAGAGGTGCTGGTCGGGCGCCAGGGCGGGCGCGGGGTCCCAGGTGCTGACGTCACGGCTGTGTCGCAGGTGCCGCCGACGCAGCCGCTCGCAGCGACCGCCACGCCGCACACGCTGCTACAGCCGACGCAGCCGCTGACGCGCCTAGGAGGTGGCGCCGCCGCCGCAGCAGCAGCAGCAGCAGCAGCAGCAGTAGCAGCACAGGCAGGGCGGCGGGCCGCCGCTGGCCCGGCCGCTGCGCAGGGGACACCAAACCTGGCGTATGGTGCCGGACACGCGCAGGACGGCATGCTACTGCCGCTGCGTCAGGTGGAGTCACCGCAGGCGCTGCTACTGCCACGTGCAGTCGGCAGCGCGGCCGGCTCAGCGCAGCAGCCTTCGCCGCAGCCACAGCCGCTGCCCCGCCACCTGGTCCCGGCAGAGGGCCTGCTACAGCCGGCGGCGGCTGCGGCACAACTACCACCGGGGCTGCTACAACCGGCGGCGGCTGCGGCACAACTCCCACCGGGGCTGCTACAACCGGCGGCGGCTGCGGCACAACTCCCACCGGGGCTGCTACAACCGGCGGCGGCTGCGGCACAACTCCCACCGGGGCTGCTACAACCGGCGGCGGCTGCGGCACAACTCCCACCGGGGCTGCTACAACCGGCGGCTGCTGCCGCACAACTCCCACCGGGGCTGCTACAGCCGGCGGCTGCTGCCGCACAACTCCCACCGGGGCTGCTACAACCGGCGGCTGCTGCCGCACAACTCCCACCGGGGCTGCTGCCGCCAACGCAGGACCTTCCGCCGCCGCCGGCCGCTGGCCCGCCCTCTGCGGCTGTAGCAGCAGGCGGCGCAGGCACGGCGGGCGCCCGAATGGGTGGCGCAGCCCCGGAAGCAGACGCGGGCGGCGCAGAGGCAGACCTCGTAGAGGCAGACCTCGCAGAGGAGGAGGAGGAGGCCGACGAGGCTGAGCAGGAGGAGGCCGAAGGGGCTGAGGAGGAGGAGGAGCCGGTGCAGCTGTCGCTGCTGCCGCCCACCCTGGCCGCCACGCAGCCGCTGCCGCCCGCGCCCCTGCTGCTCGGCTCCGAGCCGCAGACCGACGTGCTCGTGGACCTGGCGGCGCCGCTGCTACAGCCGCCGCTACAGCCGCCGCTACAGCCGCTGCTACAGCCGCCGTTGCAGCACCAGCACCCGGAGCAGCATGTACGCACCGCCCAGCACGGGCAGCATGGCACGCCGCTGCAGCCCCCCCGCGCCGCCGCCGCCGCCGCCGCCGCCTCCGGATGGGAGGCCTTCCGGCCGCCGCCGCCGCCTCCGGCACCTCCGGCCGCCGCGCTCCCCCAACCGCCGCCGCCGCGCCTGCAACCGCCGGGCTTCCTTGTTGTGCACGGCAGCGCAGCAGCGCTTGCCGCCGCCGCCGCCGCCGGATCTCCGCCATCAGCACAGCATGGGACAACAGACGCGGAGCTGCTGCCGGGTGGCTCCCTGTCCCTGCCGCTCACACTGCCGCTGACGATGCCGCTGCCGCTGGTAGACCGCGGGGCGGGCGAGGCAATCCGGCCCGCGGCCGGTGGTGCTGGAGGAGGAGGCGGAGGAAGAGGAAGAGGAAGCGCAACCCTGGCCACCGCCGCGCCTGCTGCCGCCTCCGCAGCCGCAGCCGCCGCCGCCACCCTCGGCATCCGCATTGCCGCGGCGACGTCCTCCCGCCACCAGGCGATGGCAAGTGACGAGGACGTGTGGCGCATTGGCGGCCGGGGGGCCGCCGGCGGCGCCGCTGGCGGCGCCGCTGGCGGCGGCGGTTACTGTGGCGGCACCGCCGCTGCCGCAAAGGCTGCAGCCGCTGCAGCCGCTGCAGCCGCCGCCGCCGCGGCCCGCGCTGCCGTGCCGCTTGCTACCAGGTCAGTCTGGAGGGCGGCACCGGAAGAAGCGGCACGTGGCGGGGCTGCGGGACCAGGAGCGGGCTTGGAGCCCCTGCTGCTGGCGATGCCGCCGCTGCGGACCGCCGCGCCCGCCGCCGCCGCCGCCGCCGCTTGCCACCCTGCTGCGGAAGACATGCCTGCTACTGCTACCCTCCCTGCTGCTGCTGCCGAAACGCCAGCGGCAGGCTTTGCACCCCCAGCTGCCGTAGCAGCTGCAGTAGCAGCAGCTGCCCCCTCGCCTTGCTGGCCTGATCAGGCAATGGACGCCTCCCAGCCCTCGCCCCTGGCCGACGGCGTGGCGGCACCAGACGATGAAGAGCCGCACATGATGGGCATGGTCGGCGGGCTGGATCCATTTCCGAATCCAGATCTGGATCTGGATCCGGATCCGGATCCGGGCATGGTCTGGTCCGGTCCCGGCACGCAGGAGCTGGAGGGCGCCGGACCAGCAGGCACGCAGGACCTGCTGGGTCTGGTGGCGGCGCCGCCCACGCAGGAGCTGCAGCTGCTACAGCCGGTGCCGGTAGGGCGAAACGAGCTGCTGCTGCTACAGCCGCTACAGCTGCTACAGCCTGCGCAGCTCACAGTCGCCGCGGCTCAGCCTGCTGCCTGCGACGTGCCTATGGCCGAGGCAGTGATTAAAGCAGAAGCGGAAGCGGAAGCGGAAGCGGAAGCGGAAGCGGTGGCGGCGGCGGCGGCGGCGGCGGCGGCGGCGGCGGCGCCAAAGAAGCCACCACCAGGCCGTGGCCGCTTGGACACTGGTGACACCGTGATGACCGAAGCAGTGGCCGCAGCAGCTGCGGCGCCTGAGGCAGCTGCAGCCGCTGCCGCTGCCGGCGCCGGCGCCCTCGCTGCCGCTGCTGATGCTGCTGCTCCAGCTGGCAACGCAGGCTGTGGTGGTGATGGTGGTGGAGGGTGGCACGTCGCTACTGGGGCCGACATGCCCCAACGGCAACAGCGACAGCCGCAGCCGCAGCCGCAGCAGGTGCTCGCGTCGCTGCTGCGGTCGCTGCTGGAGAGCGACGACTCGCCGCCGCACTGGACCAAATCCGGATCCGGATCCGGATCCAGATCCACGGCGGCGCAGGCGGAGCACCCGCCGCTGCACGCAGCGACAGCAGCAGCAGCAGCATCACCACCACCCTTGGCATCAGGATCCACGCCGCCGCTGCCGTACGGGTCCGTGTCCGGATCAGGATTCGGATCCGGGTCTGGCGATCCGGAGCAGCTACCGCTGCCTGCACTCAGGTCGAAACAACTAACTACCGAACCAACCAACATGGTGGCGGCGGTTGGAGGCCAGGGGGTTGAGGGGGCAGACGCCATGGATATGGATGCCGGCGGCGGCGGAGGTCCTGGCGGCGGCGCCAGGGAGGCGGCGGCGACGGCAGCGGCGGCGGCGGAGGCGGCGGCGGCGGCGGCGGCGACGCAAGCGTTGGGGAACAATATCCCAGCGGCCGAGGCGCTGCCTGCAGCAGCAGCAGCACCAGCAGCAGCAGCCGTAGCAGCAGCAGCAGCAGCAGCCGTAGCAGTAGCAGCACATGGCTGTGGCGGGCGCCTGCCTGTGGCAGCGGCAGACGCCATGGAGGTGGACACTACGGCGGTGCTACAGCCGCCACTGGGGGCGGTGCCGGAGGATCGGCATAGCAAACGGCGCGGTTGCCGAGCCGGCCGCAAGCACCGCCGTCATAACCAACACCAATACCAACACCACCAACACCAACACCACTTGCAACAGGCGTATTCGCCCCAGCACATTGTAGCAGGTGCTATCGCTGAGCCGGCAGCAGCAGCAGCAGCAGTAGCACCGGCAGCAGTAGCACACGCTGCTACGGCCAATCCCGCCGGGCCTGCTTCAACAGCGCAGCCGCGGCCGCGGTCACCGCCGCCCGCGGCTGTAGCTGCCACACCACCGCCGCCCGCGGCTGTAGCTGCCACACCACCGCCGCCCGCGGCTGCAGCTGCGTCTGCGGTAGCGCCTGCAGCAGCCGCTGGTGGTGCTGGCGGCGGCGGCAGCGGCGGCGGCGGCGGCAGTAGCACTCGGCAGCTGCCCGCCTCGCTGCTACTGCGGCTCATCGACGACTTCCTGTTCATCACCACTTCCAGGTGTGTGTGTGTGTGTGTGTGTGTGTGTGTGTGTGTGTGTATCGAGCTGCACGTGTGTGTGTGTGTGTGTGTGTGTGTGTGTGTGTGTGTGTGTGTGTGTGTGTGTGTGTGTGTGTGTGTGTGTGTGTGTGTGTGTGTGTGTGTGTGTGTGTGTGTGTGTTAGAGATCACAAGGGAGAGAACAGCAGACATAGGACAATGCGTGTGTGTGTGTGTGTATGTGTGTGTGTGTGTGTGTGTTAGAGATCACAAGGGAGAGAACAGCAGACATAGGACAATGCGTGTGTGTGTGTGTTAGAAAAGCACAAGGGAAAGGGTCGACACTGTGCGTGCGTCATGCGACAAGCAAACAGTGCGCCGCGTTCGGATTACCTGTGTGTGTGTGTGTGTGTGTGTGTGTGTGTGTGTGTGTGTGTGTGTGTGTGTGTAGCAACGGGTTTACAGGCGGCCTGACGAGTCTCGTGATCGAGTACTCGGGACAGCCAGCGACAGCGAGGCATTTAGGCCACACGCTGCCGCTATCACGCGTCTCCCCTGCCCAGAGCGCAGCCAAGCTCTGGAGTCCACCGGGGGGACGCTCCAACCAACCTGGACCACGCCAGTAACCTCAGAAGGGTTACTGCTGGTACAACAACGCAGGGCCCAGCGGGCTCACCAACCACTAGGCTGAAGGGCCAACACCGCAGCAACACGCGCACCGGACAGACGTCACACCGCACGCGACAGCACAGCGACAGGTGGCTACGGGGCTGAGTCCAGCGACCCCGCAGCCTTTCACAGCCTCGACAGCTACCTAACCAGCATTCGACGCCAGGGCAGAGTACGCCAAAGGGCAGCCACAAACGCGTCTGACTACTAGGCCGGTCTTGGCCGAAAAACGCCCGGGGTGCTCCGGCACCTAACCCACCCTCAGCCCCCGTGACCCGAAACCCTGGCGCACACTCCCCTTGACCCTCCCAGCCCTGTGTGTGTGTGTGTGTATCGAGCTGCACTTGCACACAATCAATGTGTGCATGGCTGTCTGCTGCTAGTTAGTGTGCTGGGGGCGGGGTTGAAAGCGAGTCGGCTGGGGGGCGGGGGGGGCGGGGGGGCGCAGGGGCGCACACACACAGCCCCCCCCCACACACACACACACACCATCGCCCGCCGCCGACGCCGAGTCGTCGTACACGCTTGCTGCCGCTGTCCACCCACCGCTGGCCGACTGCTGCCCGCTGCCGCTTTCCTCGCTGGCCCCCCCGCCGGCACTTCACAAACATTTGATAAACACCATCCTATGGATGGCTACACCCCCCCGCCGCCAATGAACTACCCCCCCCCCCCCGCCGCCACCACCACCACCGCCGCCATGTGCTTACCACCAGGGCCGCAGCGGAGGCGGTGGCCCGGCGGCTGCGGGAGGGCTTCGTGGGCGACTACGGCTGCCGCATCAACCCCGACAAAACCCAGGCCAACTTCCCCCTCCCGCCCACCACCAATGACAGCAGCAGCGGCAGTAGCGGCAGTAGCAGCGACGGCACACAGCAGCAGCAGGACGCGCAGGACCTGCAGCACCCGCAGCAGCAGGCCATGGCGGCAGCAGCCGTAGCAGAAGGGGACGGCGCAGGTGCAACGGCCTCGCCGGCCGCAGCAGCAGCAGCAGCAGCAGTAGCAGCAGCTGCTGCTGCAGAGGGCCGGGGCGGCGGGAGCCAGCACGGCAGCGGGGCCGGGGGCGGGGGCGTGCGGGTGACGGTGCAGCGGCTGCCGCTTGGCCCTGAGCAGCGGGAAGGCGGGGGAGCGGCAGCGGAGCAGGGGGGCAGCACCGGTGGCGGCGGTGTTGCTCCTGACGGTGGCGGCGGTGGCTGCAACCTGTGGGTTTCCCAGGACGGAAAGCGCTTCATCAGGTGGGTAGGCGGGTTAACACGGACATTGCACCGCCATGTGCTTGGCACGCTGTCAAGGCTCCCGTTCTACGCAAGGCAGCTCGTAGTTCATTACTCCCTTTCCCCTTTGGGCCGTGTTGAATCCTACATGTCAGTTGCTCCTGCTTAATCACTAGCGCAGCCCCACACATCATCTTATTCCGGGTTGTGCGACCTGCTGCTGTCGCAGCATATGTTTATTTATCTTGTTGTGGCTCCTCTGTCCTCTCCCCCGGGACATGCACGTTTCTCCTCCAGGTGGTGCGGGCTGCTAATCAACGCCGACAGCCTGGAGGTGCAGGCCGACTACACGTGAGGCTTCTGGGGCCTGTAGGGGGGTGGGCGGGGGTGCCATGCATGTTTAATTAATGACGAGGGAGATGTAGGCAGACGTTGCGACACAGAAGGCATACCGATGACCAGAAGGTGTAGTCGGCTCGGCAGGGGGGTGGGGTGGGGTGCCTGGGTAAATACCACGTGCCCCTACGTGCCTGACAACCCAACTCGCCTCCGAATTGGACCATCCCTTGCGTTTGAGTCCAGACAACTTTTGCGATAGGCGGAATTCCTTTCGCGAGCCAGAACACAGCGAAACCTTCCTTTGCATACTTGTGCCACCCCGCCCAACCCCCACCCCCTCACACACACACACACACACACACACACACACACACACACACACACACACACACATATTCCCCAGCCTGCCCCTCCCTGAGGACGCCGAGCGCACGGCGACGGCGCTAGGCTGGCTGCCGCCGGTGCAGGCGCTGGAACCCGCACCAGAGCCAGGGGCCTGGTGCTATACGGCGCCCCTGTGGGGCAACCCGCTCCTCTCCCCGCCGCCCCTGGCGGATGGTGGCGAGGCAGACCCAGACCTGGAGGCAGAGGAGGAGCCGGCGCCAGAAGCTGCACTTGCTGGCGCCGCGCAGTGCACGCAGGGCCGCGGCCTTGACTACCGCCACAGGGCACTACGTGCCTGTGCGCAGCTGCTCACCATTGGCGACCTGGTGCGAGCATACGACGCGCGCCCGCTCGACACGGCCGCCGTTATCGACTGGGACGGGTGGCTGAGAGCCCACCTGGCCCCAACAGACGCACGCCAGCGTCGCCGTGGCCCCACGCTAGCCGCCCTCCAGGGCCTGGCTGATGACATCCCACCGGCGTGGCTAAACGCCGCACGGGCCCACGCCGCACAGCTGGCGGGCCCCGGCCCCGCCCCGCCCCCCGCCCCCTCCACCCCCTCCGTCATCAGCACCATCATCATGCCGCGCATGGGATGGGTGCTACCAGGCACCGAGTCCGTCAAAATCCCCCTGGAGAAGCTGTCCGTCCGCATGGCCACAGCCCTACAGCTGGACAGTATCGCGACACGCCGTGCCGGACTCCACGAGGACTATGAGCGGGCGGCCCTTGGCCTGCCGCCCCGCTCAGAGGCGCGGCGTGAGGACCTGCCTGAAGACGCGGCAGCGGCGCTCGGCGCCTTTCGGGGCACCCTTGCGCGCCTGTGGCAGCGCG
Source organism: Chlamydomonas schloesseri (assembly GCA_016834595.1). Lineage (NCBI taxonomy): Eukaryota > Viridiplantae > Chlorophyta > Chlorophyceae > Chlamydomonadales > Chlamydomonadaceae > Chlamydomonas > Chlamydomonas schloesseri. Next base: position 946,733 of record JAEHOD010000030.1, read on the forward strand.
TCCGGTGGGAGCGGCGCCATTTCGAGACTTTGTGGCGGCTGGCCATCGACGCCGTGCCGCTGCCGGGCAACACTCACATGCCCACGGCTCGACGAGAGCCGTGCGGCTGTGGGCAGTATGGCCATGGCAGCGCCACAACGGGTCCAGCCGCCGCCACCCCGCCTGAGCCGCGGCAACACCACTTCTGGGGCTGCGCGGTGGCAAAGGCGGTGGTGGCGCAGATCAACGCGCACACCCCGGGGCCCCAGCCCATCAGCCAAGCCCAGCTATGGCTAGTGCAGGCGCCCTCGGGCGTCCAGCAGTGCGTGTGGGACGTGGTGGCGATGGCGGCGCTTGCCGCCATAGAACACGGCCGGGTGCGGCTGCGCGGGATGACGCGCGCTGCAGCGGCCCAGGGAGACCAAGCGGCGGCGGCGGCAGCAGCACCCACCGAGGCAGCGGCGGCGGCAGCAGCGGGGGCGGATGCTGACCCAGATGAGTCCCGCCCACGCAGCTGACGCCGCCGCAGCCAGGCGTCAACCACACCGAGCTTGCGTGCGCTCGCGCAGTCGCAGACTTTTGGTCGCGGCTGCTGCAGTTCGCGCAACTCGGTGTGCCCCGAAAGGGCTGGGAAGGAGTTGACGCCACCCACCCGATCCTAGCGGTGGTGGACGGGATGCTGCTCTGCGCGCTACCGCAAGCTATGGAGCTGGAGCTGGAGGAGTGACCGGGATCAGCCCTATCGAGTAGAGTGATCACCATAGCAATGAGCCGCGGACATAGCGGCTGAATCTAGGGACCAGCAGGGTTGAGAAGGGCTGGGAGGGTCAAGGGGAGTGTGCGCCAGGGTTTCGGGTCACGGGAGCTGAGGGTGGGTTAGGTGCCGGAGCACCCCGGGCGTTTTTCGGCCAAGACCGGCCTAGTAGTCAGACGCGTTTGTGGCTGCCCTTTGGCGTACTCTGCCCTGGCGTCGAATGCTGGTTAGGTAGCTGTCGAGGCTGTGAAAGGCTGCGGGGTCGCTGGACTCAGCCCCGTAGCCACCTGTCGCTGTGCTGTCGCGTGCGGTGTGACGTCTGTCCGGTGCGCGTGTTGCTGCGGTGTTGGCCCTTCAGCCTAGTGGTTGGTGAGCCCGCTGGGCCCTGCGTTGTTGTACCAGCAGTAACCCTTCTGAGGTTACTGGCGTGGTCCAGGTTGGTTGGAGCGTCCCCCCGGTGGACTCCAGAGCTTGGCTGCGCTCTGGGCAGGGGAGACGCGTGATAGCGGCAGCGTGTGGCCTAAATGCCTCGCTGTCGCTGGCTGTCCCGAGTACTCGATCACGAGACTCGTCAGGCCGCCTGTAAACCCGTTGCTACACACACACACACGCACACACACACACACACACACACACACACACTCCTTGTGCTTTCCTAACACACACACACACACACAGGCGCTACGCGGGCGTTCACGTGCGGTCAACCATGAGCGTGCCGGCGGAGACACGGCCGGGTGCGATGACGGACTGGGCTGTGATGAGGCCATCACATTGTGGTGGCGGTGGTGGCTGTGTGAGATGTTTCCGTACGTAGTGTGATGCGGTCGGTCACGTGCGGGCCGGCACGGGGGTCGGTTGGGCGGTTGGGCGGTTGGTCATCATCCACTGGTGCGGTGCGGTACGGCACTGTGGTGTCGCCCCTTCATTGCCCCTTCACGCCCGCGCCCATTGACATGGCCCTCGCACGCACACGCACACGCTGCCCTCACACATTCATGCCCTTCACCACACGCACACGCACACACGCACACGCACACACGCAAACGCAGGCAAGCAGCTGTTGGTCAAGGTGTGCCAGTACCTGCGGCCCAAGGTGCGTGCGTGCGTGGGCGGGGGGGGAGATGGGGGGGGGCTGTAGAGAGGTTGGAGAGGTTGGAGAGGTGGGCCTGGGAGGGCAGGGGGGGCAGGGGGCCCACCTCGCGCGCGCATCCCTGAGGTAGGGGACCCGACGGCTGGGGCTCTTACTGTGGAGCGGGCGGAGGCGCAGGAGCTGGGGCGGGGACGGGGCAACACCTGACACAGCAGCAGTCTTCCCCTTCCCTTTCCCATCTCCCCTTACTGCGCCTGCCATCTCCCCTTACTGCGCCTGCCATCTCCCCTTACTGCGCCTGCCATTTCCCCTCACTGCGCCGGGCCGTGCCCCGCCTGCCACGCACGCAGGTCCACGCGCTGCTTCTGGACAGCGGCCTCAACAGCGGCGCCACGGTGCGGCTCAACATCTTCCAGTCCTTCCTGCTGGCCGCCACCCGGCTGCACTGGTGGGCTGGGGGCTGGTGGGCTGGGGGCTGGTGGGCTGGCTGGGAGCTGACTGGGCTGTGTGTGAGGGGGGGGAGGGGCTGGCGGTGTGTACGGGGGGAGCTGACCTGGTGGGATGCAGCCGACCGCGGTGTGGTCGGGCTGCGCGGGCTATCGCCGCCTCCCCCCACACACACAAACACACACACACACGCCCACGCCCATGCTCCCCATATGTGCCATGCACGTGCCTAACGTGCCCTGCATGTGCCCATGCCCATGCCCCACGGGCAGGTACGTGCGCTGCCTGCCGCGAGGGCCCGCACGCGACGGGCGGCTGGTGCTGGCGGCGGTGCAGTCCGCCATCACCTACATGTGCAGGTGGGGGGCCGGGGGGGGCGGTAGGGGCAGGGGGGTGTTAGGGGCAGGGGGGTGATAGGGGCAGGGGGTTGTTAGGGGCCAGGGGGCGGCGTTAGGGGCAGGGGGTTGTTCGGCAGTGGGGGGGCTAGCAGGGGTTCAGGGGGGTAAGGCGCTGCCGGCGGTGGCTGCTGGGTGCGTGGCATGGCATAGCACGGCATGGCGTGGTGGCTGTGTGGTGCCCCGAGTCCAGGCACCTTGCTTGATAGTAAATACGGTAGTCATATGCCGGCCCATGACGGCAACAGCATTACTAATGTACCGTATGCCACGCACTGTGTGGGGGGTGCTGTTTGCTGACAGGCTGGTCCGCAGCCGGGCGGCCGCGGGTGGGCTGGCGGCGCGGCGCCTGGGGCCCGGCTGCCGCTGCGACGTGTCGCCCTGCCACATCAAGTAAGCGAGGCTCCTGCTGCTGGCAACTGGCAAGGGGGTGCCATGCATGCTTACTTAATGACGAGGGAGATGTAGGCAGACGTTGACGGGGGGGGGGGTGTAGGCGGCTGGGAGCTTGATGGTGGTGGGCGGCGGCTGGCGGGTATGGCAGCGGGGGAAGGTGGAGACGTCGCGAGCTGAGGCCGAGGGCTGTGGCTATGGGTGGGTGCTGTGGCGCGAGTGGGACGGCGGACGAGGTGGCGTGCGGGAGTGCACCCCCGGGACCGCGCAAGCGCCAAGCAACGCCGCGCGCCCGGCTTCACTTTGGCAACCACACGGTGGGAATGGACGCCTGCTCTCCTGCACGCACTCATCCCAGTCTCTTGCGCCCCCCAACACACATATACACACACACATACACACACACGCACGTACACACACACACACACACACGCAAATACACAATATGGCACCTTCAACACGCGCGCCCAGGTGGCTGGGCCTGGTGGCGTTCCGGCGGGTGCTGGGCCGCAAGCAGGCCGCGTACGGCGGCCTGGTGCTGGGCTGCCTGGACCGGCAGCTGGCGGCGCCCGGCTTCCGCCACCTGCCGCGCCAGCTGGCGGCGGTGGTGGGGCGGCGCGCCAACGCCGTGTTCGAGGAGCTGCGCTATTAGCTAGATGTATTGAACTATAGCGTTATCGGTGTGAGGGAAAAGCGCTGACCCTTGGGGTCCATTACTCCCGTCCGATAGGCTTAGGTATGATCGCACAGACTTCACACACGTTCACCAAGATGCATAGATGGAGGGTGCGACTAGTACTACTACCAGCTGGCGGGCGGGTGTGCGGGCGAGCGCACATACCGTATGTTTGAAAGAGCAGCAGCCTCGCGCGCTCGAGATTACTGGATGTATGCACGCAGGGCTGTCACCTGCTCAGCTGTGATGCCCCCCTTGTGCGGTATCTATGAGGGTTGTGGCGGGTTCTACCACCAGCAAGACTGAACTCATAAGGGTGCATTGGTACGGGGACTCGGGCAGGTTTGGTTGTTGATAGCCGCCCAGCCCAGCACTGCAGCATTATTACCAGTTGCGGTAGCTAGGCCGTCTGCGGCAGGCTGTGTGGATTCCCTGTGACTTCCACATACGGTACACCGGCTGTCGCCGACGCACCCCAAGCCTGATGTCTCATGGCGTGAATCATATTTGGCATGATGTGTGCAAGCACCGTTGCAACGCGACTGCCTAAGCACGCCGCGCCGTTGCTCCATGCATGCTGTGTCGTCATCCCGCCCACACACTCCCGTCATCATCAAGCCCGCACAGTCTTCCCGGCGGAAACGTCAAGCCACAACAAACAAATAAATACCGTAATACAGCATTGTTATGAATGGTGTACACCTACGGCCCTTCCCGTTACCAGCCCTGTCTTCCCGCCTACGTGTCCGTCCGCATGCCATGTATGACACACGTCACACCAATGTACCAACCCCGCAAACTCGAGCCGCCCCCCAGTATATCCCTCTCCTCCCCGCTCTATGGTTCTGGGTTCTGGGTTTTTGGGGTTGTAATGGTCGCTTTGGTTTCTGGAATGAACTACCACACACACACACACACACACACACATATGCTTAGCTCCGGGGGGAGCGAAGCGAAGCGGAGCGACCACCGGGGCTGAGCAGGGTTTAGGGTTTAGGGGTTTGGTTTATTCTGCCTCTCTGTTTAGAGTAGCTCACACCGCTTATTGAGCGGTCTTCTCAAGCCTTCCAAGACTCTGCACTGATTGAAGGAGCTTCTTCGTCGTCATGGTGAACACTCGTGCAGGCAAGAAAACTGCTGAGGCAAATGCCCTGAATGCTAAAAAGCCGGCCGCGAAGGGCAAGGGGAAGGGCAAAGGCTCGGCGAAGGGACCGGCTGCGAAGATCGCGGGCAGCCGTCGCAGGCTTCCCGCCAGGAAGCAGCAGGCCACCGCGACCACAAAGGTCCCCAGCCAGATTCCGGAGAAGGAGAAAACGGCGGAGTCGCTCCCGAAAGGGAGCGAGCGATCCCGCTCGGCCGCATCCTTCCGGGACTTCTCGCAGTGGCAGGCCAAAGTGGGCGAGCACCTTGCAACCGCGCTAATCCCGGCACTGAAAGAGGCGCTGGCGCCGCGGTCCACGACCGCGCCGGCCCCGGCCGCACCGGTCGTTCCGGCCACGGCGCCCGCGGCGCCCTCCCTTGTCCCCCCGCCCGCGGCTTCCCCGCAGACCGCCGCTGCTGCTGCCGCCCACACGCCGGGCACCGCCGCGACCGCCTCCCCCGCGGCCGCAACCGCCACGGCCACCCCAGTGGACGGCGGCGAGGCCACCTCCATCGAAGACAACAAGACGGTGGTGCTGGCTAACGTGGCGTACAAGGACCTAGCCTCCGGCTACGCCAACATGCACAGCTTCTACCACCGCATCGCGCTGCTCGGCCTGGCGAAGACCAAGTCCAACGACGCGTGCAGGCCCTACCTCCGCGCCATCGCGGGGCTGTCCCTGAACGCCACCAAGGTGTACAAGCTGCACGGCAACGAGCCCAACAACGCCGCGCGGCTGGACGGCTGCCTGGCCTACATCCACGAGTCCATGAGCCGCGTGTGCGACGATGTCAACGCCGGCTACGACGCCGACCTGGCGAAGTCCTGCCTGGCCGCGGCCGCCAAGAAGGGCAGCGGCGGCAACGGCGGCGGCGGCGGCAGCGGCGGCAACGGCGGCAGCGGCGGCAGCGGCGGGGGCAAGAACAAGGGCAAGGCGCAGCAGGGCAAGCAGCAGCAGGACGAGCACCCGCCCTACCGCGGCAACAAGGACAACAAGGACCGCGACAACGACCACTACCGCCGCGACCGCCGCTAAGCATGAGTATGGGGTCGTAGGGTTGGGCCCGGGCTTTCCTCCTTGCCTCCCCAATCACACCTCCCCCTCCGTAGGTCAGTAGTAGTCGCATCACTAGAGGGTGGCGTGGGCCGCGAGGTTGGGCCCGGAGGGAGGGGGAGGGGGGAGGCGGGAGCCGGGCGGGCCTAGCTCTCTCTGCTCATGGGCCAGGCTGGAGGTGCCGCGCCACCCCAGCCTTGGCCGCGGCCTCGCTGCTCGGCCGCGCCCGTCAGCAGGCAGTCGCCCGCGTGCGACCGGACTTCTCCGCCCGCGTGTGGACTGTCCAGCCGCCCGCGTGCGGCAGCGTGCAACTGTCTGGGGCCTGCCTGTCCGCTGTCTCTCTTCCTTCCAGCATCCAGCAGCCATTTCAACCCGAGTCCCAACCCCAAAAAATGCAGGATGGACTTCGTGAAGAAACTTTTCAAGTACGACAGCAAGAAGAAGCGCGAAGCTCAAGACGCCCTAGACGACGCTCACCGCGCGCTCAGAGCAGACAAGGCGCAGTTCGCGACGCAGCGGGCGGCACCGGCGGCACGGCCCGCAGCGGCCACAGCGGCACCGGCAGCAGCGCCGGTAGCCGCCGCCCGCCCGCCCAGCGACACAGCTGCCACCGGCGACCGGCAACTACCCCAGACAGCACGCGCACCGGCACAGGCGCAGCGCATCCGCCACCGGAAGGAGGCGGTACCAAAGCCCTTGTCAGATGAAGGTACGAAGCAAGACGCGGGCCTCCCATTTAGCGCAGACAGTCCCGGCGAGGCGGAAGGGCCAGTAGGGACACCGTCGGCGGCCAAGCCACCACCACCAGTGATGCGGGGCCGCCTGCGCGCCTGCCTCAGTGAGTGGGAGAAGTGGGTAGACAACCCGCTAGTACTCAGCTGGGTGCGAGAAGGGTTCCAGCTGTCATGGGAAGGCGGAATAGCACCGCCCCCGCACCACGGCAAGAACCACGCCTCCGCTCTCGAGCACGCTGACTTCGTGGATCAGGCGGTCTCTGACCTGCTCGCCGCTAAGTCCATTGAGCCCGCTCCCGCCAAGCCCCGCATGGTCTGCCCGCTAGGAGTCGTGCAGCAGGGTGAGAAGTTCAGGCTGATCTACGACGGCCGCCCGCTCAACGACTACCTCCACGCCCCCAAGTTCCGGTATGAGGACCTGAAGGCCGTGCCTGGCTGGCTGCTGCCCGACGACTTCATGTTCACGCTGGACCTGAAGTCGGGGTACCACCACGTCGATATTCGGCGAGACTTCTGGACCTACCTGGGCTTCGAGTGGAGGGGGCGCTTCTACGTCTTCACGCAGCTGCCGTTCGGCGTTTCCTCTGCCTGCTGGGCCTTCACGAAGCTCATGCGGGCAGTGCTGCGCGGCTGGCGGTGCCGTGGCTGGCGCTGCGGCGGCCTGCTCGACGACCAGTTCCACGCCGACCAGGACCGGGCGACGCTGGTACGGAGGCGGGAGGAAGTGGTGGCACAAATGGAGCGGTTGGGGTTCGTGGTGAACAGGGAAAAGTCCATGCTACGAGAGGTGTCGCAGCGGGTCAAGTACCTGGGCATGATCCTAGACACCAAGGCGGGGGTGTTCGAGGTCCCGCAAGAGAAGCGGGCAAAGGCCATGCAGGCTATCGACCACGCCCTGTCTGCCCGCCGCCTACCCGTGCGCACCGTCGCCTGCATCAAGGGCCAGCTGTTGGCCATGTCCTGGGCCTTCGGCCCCTGGTCGCGCCTGCGCACCAGGGGCCTCGGCCAGCTCATTGAGACCCGCCGCTCCTGGAGCTCCCACCTTGCGTTGACAGGCGCCGCCCGCGAGGACCTTGAGTTCTGGCGAGACTACTTCGACCACTTCAACGGTCGGCGTGGCCTGTGGCAGCCCCCGCACGTCCACTCCCTCATCTTCTGCGACGCCGCCGGCAAGAGCGATGCCTCCCTGGGCGGCTGGGGGGCCTGGACGGTGCTAGACGGCAAGGTGGTGGCGGCGCGCGGCGACTGGGACGCCCGCATCAGCTCCTACGGCTCCACCCCGCAAGAGCTGCAGGCCGCCTTCAACGCGCTACGCTCGTTTGAGCGGTCGGCGGGCCTAGACGGGCAGGCTGTCCGCATCATCACGGACAACCTTAACGCCGCCAACATCATCAACAAGGGCTCCGCCAAGGCCGACAACTGCTACGCAGTCGCCTACCAGCTGCTGTGGTACTGTGTAGAGCGCGACATCCGGCTCGAGGCGGAGTGGAGGCCGCGGGACCGCAACCAGCTCGCAGACTACCTCAGCAAGTACCCGGACCCGGACGACTGGGCAGTGTCAGACGCCGTCTTCAGGCGGCTCTCCCGGCTGTGGGGGCCGTTCGAGGTGGACCTGTTCGCCTCGCACAACACCCACCGCCTGCCAGTCTACTACTCGGCATACTTCACGCCCGACACCTCCGGCGTGGACGCCTTCCGCTTCAGCTGGGGCCGGGCGTGCTGGGCCTACCCGCCGTTCGGCATGCTCCTACGAGTGCTGAAGCACGCTAAGGCCTGTCGCGCGCGGTTGTGCCTGCTCGCACCTGTGTGGCCAACGCGGGACTGGTGGTCCTTCCTCACGGGCGATGGGAGGCGGTTCAGGGACTTCGTGCACGGGGTGGTGGCGCTAGGAGCGATAGGGTCGGCGCTGGCGCCGGGGCAGCGCGTGCCCCGCCGCGCAGACTCCTGGGATGTGATGGCCCTGCTGCTGGACTTCGCAAAGCCCTCGCCCCACCTGATCTCCGTGCCCCCCGACCGCGTGCAAGCGCGCCCGCAGAGGCGCGCCTGAGGGAGCAGGCCCTGCTGGGGCCGCTCGCGCAGCTGGCGGACGCGGAGCTGCGGGAGTTGGCGCGGGACTTCTCATCGGCAGTCGAGCGCCGCCTCGCCACCAGCTTGCAGCAGCAGTACCGCGCCCCCTGGCGCGAGTTCCTGGCTTGGCGGCAGCGGCGGAGCCTTCCCGTGTCAGTCTACGACGCAGACCCCAACATCATCGGGCTGTACCTCTTCGACGTCTTCAAGGCCTCGCAGGCCGCTGGCGTGGGCGAAGAGCGGGTGCGGCAAGCCAGCGCCGCCATCCACCACAACTTCGTTGCCATCGGGCGGTCCTCCCCGACCAACCACCCCACGTGCAAGGCGGCGCGAGAACTCGCGCGGCGGCTGCTGGTCCCCCGCGCGGCGCCCCGGGGCGCCTTCACGGCCGCGGACCTGTCCAGGTTCGTGGCCCGCCACGGCGGGCAAGACGCGTCGCTGCTGGGCGTGATGTACTGCGCGTGTGTGTCGTTGATGTACTTTGGCTTCTTGCGCTTTGATGAGCTGGCGGAAGTGTGCGTGCACCGCGACCTGCTAGTGCTGTCCAGCACCCACGCAGAGGTCTTCATCCCGCGCTCCAAGACCGACCAGCTCTGGCGCGGAGCCTGGGTCGTGGTGGCCCGCACCGGTGGGGCCACCTGCCCGGTGGGGCTCGTGGAGCGGCTGCTGGCCATGGGCGGCTACCAGCTGGCACCCAGCACCCCGGACGAGGACGTGGGGCCCCTTCTGCGGCCGGTGCGCACCGGCCGCGGCGGGCAGCGGCTCCAGCGCCTGGTCGGCACAGCGGCCAACCCGGTGCACAGCACGTCCTACAGCACGTTCGCGCAGCGGCTGAAGACGCTCTTCGCCGCGGCTGGCCTCGCAGCGGACCTTACCTCGCACTCCATGCGCATCGGCGGCAACAGTGCCGCCGAGGAGCAAGGCATTCCAGCCTCGCTGCGCATGGCGCACGGCCGCTGGCTCTCCCCTGCCATGGTGGAGCTGTACACGCGGCGGCGCGCCGACGCCGCCATCGACCTGACGCAGCGCATTGCACCTCGCTGATCGCAAGTGACTCCTCTTATCTCTTCGGTCTGCAGTGTAAGTGCCATTTGTCAGCGTCGAAACCCTGGCCCCCTCTCAGCCTGGTTCGGCACCTCGGTCCGGTTACAGCTCAGCTTAGTTATAGCGGAGGCCGTTGGCCACCAGGCTAAACATATGCTTAGCTCCGGGGGGAGCGAAGCGAAGCGGAGCGACCACCGGGGCTGAGCAGGGTTTAGCATGGGGGCCGTAGAACGGCCGTAGCGGTCTTAAGCTCGCTCCTCTTCACAGTTCGGCATTCTGCCTCTCTGTTTAGAGTAGCTCACACCGCTTATTGAGCGGTCTTCTCAAGCCTTCCAAGACTCTGCACTGATTCCCCACCCATTCCGAGCCTCTCGGCTCGCCCCTCCCTCAGGCTGCTCGGTGCTGCGCGCGGCGTCTTCGTGGCGGTGCTTCTGGCGGCTTTGTGGAGCGGGTTGGGTTGGGCTTGGTGTGGTCTGAGCCGGACGGGGCGGTGGACGGGCGTATGCTCCCCGCCGTGATTCCCTGGGCCGGAGGAGGGTTTGGGGGGTTCGTTTCTGGTGCGGCGCCCAGGCTGCGGCAGGTTTTTTCCTTGTGCTCGGTTCCCGTTTTTCCCTGCCGCTCGTTTTGCCTGGTGCCTGTTCTTCTTTTTGCTATCGGGAATCCGAGTCGAGGCCACGGGGGGCCGTTGGGGGGTTGTCTTGCGTGTTGCGGCGCCTCGTCTGGGCGCGCGCTGTGGCCTCGTGTTCTGTGGTCAGCCGTTGCTGCGGTTTGTTCCCTCGCGCGCTGCTCGCGCGTGCTGGGTCGTGGCTGTTGTGGCTGGTTCTTGCCCCGTGTGGCTCGCGCTCGCTCTGCGCGTGTGTGTGGGCTCCTCTGCAGTGTAAGTGCCATTTGTCAGCGTCGAAACCCTGGCCCCCTCTCAGCCTGGTTCGGCACCTCGGTCCGGTTACAGCTCAGCTTAGTTATAGCGGAGGCCGTTGGCCACCAGGCTAAACACACACACACACACACAACACTTGAGCCCTTCATCCATGTCGAGTGCGCCTTTCAGCGGAAGCCAGGCCATCTGGTTGGAACCCCTCAACAAGAACGCCCCGGCACATACACTTCTCTTGCTAGGAATCAAGGCAGTACCAAAGTTAATAACATGCGCTAGGAATGCGTAGCGCTCAGTTGATGAGAAGCTAAACTGGGTTAAAAGCCCCTAATACCCGCACACGGCAAGGTCGCTTTGCCCTGCTGCGCGCGCCGCGCACCCATCCCAGCCTGCTGCGCCCCCGCTCACACCCGTTGCCGTCTGGCGCTGCACTCCTGCTGCTGCTGCTGCTGCTGCTGCTGCGCCTCGACCAGCTCACACGCCAGGTCCGACCGCGCCTCCATAAGCCGCCGCACGCTGGGTTTGGCGTCGCGCCACACCCCCTCGTGGTGCGACACGTACCACCCCTTCAGCTGCTCCAGCAGCCCGGTGAAGCTGCCGCCGCGCGACTCGCAGCAGCCCGCCGCCCACAGCAGGCTGTCGACCACGGTTTCGGGCGCCAGCGTCTCAACCATCACCTCCAGCGCCACATCGCACAGCTCCGGCAGCAGCAGACGGTCCGCCAGCCCCGCCACGCCGCGCGCCTGCTCGGCTGGAATGTGCGCGCCGCCCGTGTACAGCCAGCGCAGCACCAGCGCGAAGGCGTCCGGGTCCGCGTCCGGCAGCTCCAGCTCCGCAGCGCGCGAGTCCGCAAAACCCCCATCGCCCGCCAGCCGCTGCTTGAAGTAGTCGCAGCGCGCAGACAGGATGGCGCGATGGGCGTGGAAGCGGCGCTCACCCACCCGGATGGTGACGTCTGCCGTTCCGTCGGGCTGCGCGTCCAGCAGCGCGCCCAGGTCGGCGGGCAGGCTGCGCGGCGGCGGCAGCCCCCCGCCCCCGGGAGCTGCTGCTGGCGGCGCCGGCTCCAGGTATGCAGGAGGTGTCAGCCCCACATTGTACAGCTCACAGCACCCTTCGTGCATCCAGATAGCGCAAATGGCGCCGTTTGACAGCAGTGAGGCCACCGCCCACCCCAAACCACCAGCAGCAGGGTTGGCTCGCAAGGCAGGCAGGGACGCAACCGTGGTCACGGCGCCGTCGCTTGGGCTGACGCGCCGCAGAGCGAACGCGTTGCCACGCTCGTCCTCGTCCAGCAGCAGCACGGCGCCCTCCCCGTCCAGCATCAGAGAGCTGGTGGTGTTACAAAACCGCGCCTCGCCGCCGCGCCCGTCGATAGGCTGAGTTGCTTGACCGTCGTCGGCCGCGCCCGCAAGCAGCTGCGGCTCCTGCGGGGGACCGCCCGGCCGCCAGGTGCCAAGTGGAAGGCGGTAGACCGCAGTGCAACTTGCAATGACCAGGCAGTCACCGCCGGGAAAGCTGGACGGCACGTGCATGATGCCTGTGACATCGCAAAGCATTCGACTGCGGAGCCATACAGCTTGCAATGGCATCGAGCTCACGACTACCGCCGCCGCCTCCGCCGCCGCCTCCGTCGCGGCTGCGACCGCCGCTGGCCTGGCTGGGGCGGCAGCTGCAACCCCGAACGCCGCTGGCACGTCACGCCGCTGCTGGTCGCGTGCCGGCTGCTGCACGGCGTCGGTTTGCTGGGTGCCTGCGTGCAGTGACGCCGGGAGCTGCAACTTGCGGATGACGCACTGCAAACTCCGCCGGAAGTCCACCAGGTAGAGGGCGCCATTGTGGTCCGAGGTCAGGAGCCCGGGAGCCCGGAAGCGCGCGATAGGCCCGGGGCCGTCGCGAGCATTCTGCTCGTCGCCTCCCTGGTTGTCCGGGGTGCCCGCCAACACAGAGACCAGCAGCGTGTCATCTCCAGAGGGCGTCAGGCTCAGCACCGCGCAGCGCTCCAGGGCCACGAACGAGCGAGTGTAGTCATCCCATATGAAGCGAGACAACGCATTTGCAAGTACATACCCTTGCTCCGGCGCTTCTGCTTTAGCAAGCCGCAGCGCTGGCCCGATTCGGACGGGTTGCGCCAGAGAAGCCGGGCTGTCGAAACCTAGAAGCTTGTGAATACTAGGCGGATCAGCATCATATGCTATCAGGGTTTGCACGGTGCCCGCCCATCTCCCGCTCGCGCAGCAACGTGCTCGCTTCTGTGGTGGATTCTTGAGCAAGCAGCTGAAGACTTTTTCCATTGTATTGGCAAATTCACATAAGTTTTACAAATCTATTCTTTGGCTGCAGGCCATGTATTGTATATACGCACCATCGCCCTCGCGTTCAACCCCCCCCCCCCCCCCCCCCCCCAACGCCCAACAATCTCGCTCCCATTCCAATTTCACCTCCGCACCAGCAGGACCCGATACACGGGCAGCCCCTGCTGCAGCACGTAGTGCTCCCGCTCAGTGGGCGTGCCCACCGGGTTGTCTCGCAGCCAGCCCCCCGCAGCCCACACCGACTCCAGCGCGTCAATGTCAATCGCGTCCGGGCCGGCCGCCTCCTCCCCCGTCCCGTCCTGCCC